>JADMNL010000026.1:296907500-297507500 GCA_016271365.2 Neoceratodus forsteri
TTTACGAAGCCCTGTCCTAGGGAACAAACTTACACCACACAGCCCACTTTACGATGCACACTTGTGCCAAATGGCCCATTTTATAAAGCAAACTTGTACCAAACAATCCACTTTACAAAGCAAACTTGTACCAAACAGCCCACTTTACAAAGCCCTGTTCCAGGGAACAAACTTGTACCAAACGGCACAGTTTACCATCTGCATCCTCAAGGGCTTCAGCGCCGAACAGCACTCCATCGCTCAGTCCTGGTAACATGGCATTACACAACGGACTTGGTGTGTGCCATCATTGCCCTACCCCCCCAGCACTCCATGAGGGACAATCTGTGACATATACAGATGACATCACTGCCACCCCCCACTCCGTGAGGACAATCTGATACTATATACAGATGACATCACTGCCGACCCCCCACTCTGCTGAGGGACATTCTGTGACTACATACAGTGACATCACTGCCCACCCCCAACTCCATGAGGGACAATCTGATACTACATACAGATGACATCACTGCCCACCCAACCCCCAACTCCATGAGGGACAATCTGATACTATATACAGATGACATCACTGCCGACCCCCCCACTCTGTGAGGGACATTCTGTGACTATATACAGATGATATCACTGCCAACTCCCCCCCCCACACTCCGTGAGGGACAGTCTGTGACTATATACAGATGATATCACTACCCATTCCCCCCACCTCCCACACACTTAGTTAGGGACAGTTTGTGACTATATACAGACGATACTGGATGCTGCAAAAACCAAGCGGCTAGAAATGTGGCTTCTTGGTTAATATACAGGGATGGCCAAGGGGCTTCTAAAGATGGATCGTCAATATCCCTAAAATGCACTGGAACCCCCCACTGAAGTGGTCAATGTAACACTGTAACCCTCCCTCTCTGGGTCTATCCCCCCACCCACATAGACACACTTATTTTAAACTATAAAACAGGATGATGAACCCCCTTTCAAAGAACAGCCTGCGAATATAAGAAAACAAAAAGACTGGATACGACCCAAAAGTAACAATACCCAACAATGAGGGGAAAAGTGCTGGTGATGCTGAAAATCATGACCTTTAACCTGTTCCCCAGCAGATTATGTCAACGTCTATCGTTGCTACCTGTTGAGAGTCTCCCCCACCCAAAAAAAAGTTACGAAACCGAACAATGAGGGGAAAAGTGCTGGCAATACTGAAAATCATGACCTTTAACCTGTTTCCCAGCAGAGTTTGTCAACGTCTATCGTGGCTATCTGTGGAGAGAGCCCCCCCCCCAGGTCGTTTCTGTCTAGACCGTCTTTACCAGGGACTTTGGAACATTTTTGACAGGCATAAAAAAAAAAACAGCAAGCTATGAAACCTGTGACATCATCACAAGTGTGGTAGGATCTTTCCAGTGTTTCAACTTGATAAAGTCATTGAGCAATGAAGCAAACAGATCAGTTCTTTTCCAATATGGAATCTCAAAAAAGTACACTGCATCACTCCCGTTTCGAGAAGGCTGGGAATCCTGTACCCCACTTGTGACACATTGATTTTAAAGGAGTCCTTTTTCCCCTGCCCCATGTTATTCTTTCACTTCCTGGCTCCATATCCCGGCTGATCCTCCGGGCGACTCTCCAGGGAGAATGGCGGGATCCGACAGTCGAAGAAGTAGCCGTCTTCCCTTTCCATGCGGAAGGTACCCCTGAGGGAGACAAAGAGAACGAGATGCTATTCAGCTTGTTCTGCAACTATAAACAGGAAGCATGGAGCATCGTGGGGTGAAGCAGAAGATCATAGGTTTGAGGCCCACCACGGCTCATTGCGTGAGCCTGTGCAACTCACAAACCTCCATGCATTTCACTCCATCCCACATTCAGGGGCTATAAAATGGGAGGGGGCTAGCCCACCAGGGCAGCAGTACAGCTACCACTCGCAATGCTGATGACCACCCGGGTTTGGGAATGAACCTGAATCGTCAGAAGCAGTCCGGGGTGGGGGAGATGGTGGAGCGGCTCTTTTCCTCTGGGAGGGAGAGCTTTCAATCTCCATTACGGTACTGCCACCTGGGTGTCCAAAGGCAGCAGTGCAAGTCGGAGTTGAAGATCGAGGCTAGGAGTACACTGACACACTTGGATGCATGCTGCACACCTTTTGTGTGGGCATAAGTCATGGAGGTACAGTTCAGCATCCATGGGGTAAAGGGAAAAAACAAAAAGGAAATGCCCATGGTCACAGTAAGGATGCTGTCCACCCTTTTCTGCAGGCTCTGCACTGCCAGTGCCAACCATGGCATGTTCTTAGGCATTGCAAACTCCACTGTGGGGGTGGTCTGGGCCTACTCCTTGTAGGGCCCCCCAAAGTGGAGAGCAGTGAGTCCTGGGAAAGGTGGTGACGAGGCAAAGTGAAGCGGCAGGACAGATGGAGGATCAGTCAGGTGCCCAAGGGCTGAAAAAGCGCACTACCTTTTAATAAATAAATCAATATAATGGAAGGAGTGTTCCATACAATTGAGCTGTGAGTGCTGGTACACGAAAAGAGCACAAGATATGAGGGAGGGGGTTCAGGGGATATAAAAGGGGAGAAGTGTCATGCGAGTGCTGGCACAAGATCACTAGATACAGGGGAGAGGGTTCAGGGGATATAAAGGGGGAGGAGTGTTCCATACCACTGAGCTGTGACAGCTGGTACATGAAAAGAGCACTAGATATAGGGGAGAGGGTTCAGGGGATATAAAATGGGAGGAGTGTCTCAGTACCATTGAGCTGTGAGTGCTGCTACAAGAGCACTAGATACAGGGAGGGGGTTCGGGGATATGGGGGAGTGTCTCAGTACCATTGAGCTGTAAGCGCTGCTACAAGAGCACTAGATACAGGGGAGGGGGTTCAGGGGATACAAAGGGGGAGGAGTGTCTCAGTACCATTGAGCTGTGAGTGCTGGTACAAGAGCACTAGATACAGGGAAGGGGGTTCAGGGGATATAAAGGGGGAGGAGTGTCTCAGTACCATTGAGCTGTGAGTGCTGGTACAAGAGCACTAGATACAGGGAGGGTGTTCAGAGAATATAAAGGGGGAGGAGTGTCTCAGTACCATTGAGCTGTGATTGCTGGTACTAAAGCACTAGATACAGGGGTGGGGGCTCAGGGGATATAAAGGGGGAGGAGTGTTCCATACCACTGAGCTGTGACAGCTGGTACATGAAAAGAGCACTAGATACAGGGAAGGGGGTTCAGGGGATATAAAGTGGGAGGAGTGTCTCAGTACCACTGAGCTGTGAGTGCTGCTACAAGAGCACTAGGTACAGGGAGGGTTCAGGGGATATAAAAGTGGAGGAGTGTCTCAGTACCATTGAGCTGAGTGCTGCTAAAAACATTAGATACAGGAAGGGGTTCGGGGATATAAAGGGGAGTGTCTCAGTACCATTGAGCTGTGGCGCTGCACAAAAGCACTAGATCCAGGGAGGGGTTCAGGGGATATAAAGGGAGGAGTGTTCCATACCACTGAGCTGTGACAGCTGGTACCACGAAAGAGCACTAGATACAGGGGAGGGTTCAGGGGATATAAGGGGAGGAGTGTCTCAGTACCATTCAGCTGTGAGTGCTGGTACAAGAGCACAAGATGGGGGGTTCAGGGGATATAAAGGGGAGGAGTGTCTCAGTACCATTGAGCTGTGATTGCTGGTACTAAAGCACTAGATACAGGGGTGGGGGCTCAGGGGATATAAAGGGGGAGGAGTGTTCCATACCACTGAGCTGTGACAGCTGGTACATGAAAAGAGCACTAGATACAGGGAAGGGGGTTCAGGGGATATAAAGTGGGAGGAGTGTCTCAGTACCACTGAGCTGTGAGTGCTGCTACAAGAGCACTAGGTACAGGGAAGGGGGTTCAGGGGATATAAAGGGGGAGGAGTGTTCCATACCACTGAGCTGTGACAGCTGGTACACGAAAAGAGCACTAGATACAGGGGAGAGGGTTCAGGGATATAAAGGGGAGGAGTGTCTCAGTACCATTCAGCTGTGAGTGCTGGTACAAGAGCACAAGATGGGGGGGTTCAGGGGATATAAAGGGAGGAGTGTCTCAGTACCATTGAGCTGTGATTGCTGGTACTAAAGCACTAGATACAGGTGAGGGGCTCAGGGGATATAAAGGGAGGTGTTCCATACCACTGAGCTGTGACAGCTGGTATGAAAAGAGCACTAGATACAGGGAAGGGGGTTCAGGAGATATAAAGGGGGAGGAGTGTCCCAGTACCATTGAGCTGTGAGTGCTGGTACAAGAACACTAGATACGGGGGAGAGGGTTTTAGGGATATAAATGGGGAGGAGTGTCCCAATACCACTGTGACGTGAGCACTGGTACAAGAGCACTAGATACATGGGAGGGGGTTCAGGGGATATGAAAGGGGAGTAATGTCTCAGTACCACTGAGATGTGAGCGCTGGTACAAGAGCACTAGATACAGGGGAGGGTGTTCAGGGGATATAAAGGGGGAGGAGTGTCTCAGTACCATTGAGATGTGAGTGCTGCTACAAGAGCACTAGATACAGGGGGAGGGAGTTCAGGGGATATAAAGGGGGAGGAGTGTCTCAGTACCATTGAGCTGTGAGCGCTGGTACAAGAGCACCAGATACAGGGGAGGGTATTCAGGAGATATGAAGGGGGAGGAGTGTCTCAGTACCATTGAGATGTGAGTGTTGGTACAAGAGCACTAGATACAAGGGAGGGGGTTCAGGGGAAATAATGGGGGAGGAGAATCTCAGTGCTGTTTAAGTGGTTCCCTGGGTTGAGGGAAATAAAGAATAAAGGGTGGGGTGGGGTAAGAAAACATCAACATAATCCTTTGTCCATCCTCCCCTGTGGAACACTTAGGACACTACACGCCTAGGAACAGCTCTACAGAAAGCATGTGCTTATCTAGGGCTACTGTGGAGTCCTGGTGTACTTACCACATATGTCCACTAGGTGCCTGCAGAGAGACATGGCTGCTGTACTGGAATGCAGGCTGCTCCTTCGACAGCACAGGCTCCTGGAGACCAAAGAAAAAGCAGAGGATTAGGGCTGCGCCAAACCGGTGGTGGGGGAAGGGGAAGCATCACATGCTCCAGTCTCCCTCCCATTTTCCTGAAATTTTATAGAATGACAAAAGTAAATGTATAGTGTGAGGAACCTTCATGGGTGGCAAGGTTAACACAGCCTGCTGAACCTTGAGCCCTGCCCCCCCCCCGAGCTCTGCTGATGTCTTGCAAGTCTGGATCTTGATGCTGTGGTGGAGGTGCAGGAGGCAAGACTCACTGGGATGATGGGGAGGGAAGGATTTTGTGGGGCACTGCACTACCATCTTGCAGACTGGGGGGGGGGGGGGTCACGTGTGACTCTCATAATCCCAAGCTGAAGATGACTGGAGGTTGGTGCTGTCATAGGACAGTCTATCCATCCATGGCTAGGATGCATTCTTTTTTGCACATCAATATTGTCTGGTTGTTTTTTTTTTTTTTCTCTTGTTTTTGTTGGAGCTTTCTCTCCTCAGACATGCTTGCTGCAGAAACGTACCTTCATCCAGCCTACTGTGCCTGTTCCTCTCCTGAACTCTGCTTGGTGCCAACTTCCTCATGGTGTCCCTTCCATGACAAGGACTCCAAGGGGGGGGGGCATCCTCCTCATCCCCCGAGGAAGTCCAGCTCTCGGCCAGGATCTGAGGCAACCTAGCAGTCTGGATGCCTGTACCCAGCCCGTGATAATTAAGGGTTGTTCTCCCTTCCTTCCTGGTGTTGGCAGGTTTGTCTTGTTGTGCTGGCTGCACACAGCGACATCTTGTAGAGGATGCAAGCTCCCTTGGCCAGCCACTAGATGTTGCTGTGGCATTACAATCCGATGCCAACCCTCCCTGACCACAGTACCATGCCAAGCGGGAGCTGGTGTGGTTGAGTGTGGCTCCCATCCCAGCGTTCCGATCCAGCTTCTGATCTTGGGATGCCTGCTGTGGAGCACAACTTCCTGTCACTGGCCATGGATGCAGCATCATATACCGTCTGTAAATGTACTCTTGTGATATACACTCACTGTTTAAAGATATTAAGTTTTGTCAAAACCTGAATACCCTTGAAAATAACCTTACTGCTCAATGGCGTTGTAATTTTCTTGTATAAAATATATTTACTACTTAGTACTATGATGGCTGCGGTTGTAGGGGTGGCTGATTGGGGAAACGGGGCAAAATGAGCAAAAATGAGGAGGTAGTGTGGTCTAGTGGTTAAAACACTGATTTGGGCACCAAGAGGTTGCAGGCTGAAACCCTGCTAGAGTCAAATACTCATTGTGTGACTGTGACCAAGTCACGACCTCTCAGTGCTGCAATAATAGACAGAAGCAGGACCTCAGTGGAAATGAGATGTTGCAAGGTTGCGTTTAAGGCCCCCACCCCCTTGCAAGGATCATCTTCCCCTGCCACAGCTCACTCACAAAGACCAACCCCCACCAGATCCTTCTTCAAGGGTCATCCTCCCCACAGCCTGCTCTGAATGACCCCACCCCCTGTTGCAAGGACTGCCTCCCCCCTCCGGCAGATCAGGCTGAGACAGCCTCTTTCAGGGAGGAGTGGTGACAAGTTCTGGGATAACAGTGATCCCGAGAGTGGGCCAGGGAGTTTGTTCTTGCCACAGAGTCGCTATGCGCGCATGAGCCTGACAGTGGCTGTACTTACCCCATGAGTTGGAGGGATGGGCTACTATCTGGGGAGCAATACGAAAAAGATGGGTGCACTGAGCCAACTAAATGACAGGTGCAGCACACTCACTTCAGGCTCCCAGAGGAGAAGGATCCCCACACCGGCACCCTTGCTTCAGGCCCCCCCCCCAACATGAGCATCCACTGGAGGCCTGAAGTGAGGGTGCCTGCAAGGGAATCCACAGGGGGGCCTGAAGTGAGGGTGCCAGCGTAAGCATCCACTGGGAGCCTGAAGCAAGGGTGCTGGCATGGGGATACACGCGGAGCCTGAAGCAGGGTGTTGGTGCGGGAGTCCACACGAAGCCTGAAGCGAGGGTTTCGGGGTGGCGCCCTACACAAAGCCTGAAGTAAGGGTGCGGCGTGGAGATCCATACGGAGCCTAAAGTGAGGGTGTTGGTGTGGGGATCCACGTGGAGCGTGAAGTGAGGGTGCCAGAGTGAGGATCCACACAGAGCCTGAAGCGAGGGTGCCGGTGTGGGGATCCACCGCGGGCCTGAAGCAAGGGTGCCAGCGTGGGGATTGCCAGAGCCTGAGTGAGGGTGCGGTGTGGGATCCATGCAGAGCTTAGGCGAGGTGCCGGCATGTGGATCCCCATGCCAACACCCTCGCTTCAGACTCCGTGTGGATCCCCACGCCACTACCCTCACTTCAGGTTCCATGTGGATCCCCATGCAGACACCCTCACTTCAGGCTCCGTGTGGATTCCCACCAGCTTTGGCAGTGGGGATAGCACCCGATGGGCTGCAGGCTATGCAAGACCCAAGAACAGGAAGGTGTAGGTATCATCTTGGGAATCATACAGCTGTACGGGGTGGGGTGGGGTATGAGGGAGTTAAACAAGATTGTAAGTTACAGTTGTGGGTTAGTACGGAATTAGTGGAACATACCTGCCGACTACTCCGCGCCCTCGGACGGCCCAGAGTCCCGGAGAGGCTGAAGATCCTCCAGTGACGTTCCCGCAGCTGTACCATCTCCCTGCCCAGATTCTCCAGCCGGATGCAGTACCGCCACTACAGAGATAGGAAAGGAAGCAGTAACAGTGAAACACAACAAGCAGTGACCCTGAAATGCAGGCTTCCTTTTTTTGGAGGTGGGGTTACAGAGTTTAAAATGCCCTCAGAGGCCTCGGGGGGGAGACTGGAAAACAAAATCTCATTTTTTGGATAAGTTTCAGCTTGTTTCATTTATTTCCTTGCTTCCTTTTTTGTTTAGAATTGTGAATTAGCATGAACACAGGATCTGTCCCCCACCCACCCCAACTTCATCTGATCTGGTTGCTTGTCTTCACTGGATATAGTAACCCTCTGCTTGTACCGTCACAATCTGTCAGCAGGCTTGTGGGCATGGCAGTAGCAGTGTCGTTCATGACAGTGGCGACTTGAGTCCAGAAACAAGCTCAGAACTTTAGGGACCACTTGGGAGCGTCTACCGGACAGCTTTTCTCCTTCCCCGGGAGTAGGAAGAGTCTCGCAGGACCAACAATCTAACTTCCTCTTAGCGAAGGCAGGATAACAGAGTGGGTGGTTCGGCAGGTTAAGGGAGGGTTGGGCTGTAGCTGACATCGGCAAAAACTGCGCATATGTGGGCATGTGCCCTAAGCGTCATTCTATGCTGAGACTCAAGGGACAAAAATGGAGAAAAATGGCCACAGGCTGGGCAGGTGTCCCCCTGCCAGCCTTCCACATCCACTGTTGGGCATCCTGTCCTGGTCTTCTTTCGGGATCCACCTCTGCCGTGGGTGGCTGGATAGAGAGGGGAAGTTACCATGGAGCTGAAAGGCAGGCCCCACTGGGGGGGGTCAATCCAAAGGGGCAATGCAGCAGTGTGTCACGGGCGATCAGAGGAGTCTGAGGACCTCCCAGAGTGGGGTCACGAGAGACACGTGGCAGCGCTGGCAGCAACAGCAGCAGAAGGAGGTCCTGGTTAGATCGGCCCAGGTCTTAAACAAAAAAATAAATAATCAGTTAATGTGGAAACCACTATGATGTCATAAACATAGGATTGTGATGTCACAAGCAGAGGATTGTGCTGTCAAGCGTTGAGAAGCAGCCAGAGCTGACAAATGTTGATGGAGCAGGGATCTACTTTTCATGCTTGTGCACAGTTATGAGACAGGGAGACTAATATTACAGAAAGCATGTCAAATATTGAATTTTTTTACCCAAAAAAGGTACATACTCGACATAAAATGTCTAATACAAGGAGTGAAGTACTACATAATGTAACACTTTAAATAATATGGTAAAAACACATAGGTAAATAACATACACGTCTGTAAATCAAGCTTGACCGTCCAACAACTGGAACAGCACAACTTCGAAACCCCTCTTCTCATTCTCTGTTTGGGGTTGCCTTGAGAAAGTATTTAAAGGTCTCCTCTCTCTACCCCTGTACTGGACTGCCCACCTGCTATTTTTTTTTTTTTTAATTATATGTAGTTTTTGCGGCTTTTCCTCCCCTGACCCAGGACCCTGGCAGACACGTGCGTGCGCGTGGAGGCGCACATGCACACCAGGTACCGGCTCAACCCCTTCTGCCCCACCCCTGGCAATCGCCGCTGTCCCCTCCTGCCTACACTTCCCATCGGACCTCCACCCGATGGAGCAGAACTACGGGGGGCAGACAACCACCCCCAGGAAGGAAGAGCTGTGGTTGGCTGCTCGATCCCACTCTCCACCCCCCACCATGGCGGCACCCCGAGGTCATTCCCAAACCCGGGATGCCAGCGTGGCAATAGACAAGACGTCCAGGGCCTCATCCCTCAGCGTCACCAGGCTGGACCCACCTGCTATTCTTGTAGTACTTTGGGTTCATGTTGCGATTTATAATTTAAGTAGCGTCTGCTTGCTATTCTTTTTCCATGCTACTGTATTTGTGACTGTCTTCTCGCAGTAATCTAATTTGTACTCTCCCCGGTTATACCTGAAAAAATATATTTGTATCTGGTCTGATCATTACTGGCTCTAAACACACTGGGCTTAAAAAACATTTTAAAGCTCTTAAACATTCTAATAAGCGGGAACACAGTTTGCGTCTGCACTGAACATGGTTCAAAACCATGTTTAAAAAACATTTTTAAACCCTGCAAGGGACCTTCTCTTAAAACTGCTTTTAAACCTAGCATGGATTACACCGTAATGTGGACAGAATTGTAGGACACCAGCCAGTATGAGTGCACAGAACTATGCTAAAAGCTTGTTTAAACACGCCACCAAAGCCCCTGCAATGTGGATGTGGTGTGACTGTCTAAACAAGGTTTGCAGAAAGTAGCTGGCAGGGCAGCGTGGAAGGGTGAATGTGGCGAGCTAGAAAATGTTTCTAAAAAACGGACTGCTCGTGTGTGCAGGGCCATTGAGTCTCTGACTGTATTCTCACAGGTCGTGCCTGAAAATAGGTATATTACTGTTACTCAGTAAACAGAAATTAAACACAATCAAATGCAAGTTGTTTTTCAGTTTTCCTTGCAAAGTCAAGGCTTTTAGGAGCTTCCTTGGGGCAGAGCAAAAGTGTTTCCCACATCCTGCTATACAGCTCAGGAATTCTCAACAGCAAGATGGCCCCTCCTTCCATAGTGAAGCACTACATACAGTGTGCGAAACACAGACAGAAGCTGGATTAATGGTAGGGGGGTAAACCTCCAATAAAGTTAGAATCAGTCTCGGTCCGGCCCAAATTTCTGGATCGGAACTGTTATTTCAGGAAGTGGTGCTGCGAATTAATTAAAGCCACAGTGTAGGAGACCAGTGGAAATTGGATTGTTCCTTATCTCCCGACTTGTACGATACCCCTTCTCCCTAGCTACTGTACTACTATTTTTGTTTTAACAGTTGAAATGATAAAGAGTGCCCCATTTGATATGGTTCAGACACTATTTTCAACAGCATTCTCTGTTGTTTTTGATCACTTTTCTTGTGATTAAAATGAACTCGCATGCGTCAGACACTGCTCCCTGACCTTATGGGACAAGAGTACAAAAACAGCAGAGAATACCGAGGAAAACCCGGTCCAAACCGTATTAAAAGGAGTGCTCCTTTTATTATTTCAAATATGAAAAACAAAAAAATGGCAAAGCAGACTTAAAGGGGACAGGAACGGATTATGTATGTGCAGCTGTTTGAAATGTCTCTAATTTCCCTATTTAACTGTGCCTGAATAAAATCTGAAGCTGTCAGTTGTGTTTTGCGTTGTTTTTCTTTGTATGGACAACATTCTGTGCAGTTCCTTTCATGGAACCAAGAATTTGGAGTTTCGACTATGTCACTTCATGGTTTCAGAACCTTGGGGCACTGTACTGATAAGTTCATGCTGACATTTCTGAAACCATGATGTGACATACTCAGAACTCCAAATTCTTGGTTCCATGAAAGGAACTGCACAGAATGTTGTCCATACAAAGAAACCAATACAAAACACAACTAACAGCTTCAGCTTTTTAAATTTACAAAATGAGTTTCAGAATTTTAGAATCCTAGCAACTTCACTGGTCTAAACATGTCACCTGGCTGTTCAGTAATTAGCAGTTAATACATGGTCTGTCACTAACCTAACATAATCTACCCAGCAACAGCCTAACTAAATGAAACTAGCACCTTTTTTTCCACAAAAATAAAAACTCAATGTTTAAAGTACAGTTCCCCACAACAGGGCATAGGTTTCTTCAAAATAAATGCACTTTACGGGTTAATTCACAGACACTCTGCCTACGTTACTAAACTCACATATCCTACCCAGTAGTACCCTAACTAAATAAAAATTTCCATAAAAAAAGGTTTCCATTTTATTAGTGCAATAACCCACTCTAGGACATAGGGTTCTTGAGAATTAATGCACTTCCCAGGCGTGCTGAAAAGGTGCAAGATCAATGGGTTTGTGCCTTCCAACTCCCCTGGGGCATACATTAATTCTCTAGAAACACATGCCCAGTCATGCATTATTGCTTACCTAGGCCTGATTCATAGTCAATTCAGGGACGACCGCCAAATCATTGTACCAAGGACCTTCACAGAATACTTGTGCCTGTGATTGTGCTACAGATCCTTGCCTGCAAACACCCTTCCCCGAGCAATCCACAAAAGGGGGTCCCAGTATTTTCTGCACGGTCAAGAAATAAACTGTGACCATGTGGGGAAGGGGGCTGGAGTCAGAGTGCATGTGACCTGCAGGGCCATCCTGAGAGCATGGCGCCATCATGTGATATGTCCACATAATTAGTGCCCCATAGTGTAGAAAGGCTTTAAACAGTTTCACGGGGTGACGCTAAAGAGATAGGTGGACACAGCTGGTGAGGGGATGGCAAGGGACCATAATGATGAATACGCAACACACATAGTGCACAGGGATGGAATCCACTACACGTCCGGGAACTGCATCCGGGCTAGGGTTACGGAGTGAGGGCCACTGGACCCCTTGCAGTGCCAAAGCATGCCCAGAAGACCACGATCACCAGTGGCTCACAGGCAGGTCTGAATTTTCAGGTCAGGACTTGGGGTGGGGTGGGGGCGAGTTAAGCGACAGACAGCACCTGTGTCTGTTAGCCACAGTGGCTCACGCTGTTGAAGGCAGGAGCTGATACAGAGAGCTGAAAACCCTTTGTGAACCCAAACAATTACATCTCCCAGCTGCCTTGACATGAGCCTAAACCAATGTGCTTAAAATTACTCACCCAGTACACTGGCGTATTCTGCGTCTCCTGCAGAGAGAGAGAGAGAGAGAGAGAAGAAAAAACAAAACAAGATCAGTTTTTAATTTTTGTTATATTTTTTCAGTAATATTTATATCCTTTTTATCATCTACAGAGCCATTTGGCTCTTGAGCTGTCACCTACTCCTGTCTTCTGGCCCCTGTCATCCCCCAGCCCCGCACCCACTACCATCGAGTCCGTGGGGATCTACATGGAGCAGGGCCAGAGGAAGCTGGCAACTGTCATTTAGACAACATGAGGTGCATTTATTGATGCGTTTTTTCTCCCTTCCCTTCAAATCACTCCCACCTTCCCAGACACTGGGCTGTGCACTCTGATGTCCTCGGGCTTAGCAGCGCAGTACAGGCTGATGCAACCCATTTGCAAGGGAGCAGGCTCCTTGGCTCACCACGAGGGGCTGCTGCTATGCTGGAACCTGGACGTCTCCCTCCTTGGGCTGGCCTGTGCTGCGCCTCGCAGTACTCCCCAGCCATGGCGGCACCAATCCTGGCTCACTGAGCATGCACTTGAGCTCATGTCACCAGCAGAGAAGGGTTGAGCCACCATGCAGCTATATATACACTGAAGCTCCTCGGTACAATGTCAGCTGAGAGAGGTGGCGCTGCAGCAGGGTAGAACTATAAAACCCTCATCTGAAATCAAAAGAGAACATGAGTGCATCATTGCACACAACACAATCAGCCTCCTTGTCCTACAGCAAACCCTATTGCTAGAACAATCACTCTCCATGGCTGTCCAAAGGCCAAGGAGGATTAACACAGCTTCACATTCAGTTGCCAGCAATCAACAGGGAGTAGCTGTTTCACTCATCTTTGGAAGCATGCTGGCTATGGACAACCAAGGAATGTGATTCTCTATGGCATGACAAATGTTGGTCGAGGGCATCGAGCAACAGAAGTGTCCATAACTTCTAGGGGAGTGGGCAGTATCGGCTTTCAGAGCAGGATGACTACCACCCTCTCAATTGCGGACTGGGGTCAGGTAACCCTACCCTAGAAGGGGTGGGTGAAGAGACTGCCTCCTTAAACCGGTGGATGAATCTGTCCCATGAGGTTCTTAGACGACAGGGGTTGGGAATGCTAACTAAGTAGTGGTGTTTGTGAAGGCACTCCTACCCTGGAACTGTGCAAAAATCAGTTGGATAGGGTTTGTGGACAGCCATTTGTTTTTGGTCACCGGTTAAGTGCTGTTACAGGAATAACTACCTGCCTATTAAGGTTGTTCCAAAGCTGCTTCCAAAACCAACCCCTTGGCAGCTCACTCAACTGCCATGACCTCTGTATAGCATGTCTGCCCAGCTGCCACAGCCACCCATGTGGCAGGTCTGCCCAGCTGCCACAGCCACCCACGTGGTATGTCTGCTCAACTGCGACAGCCACCCACATGACAGGTCCGCTCAGCTGCCACAGCCACCCACATGGCAGGTCCACCCAGCTGCCAAAGCCACCCACACAACGGGTCCACCCAGCTGTTGCACCTTCCACCCCACACGGCAGATTCACCCTGCTGCCACACCTTCCCCCCACATGGCACATCTACCTAGCTGCCACACCCTCCCCCCAGATGGCAGATCTGCCCAGCTGCCACGCCCACCCACATGGCAGGTCTGCCCAGCTGCCATACCCAGCCAAATCCGCTTCATCTACCCCATTGGATGGAGAAGCCAAAACAAAGTTAAAGGAGAACTGCACCGAGCCTGCAAGTCATGTTACTCAGTAGAAGCCGTTTGTTAAATATTGGTTTTATTTCTGTCATTGTTCGATCTCTAAAGGCTTTTTAGTTATTCCAGTGAGTGTTTCTGATCTACACTCTGGTGATAAAGGCCACTTCAGAACTGTATGATGTAGTTCATGTCCCGTTGAGCCACAGAGTTCTGCAGTAGAACATGGGTGCATTGTGCCAACAATAGAAGAGCCAAGCATGGGACATAAACTACATCACACAGTTCTAAAAGGGCTCTTGCCTGCAGTGCATACATCAGAAATACCCACTAGGATAATTAAAAAGCTTGTAGCTATGAAACAGTAATAGCATTTTTCTTTTTAACTCTATTTATGCACCCTGTGGCCCGGGCATCCTTCCAGGGTACTCTCTCGGCAGAGGCCTCTACTCCCTGCCTGAACCCCCCCTGCCACCAGATTCCTCCCCAACGAACACCCAGGCAAGTGCAGCCTCCTGGTTCACCCCCCCCCCTCCTGGCAACCTTTCTGAAATAAAAGGGACCTACCTGGACGTCAGGTCAGCCTGGGAGTCCCCTAGTGCGCTGGGCCAGTAGTGGGATGTAGGCCTGCCCCTGGAGTCCCCTTCATCTCCGCAGCACTGTAGAGGGATTTTCTGTGCTGTTTCCCCCTCAGAGAGCAGTGTGCAATGATGCCTGCGCACAGCTGCCCTTCTAGAGTCTGCAGCACTCTTCCCATTTCCGCTGGTGTACCTGCAGTACCTCTGATCTCCACCGGGTCATCAGAACACCCAGCATCCCTGGATCACTCCCCAGGGAGAGGGGAGCAGTCCTCCGGATGCTCCATCATCTCCTTCCCCTGCCGACCCTCGGCTACCCAAACATGTCACCGAACCTAGGTCGCCAGCGTGGCGCAAGGTGTGGTGCCCAGCACCTCAACCCTCAGTGCCACCGGGCTGGTTAACAGTAACAGAATTGGAACCATTATTTAAAAATCAGCTTCTAGTGGGGAAAATGGCCTACACATTCAGTGCAGTTCTCCTTTACACAAAACAGAGAGAAATAAAAGGTGATCTGAAATACAAGATGACGCTTACCCTCATGCCCATGTAGAAAGGGATGGCAGTGACACGGATATTCTCTGTTGTTTCACGGTGGACATCTGACAACTCCAGCCAGGGATGGTTCTTCTCCTGCCATGCCCGCAATGTCTCCCGGGCAATCAGCTGCGAGGCTGATAAACAGAAATAACCAAAATACAGCCAACTCAGTTTTAAGAAGTTTTTTTGATTTTCCCCTAAATGCTGTCAAGAACAGCTGAACCTGACAGGCACAAGGTTATACTACTGTACAGCAGTACTGTGCAGAGTCTCTCTCTCTCTGCTTCCAGTCTATGCCTTTAAACACCTTGCTAAGGTGAAACTTTTGACTAAACATACAGCACTGAGGGCCAGAAACATACTGATTTGAAATACAGTAGGCATAACACAGCAGGAGGGCACTGGTAATCATACACGCAGCCCCTGAGTGCAGCAGGCCAGACGCACCAGCAGAATAGGCACTGGGATTCAAACCCACAGCTTCAGAGTGCAGTAGGATCAAAACACCAGCACACTAGGGCACTGGAATTCAAACCCACAGCTTCGGAGTACAGTAGGATCAACACATCAGCACACTAGGGCACTGGGATTCAAACCCACAGCCTCTGAGTGCAGTTGAATCTGCTCACCAGCATGCCAGGGCACCAGGATTCAAACACACAGCCTCTGAGTGCAGTAGGATCAACACATCAGCATCCTAAGGCACCGGGATTCAAACCCACAGCCTCTGAGTGCAGTAGGATCAATACACCAGCACACTAGGATACTGGGATTAAAACTCACAGCCTCCGAGTGCAGTAGGATCAACACACCAGCACACTAGGGCACTGGGATTCAAACCCACAGCCTCTGAGTGCATTAGGATCAATACACTAGGATACTGGGATTCAAACTCACAGCCTCTGAGTGCAGTAGGATCAACACACCAGCACACTAGGGCACCGGGATTCAAACTCACAGCCTCTGAGTGCAGTAGAATCAGCACACTAGGGCACCACGATTCAAACCCACAGCCTCTGAATGCAGTAGGATCAACATAGCAACATCTTAGGGCATCTGGATTCAAACTCACAGTCCGAGTGCAGTTGGATCACCACACCAGCACGCTAGGGCACCAGGATTCAAACCAACAGCCACTGAGTGCAGTAGGATTAACACACCCGCACACTAGGGCACAAGGATTCATATCTACAACCTTTGAGTGCAGTAGGCATTCATTTTGTTTGCAGCAGTTGCCTTGCCTGCACTGCTCTGCATTTAGTGTAGCTCTGAGGCCTGCCTTTAGCTTTCCACTAATGCTAGCTGCATGCACGTGTGTGCCTGCATGTGTACAGCACATACTTATGCATACGTATGTACAGATCGATGAACAGGGCTTAGTGGTTGAGCTCCTTGCTCCCTGTGCTGTGTTGCTGTGAGATGGAGGAGCCGACATCCCACCCAGGGCCCCGGGTTCTGTACCTTTCTCAGACTCATACACGAAGAACCGATCAAACAGCTCATGTTGGATCGGTGCCGGGTCTGTGGAGCTGTACGGCAGAACATCGTCATGGCTCACGTAGTCCAGCCCTACAAACAGAAGAGAGGCAGAGAAATGCAGTGAGTTCAGTTACATAACAGGATTATGGTTTCTAATTGCAATGCTGTTTTCCCATCTTTTCCCCCAACCTTTTCTGTTCTTCTGAAGAGTGCACCAGCCACACCACCACCAGCACACAAGACTCTACTAAAAAAAAAGGTGGTCCAACCACCAGCAAAGAAAGCACAGCACTCATTTGTATTCAGTTCCTAGAAAACTGATAGTTTTATATAGAAGGAAAAGAAAATGAGGACAGGAAAAGACTACAAGTCAAATCGAGTCTACCTTGTTGCCCTATAACACATTACTGAAAATTACAAAATGGGTATAACAAATCCAGAAACCTGACTGGCTGAGGATCTCGGAACCCAGTGCTATCCCAGCACAACAGCAATGGAAAAAGATCCGTGACCTAACTGACCTGTTTACATTAAGCAGGCATGGCTGTATCAGTACATCCCCAGTCACTTACCAGTATTTAAATAAATAAATGCACCTTCCACCATCTACTGGGCAAAGAGCAAAATTGCAATGAAACTGATGCTTTCTACTTTTTTAACCTTCTTTCCTCATATGTACTTATTTACCTAAGCTGACTAATCAGGGTCTTCCCTCTCTCCCTCCTCAGCTGCATCAGCTCTTGTGGGCAAAACTCAGAAGTGATTCTGCTTGGTGACTTCAGTGTCAACTGGCTGACCCCCTTTGCAAGCACCTATAGGGACGCCTTGGCAGCTGCCAACCTTGCACAAATGGTACAGTCACCCACCAGGATAAACTACAGGTTGGGGACCTCCTTTCTCCTGGACTGGGTCCTCACTAATCAACCTGCACACATCACTAAGACTGAAGCACTCCCGGACACCATAAGTGACCATTGTCCAGTCATTTCCCTCTGGTCTAACAAATTCAACAAACCCCCATCAAAATTTATTGTCAGTAGAATACTTCCACCTGGTCAATTAGGTCTGTTAAAAAATGCACCTGCGAGCACTCGACTGGTCTCCAACTGACAATGCTCAGGACGTGGACTCAGCCCTAGAATACTTTATCACTACCTTTAATGCAGTGTGTGATGTTCATGCTCCATACAAGAAAGGAAAGATTAAAATATCAATAAACCCATGACCTCCTTGAACGGATGAAATCCCATCACCAACTATGGTACTGTACTAAAGCAGCCAACACCCTAGGGAATACTCAGGCTTACAAATCAGCGTGGAATGCTTGCACAAGAGCTATCCACCAGGTGAAAGCCTCCTACTGTAGGAATGCCCTTGCAAACACCTGGAATGATGGGAGGAAGTTCTGGGACAACCTCTCCGAGATAACTGGAAAAAAAAAAACAAAGTTTCACCTGCAATGCTCAACACTGATGGAACTATCACCCCGGATAAAGTAACCATTGCTAACGCCTTCAATTCAACATTTTGTGACCTTAGTCATGTGCTCCCTCCTAACTTCTTTGATCCTATACCAGCAGTAACCCTTCAAACAACATGAAGTCTTGCTGTATTCAGACATAATACAGTTAGCCCCAGCACTTGAACTGCCCCGAACAGGAAAGAGTTAACTCCATGCAGAAGCATGGAACATTGAGCTCGAGCTCGTTTTCAAACCTCTGTCTATGGTACTTACCAGTGCAACCATCAGATTCTTTACTCCGCCTAACAGTGAAGTCGCTCCGGAGATTCCTCTGCTCGGTTCGTTAAACATAAAGTGTTCGGTTTAAAACTTATTCTTTATTGTTTTTCGGATTTCCAGCCTCTGTCTATGGTACAGGTAGTGTGGTAGACAGGTAGTGACTGCATTTTATTTTAAATAACTTGTGGAAATTGTTGGTTTCTTCCTGGTCGGTCCGGTTAGGAACCGACCTTGTGTTTCTTTCTAATTTTAAAATTATTATTTTAGAGTGGTGTTCCGGTACCGATCGGTTTCAAAAGAACCTGGCTTTTTCTCAGTTCTTTTCCAAACCTGTGACATGGTTGTTACCGATCGGTTGGTGTTACCTGGCTTGAACGCTTCTATAGGGTAATTTTGGTAGGTTGGCCATGTCCGAGTAACCCAAAAAGAAAACCGGTCCCACTGGGTTTCAACACTGTACTGAGTGTGGGGAGGCCTTTGCCAAGGCAGACTCCCACCTCATCTGTGTTTATTGTCTGGGGTTTGACCACCTTCAGTCAGACTGCCAAATTTGCAAAAACTTTCCTAAAACCACTCTAGAAAAAAGACTGAGTAGGTTGAAGGAAAGGGAGGCCGAGAAGTCTGCAGACCCGGATGGCCTGCCCGGTTCGGTGCCTACTGACCTAGGCGATACCTCCTCTGGCAAAAGGAGAGTCGACTCTGAGGGGTCAGTTCCCTCAAAAAAGAAACGAAAGTCCGCTGGTTCGGATCCAGTAACGTTTACTCCAACCGCAGATGAGATAGCCAAAGCGATTAGTATTGTCCAATCGCTTCATCCTGTCCCGTCCGAACCGGTGCTGCCAGTTAGGCGGTCGGTTTGGTCGGAACCAGCTCCTTCGGATTACGATCTGGATGCTTTCTATGAGGAGTGGGAGGGAGACGAAGACTATCCAGACGATGACTATGACGGTGGGGGTCTGGATGTGCCCATTGAACTGGACATCTCCCCAGACAGACCCTCTGATGTCTCCCCTCCCAGGCTTTCTGAGTTCCCTTCTCACTTCTTGTTTTACAAGAAGGTGGCTAAAACCCTCCAGCTTCCTTTGGTTGAAGCTGCTGAGGAGGAGGAAGAAGAGCCTGATTTTGTGGAGATGTTGGACATCCCAGAGTCCAAAAGGTTGTCTATTCCCCTTCACAAGTCCTTGGGGAAACAGACAAAAAAGATTCTACAGACTCCTAACTCTTTATCTCCTGTAGATAAAAGAATGGACAGCAGGTGTATGTTATCAGGCTCAGCTGCGGAGTTCCTTTATTCACATAGCAGCCATGTTGAGGTAGTGCAGGCTGCAGCCTGTGACAGGGCAAACATTCCTTTGGCTTCACACCCCCCAGACAAGGACTCCAGGAAAGTCGATGCCATGGCCAAGAAACTATACTTGGCAGGCAAGTTATATGGCCCACGCAGCCAGGTACCAGAAGTCCAGGTGGGATACTGTTCTGGAACTGGCTAAAAAGGCCTTCCCCCAGCTAGATAAAGAGCTGGAGGAGGTGGCTGCGGATGGAATTGAGGCATCCAAAGTACAATTTCATGCTGCTGTCGACTCCAACGATGTGGCATCCAGAGTCATGGCTACATCTGTGTCTCTCAGAAGACATGCTTGGCTCAGATGTACTAGCCTATCACAGGACACCCAGTCTGAGGCTATGGATTTTCCTGTAGTTGGTAACTCTCTGTTTGGGGAGCAGACAGAGGCTTACATGAAGAAAATGGACGAATACAGAACCACTTACAGGAGTGCACAGGCCAAGGAAAGGCAAGCCACTCCTCAGAAGCAGCAGTCCAGGAGCAGGGGCAGGCATTTTTACCAAGCCCAGGCCTCCTCGTCTTACCCACAAAGGGTTTTTTTCCCCCCCGAGGTAGAAGGGGGATGAGCAGGGCTGCTTCTTCCTCCCAATCTAAGGCTCCTGCCAAGCAGACACCCTGATGTGTCAGCCCAGGTTGACTCTCCAGTCCCAGTAGGAGGCAGGCGAGCTTACTACTTTCAGGCCTGGAAGTCCGTTACCTCAGACAAGTGGGTCCTGGAAGTAGTAGTAAGCCAGGGACTAGCCCTCAGCTTCAAAAGGTACCCAAAAAGGAGGGCCAAGTCTTTTCCACCTGCATCAGTTTCAGAAACCCTTGCCCTAGAGGCAGAGGTTTCCTCTCTCCTGGCTCTCACAGCCGTAGAGAAGGTTCCTACTCAACACAGGGGAAAAGGCCTGTACTCCAGGTACTTCCTCACCCCAAAGAAAACAGGGGAGTGGCGACCCATCTTGGATGTAAGGTATCCGAACAAACACATTTCAAAACCCAAGTTTCAAATGGTAACTCTGGGAATAATCCTTCCCTCTTTAAGGCCAGGAGATTGGCTAGCATCGCTGGACCTCAAGGATGCCTACTTCCATATCCCTATAAGGTGCTCCCACAGAAAGTACCTCAGGTTCGAGTTGCCTTCGGGCCATTATCAGTTCAAGGCCATGCCTTTTCGCCTAACATCAGCTCCAAGGGTATTCACAAAGTGCCTTGCAGTAGTGGTAGCTTACCTCAGAAGACAGGGTATCACCATTTTTCCATATCTGGACGACTGGCTCCTAGTAGGGCAGTCTTCAGACCAGGTCAGGTCAGCTCTGCAAACCACTCAGGACTTGCTCAGTTCCTTGAGGTTTCTTCTCAATCTGCCAAAATCTGTCCTCGAACCAGTACAGCTTCTCACCTTTATAGGAGTGAAACTGGATACTACCCAAGCAAAAGCTTTCCTTCCTCTGGCAAGGGTGAAGGCCTTGGTAGACCTGGCTTCCTCCTTTTGGCCTCAGGTTTCTCTTCCAGCGAGACAGTTTCTCCAACTCCTGGGCCACATGGCAGCCTCCACTGCAGTGGTTCAGGGAGCCAGATTTCAGATACAGGACATTCAGTTCCATCTAAGGTCCTTTTGGTCACAGAGAACAGATTCTCTCACCAAACTGATTCCAGTGACCCAAACTCTGGTCCAGGCTCTTCAGTGGTGGCTGGACCAGGACAACCTCAGACAAGGGGCTCCATTTCTCCCTCAACTTCCATCAGTAGTACTGACTACGGATGCTTCTCTCCTAGGCTGGGGAGCCCTAACAGCTCAGGGGATCTGGTCCCCACAGGAGTCTCTTCTTCACAGCAACCTCCTGGAACTCAGGGCAGTTTTTCTAGCCCTTCAGACCTTTTTCGGATTCAGTCAAAGGCAATGTGGTCCAAGTCAGGAAGGACAACACTACCACAGTGTGGTACATCAACAAGCAGGGAGGCACTCTGTCCATGGCCTTGTGCACAGAGGCCATGAAGATTTGGTCTCTGGCCTATTCCCGTCAGACTTCCCTGGTAGCAGTTCATCTTCTAGGGAAGGACAATGTGCTGGCAGATGCCCTGAGCAGGATTTCACAGGTGCATCACGAATGGTCCTTGAATCCTCACATTCTGAGGATCATTTTCTCCAAGTGGGGCATTCCAGAAATAGATCTATTTGCAGCACCAGACAATCATCAACTTCCTGTGTTTTGCTGCAGACCTCCAGTCCTGGGGACAGTTCCCCAGGATACTCTCATTCTGAACTGGAAGGGCAGGTTTCTCTATGCTTTCCCTCTCCTGTTCAGAGTTCTGATCAAGAGAAGAACTCAACCCTGCACAGTGATTCTGGTGGCTCCAGATTGGGCCAGACAACCCTGGTATCCTCTACTGCTGTCCTTGGCCGTCTCACGTCCCCCGTCTCTTCCCAGGAGATACAATCTTCTCTCCTCCTCCTCCCAGGGGTGGATCTGGTACCCCAATCTCCAGTCTCTCAACCTCAAGGCCTGGCTCTTGAAAAGTCAGAATATGCAGCTCTATATCTCTCTCTCTCACTCAGGGAGTTCTGGATATTCTGAAGGTCTCCAGAAAACCTTCCACTAGAAAAACTTACAATTCCAAATGGAAGAGGTTCAGTATTTGGTGCTCACAGAAAGGTTTTGTGCCCGATTATGCAGGCATTTCCACAACCTTGGATTATCTAGCTCATCTAAATAGTCTAGGCCTTATGCCTGCCACTCTGAAGGTTCATCTAGCAGCTGTCTCTGCATTCCTCTCAGCAGAGAATGGCTCTTCCCTGGCATCTCATCCTGTTTTCAGGAAGTTTTTCAAAGGCCTGGTTCACATTAACCCTCCCTTTAGGGAGCCTACTCCGCCTTGGGTTCTTAATGTCTGCATTGCTCAGCTTATGCAGCCACCCTTTGAGAATATGGCTTTGACTGAATTGAAGTACTTGACCTGGAAATCTGTGTTCCCGGTAGCTATTACTTCTGCCAGGTGGATTAGTGAATTACAGGCCCCGTCAGTTGAACCCGACTTCATATCCTTCCATAGGGATAAAGTGGTCCTAAGAACCAATAGGAGGTTCTTGCCTAAAGTGGTATCAGATTTTCACCTAAACCAGTCTATGTCTCTTCCTGTATTTTTCACTGACCATTCTTCCCCAGGGGAAAGAAGATTGCACAGTTTTGATGTTAAAAGGGCACTTAGCTACTACATAGAGCATACTAAGGCACACAGAAATGACGGTCTTCAATTGTTCCTCACTTATGGTGAAGTGGGGAAAGGTAAGTCTGCCACTAAGAGAACTATTGCCAGGTGGATTGTTTCCTGTATACAATTTTGCTACGACAGATTGGGTAGAACATCCCCTTCAGGCCTGAGGGCTCACTTGACTACGGGTACAGCTGCTACTCTAGCTGTGGCCAGACATATACCCGTGTTAGAGATCTGTAAAGCAGCCACCTGGAAAACAGGACATACATTCACCAAGCATTACTCTCTGGACATCCAGTCTAGGAGTGATGCTAGGTTTGGCACAGCAGTACTGCAGAGCTTGTTCCCAAAGTAGGTTCTGCATTCCTCCTCCATAGGGAACTGTTATAAGTTCGAATACAGCAAGACTTCATGATGTTTGAAGAAAAATTACTCACCATAGTAATGTTGTTTCTTCTAATGGAGTCTTGCTGTATTCAATCTCCCCGCCTCCCCTCTCAGAACCTGTTTTTGGGAGTAGGTTGGTAGGCACAGTGTTGCACCTCAGGGGTGTACCTTGTACCCTCCCTCTTGGTGGGGTAACTTATGTTTTTCCTTCTTGTGTTGCAGTTTGAATTGTCACTACTTTATTTCTTCTTGGGTTCTCGACTTGAGTGTTTTTTGGACCCAAAAAGTATTTTGCCTTTTGGCTATGTGTTCAAACAATTTCCACATTTTAGTGTCGAGTTAGTTAGTTGCTCGTAAGAATCTGACGGTTGCACTGGTAAGTACCACAGACAGAGGTTTGAAAACTGAGCTCGAGCTCAACGCTCCCTGCTTCTGCATGGAGTTAACTTTTTCCTCTCTGGGGCAGTTCAGGTGCTGGGGCTAACTGCATTATGTCTGAATACAGCAAGACTCCATTAGAAGAAACAACATTACTATGGTGAGTAATTTTTTCATCCCACCATCCCCCAGGCAGCCCAGCTGTGCCCCCATTTTATTTTAAGGCTATCACTGAAGGGCTAGCCAGGAAACATCTACACAAAGTACTCGGGAAGTTTAGACATAGTGCTGACTCCCTTGCTTTGAAACTCATCACCCTCACCTTTGATGAAGTTTTGCCACCCCTTACAAAAATTCTCAACTGCTGTCTTATGCTCTCACAATTTCCAAGCAAATGGAAGTCCACTGTGGTGACTCCTATCCACAAAAGTGGTGACAAGACTCTCACAAGCAACTACAGGCCTATATCCATCCTTCCCCCACTCTCCAAGCCTTTGGAAAGGATAGTTGCTGAACACCTTGTAGACTACCTGGAAAAATATAACCTCCAATGTTCCCAGCAACATGGTTTTTGAAAAGGTCACAGCACCATCACTGCACTACTAGACTTCACTTCCTTCATCCACCAGGCACTGGACCACAACCAATTGGCCAGCGCCACCTTTATTGATCTGACTAAGGCGTTTGATACAGTTAACCACTCCCTACTAACCGGACAACTATCACTTCTTGGCCTTTCACCGGATGCCACTCGCTGGTTCCATAGCTACCTATGTGACCACTCTCAGCAGGTCAGAATTGGAGACACCATCTCGACCCCCCCCAGTCTGTTCGGATGTACAAGGTTCCATCCTTGGCCCCCTACTCTTTAGCATCTTCATGAATGACCTCCCTGCCACTTGCCATAACCAAATTCTACTCTATGCAGACGATGTAGTCATTCTCTCAAGCCACTCCACCCCCATCACCAGCTACAGCATAGTTTCTCAGAAGTTGAAACCTGGTTCGGGTCATGTAAACTCATCCTACACTACTCAAAAACCAAATCAATGCTGTTTCATGGTGCTCACAACAAACACAAACTCCAACAAATGCTAATCTACAATAGTGATGGCATAGTGCTGGAACAGGCAGATCAGTTCAAATACCTGGAAGTGACCCTCGACTCCACTCTTTCATACTCCACGCTTATAAATAACCTTGCTAAAGCTGTGAATACACACATAGGCCTGCTATATAGGCATAGGCACTGTCTGACAGATGAAGCATTAAAACTTGCCATCCAGAGCTCAATCACCTCTTTAATTGACTATGGCCACATAGTTTATGGATCAGCTACTGACACTGCCCTCCGGCGTATAGCCATAGCCTTAAACAAGGCCGGCCGGCTCCTCACCACAGCCTCTAGACACATACACACATGTGATCTCTATAAACAGGTTAACTGGCTACAACTTCAAGGCAGAATTAAGTACCAGACCTGCTTACTTGCTAAGGAGACAGCGCTAGGCCTCCTTCCACCAGGGGTTCAGTCTATACTTTCCCCTCACTGTGCCACCTGCCTTACCAGGAGTTCGGGAACACTAGTCTTCGCAGTTCCCAGCTGCCGGACCACTCAAGGGCAGCGCTCCTACAAAGATAGGGCCTCTAACTGGTTCAACACCAATGCACCGAATCTCAGCTCCTTTAAGCACGAACTACGACAGCACTTGGTGGCTAGTGTCTACTGTGACTGCTACACTTAAATTCCCCATTACTTATGCACTCTCCCCACACCCCACTCCCTCACTATTAACTCTTTCCAATATCTCACGTCAGCCACCTCAGCCTCCTCCCTTGCCCCCCAATTTCACTCCTCCCACTCTCCATTCCCTCTCACATCCTTGTCCTTCCCCTCACCTATTACCCCCTGCACCTCCCAGCTCTCATTCTCTCTCTCTCTCTCCCCTAGCCCTCCTTAACTCCATTCTAGTTCTCATTTCTCTCCACTTTCTCCTCTTCGTCCATCCTAACTCTTCTCTCCTCCCCCACTCATCCTGTTACCCCACTTACATCTCCTATCCCTTCTCCCCTCCGTCACCACCTACTCCTCTCCTTCACCACCTACCTTATCCCTCCAATCCCCCACTCCCTCGGTTCTTGCCTGTCCCCTACTACCCTGTCCTCTCACCAACTACCTCTGGCCCTCTCATGCACTTGTCAGATCACTATTTCAACTGTAATCGCCCCAGGCTCTCTTTGTATACTGTCTGGCGATATTGCACCATTGCTTCCATCCATGTTGATCCTGACAAAGCCTTTAGCAGCTCACGCATTCTGTAATGTTTTACCCGTTATTAATTCTACTGTGTTGTCTTATCTGGACAAAGCCACTGGCAGCTCATATACTGTAATTGTATTCCCTTATCTACCTGCCTGTTCTTGTGTATACCTGTCCTTTGTCCATGACGTGGAACCTTTGTAAAAGAGCACTGTTTGCTCAAAGGTGTTATCCGTAATTGTCATAAATAAAATATCTTAGCAAATTATTTTCTAATCCTAATGGATTATTTGCAATACGGCACTCCACGGTGTTCTCTGCAATACTGGGATAAGGCACTTCTCGGGCAGTGGAAGCAATCTGCCATTGGCTTGTGCTTCAACCCACCTCAGGCTTGCCATTATCCCAGCACAAAGTACACCTTGTCACACCTTAGTGTTTAATCTTTACCTCAAGACTTCTCCCCCCCTCCCTCCTTGTTTCTGATAAGCCTCTTATGTTCCATAGCTTTCTGAACTCTGCTCTAGTCCCAGCATCAACCACACTGCTTAGTAGATTATTCCACCCGACCACCATCTGCTCCGTGAAAAATGGTTTACAGTATCCTTTTTAAATCTCCCCTTCAACTTGAGACTGCGCCCGCTAGATGAACTATTCCTAACATCCTTTTTAAATGTCCCCTTTTCAGCTTGAGACTGCACCTCCTGCTGGATGAACTGTTGCCAATACCCTTTTTAAATTTCCCCATTTCAACTTGAGATTGGGCCCCCTCCTGAACTGTTCCCAATGCCTTTTTTCAATCCCCCCCCAGGTTGAGATTGTGCCCCTTGCTGGATGAACTGTTCCTCCTCAACTTGAACAACTCTCTGGCATCTACCCTGTTGTACTTGGACACTGGAACAGCAGAGGAAGCATGACATATGAACATACGAAACTGCCAGCAGAAACAGGCCTCATGGTGCATCAAGTCTGCTCAAATGTGCAGCTAGCACCCTTACTTTGCAGATGCAGACCACAGTGAATGTTTCTATCGTACCCCAAAAAAAAACACCCGTCCTTCAGAAAATACATATTCGGAATCTCCAGTATCTTCTCACAAGACATGCCCCAGCTGTTCCTGGAACATTTTCACTGTCCCAATTCTTCATCAGATGTGGGTGCATTAACGGATCAAGCTGGCTGCTCTGATGACACCCCTTTCATATTATTCTATTTTTATCTTCTTTTTATATAGATGTTTGTTACACCATCTCACTACTGCCACCCTGCCCCATTCCACTAGCCTCCCTTCAGCCACATCACCGGCTCACCTCTGCAAGTCCCAGGACTTATTCCTCGTGGCAGGGCCAAAGGGATCCCCAATCTCCTTCGGAGCAGAATCCAGGTGGGTGGTGCCCACTCAGTGATGAAGGGCCTGGGAAGGAGGCCAGCCTTATTTTTCTGCCACAGAGTCTCCCCCCTCACACTACATTTTCTTCACACCCTCCCTCAGGACACAGTGAGTCAGGCAGACGGGGCATATGGTGTGCACATGCTCAAGTCTAGCAACATCCCCTCCACCAACAGATAGTGCCACCTGCTGCAGTTCCACCTGTGGATCCCAAGGCAGTGATGGTGCTGCTGCTGGGCACACTGCCTCCACTTTCCGGAAAGCATCCCATGGAATACCCAACTCTCCACCCTTCCCCTGTCGGCCCATGCCAACCCTTTCTGAACCCAGGTTACTGGCGTCGTGAGCCGTAGCCCTACTGCTGTGCCAGTGGGTTGCTATTATCCTTTTTATTAAAAGTTTCAGCATTGGCACACTGTGGCACCAAGTGGTGAGGCACCCACTTGGCATGCTGGCGACATGGGTTCGAGTCCCGACCCCTGGAAGTCAGGAACGGTGGCTTGCAGGGAGGGTGACAGAACAGGGTTACAGAAGAAAGGGTTCTGAAAGAACTCTTAAAACTGAAGGTGGGCAAAGCAAGGGGGCCTGATGGGATTCATCCCAGAATTCTAAAAGAACTAAGGGTAGAACTAGTGACACCCCTGACTACCCTTTTTAACAAATCATGGAAGGATGGGGTGGTACCTGAGGACTGGAGGAGGGCAGATGTGATTCCCCTTCACAAAAGTGGGAGCAAGGCAGAAGCAGGAAACTATAGACCAGTTAGTTTAACCTCAGTGATAGGGAAAATGATGGAATCACTTCTAAAGGAAAGAATTGTCAGTATCTAGAGGCCAGAGGGGCACAGGACCCAAGGCAGCATGGATTCACAGCGGAAGGCCATGCCAGACAAATCTGATAGATTTCTTTGACTGGGTGACCAAAGTAGTAGATCAGGGGAGGCTGTGGACATGGCCTACCTAGACTTTAGCAAGGCATTTGACACAGTCCCACACAAAGATTAATATAAGTTAGCCAGCCTGGGAGTGGGTCCCAAGATGACAGCCTGTAAAGAATTGGCTGGAAAATAGGACACAGAGAGTTATAGTAAATGGAGTCCACTCAGAAGAAAGGAGGGTTACTAGTGGGGTACCGCAGGTTCAGAATTAGGACTGTCCTCTCAATGTCTTTATGTTTACATTGCAGAAGGACTGGAAGGAAAGCATGTCTCTTGCAGATGACACTAAGATCTGCAACAGAGTTGATGCACAGGGTGGGGTGGAAAGGATGAGAAAGGACTTGGCAAGGTTAGAGGAATGGTCAAATGTATGGCAGCTTAGATTCAATGCTAAGAAGTGCAGGTAATGCACCTGGGAAACAAAAACCCAGGGAAGAGTACACAATGGGGGTGAGATACTAACAACAACAAAATGGAGAGGGACCTGGGGTAGTCATATCAGATGCCCTAAAGGTGGGCAAGCAATGGAGAGGGCAGCAAGGAGGGTTGGGGAGATACTGGGATGCATAGGGAGGCATCACCAGTAGAAAACAGGAAGTTGTTATCCTCTGTACAGACAGCTGGTGAGACCCCATCTGGAGTACTGTGTGCAGTTCTGGATACCCAATCTCCGCAAAGACATAGACAGGATGGAAGCTGTCCAGAGGAGGGCAACTAAAATGGTGCAGGGTCTGCACCGAAGTCGAGTGAAGAGAGACTTAAGGAGCTTAATATGTATAGCCTTGAGGAAAGGAGGAGAGGGGGGCATGATAGAAACTTTCAAGTACCTCAAGGAATCAACAAAGTCCAAGAGGGTAGCATCTTTCAAAAAGTGGTGTGCAAGAACAAGAGGGCACAATTTGAAGATGGGCGGCTCGAGAGGTAATTTAAGGAAGTATTTTTCAGAGAGGGTTGTGGATGCATGGAGCGGCCTTCCGGAGGAGGTTGTGGAGTCAAAATCAGTGGAGGAATTCAAGCATGCATGGGATAGTCATAAGGCAATTCTGGGGGGGTGGGGGTAGGAAGAAGTAGGCTGCTGGTTAACTAGGATCTGCAGCTTATCCAGTAGGTAGGGAAATGGGCAGACTGGGTGGGCCAAGCGGTCCTTATCTGCCGTCAAATTCTATGTTTCTATGTTTATCCATGCAGATGCTCACCTCCTGGGGGAAGGTGCAGCACCGCATTGCTCGGACAGGACACATGCTGGTGTGCAGAGCCTTGCCAGTGTGTGGGTGAACACACGTCGGCTGGCTCTGCCTCCAGAGCGTCACCATGGTGCATACTGTTGGGTTGTGGGGAGGGACCCAGAACATGGAAACCAGCACTAATCTTGGCTTGCCAGATGAAGGCTGCCTTGCCCCCAAAATATGCCATAACTGTTAATAAAAATAAAAAATGATAATGCCATTCTTTAGCCCAGACTGTTGATGCAGTGGTAGCACTACCTCTCATGACGCTAGTGACCAGGATTTGGAAGTGAGCCGTGGTCATCTGGGCTGGCTGAAGGGAAGAGGATCGAGTGCCTTGGGAGACATTCTCTACGGAGATACTGCCATCTGGGTGATCACAGGTGGTGTTGAGATTGGAGGCCTGATGGAAGATTGGGGATGTCGCCGACATCGATGCACAGACACGCACATAACATGTGCACCTTGATGTCCTCACAGGGGGCCTCCGTCAGAGTAGGGACAAACAGGAAAATGGTCCCAGCATCCAGAGACAGACTCCAGTTCAACCAGCGGCTTCCTGCAACGACGGACCCCAGTACATCTGGCAGCATTCCGATATGAAGGACCCCAGTACATCCAGCAACATCCCATGATAACAGATCCCAGTATGGCCAGCAGCGACCCACAGCCACTAACCCTAGTTCATCCGGGTCCCACCTCACCAGCACAGCGCCTCCTGACAAAAAAAGAAGTTCAGAGGTACATCTTCCCACTCCGTTCCCACCTTGGGGGGCAGCAAGACTACACAGAGGTTACTGGTAGTCTGGACGAGGCAAGAGGTCAGGTCCGCCTTGGAAGCTCCTGAGGAAGACAGGGACCAGACAGGAAGGGAACAAAAACAAACAAAAAAACTGAGGGTATTTAGACAAAACAGCCTACAGAGCCCCCCCAACCACCCTCCCCTCAGCTATAGCAGAGGATTCTTACCTGGGATGGCATAAAGAGCCCTGCTGTCATCATGGCTGGCAAGAAATGTCACAGCTTCGGTCTGCGCCCTCTGAAAACACAAAAAAATACAACACAGTGCTTTATTAAACAGGGGATTTAATGACTGACAGAAAGCAATGAACAACTCAAACAAGGAATCATTCGAGCAGCCTGGTAGCACCGTGGGAGCTCGCTGCATGTTGAACAACTCAAACAAGGCAGCATTCGAGCAGCCAGGTCGCACCAGTGGGAGCTCACTGTATGTAGAGTAATTCAAACAAGGCAGCATTCGAGCAGCCAGGTCGCACCAGTGGGAGCTCGCTGTATGTAGGGTAACTCAAACAAGGCAGCATTCGAGCAGCCAGATTGCACTAGTGGGAGCTCGCTGTATGTAGAACTACTCAAACAAGGCAGCATTCGAGCAGCCTGGTAGCACTGGTGGGAGCTCGCTGTATGTAAAACAACTCAAACAAGGAACCATTCGAGCAGCCTGGTAGCACCAGTGGGAGCTCGCTGTACGTAGAGCAACTCAAACAAGGCAGCATTCGAGCAGCCTGGCAGCACCAGTGGGAGCTCGCTCTATGTAGAGCAACTCAAACAAGGCAGCATTCGAGCAGCCTGGTAGCACCGGTGGGAGCTCGCTGTATGTAAAACAACTCAAACAAGGAAGCATTCGAGCAGCCTGGTAGCACCAGTGGGAGCTCGCTGTACGTAGAGCAACTCAAACAAGGCAGCATTCGAGCAGCCTGGCAGCACCAGTGGGAGCTCGCTGTATGTAGAGCAACTCAAACAAGGCAGCATTCGAGCAGCCTGGTAGCACCGGTGGGACTGCTGTATGAGCAACTCAAACAAGGCAGATCGAAAGCAGCCTGGTAGCACCGGTGGGAGCTTGCTGTATGTAGAGCAATTCAAACAAGGCAGAATTCGAGCAGCCTGGTAGCACCAGTGGGGGCTCGCTGTATGTAGAAAACAACACCGAGCTGACATCAAAAAATCCTCGATGAAGAACAAATGGCAACAAAGTAAACTCCCCACTGGTGTGGCGTGCACTCGACTGTGTCTTTATGTACACAACATATTTTCTATATATAGATCTTTCGGATGAGATGTTAAACCGAGGTCCCGTCTGCCTGTCCTGGTGGTTGCTCAGGTGGATGTTAAAGATCCCATGGCACTTCACAAAAAGAGTAGGGGAATTTCACCAGTGTCCAGGCCAAACTTTCACCCATTCACTAAAAGTTCACCAACAGCTTAATCTGGTTCTATTTCAGTTAGTTTCCATCTGTACCTCCCCTCCCCCGGGACAAGGCTTAAAATAGGCTGAACTACCTGGGCCCCCTTTCCCGGTCAACAACAACAAAAAAAAGTGACAGCAAAAGACGAGGACGGTCCATCTAGTTTGCCCATTTGCTTCCTATCTATAACCCACTTGCTAACAATCCTGTGCAATATGATTTCACTGATACTTCACGTATGTCTCACACTCTCACAAAAGCCTCCAACTCCCCTGGGAGGCTGTTCCAGCTGTCTACCACACTTCTGCTGAAGAAATACTTCATGTTCCTCCCAAAACTGACCCCACCTCTGCCACTGTATAACCGTGCCCTCTGATAATGGTATACGAGCATACGAAAATTGCCAGCAGAAAAAGGCCAACTGATCTATCAAGTCTGCCCGAGTTTGCAGCCAGCATCCTTATTTTGCAGCTGCCCCTCCTCATTGTCTTGTCTCACCCTCTTTTGAATCCATCCACTGATTCACATGCCACCACCTCCGTTGGCAGCACATTTCACTCTGCCACCACCCTTTCCATAAAGAAATGCCTTCTCATTTCCCTCCTGAATCCCCCCCAACTTCATGTCATGGCCTCTAGTGTCCCTTACCACCCTCGCTCTGAACAACCCCTCTGTGCTTGCTTGGATTATCCCCTTCATGTACTTGAAGGTCTCTATCATATCCCCCTGCTTCTCCTCTCCTCCAATGAATACATGCCTAACTGTGCCACGCTGGCCTCATAAGGCAACTTCCCCAGACTTTGGATCATTTTTGTTGCCCTGTATCGCACCCCATCCAGCAGTCCAATGTCTTTCTGAAGGTACAGTCACCAGTACTGCACTCCAGGTGTGGTCTGCCCAATGATCTGTATAACAGCAGAAATCACCTCCCAACTCCTCGAAGTTATACCCCTGGCGATGCAGCCCTGCATCTTGTTGGCCCTAGTTACTGCCCTCCTGCATTGTGCCGAGTTGTTCATTGCTCCCATTATGAGCACCCCAGATCATTCTCTTCCTCCGTTACTGTGAGCTGCACCCCCAGACAGTAGCTTCTCCTTGGGTTCTTTGATCCGAAGTGCAGCACCTTACACTTTTTGTTGTTGAACACGAGTTGCCAAGTGTCAGACCATGCCTCACATCTTGTCAAGTCCTCCTGCAGCCCCTTCCAATCCCCCTAGTCGTCCACTACTGCCCCCATTTTGGTGTCGCCTGCAAACAGACTGATCTTGCTGCTGATGCCCTCCGAGACGTAAAATTCCAAATAGCACCGGCCCCAACACCGATCCCTGTGGAACCCCACTCATCACTGGCTATGGGGATGAGAATTTCCCCTCCACCACTACCCTTTGTTGCCTACCCTGTAGCCAGTTTTCCACCTACCTCACCAGTTCTGACCCTGCCCCCATGCCCTTTAGTTTACATCCCAGTCTCCGATGTACCGAGTCAAAGACCTTGCTGAAGTCCAGGTACAGGATGTTCACTGCATGGCCACTGTCAACTTGCCTAGTCACCCAGTCATAGTATTCAACTAGGTTGGTCTGACATGACCTGCCCTTATTGAAGCCATGTTGCTTCCTATCCTGTACCCAGTTAACCTCCAGCAGCGCCTCCAGCCTCTCCTTTAGGATGGTCTCCATTGTCTTACCCACTATGGACGTCAGACTCACTGGCCTGTAGTTCGCCAGTTCATCCCTGGGACCACTCGTATGGAGGGGAACCACATGAGCCAGTCTCCAATCCTGCTGTACATACCCTGTGCCCAGAGATGATTAAACAAGTCTGCCAAGGGGTCTGCCAGGACATCTGCTAACTCCTTCAGCACCCTTGGATGCCCATCCAGCCCCAGCACCTCGTCCACCCACAGTGCCCTTAACCCTTCTAGCACCCTCTCTCTAGTCATTTCACCATCCATCATCCCCCCATCTGCCTCTATCCTCCCTCCTACTGTGGATAACTATACTCCCTTCTCCTTTGTAAAGACTGAACAGAAGTAGCTGTTCCGTTCCTCTGCCGTATCACCCCCTCCCCCACCATCCCTTTCCCTCTTTATCCTCACAATTTGATCCTTGCAGGTTCTTTTCTCTCTGATGTACCTAAAGAAGTATGTTTCCCCACTTTTTTATGACTTGCACCAGCCTCAGTTCCCTCGATGCCTTGGCTGCTCTTGTCTCTCTTGTCACTTCCTTCACTTCTTTCAGACACACTTCTCCGTCTTCCTCCCTCCTTGTTCTTCTGAATTTCCTGTGTGTGCCCCTTTCCCTTCTCACCTTGTCTAACACCTTTCTGCTTATCCAGCTTGTTTTTTTTTCACCCTAGCCTTTTTGCTCTGGGCCTTGCTGCAGGTGTTGGTTGCCTCCAATAACCCCCATTTTATCAATTCCCAACCTTGGCTTGAGTAAATCTCTTACACGGGCTCTTTTGTGAGCTACCTTGTTCGCCCCTTTCACACTTTTTTTTTGTATTTGATACATATAATTTACATTGTGAAATGGGTGGGGAAAAAAATCTAGAAACCTGATTGGCTGAGGACTGTGCAACCCGGTGCTGATCTCTCAGCACAGGAAGAAGTTCCGAGTCCTCGTTACCCCTGTTCAATTTTTCTGGTATCACCCCCTGCTGTCGCCAACCAAGCAACCACTTGCTCCCACTCACAAATCCCCTCAGAAAATGCCACAATTCATTTCCCTGATGAGTTGCTGGTTTTGAATATTATTCTCTCGTGTGGTCTCAGCTCCCGATGCTGCAGACTGTCATTCACCCACTAACCTTTCTCGTTCTCCACTCTAGTCGCTCCTTGCAGGAATGCTACTGCCTATTACAGAGACCTCACCTGCAGTCCTAATAAAAGGCCTTAGCGGGGTGCACCACATTGCTGCCGCCCAAGGCTCTTTCTTTAGAACAGCCGTTGCTCACTCACTCTGTCTCCTCACTCAATGCAGAGTGTTCATCTGCCTTTTTTTTTTTTTTTTTACATTCTATTTCTTCACTGTGCCTACAGGGAACTCTCTCAGGCATCCACCATACCCCCAACTATACCTCCTAGCCTGGAACTCCCCCTGCATCCTGGCACCAGCCCAGCTATTCCCTCGGCTCTGAGCCCCGGGCCGCCATATCCGCCCAGGGCGCTCTATCTACAATTCGGGCTGGGCTAGGCTCGCCCATGACAGGAGGCAGTTCAGCCTGTGGAGTGTAGCTGATGATAGGCAGCCGCCGTCATCATCCCTCGGGAGGGCAGGGTATTTTACCTCTTTCCTCCAGCTCGCCTGATGCTCGCTGCAATGGCGTGAGTGGCACTACTGCCGACACCCGCTGCAGCACTGCCCCCTTGCAATGCATAGTGACGCAGACTCTGCATTCCTCTGTCTCCACCAGAGGTCGCCCCTGTGCGACGTGTCCCTAGAACCCTCCCCAGGAGGAGAGAGCAGTCCTCCGGGTGCTCAATCTCCTCCCTCCCCTGCCGACTCCCGACGACCTGAGCTCATTCCCAAACCCGGGTCGCCAGCGTGGTGCAAGGTGTGGCATCCAGCGCCTCAACCCTCAGCGCCACTGGGCCGTGTCCAACTGTCTCTCTGAATGAGACAGTGCTCCTCAAGCCACCATTCACTAAACCAGCCACAATACTTATAATTAACAAAAAAAAAGTGAAAATCCAACCCTCAGTAATGTGTGTGTGTGTGTGTGTGTGTGTGTGTGTGTGTGTGTGTGTGGTGGGTCAGGTAAGCTGGAGCCTTGAATCTGTGGAACACAGCACTGTCCTAACTGTTCTTAGAGCTGCTGCCCATACTTTCCCACACTCATACTGATAAACTGCTGGTGCCACCTAATGGATTATAAGCAACACTGCAAGCAGAAATTTGACTTTTTTCATCTTTATAACTTTTTTTTTTTTTTTTTACAAATTTACAAGACATCAATACTTTAAAAAAAAAATGTCCGCTTTGTGACTGACCCATTTCATAATTGCAATAAGGCACTCCAGGGTGTGCGCTGTGTTGGGATAAAGGCATTTCTCAGGTAGTAGAAGTATGTGTCTTCACCTCGTGCTTCAACCCAGCTGACACATGCCGCTATCCCAGCACAACATATACCCCGTCATGCCTCTTTGCTTGTCTCCCTGGCCATGCTAAGCCAAATACTGATGCGCCCTGATAAGGCCAGTTGATCCCTGGGTCTCCAGCCCCCAACTGGCTTCTCCCACTGCTATTCCTCCCCACAGCAGAAGCACCAGAGAGAAAGTGCCCTCCCCCCAGGGCAGCTCACTAATAAGCCAAGATCCGCTGCCAGCAGGTGCGAGGACCCAGCAGACTGAGGAAACTACAGACTGTCATAGCAGCAGTGCCATGGGGTTTTCTCCACACCTCCCTGGCAGGCACCGGCATCCGGGCCTCGGACACATGCAGCATCATCCCTGCGAAGGGCGCAAGCTCCTGTCCTACCGCGCTGTCACTGTGGCACCTGTCGTGCAGCACCAGCCCTTCCCGACCACAGTGCACAACCAAGCGGCAGCTGCTATGGTCAGGCTCAGCCCCCACCACGGCATCCTGAGCTTGCTCTCGAACTTTGGTTGCCTGCTGCTGGGCCCACAAGGCGGTCCTTCCCCTTCACATAATAAAACTGCATCAATCATATCCTCTCTTTCTTCTCTACAGCGGGTACATATTCAGACTGACTAACCTCTCCCCATACAACCCTCTTTCCTCTCTACAGCGGGTACATATTCAGACTGGCTAACCTCTCCTCATACAACCGTCCCTTTTGACCAAAGATCATTTATTTTATTTCTTTACCAGATAGGTGCACTGGGCTAAGAATCTGCTTATTTTCGGTCATGACCTGAACCATACGGCATTACTCATTTTCATTGTATTTATTTAGGGGTGTAAGCATGGAGCAGGGCTCATTTACAATGGTGACCCACAGAAAGCATAAAACAAAATACACAGTTTACAAAATACATTCATAAATACAGTTTACAGTTACCAAGAAGTTTGCAAACATAGAAAGGCCAATTAGAAGACTGACTGGCAGCATTAAATACATAGTCAGACATCACAACACAGCTCACATGGAACAAGGAGGATGCTGGGAACCTCCACAAAGGAGACCCACAGGAGGGTGGCAGGGGACCCTGCAGGGGAAGGAAACAACTCCTGGTGGGGGACTCCATTGTCAGGAAGGTAGAACTGGGCAAGGAAGGGGAGAGGGAGGTAAGGTGCCTGCCTGGCACCATGGCTTGAGGGACAGGGAGCGAATCCTCAGGATTGCCGGAGCAGCTGCACAGGAGGGAGTTGGATGTCATTGTCCACCCAGGGACAAATGACCTGACTAAGAAAGGGATTAGAGAAGGATTAGAGAAGTGCAGGAAGAGTTTGTGGAATTGGGAGGGGCCTTGTCAAGATAGCACTGCTAGTAACCTTTCTGAGGTGCTACCCATCTATGGCATAGGAGAGGCTAGGGTGTTCCGCATCATGGGATTCAATCAGTGGTTGAAAACTGGTGGAGCTCAGGGATTTGGCTTCATTGGGGACTGGGAGTCCACCTGGAGTGATGCAAGCCTCATACTGGCATGATGGGCTGCATCTGTCCAGGAGGAACCAGGATCCTAGGTGATAGGTTTAAATGCTTCATTGGCGAGCTTTTAAACTAGCCAGGGGAGGCACTGGAAAGGAGCAGGAAAATCCTAGCTCCCAAACAATCACGATAGTAAGTGTGGCAAACACCAACATGGAGGTGTCGATAGGGAGAAGGGCAGGGTAAATGGAGAAAGTGACAAAGGCAAGAAGGACAGGGATGGGGCAAAAGAGGTAAGGCCATCAGGAAATGGAGGGTAATGAGTACCAATGCTCGTAGTCTGGGCAACAAGCTCCCTGAGCTGGTGGCCTTACGGAAGAGGGATGCCTGGATATTGTAGCAGTCACAGAAACATGGTCACAGAGAACCATGACTGGGATGTTAACATACCAGGTACATAACTTACAGAGAGACAGGCAGGGGAGAAGAGGGAGGAGGAGCCTCTGGTAAAGGAAGGGATAAAAGCAACTGAACAAAAGAGTAAACAGAGAGGAGAGGAGGCACTGGGGTCACCTTGAGACTGGAAAAGGCACCAACCGCACAGGGTTGTGTACAGACCCCATGTCAGGGGAAGAAATGGACAAGGATATGATGGAAGGCATTCTTAGAATGGCAGAGAAAGGGGAGATACTGTTGATGGGAGACCTGAATATGCCAGATGTTAACTGGAGCACATTTGCTGCAGCCACATCCAAGAGCAGGGCCATTCTTGACGCCCTACAGGTGGCAGGCATTAGACAGCTAGTTTCGAACCCACTCTTTGAGGGAGCAATCTTAGAGCTCGTACTCTCAAACGGGGGCAGTGAGAGGATCTCAGCTCTAGAAGTGGGTTGCCATCTGGGGACAAGTGACCATCAAACAGTGTGGTTCACTTTAAAACTCAGCTACAGAGTCAAGCCATACAAAAGTGAGGGTACTGGACTTTAGGAGGCTGACTCTGGCAAGATTGGAGGCGCCTCAGAAAAGCACTCAGCAAACAGGCTAGAAGGAGTGTGGAGCAACAATGGGGAATTATCAAAACTGCCATCACAGAGGCAACAAGCCTTTGTGTGAAGCAAATAAACAAATCAAAACGAAAGAAAAGCCACTATGGTTCTCAAGAGAGGTGCTGTGAAAGTCAGGGGAGAAAGATAGCATTCCGAAGTATAAGGAACACAGAAGGAGCAGGACAGAGAGCTGTACCAGTTAAGGCAGAAAGAAGCAGGAGGAAGTCGAATAGCAAAGGCCCAAACTGAGGAAAAGATAGCCAACTCAGTTAAGAAGGGATAAAACCTTTTATAGGTACATCAGCGAGCGAAAGACAAAAGGGAGGGATAGTGAGGCTGAATAGAATGAACGGTGGGTGGGCAGAGGGGACAGTGAAAAGCAGGAATACTGAAATCATATTTCTGCTCAGTATTCACAAAGAGGAGGGGAAGCCTAATCCAATTAACAGAAGCACTCTTGATAGGGAAGTCGATCCCAGTCCTTTCACAGAAGAAGGGTTCTGCAAGAACTCCTAAAACTGAAGGTGGACAAAGCAATGGGTCCTGATGAATTCACCCCAGAATTCTAAAAGAATTAAGGAAAGAACTGGTGAAACCACTGGCTACTCTTTTAATAAATCATGGAGGATGGTGTGGTACCGAGGACTGGAGGAAGGGTGATACCCCTCTCACAAAAGTGGGACCAAGACAGAGGCAGAAAACTACAGACCTGTCAGTCTGACCCTGTAGTAGAGAAAGTGATGGAGTCACTTGAAGGAAAGAATAATTGAGTACCTAGAGGTCAGTGGAGCACAGGATCCAAGGCAGCATGGGTTCACAGCGGAAGGTCATGTCAGACGAATCTAATAGATTTCTTTGACTGGGTGACCAAAGTAGTAGACCAGGGAGGGGCTGTGGACATGGCCTACCTAGACTTTAGCAAGGCATTTGACACAGTCCCACACAAAAGATTATTAGTCAAATTAACCAGCCTGGGAGTGGGTCCCAGGGTGGTAGCCTGGGTAAAACATTGGCTGGACAACAGGACACAGAAGGTAATTGTAAATGGAGTCCACTCTGAAGAAAGGGCGGTTACCAGTGGGGTACCGCAGGGTTCAGTATTGGGTCCAGTCCTTTTTAATGTCTTCATCAGTGACATTGCAGAGGGACTGGAAGGAAAAGTATGCCTTTTTGCAGATGACACAAAGATCTGCAACAGGGTTGATACACAAGGAGGCGTGGAAAGGATGAAAAGGGACTTGGCAAGGTTGAGGAATGGTCAGACGATGGCAGCTAGGATTCAATGCAAAGAAGTGCAATAATGCACCTGGGAAACAAGAACCCAGGGAAGAATACACAATGGTGGGAGGTAGTAACAACAACAAACAGGAAAGGGACCTGGGGTAATCATATCAGATGACCTTAAGGTTAGCAAGCAATGTGAGAAGGCAATAGGGAGGGCGGGGGTATACTGGGATGTATAGGAGAGGCATCAGCAGCAGAAAACAGGAAGTTGTTATCCCTCTGTACAGACAGTTGGTGAGACCCCATCTGGAATACTGTGTCCAGTTCTGAGACCCCATCTCCGCAAGGACATAGACAGGATAGAGGCAGTCCAGAGGAGGGCAACTAAATGGTGCAGGGTCTGCAAGAGAAGCCGTATGAGGAGAGACTAAAGGAGCTTAATATGTATACCCTGAGGAAAGAAGGAGGGGGGGACATGATAGAAACTTCAAGTACCTCAAGGGAATTAACAAAGTCCAAGAGGGTAGCATCTTTCAGAAAAAGAGACTTGCAAGAACAAGGGGACACAATTTAAAGATAGAAGGAGGCGGTTCTAGGGCAATGTGAGGAAGTATTATTTCACAGAGAGGGTAGTGGATGCATGGAACAGCCTTCCTGAGGAAGTTGTGGGGTCTAAAACTGTGGGAGAATTCAAGAATGCATGGGGCAGACATAAGGCAATTCTTGTGGGGGGCAGGAAGATATAGGCTGTTGGTTAACTAGGATCTGCGGCCTATCCTGTAGGTAGGGAAATGGGCAGACTAGATGGGCCTAGTGGTCCTTATCTGCCATCAAAGTCTATGTTTCTATGTAAGTTACACATTCTGAGTGTCAAGTACAAAGGTAGGTCCGGACCAGCAGTTTTACATCGTAAGGGGACCAAGCTGCAGATTAAGACAAGAATCTTAAATAAATAGGGACCAATAGTAAGAATTTATTTATTTATTGAAAATTTGGAATTAAACCTTTGAGCCAAGAGCTCATTTACAAAGGATCCTCGTCAGAAAAGTCGATATGGAGACAACACAAAATATATACAGGGTTTTTTTTTGGGGGACTAGAGAGAGTAGCAGCTAACACGTATTGTCTGATAAACTTTAGGTAGTAAATATATATATATATATATATAACAAATACACATTGCAAGGTTTTTAAACAGCTGATATAGCATAGCAAAATGCTACGCAAAACGGAGTAATGCTAACCATTTCCAAAAATGAGCAACAGTAGACTGCTAACCATTTTTTTTCAGTAAGTCTATGGCACAGTAGACAAAATTAATAAAATTATATATTTTTTTAAATTTTACTAACCATTCTGTGGCAAGTGCTCTGCATTTTTACAGCTGATTAGCACTATCGCGTGTAAAACTGCAAACGAGTTTGTTGGGACTTACTTACTACTCTGATTTGCATCGTACAGAATGCAGTTAATTCAATAGTTACAAACATTCAGTATCCCAGAGCATGACGAGATTAATCACAGTGCATCCACAGACGTATCTGGTTGAGTCTCATCAGTCGCAGCTATTAAGCACTGCATAATTAACAGCATATTAGGCATTAAGAATTATACATAAATTGGGGGAGGGAAGGTGGAGAAGGCACAGCTTAAACTCAGCAGCAAAGGCACACAAACTGGGGACTTTAACACGGCAGTATTTATGAGTCAGCAAATTACACACGAATGTATTTCTGACATCCTTAGATTCATAATCAGTATCTTTCTCATTTCCTCAGTCATTACACAGCTTTTATTTTTTATTTATTGAAATGTTTCACCAGGAGGGCACGCTGAGCATCAAGTTGCTCATCTCCCGGTGTGACCTGGGGGTAGGGGAACATGAGGATAGTTTACTGAGATTTGGTACACATTATAACTTTACAGTAGATTACATTCAAATAATTTGAGCAGACTGTACAGGAGTAATGAAATAGTGGGATGCTAAGTTTTGAACTAGATACTCTGCCAACACTTTTGGACTAGGTAGATACAACAACACAAAATAACATTTAGGCATACGCTAAATGACACATGACTGTGTAGCTAGAAAATGGCTGAATAGAATTGTTGTAGTTTGATCTAGGGAAGTTAGTGAGGAGTAAACACAGGCAGAACAGGTTGGCAGCCTAAGGTATAACAGAAGTACAAGTTAACTACAAGTGCATCAGAGATCAGGGGCCAGCTATAGCTAGAGCTATGTAAGGGGGTGAAGAGAAGGTGAGAGAGAGGTAGGTATGTCGGTGGGCAGAGAAGCGGAAGGGGTGGTGGTGAAAGGGGATAGAAGGAGGGTAGGAGGAGAAAGGACTGCTAGGGCCTGACCCCTCCAGTATGCTGAGGACCCTGCCTGCACAAGGCAGGGGTCAAGCACAACAGGAAGGGAGCAGGTTGTGGAAGTGAGAGGTAGAGTACAATAGGAGGGGAGCAGATTGTAGCCAGCAAGGGGGAATAGGCTTCGAAAGAACACAAGAGAGGGTGAAGGTGAGAGAGAAGAGAGGCCAAATCACAGCCCTTCAAGATGTGGAGGGAAGAGTTGGGTTAATGATGCAAGGCTACGGTAGGGACAGGCCCTTGGTACAACTTTGGATGACTGAGAAATCACAGTAAGAGAACAATGGAAGGTCTGAAGGAAGGGAATCAGGGGAAGGGAAGGAATGCTGGTTTTTAGCTGGGTGGGAGGTGCAGCTGCAGCAGGGCATTGCATAGGTACTGAAGAGGGTAGGGTTTGTCAGGGGCTTGGGGAGTCAGAGGTTGTGGCAGGAACAGCTAGGTGTAGAAAGTTTTGAGGCAGAGCTGATGGAGTAATAGGAACATGAGTGACAAATTTGAGGGGAGGGAATTCACATTTATGGGAGCTTGTGAGAGTAACCAGATTACCGGATGAGGGGGTTTCAGAGAGACCGCTACAGAGTACGGGAGTCGGATGATCAAGGAGCGAGAGGGAGTGGGGGTGTTATAAATGAGGGGGAGAGGTAGGAAAGGAGTTCACCCAGCCAATACTTGGAGGTGAATTTAGCGCAGTGGGAGTCGTCTGTAAGAGAGGGGAAGAATAGGGCATGATAATGATCACAGTGATGGGTGCGAGAGGGAGCATCAAGGACAAAATGGCAAAAGGAGTTGAAGAGGGTATCCAGTCTGGCCAGGGAGGACTTGGGAGCAGCACTGTAGACTACATCACAGTAGTCAAAGATGGGCAGGATCATCTTCTGAAGAAGTTCACGCCTAGCTGTAGGAGGGATTCAACTATGGTCCCTGAATAGGACACCAAGCTTGGGGCGCAATTATGTTGGGGCTGGCGTCAATATGTCTGGAGAAGTTTAAGTGTTGATCCAGACAAACACCTAGGTACCTGAAGGAGGATGTGTCCTTAAGTAAAGTCCCATCCCCTGTCATGCCCCACTATACTGTAACACCCTCCCACTTTCCCTACATCTATCCACATCCCACATGTCTTTTAAGAGTGGGTTGCGTAACCACCTCAGCACTTCCGGCAAGTGCTCCTGTTTCAAGCCACCCTGGCCCATAGGTCCCTTCTGGCCTCATCTTGCATTCCTACTTTTTGCCCTACCAAACACTAAGCACTTTTTCCTCTACCTGTTTTGCCCTACCCCCCATCTTGACTCATCCTCAACCCATTCTGACTTCCTACTTCTACCTCCCTTACTCTCATCCCTCCCTTAAATATCTATGGCAATCCCTATTTGATACTATAATTACCTCCAATTGCTTCTTTGTTTTTCCTCAAATCAATTATTTTGATCCAGCCTTGATAATGAACTAATTTTCTGTATACCTTTTCCCTACACTGTTAATGTATCTACCTTTCTGTGTTTTCTGTAATATATTATCAACAATGTCAAATCTATATCGTAATGCTTGCCTGTAGTGTTGTACCCTCCCGGGTCGTGCCTGAAAATAATAGTCATTGCTATGGTTAGTGCACTTATCTGGCAAACAAAAAAAACTAAATAAAGGGTGTGGAAAGTGGGTAGGGTGGGAAGCCTAGGAAGTCTCTGCCTTGTCATGGAGACAGTCTTCTTGGCATTGAGAAAAGGTTGATGGTTAGCAAACCAGAGCTGAATCTTGTCGAAATCTTGCTGCAAGTTGGATGTAACCTCAGCTGGGCAACAGCCAGATGCATACAGGACCGTATCATCAGCATACATGTGTACACTGGTGACAGAGGAGCAGACAGATGGAAGGTTGTTTAGGACGATGGAGAATAATAGGGGCCCTGAGGGACTCCAGTATTAATCAGGAGGGGAGGGGAGATGACACCAGAGATCCTGACTGACTGGATTCTACCAGCGAGGTAGGCCTTGAGCCAGCTAATGGCTGAAGGAGATGGGCCAGCTGTTGAGAGGGAGTCAAGGAGAAGGGAGTGGGAAATAGTGTTGAAAGCCTTGATGAGGTCGACAAAGATAGCCGAGGTGAGTTGGCCATTGTCCATCCCAGTAAGGAGAGAGTCAGTGAATGGAAGTAGGGAGGTAGCGTGAAGTGATTTTTCCCTGAAGCCACATTGGAAAGGGTTGAAGTAGGAGGTGTCAGTTAGAAATGAGGTAAGCTGGGAGAGGATAAGGTGTTCTTGTAATTTAGCTAGAGTAGAGAGGAGAGAGAGATAGAGCAGTGATTTCCAGGGGAAGATGTGTCACCGCCTTTGGGAAGAGGGACGACCTCAGCATCTTTCCATGGGGTAAGGACCAAGGCAGTAGAAAATGAGAGGTTTAGAATTAGAGAAAGGGGGTAGGCAATGGCCGAGGCAGAGAGAGAGAGATGAGTTTGGAGTTCAACTGTATAACTTTTTGTAATTAATGACACTTCATTAAAGATGGCTGTCACTAACAATACTCAATCTTTTTTGTGTAGTTCCTTTTAGCTGCATAAAAACTGGAATTATACCATAGTACTAGCGCTGCACCACACCAAGAAGTTAAATGTTTTTCATAGTGGGCATTGCAAGGGTGGCATGAACGTTTTAAAAACGCCAAAACTGCGCATCTCCATTTGAGAATAAAAGAAAATGACAAATATAGGTACAGTGATGCTTTAGTCAGAAATACAGGATTTAAAAACAATGACGACGACTGACAAGCTGCTGCTTTAAGTATTCCCGCTGTCCGTGCTTCAAGGTCACATGGCTGGAGGGCAGAGTCCAATCACACGGTAGACTGTTCCATAGTTTTGGGGGCAGGTATAGGGAATGCTTTTGGACCTGTGGCTCTACAGCGGAGGAGTGCAGGGGGTAAACAAAACAAACAAAACGCCTGTTCATCATGATGGGGAGAAAAAAAAGGCAGAAAATGCTTGTTTGTCCAGTTAAAAGCATTGTTATTGCACTGGGAGCGCAAACTGCAGCAAAACAGCTCAGGAAATAAACCAGTACAGCCAGGTGCTCTCAATGAACCTGATGGTTTGCGCCGTTCCATTGCTTTCTCAAGGGTGTTTGGCTCCCTCTACAGACCTTCCTAAATAGTGCAGACCTTTGAATTTATTACACTTCTTCCATCCAGCCTAGTTGTTTTCTGCTGTCCTCTCCTCCCAGTCCTGTCACCGCTGACCCTGGGACTTAAATTCCAACCAGTCAGTGCCCCATGAACTGCCCCCCTCCCCCCACCACAGTAGAGGCTCCTGGGTTCCCAAAGCCCAGGACGTGTTGGAGCTGGGCTATGGTCGGAAGCCCACTGATTGGTGTGTGGCATGCGAAGTACAGATGACATCATGCTGCTGCAGGCGTGTGTTTCTTCATCTGTTGGCCCCTCCACTGACCACTTCATGCACTAGGGTCAAGTGGACATCCATGACATGCAAATGTCCCTGCAGGCGTCCAATACCTCTCGCTGGCTAAGCTGCACTGCCAGCTGTGGTCACCCATGTAGCAGTGTCATAGGGAGCAAGCAGTCCTCCCTCCCAGAGGAGGACTGCATCAACAGCCACACTTGACCTTCTCCCTCACTGGCCCCCCGTGACCCAGGCTCACTTCCAAACCTAGGTTGCCGTGTCGTGAGCAGCAGTGCTACCACAACCGATGGGCCAGCTTAAATGGTGTAGCTCAAAGGCACACCATCGATGCACGCTTGGGATACACGCAGTTTATGCACTAACTGGACAGGTGTCACTGCAAAACACACAACTGCAAAGCACAAAATGCAGGCACTTACCGAGCATAAAAGGACAAAAAAGGGTAGCAAGTCAAAACTTTCTTTATTGCTGATATACGGTACCAACAGCAGCAAATCAATACAGAAAGCCAGTGCACAGAGAATGCAAACTCCCCAAAGTTTCGAAAAGCACTTCCTCAGGAAGAGCAGAAGCATAAAAATATTTCTATATCGATACCTTTTTGTGCCAAGTGCCCAGTTTTTATATGTTTAGAGGAGAAAGCAAAACAAGATTTTGGTTGTTCTGTAGTATAGCCCAGAAGTTAGAACACAAAGCTGTGAACCTGGAGAGACGCATCAGACCTGGATTTGAAACCCACAACCACCACTTGCATACTGTGTGACCCCTAACAAGTCATTTCACCTCCCTGCACTCCCTGGGATGCACAGGGAAATGAGTTTTGCTTAGTGTGCCGCTCCCGCCAAACATTGTAAAATCAGTAAAAAATAAACTTGGTAATGTCCCCATTAATTCAGGTTTGCAAGCAAAGCTGTTCGTTACGCCCAGCAAGGGTGCCTCGTGTTCATAGGAATTAATTGAACACTGGGGTGGGTGGCACAGTATCCCATGGGGGCTCCTCTCGTGGGTAGATAACTGTCCCCTGCTGTCCAAGGGCCTCCTGGAGGTGCTCAAGAGGTGTGAGCCGGACAGGGATAGCAGTGGAAAGGGAGACACAGGGGCTTTGTGGTGCACATGCCCATTTTGTAAACATGCCGCATGTTCACAGCCACTCGTCTCAGGGGAGGGAAGAAAACAGACCCCCCCCCAACATACACACACCAGCACAATGATGTCAGCAAGCGTTGGCTTTGTGCCACCCAAACAGTAGGATGGAGCTCCCGTGCGGCTAAATTTGGTGACATCTGGAAAGGGTATGGCTGTCCTCCCTCCCCGGAAAGCTCTACAGTGGGAGGGATCCCAACGAGGTAGGTAAGGGGAGCTTCCCAGGGGTCCGGAACGGCAATGGAACTGGGTAGTAACTAAATGGATGGGGGCTGAAGTGGGAGAAGCCTGGACACTCACACCAGAAAGGTATGGTGATTACCTGAATAAATAAAGATTTTGATTGATTGACTGATTGAGTAGAAAGATTAATTTTGGGGGACCAGGAGAGGTCTCAAACCACAAAGGAGTACAAAGCAATATGCAGTAAGGAACAGGAGCCACAAGGCCTGGAAAGTACACGTGAGCAGGCAAAAGAAATACTGTTCAGCTTGTAATTGTGGAGGTGGGGCTCACGTGAGGGGTGGGGAGGAGGGACAGAAGTGAGAAAAGTACGAACCACTAGGTACATGAGCAGGTGTGGCTAGTGAGTTCTTGGAGAACAGGGTTTGAGAGTCAGAGAGGAAGAGCAGGAAATTGTTCCAGTGGAGGGAGGCGGCAGGAGAAAGCAGCCTGCATGGTGGAAGACCTGGGATGGCGGTGGGGTGGCGGCTGAGGTGATGGAAAAAGAGATTATTGGAGAGTCTGAGGGAGTAAGAAGAGGAAGAGGAAGAAAAAAATGAACAGAGATAGCAGGGAAGCGAGTCAAGCCCAGTATTTCACGATGAGAGAGGTAAATAAAAAGAGAGGTACCTGCCATCAACAGAAAAAACCAAAAAATAGTGCCATGTGAATTTTTAAATTCAACTGCTCCCAGATTTCAGTGGAATTACAAAAAATTCCACCTAATTTTGCAGAATTCCACAAGAACCTGAATTCGGAAAGTGGATTTTTTGTTACGTTTTTTAAACTATGGATTAGTAATTCCTGGTTCACATAAACTGCAGAATGACGTTCAGCTGTTTACGAAAACTGTGGATCCTTTTTCCATTATCCTGCTGATCACCAAATCCATGGAATATTACTCTGCCATTTATACACAAGTGCTTTTTGGAATTCCACAGAATTGAAAAAGAAATTCTGAAAAGCATCTGGGAAGCAAAATGCCCATTCTGCATGGATTGTGCCGGTGGAAATGGAATCCCACACCGCTCTAGGAAACACAAGGGATGAGGAAAGCGAGCAGTGATAAGGAGCATAATTAAAGGGGAACAGACAGCACCGAGGGCCCTACACCCAAGTGTGGAGCTGGTCCCAATGTGCATGTTGTATGCAAAAACATTCTGAATTACTTACAATCTACTACAATACAGTAAACAGTAACAGACCAATTTTGTTAGTTTGAGGCTCACAGCTTTTGTTACTGCAAATCCCAGAATCCCCAGCAGATGACATCACAGCAGTAGGCAGAAGTGGGAGATTCAAAAAACTGCAGTGCATGTTAGAGCTTTTATAATCTCTGATCAGATGTTTTCTGGTTCAACTTTTCTCTAGGGGGGAAGCACAGCCCTCTGTGACTGTTCTAAACTCAGGGAGGACAGAAGGACCAGCAGACAAAAGATCAGAGCTTACATAAACTCAAAGATACGCTGCAGACTACTGACTCTTCTCACTGCTGCCTACTGCTCTGATGTAATCTGCAGGGGATTCTGGGATCTGTAGTAACAGAAGTTGTCAGCCTAGAACTAAACAAAATCAGTCTGATACAGTCTACTATACTACAGTAAACAGTAGGTAAACCAAAAGGTTTCTACACCCGAAGTGCTCATTGGGAGCAGCCCCAAACTCGAGTGAGGGGCTCTTGGTGGTGACTATTCTCCTTTAAGGGCAAAGTGACCAGAGTGCAAAAGGGTCCAGTTAGCGAGGGTGGTTTTGGAGGCAGGACTGTAACCCACATCTCCATAGACAAACACGGGAGGCTGGGAAGGCAGTCAGAACAGCAAAGGCCCAAACCGAGGAAAAGATAGCCAACTCGGTTAAGAAGGGGATAAAACCTTTTATAGGTACATCAGGAGCAAAGGAAGACCAAGGGAGGGAGGTGGGCAGAGAGTGACTGTGAAAAGGCAGAGATACTAAACAAATATTTTGCTCAGTATTTGCAAAGGAAGAGGGAGGTACCTAAAACAAACAGTAGAAACACTCTGGATACAGAAGTTGATACCAGCCCATTTACAGAAGAAAGGTTCTGAAAGAACTCTTAAAACTGAAGGTGGACAAAGCAATGGGGCCTGATGGGATTCATCCCAGAATTCTAAAAGAATTAAGGGTAGAACTAATGACACCACTGACTACCCTCTTTAACAAATCATGGGAGGATGGGGTGGTACCCGAGGACTGGAGGAGGGCAGATGCGATTCCCCTTCACAAAAGTGGGAGCAAGGCAGAAGCAAGAAATTACAGACCTGTTAGTTTAACCTCAGTGGTAGGGAAAATGATGGAATCACTTCTGAAGGAAAGAACTGTCGAGTATCTAGAGGCCAGAGGGGCACAGGACCCAAGGCAGCATGGATTCACAGCGGGAAGGTCATGCCAGACGAATCTGACAGATTTCTTTGACTGGGTGACCAAAGTATTAGATCAGGGAGGGGCTGTGGACATGGCCTACCTAGACTTTAGCAAGGCATTTGACACAGTCCCACACAAAAGATTAATATATAAGTTAGCCAGCCTGGGAGATGGTCCCAAGATGATAGCCTGGGTAAAGAACTGGCTGGAGAACAGGACACAGAGAGTAATAGTAAATGGAGTCCACTCTGAAGAAAGGGGGGTTACTGTGGGGTACCGGAGGGTTCAGTATTAGGACGGTCCTCTTCAATGTCTTTAAGCTTACATTGCAGAGGGACTGGAAGGAAAATATGTCTCTTTGCAGATGACACAAAGATCTGCAACAGAGTTGATACACAAGGTGGGGTGGAAAGGATGAGAAGGACTTGCAAGGTTAGAGGAATGGTCAAATGTATGGCAGCTTAGATTCAATGCTAAGAAGTGCAAGGTAATGCACCTGGGAAACAAAAACCCAGGGGAAGAGTACACAATGGGGGGGTGAGATACTAACAACAACAAAAATGGAAAGGGACCTAGGGGTAGTCATATCAGATGACCTAAAGGTGGGCAAGCAATGTGAGAGGGCAGCAAGGAGGGCTGGGGGGATACTGGGATGCATAGGGACAGGCATCACCAGTAGAAATCAGGAAGTTATTATCCCTCTGTACAGACAGCTGGTCAGACCCCATCTGGAGTACTGCATGCAGTTCTGGAGACCCAATCTCCGCAAAGACATAGAATGGAAGCTGTCCAGAGGAGGGCAACTAAAATGGTGCAGGGTCTGCACCAGAAGACATATGAAGAGAGACTTAAGGAGCTTACTATGTATAGCCTCGAGGAAAGGAGGGAGAGGGGACAAGATAGAAACTTTCAAGTACCTCAAGGGAATCAACAAAGTCCAGAGGGTAGCATCTTTCAAAAAGAGTGTGCAAGAACAAGGGCACAATTTGAAGATGGGGGGCGGCTCAGAGGTAATTTAAGGAAGTATTTTTTCACAGAGAGGGTTGTGGATGCATGGAGCAGGCCTTCCAGAGGAGGTTGTGGAGTCAAAAACAGTGGTGGAATTCAAGCATGCATGGGGCGGTCATAAGGCAATTCAGGGGTGGGGTAGGAAGAAGTAGGCTGCTGGTTAACTAGGATCTGCAGCTTATCCAGTAGGTAGGGAAATGGGCAGACTGGGTGGGCCAAGCGGTCCTTATCTGCCGTCAAATTCTATGTTTCTATTATCATTTGTAGCGTGGCCTCGCCGCAGGCAGGGAATACAAGTTCTTCTTGATACACTACACCAGGCTCTTGGAAGAATCAGAATGGACAGTATGGAAATGAGAAGAAAAATGGACATACCAATCTAACCAGACGCCAAGTATAGTGTGTGTTGCGGAGTTCCGACACAATTTGTGTGGAATGACGCTCCAAAAATACTTTTCATAATTTCTCTCTTTTTTGTTAATCTCATGGAAAATCATAGATTATGTAACTATTCCATGGTTTGGGGAAAATGAATCTGCTGTTTGCGTAAGCCGCTGTATTTTCCATGTTTTATGTAAAACATGGATTACTAATCTGCAGCTGTTTCAAAAAACAAAATCCCGCTTTCAGAATACTGCGCAATTAGGCAGAATTTCTGAAATTCCACAGAATTCTGGCAGAACTAGAATTTGATACTTGATATGAGGTACCTGAAAAGGGGGAAATCTCCTCTAGCTAGAAGCCAAACATGTCCAGGCACTGCACGGTGCCAAATGTCATGGAGACCATCTTCCTGACATTCAGAGAGAGAGCTGGTTATCACAGAACCCACGCCGACCATTGTTAAAGTCCCCCTGGAGCTGAACTTACAGATCGTAGGCCAAGGCTACTAATGAAAAGCACAGTCATCTGCTTACATGTTGATGTGTGCAAAGATACAGACCTTGGGGAGGTCAGTAACGAACACTGAGAAAGGGGAGACAACTGACCCAGGCGGGGGAAGAGAGAGATCCATCTACTGTAACCAGTTGGAGCCTGCTGGATAGATAGGACAGGAACCATCTTGTCCAGTAATCAGAGGCCAGCCCCAGTAAACAAAAGGGTTATAAGAGTAGAGAAATTTAATTTAGGCAAACTGCCTTTACAGTGAATTTGGGATCAGGCTGGGGTGGGATACAGTTCCTATTTAGATTGAGCCAGGATGCAGCTGTGAGGAAGAAAATGTCTAACTTACGATGTGAGGACAATCCCGTGTGTCCACCAGGACCTGGTAGTATGGGTGCGCCTTCCCTTTCACTTCCTTGGACCCAGCGCTGGCCGCCTTGTCAGAGCTGAAGGAGAGAAAAACATTTAAGGTACGATGCTGAGTGACTACAGTGTAACATGGACTGGTAATTACAACCTAGAAGTTAGAGGAACGAGCTGTGAACAAACTTGATCCATCCAGTAGACCAGACCTGGATTTGATTCTCACAACCTCCACTTGCATACTGTGTAACTCTGAGCAAGTCACTTAACCTCTGCAGTGCTCCCAGGTCACCCCTGAAAACAGGCACTTGTGTTTAGTGGTGCTTACCTCGTTACCAAAGAATAAATGAACAAACAATATAAAGGAGAAGTACCAAAATGCAACAGTCTCCCCCCACCCTAGACTTACAGATTTTCTTTGAAGGAGAGGGGCAGCCATGTACCCATCGCCATCAGGTCCCCCACCCTTGGCTCACAAGGACTACTATGTTTACCAGCCCCCACAAAACACTGCCCAGTAGAGCCTTTGCAGCCGGCAATCATATTATTTATTTATTTAGTTTTTGTTGACTGGGTAAGTGCACTAGACAAATTCGGCATATTTTCAGGCCCGGCGCAGGGGGAGAGGGATACAGATGAATGCCAACTGACCTTGAACCCGATTAAGCTGTTGGGTGGTATTTTTAGTAAGTGAGGGGAAATTTGGCCAGGACACCAGGGAAATTCCCGTACTCTTTTTGAGAAGTGCCATGGGGATCTTTAACATCCACCTGAACTATCACCAGAACAGGCAGATGGGACCTCGGTTTAACGTCTCATCCAAAAGACTGACAGTGCCTCCCAGACAACAAAGTGGTTTGTACTCCCTCCTCTCAATGTTCTGAAACATAATAACCCTTGCAGCATTGACACCCCAGGTTCAGTAAGGTGCTAGACTCTTCAAGAGTCAAAAGGGAATGACTGAGCTTCCCTCTGGTAGGGCGAGATGTGCCTCACGCTGCACTACCACTGCCTGCATGATCACAGCTGATGGCGCAGTTGGGAGACCGTCATGCTCTGGGAGGGGAGCGTGCATGGATGTTTGCACGTCATTTATGATGCTGCAGTGTGCATGTTCAGAGTGAGGATGTAAGCAAGGAGGAAAATCAGCAACCAGGAGGCAAATGAAGCCACACCAGGCCTTTCATGACCATCATAGTTCCTCGCTCCGCCATGATCCAAGATCTGGTTCCACAGACTCCAAAACAGCTGGCCAGGTAGGAGGGAATCACCTACCATGGTGCCATAATGTGGGGCCCTCCCCTAGAACGAAATCGGGGGTAATCAGGGCTATGTAGGGGTAACTTGGGCATTTTTGATGGAAGCAGCACTTAACATTTCATTCCCTCGCAGTGGTGTGCGACTGTATGTTGGCCCAAGCTGTAGTGGGTTGCACTTCTGCAGAATTTTTTGTTTTTTAGAACCAAGCAGAATCGGTTTGATGCACAGTGAATTAACTACTCTACCCAAACTTGGCCAGTTTAAGCATACGCTCTGCCAGCATCCCATATCTGAAAGCTCCTGTGATTGTACCACCTAACCCAAGCTATGCCTGTCCTCATCACCCCGAGTACTCCCTGCTCACCCCCCACCTCACCCTGATTTTATTGTTTGATAACCTGATAAGGCCCTTGGCTGCTACCCCCTTTTCCCTTGCCCTTTCTCCCCCTCTTCTTCCCTTAGTTCTCCCTCCCTACATCCTACTTACCCCTATCAGCAACACTGACAAAGCCCCTGGCTGCTACCCATTTCCCTTGGTCTTAAAATCCAGCTACCCTCTCATCTTCCCTTGATTTACTTCCACTCCTCTTATTTTTGCATAGTGCCGATTATCTATGACGCATTATACACTGTCACTGTATGTTATAAACTCAATTTGTTAGTTCCTCCTATGTCTGTTCGTAACTCTCCCCACTGACATGGAACCTCTGTCAATGAGCTGCATTGCGCTCAAAGATATTTTGTAATCTGAGATTGAATAAAGATACTACCTACAATACTACAGTAAACAGGAAGTAAATCGAAAGGTTATTACACAAAAAGTGCACATTGTTGGGACCAGCCCTACACTTGAGTGTGGGACCACGTGGGGCTGACTGTTCCCCTTTAATAACCCACTTGCTGGCTGCACCGATGGCCCACTGTGTTGTGCTACTGTTCCAGTAACTCAGGTATGGGAACACACTTGTATTGCTGTGCGGGGGGGCAGTGCAGTCGGGAGGAAGACATTGGGCACATGGTGCTGCAGCAACTCCTGTGATAGAAACATAGACTTTGACGGTAGATAAGGACCGCTAGGCCCATCTAGTCTGCCCATTTCCCTACCTACAGGATAGGCCGCAGATCCTAGTTAACCAACAGCCTATTTCTTCCTACCCCCCACAAGAATTGCCTTATGTCTGTCCTATGAATTCTTGAAATCTCCCACAGTTTTAGACCCCACAACCTCCTCAGGAAGGCTGTTCCATGCATCCACTACCCTCTCTGTGAAAAAATAATTCCTCACATTGCCCCGGAACCGCGCCCCCATCTTTAAATTGTGTCCCCTTGTTCTTGCAGGTCTCTTCTTCTGAAAGATGCTACCCCCTTGGACTTTGTTGATTCCACTGAGGTACGTAAAAGTTTCTATCATGTCCCCCTCTCCATGATGATGAGCCAGGGGAGCTTGCACCTTCCGCAGATGTCATGACACGCATCCGAGGATATCAGTAAGCTCCGCCCACACCACAGACGCATGCACCTTGCACAGACATCACTGCATGAAAGGCAGTCAACAGACTCCACCTACACCAGGGTAGAAAATGGTTTAAAATCCCACAAACTGTCTAAATGACGGCTGTCGTTCCTGGTTCCCCTGGGTCCCAGCACCACTGATGGAGCCTGTTCACCTGGTGGACTACCTCGGGGGGGGGGGGATGACCCTCCCTCTGGATCCCCTACCCATGGAAGTGAAGCAGTGGGAGTCGTCAGGTGGCAGTTGGACCAGGGGAAGGGGGAACACTAGACTTGAACCAGGTAAATCTCTGGGACCACGATATATTCTGGATGACATGGCCAACTGGAAAAAAATAGCTCAACAGGAAAAAATGAATAAATCCCCCAACTCATCCTTCCTATCCAAAGTCAGGTACACACAGGACGACATGATTCTCGACTGCTGAGCCCCCTCAATAGGAGATACTGTAGCTCATGGGCAATCCCTTTAGCAACACTTTCATTTATTTTTTATCCTATTTTGGCCCCCTGGGCCTCTAGCTAGGACCTCCTTCTGCGACTGCCAGGGCCTCCTCCCATCCTTCGAGGGCCCCTCTAACCTGGGCTCTTGACTCCCAGCCAGCTAATACTCTTAGCTGCATTATCTCCTCAGATTGGGCCCCCCCAAGGCAATGTCTGCCAGTCAACTCGTTGACAGCACTACCCGCCTATTCAGTCACTCATGGCGGAGGTGATGGCCAGGAGCGCATCCAGAAGTCAAGACAGAGATGCCCAACGGTGGAAATGGGGGGGCACACGGTTTTCATCTGCCAAACCATGGCTGAGTTTTCCCCTTCTTTCCCTCCCCAGGACACGGCCATAAAGCATGCCCAGAAATGCTGCTGCGCATGCACAGATCATGCTGGTCACATCTCAGCCATCCCCATTGTAGTTGATACAGCTGTTCTACCACCAGGCCTTCGCTGGGTGACAGTTAAATCGCAGGTCATGCAAGCCTCCCCGCCCCCCCAAAAAAGGACAGCAGTCTGTTGGACACCCCATCCCTGGTGACTCGAGCTTCCTCCCAAACTCGAGTCACCAACATCATGAGCTGTAGTGCTACTGCTGTGCAGATGGGCTAGCTAAACAGTTTTACTCTAATCGTAAAGTGACTGACACTACGCTTCCTTTTTATGTCCCAAAGTAAGTCTACAGAGTGGCCTCCTACCAGCTCGACTATGACGAACTGCTCTTTAAGTTTAGTTGATCTGAGGTTCACAATTCTGGGGTACCACCATAAGGAAGCAAAATGTTGCAGTACTACCAAATGTCCACCAGATGGCAGAGACAGGACAGCCCACTCCTTGCATTATGAAGGCAACAGTGCGATGTAGATAACTTCACCAGACCACAGACAGATGTAGGTTGTGTGTGTGTGTGGCGCAAGTTGAATAAATGTGGTATTTTGGAGGAGTGTTGATATACAGAGACAAAGCTAAATGTGGAGGCCAGATTATGTATCACAGAACTGCCTGCAAGATGGGAACTGCTGCCTTAGTTCTGCTGGAGCCAGAAGGTTGCAAGTTAAAATCCTGAGCCTCCTGCTGTGGTGAAACCCTGGCCTGCTTGGGGGGAGGGGGTCTCTGCCTTCCAACTCGCTGTCCCTGGTTCCTCACTATAGGGTGTCTGTCTTGGGGGGCATCCAAGGCTGTGACATGGTATTTAGGAAACTTAGTTACCAGGAGCTGTGTTGGGACTGCCAGCTGTCCCAAAGGTAAAGTGTCTTACTACCAAGCAGACATTGCAGCTCTGTGTCAGGGGTGAAAGTGACAGCTAAGGCAGCGGTCTACATCACCTGAAAAGGGTGGGGGAATTATGTCAGTCAATGCCATAGTGACCCCTACAGCTGGGTGTAGAGTATCTGGGTACATTTTGTGCTGACTCGCATTGCAGCTGTGGCATGTCAAGCAGCAGAAGCAGTACCTTAGATGTGCCTGTGCCGATGACCAGGTACAAGTGCAGTAGCGGTGGTAATAGAGTCCCGGGTCGCCCCTGAAAAAGGGACCTTCGGGGCTCAGTGGACCTACCCGGTCACCAAATTTTAAATAAATAAAATATTGAAATAGACACTGTCAATCTATTTTGCAACGTATTATTTCTAGTTAAAAACACACATTTTATGATTGCGTACCTTCTCTAACATTCACCGATGATGGGTTAATCTGCCTCTACTCTTAGCACTGAAATGCATGCTAATGTACGATTATACCCAACCTTAATTTGTTTCAAATTAATCATCTACTTTGAATTGCGTACTTCCTGAAAATTAGAAACACCCCAAACAGTGCAGCCACTCATGATGCAATAGTCTCTTCTACTCCCAGTGCATTATGAGTGGCTAGACTGTGCTAGGGGGTTTCCCAAGTGCAGAAAAGATGCAGTAGGAGTTAATCAAGGAATGTAAACGAACATGGTTTTTGTGTGGTAGTACCAGTATCGTGAGCAGTCTGTTTCTCCCTTAAAAAAATAAAAATCAGATCCAGCTACCAGCTAGATGGTTAGTCTCTTCAGAATGTGAACAATCATAAAACATGTTTTTCAAACTAGGGACTCTAAGGCATGAAGTGGCTGACTGTGTTCCTTTAAATGCTATAGACTGAGGAAACCTCAGCAGAGAGTAGTGTACCGGTCACCCAGGGAAAAAAGACCACAAAACCTGTTCCAATGTTACAACGATTTGTTTCTAACCAAGTCAAATTAAATAAGTATCTTTGTTTTTTTAAAAGAGGGCAACCAAAATGGTGCAGGGCCTGCATCAAAATCCCTATGAGGAGAGATTCCAGAAACTGAATATGTACTCTCTAGAGGACAGGAGGGAAAAGGGGATATGACAGAAATATTCAGATACCTAACAGGCATTAATAATGTACAGGAAAGGAGCGTTTTCCATAGAAAAAGAAGCTCGAGGTCAAAGGGTCACGCTATGAGGGGGGGGACCTCGGCTCAGAGGAAATGTGAGGAAATACTGCTTCACAGGCAGGATGGTAGATGCCCAGAGTGACCTTCCAATAGAGGTAGTGGGTGCCAAAACAGTGACGGGATTCAGGCATGCATGGGTCAGGTACATGGGGACCTTGGTACTAAGGCAAGGAGATGGCCAGAGAACGTGTAGGGTCTGTGGTGACAAAGTAGGCAGAGAAAAACTGGGCAGACTGGGTGGGCCAAGAGGTCCTATCTGCTGACAACTTCTATGTTTCTGTGTGTTTGATGGGGATAGCCAACGGAGATGCACCATCTCATTTTTAGTGGGGTGCAGTTTCTATCCCGTTTCGTGGCTGAGAAGGACTGAAGAACAGGGGGCCAGATTTGAAAGGGGCGATGCCGGGCTCACGTCAAGCCCTGGGTCAAAACCTTTCTTTGGTACAGCCGCGCCAATTCTTGTTGCCACAACTGCATCTGATTTTAGGGCAGTCGCAGTAGCGACACTTCACCTGATTTACAGCAGCTTGCGTCAAATATTTGACGCATGCCCGTTAAAAAGGGTACCTGGGATTGCCGCAAGCTTGACCAGAGGAAGTTGGTCTATAATTGGCACATGGGACTGAAACCCCTGCTCACTGGTTGGGTGATTGCCACAAGCCGCATGTGGCAGTCGCAGCACTTGGAAAACCCGATCCCATAAAGTTTAACGGACTTGCTCAGGCTTGTACAGCGAGCAAGTGGCTTTTGGTTGGATTCAAACCTGCGGTTTACAATTTAGTGCTCCAACCATGCTGCTTTCCGCAGGGTATTGGGGGTGGGGGAGGAAGGCTGAGAGATGCTCCTATAACCAGGAGGGATGCCTTTAAAGCAACAATAAAAAAAGGTTTTTTTTTTTTTTGTTTTTTTTTAGAAACAAATATTAGTACGTCTGTTAAGTCTACTTTTCTAGGTACATCCTATGCTGCGCACTGTTGAGGTCCCCCCAAATTTTAACACTTGCCAAGTTTACAGTGCTATTTCTAAGCCAAATAAGGCAACCATCTTTTTTACATGAGGAACAACTAATAAACATATTTAGAAAATACTCAGATTTTGGTAGAAACAGAAAATGTTACCACCAAAAACAAAACTGTACGATGTCAAGGTACGGTCACATTTTGTGCCCAATTTTATCACACTGCCCTTAGCTTCACCATTGACACGGGTGCCTCTCCTGCTGCAAGCAGCCCAGCAGGTCCCCTCTGTCCGCTGGTCGCCTCCTTGCTGTACTGCCCACTGATCATTGGACCAAAGGGACACTGCTAAAACTTCTGGTGTCTCCACCCGACTAGCTAGAACCACCGCCTCTGCCTGTGGATTGGCTGCTCCACTTTTTAAATTCTTTGCTACTCCTACTACTTTTGGACTTTAAATTAATTTTATTTAATGATTCTAGTACTGGTCAAGTTTCTCCAAGTTGTCTTGTGAATGCTACTTGAAATGCGAATCTAAGCCTGTTTACAGCAGGTTTGCACTTCAAGGGTTGTCTGAAGTGCAGGATCCTTCAGAGTGCAGGATTTTTTTGGTTTACAGTATTACAGCTCTCTGTATAAAGCAGGTTTTATTTGTGTCACAGTTGTAAGCTATGCCCTGCAAATAATCCCATTTTTGTTTCCCTTTCTCTGCTTCCTGCGCCCATCTCCAGCTTTTGTTAAATAATCTCCCCCTCCCCCTTCAGCACCACCCCTAGACTATCTTCATCCTCCTCTCTCACTAATATTGCAGCTCCCCTTAAAGATACTGAATGCAGTTATAGGACCCAACACTTCTTGGTGTCAATCTTAATTCTAAATTAGAAGACACCACACTGAACTCTAAACCAGCCTAATTTTCTTACCAAATGAAGGAATCATATTTCACCGAGCAGCAGACACAGCTATAGTCATTCATTATGTCACTCTTATGCCCATCTCTCTCCCGGTCACCATCATCACTAGCTATCCCATCCACTGATCGCCTGAGCTGCCCAGTCTTGTTTCTAACCCTGGTACTGTCCCTCCCCCACCTCTGTCTATCAGCACTCACCCCTGGTACCACCTCACTGCTACCTCTACTTACTTCCACCATCCACTCCTTCCCCACTCTCTCCACCCACAGGTCCCCACCTGATCATATGCCACTTTCATCACCAATCCCGATTCCCCTCCCCCACACCTACCATTCCTGCCCTCCACGCAGTCTCCCAATCTCCTGCTCCCTACCCTCCAAACGTACCTACCACCCCCCTAGGAATCACAATCGTCCCCACCTAGCCCTACTCAGGGTAATCACTCTCCTCCTCTTACTGTCAGGTAACATCCACCCCATCCCTGGACCATGCTCCACCGGTCCATCCCCTGCCCCACCATCAGGAGGTCTTCATGTAGCTTCCATGAATATCTGTAGCCTCCTGAAAAAAAAAAAAAACAGCCCTTCAATGCTGGGTCCAATAGCACCAACCTGACATCCTAGCTCTGGTGGAAACCTGGCTCTTGAAGTCAACCCTTGACTCCTTCATTGCCCTCCCTGGGTATACTCTATTTAGGAAGGAGAGTTGGTAAATGGGGAGGGGGTTGTGCCATATATATGAGAAACTCCTTGCTGGGTGATGCCCTGCCCCCCCTCGGATTATGATGCCTAAGCTATTACCCTCAAAACCACCCGTGACCCCGCCAAGACCCCTCTGTACGTCACATCTGCCTACATTCCCCTCAACACCAGACCGCTGCCATCCTCTCTCTGCCAGATACCCTATCTAATCCCCCCCAACAAATGGAGCAGATCCTGCTGGGGACCCCAGCCCTGACCCATGAAACCCCACTATATCAAGTTGCCTACATGCCTTCCGACACCAGACTGCTACCATCCTCTCCCTATCGGAATACCTATCTAACCTCCCCCACAAATCGGAGCAGATCCTACTGGGGGACCTCATCACTAACTGGCTTGCCAATTATGTTGCAGCCCTGGACCTAACCCAGCTGGTAACACAACCCACCAGACAATCCCTTAAATTGAACTTAAACATTGCTGGATATTGTCCTCTCAAACCACACCCACAAAACTGCTGACATTCAAGTCCTTCCAAACTCACTAAGTGACCACTGTCCAATCAGCCTCTCCTGGTCCTGTCGAATCCCAAAACCCATGCCAAAGGTGGAATTTCACCCATGTCTCCACCCTGGATGTCTTAACAAATTCAGGCATCTTGCCCTCTGGGACTGGTCACCCATAAACCCTGCCCACAGTATTGATGATGCACTCGACTTCTTCTCTCGCTCCTTTACCACGGCCTGCAACATGTTTGCCTCCTCCCACCAAGACACTCACCAAAAAACGTAATGCCCCCCTGGATCACCTCTTCCTGCCTCAAACAGCTGAAACACAGAGATAATCTGTGGCATAAAGCCATCTCCTCCGGTAAACTGGCAGATCGACAGGCCTTCAATGCCGAGTGCAACAAATGCACTTGGGCCATTGGCAGGGCCAAGGCTCACTACTATAGATTATCGCTACCTCCTCCTGGGGGTCTGCTCATAATTTCTGGGACAACATCAAGGAACTAATGTAAAGTCCCGTACCCCCCCACCATCTCTACTAAATGTCAACGGCACTCTCTCCACAGACCCCCAAGGTATCGCCGACTGCCTCAACACTGCTTTCACTGACCTCAGCTCGGTCTTCCCCAGCAACTTTTTTGACCCAACTGCCCCCTCCCGACCTCCCTTCCACCTTCGTACCATCTCACTGCGGGAAGCTCAGCTGATCCTACTTAAAGCCCTGAACGCCACCAGCCCTAGCAACAACCCACTTGACCTACGGCTCCTCCGACTGGCCTTTGACGTAATGCTCCCACCACTCTCTGCCCTGCTCAATCGCTCCCTATGCCTTGGTCAATTTCCCCAGGCCTGGAAAACAGCAGTCATTGCTCCCATCAATAAAAACGGTGACAGCGCTTCCCCAAGCAACTATCAACCTATTTCTGTCCCCCCCCCAAATCTCAAAAGCCCTAGAAAAAATAGTGGCAAACCAACTTACCGACTACCTTGCCACCCACAGCATACTTTGCCGGAAGCACCATGGCTTCAGGTCGGGCCATAGTACTACCACCACTCTCCTAGAGTTCTCTACCTACCTACCTACACTCTGCCGAGACAAAGGTCACCTTGTGGGCACTGTTTTCATCGACCTGTCAAAGGCCTTTGACACAATCAACCACTCATTACTGTTAGACACCCTTCTACAATCTGGTCTCTCCCAAGGACCCATTGACTCGTTCACTAGCTATTTAACTGCCAGATCCCAATGTGTCAAACTTAACAACACTCTCTCCAGCTTCCGCCCAGCCCACCCTTGGGTCCCTCAGGGCTCCATCCTTGGTCATCTTCTTTTCAGCCTTTATCTCAACTCCTTCCCCAACTTCTGCCCCGGAAAGATCCTTCTTCATGCAGATGATGCGATTCTCTTTGTCTCTGACCCAAGCCCCACTGCCCTCCTATCTTCCCTCCAACACTCCTTCAATCAGATCCAGCGCTGGTTCACGGATAGAAAACTGGTCATCACCCAAAAAAAAACAAAAAACAAATCAATGCTCTTTGCCCACTACCAAAGCAAACATAAAGACTACCCCCTACAGGTCTCCTCCAACTCTCTCCATCCCCTAGAACAAGTATCCTTCTATAAACACCTGGGCATCCACTTTGACTCTGCCCTCACGTTCCACCACCACATCAGCACCCTCACAACGTTCCACCGCCACATCAGTACCCTCACAACGTTCCACCGCCACATTAGTACCCTCACAACGTTCCACTGCCACATCAGCATCCTCTCAACGGCCACCACCACCACATCAGTACCCTCAAAACGGCCACCGCCACATCAGTACCCTCACGACGTTCCACCACCACATCAGTACCCTCGCATCGTTCCACCGCCACATCAGTACCCTCGCATCGTTCCACCGCCACATCAGTACCCTCACAACGTTCCACCACCACATCAGTACCCTCACAACGGCCACCAGTTCACGAGTTGGTCTTTATCAGCACAAGGACTGCCTTCCACCTGACGTGTTTACATTAGCCAGCACCTTGTCAGTCCTCTCTTTAGTGAACTGCAGCCTGCTCATCTTAGCGCAGCTGACAGTACTGCCCTCAGCAAAATTAAATTGTCCATAAACAAGGCCTGTAGACTCCTGACCAACGCTGAACAACACACCCATTCCTGTGCACTTTTCTTCCTTGCAAATGTGCTTAATTTTGATGAGAGGCTCAAATACAAGTCCTGCCTCATGGCCAAAAAAATATTCCTTGGTCTCCTCCCCTCCACGTGTCACCTCCACTATTCTCCCAGCCGCCTCCTCAGTCAATACCCGCAGTGTCTCCAAATCCTCTCTCATAGTCCCAAAGGTCAGAACCTCCCTAGCCCAAAGGACATTCGGCTACAGGTGCCCAACCTGGTTCAACTCTCTACCCACCTCAGTAACTAGTCTGCCCAAGCTAGGACTATTTAAAAGAGGCCCTCAGGAATCATATACTCTATACTCGCTCTTGCGTGCGTACCGCCTGGTGAACCCAAGTCCACTGGGCCCCTCCTCCATCACGACTCCGAGCCTATGACAGTGGCTTCCAACCCAGCTTAAATCAGCCCTCAGTCTCAAAATTGGTCAACTGGCAAGTTTGATAAGTGTCCTTAGCTACCTCGATGTATAGGCCTGTAAACAATTTGTAGCAGTTCTTAAAATCCTTCTGTGTTCCTACTATATTTGTACCCTGTACACCTTTATCATTTATGTCTATAAGGAATGCTCATATGTGATTGACTGTACTTCTCTGTAACTCTGACGTGGAGCCTTTGGAAACGAGTCCCTGACTTGAAGGGTTGTAATTCTGATGACTATAATAAATAAATAAAAACAATTTGTGCAGATGGTACCGCAGACACGCCCTTACCTGTTTGTATTTCCGGAGCCAATGTCTCGGTCATAAAGCCTGGCAAGCCACGGGAACAGCACAATCCCACGGTAGCCAAACACTTTGTGAAGGAACAACTGTGATCGAAAACACAAGACAGAAGACAACAAGGTGTTACCACTCACATGAGACAATATGCAAGCTCAGAGCAGTCAGGCAGCATAAGAGCGGCTGAAATTTAAAGGTTTCTGAATTTTCTTTAGACCTGTGCTTAATCTACAAGTCATTTTCCCCAACAGAAGCTTATTTTTCCTAATACTGTTTCAGATTCTGTTACTGCTCTATATACAGGCTTTTCATATCCCAAAAAATGTTTCCGATTTACATGCTGCAGGTAAGCACCATTTTGGAACTGCATGATGTAGTTCATGTCCCTGTTCTGCGCTGCCTTTGTTGGCACAATGCATCCAAGTTCTATTACAGAGCTCTGTGGCTGAGAGGGACATAAACTACATCATACCAGTTCTAAAATGGGGCTTACCATCAGATTGTAAAGCAGAAACACCAGCTACGGATACCAAAAGGCCTGTATAGATGGGAGAAGAACAGAATCTGAACTAGTACTTAAAAATATCTTCTACTGGGAAGATGACACAGGTTAATTCTAATAGCTTTACATGAGTCTGAACCATCTGCTTTAAGCAATTTTTTGGTTTCCACCAAAAAGTTCACAGCTAGCACCTGCAGATCCCAGTTACACAAAAATCTCGAAAATCAGAATTTAAGGACCTTGCATTTTCATTGCTGAAGACGTCTTCACTAAACAGTAAAAAAAGATCTGTTTCTCATAGACTTTCTCTGTTCACATGGGCCCCAATATTCCAGAGGTTAGCCCAGGCTCACATGAATAGCGCCACGCTAACCATGCAGAGCACATCTGAATGGGATGGGGGCCAGATTCAAAAAGCCCTGGTGTGTGGTGCTCAGTGGATAGCAATACAGCACTGCCCCCATGCAAGTGAGGGAGACCTCTAGCATACAGGACCCGATGGTATATTCAGTGGGTCTGGGAACTGGTAAACGACTATGGTGGCAGCCCTGTTTATTCTACAATACTCCCTACTCATGCTGTGTAACCCTCAATGTCATTCTCCCTCAGGAATCTGTCTAGTCCTGTGTTACCCCTACTCATGCTGTGTAACCCACAATGCCATTCACCCTCAGAAATCTGTCTAGTCCTGTGTTACCCTTACTCATGCAGTGTAACTCTAAATGCTACCCCCCAGGAATCTGTCTAGTCCTGTGTTACCCCTACTCATGCTGTGTAACCATCAATGCCACTCTCCCTCAGAAGTCTGCCTAGTCCTTGTGACAGGGAACTCCTGCACTCTTGAGGACTGACCCTTTCTTAAATCTGTTGCAACAGTTCTTCAATTTCTTAGCCTAATCTATTCTTTACTATTTCTAATCCACAAGGTTGCCCCCCCCCTTGACTATGCTATAATGCCCTCTTTAATTTTCCTTTTCCCTCTCAGATCCTTGTACAGGGAGATTATTGTTGTGACCTCTGAGTGTATATAAAACAGGTTGTGTTTATCCTTGTTGGATTTGGCATGTAATAAAATATTTTAACGTACAGTATGTATATGAAACCTTGAAAATGTTGAAAATACCATGGCACTAGGTGTTTTTGTTAAAGGCAGAAAGTTACTAGGGGACTGCATGATAAAATTAAGTTAGGTGTGCTATTTAAAATGCATGTAAATTGCTGTAAGTTGAACAAGTCTGAAATGTCATGGTGATTTGCATATATCCCATTATGGAAGCATGTATGACATTGTATTTCTTTGAAACTTGATTTGTTGCCAATGCCCTTTGGGGTAACCCTTGTTTCAGTGCTTCTGCACTGAGGTTCTTTGTCTATAGCTTGTTTTGTTTTTTTTCTTGTTGAGCCCCCACTACCCAAGCAAACAAGGCCCACATAGGGATGAAGGGTTTTCACTGAAGCTTAGATCAGAGATCAATATGTCAGTAGGTGCTAACTAAATGCAGAGAAAGGACATTTATATTATTTTTTTATTTATTTATCTATCTATCAAGTCTGGGATTACAAATACCTTTGAGCCTTGGCTCTTTTACAAAGGTTCCATGTCAGAGAAATACAAATTATGGGGAACATCAAGACAGACATTACAACAATGTGGACATTGCAAACAAAGTACAGATTAATACAGTTCAAGGGTAGCATTGTAACAAGGCAGCCAGCGGCATTTGTCAGAGAAAACAGACAACAGATAAGAAGTGCCAGAGTCATAGGAGAGGGAGAGGAAGGGAGGGGGAGAAGGAATGTAGGAAGGGTGGCAAGAGGGTGAAAAGTGCAGTATTGGATATACCAAGATGTGAGGGTAGAATCCAGTGGGGGGGGGACAACTAGAGCAGAAAGGGAAGTGGAGAAACAAGGTTAAGTTGGGCAATCACAGGAGCTGTTGGTAGTGAGATAGTCCCGGAGCCTGGTTTTAAACATGCCAATAGTTGGGGCAGAGGAGATGGTTGGGCCGAGGCCATTGAACCAGAGTGGCGCTTGATAAGCAAAAGAGCATTGTCCCTGTGAAGTGTGACAGTGGGGGACTTTCAGTAGCTGTAGCGTGGATCTCCTAAGGCACCATTTGTTAATTCGGTGTTGTAGCAGAGTTGAGACCCCACAAGGTGCAAGGCCAAGGTAGATTTTTTTCACCATGGAGCAGGTGATAAACTTTATGCGGTTTTGATAGTTGGAGCCAGCCGGTCTGAGTGTACAGGTCACATGTGTGGGTGAGACAGTGAGCACCAGTGATGAGCCGACATGCTTTATTTAAGACAGTTGAGAGGCGTCTAAGGGTTGTGGTTGTGGCAGAGCCATAAATGATGAGACCATAGTCTATTACAGAGATCACAGAGCTCAGGACTGCAACCTTCAAAGCTTCTGGCGTGAGGTGTGGTCTGTGTTTGTAGAGGAGACCAAGCAGTGTATTAGCAGCTCTAGCTACATTATCTACATGAAGTCCATAGGAGAGATTAGGGTCAAGCTGTATCCCTAAGTATTTGAAGGACCCCACCTGATCTAGAGTGTGACCTACTAACGTTCCCGCAGGAATCAGTCTAGTCCTGTGTGGCCCCTATTTATACCCTCACTGCCATTCTCCCTCACAAACCTGGCTAGTCCTGTGTGACCCCTACTCATGCTGTGTAACCCTCAATGTCATTCTCCCTCAGGAATCTGTCTAGTCTTGTGTTATCCTTACTCATGCTGTGTAACCCACAATACCATTCTCACTCTGGAATCTGTCTAGTCCTGTGTTACCCCTACTCATGCTGTGTAACCCTCAATGCCATTTTCCCTCAGGAATCAGTCTAGTCCTGTGTTAGCCCTACTCATGCTGTGTAACCCTCAATGCCATCCCCCCCCTTAGGAAATCTGCCTAGTCCTACTCTGAATGCCTGAACAGTGCTGGCTTCAACAACTTCACTTGGTAGGTTTTTCACATGATAACCACCCTCTGTGTGAGGTAATGCTTTCTTTTCTTTTTACATCCTCCTTTTTTCCCCAAGAGTCTCACTCTTTCAAGCAAGCTATTCTCAATTTGCTGGATTCACTGTCGTTAATGTTACTTGCCAACAGTCTCCCAGTGCTATCCCTCTGGTTCCTGGCTTGGATCTATCGCTCCCAAGAAGTCTTCCTCACTCCACAGCCACTGGAGGAGACACTATACATCTCACGTAGTATACGGAAAACAGTGATCATGTCCCCTTCTCTTGTTCCGCCCGCACTTACCTCCTCAAACATCTGTGTATACGCTATGCTGTTTATCTTCTGTAGTATACGGAAAACTGTGAACATGTTCTCTTGTTCTGTCTGTAATCACCCCTCAAACATCTGTGTCTAGTCTATGCCATCCCATAATAATCTCCTGTACTAAGTGGAAAACTGGGATCATGTCCCCTTCTCTTGTTCTGCCTGCACTCACAAGCCAACATCTGTGTATACTATACCCTGTATATCTCCTGTAGTATATGGAAAACTAATTATGTCCCCTTCATTTGTTCTGCCTGCACTCAACCACCTCAAGCATCTGTGTAAATGCCACCAGGATATGTCCTATAGTATATGAAACAGTGTGGTACAAGAACACAAGTTCATTTAATCTCTTCTCTAGGATAAATCATTTGAATGCAGCATGTCTAACCTCTCCTCATAGCGCTTGTCTGCTATGCCACTGATCAGCTTGCTGACCCTCTATGCCGGACCCCCTCTCAATTACTAACGGATTTCACCCAACAAGGGCCAGGGACTGCTTCTGTAACTTCTCACACAGTGGCAGTCCTCAAAATCCTTGAATGAACATGATACAGCTGCAAAATGCATGTCTTAGTATGGTTTTACATTAAAAAAAAAAATGAAGTGCCATCTCATACTTTAGTTAGAAGAGTCAAGTTTCATACCTTGCTCCTCCAACTGACTGCCAGACCTCCTCGACTGCATCTCCCTGAGACGCTGAAAGACATTTAAAGATACTTACTTGACCTGTTTCATATTTGCCTTGGAGTTTGGGAGCTTCGAAAATGCCAACTGTTTCTAACAGTTTACCTTCCACTCGATTTCTGGAAGAAAAAATAAAAAATAAACAAAAGGTTTAACAGTGTTTTAAGTTACAACTCACCAAACTGCATTTTGCTACCCATTTCTGGATTTTTTTTTTTTTAACTCTGTTTACTCATTTCCATTCTGGCGGAGATTTGCCCCATATCTGCCCATGACATCTCCCCGTCTTAGCATCTCCTAAGCTGCCTGAAGTGGGTGACGTATAGTACAACTCACTGCTCACGGCAGGGCTCCCTAAGGAGAGACCGAAAGTCATCATGGGTCCCAGCTGAGACTTATGCGCAGTATCATTTGGTCGGAGAGCAGCACTCACCGTCCTGTTTCAGCCCAAAAAGGGTTCTTCTGTGGTTTCCTCCATCAAAGACACGGCGATGCAATGATATCACTGGTGTGACCGTTTGTGCTTCCATGCATGATGCACCAATGCCCATCGGCCTCCCTCCTTGCACATGTGGTAGCCGACTGCGCCACCCAGCCTCGGCAAGGTGGCACCCTGACGCAGAGTTCCTGACGCACACCCCCCATGAGAAGAAAGCTCATCCTGCCTCCCCCCGGCTGGCCCTCTGACCCTCTGGGCTCATTCTCGAACCTGGGCCATCTGCGCTGCAAGCAGCAGCAGGCCAGCCTTCATTTCTGGATCTGGCTATTTTTTTATTGGACCACGAGTCGCAAAATGTTGATGCTGATGGCTGCTGAAAGTTTGGGTTTGGCCAGAAATATTTGGGGATTTTCACAACAAAATTTCCGTAACAGTTAGTTAGAAGACTGCAAGTTTTACATTTCTAGTTTACACCCTTAAACAGAATAAGAGAGTTAAAAAAAAAAAAATAAAAATATCTAAATTAATTCTGATTGGGTTCAGGGTTTAACCTGAAAATGGATATATTTATGAATGTATATATTCCATACAGCATTGTTATACAGTGCAATAGGTTCCACTTCACTTCAGTCTTAAGCGCAACTGAAGTCACAGGGTTCAGGAAAAGCCAAGTACTTAAAAATGAATGCTGGGAACTTCAGCCCTGTCAGTCTAACCTCTATCGCAGAGAAGCTGATGGAGTCATCATTGCTCAAAGAGGACCTTGTAGACTAAATGGAGAGCAACGGGCACCAAAATACTAAACAGTACATTTTCATGGCAGGAAGGTCTAGTCAGACTAACTCAACACTGTTCTTTGACTGGGTGACAAAGGAATTAGACAAGAGCCATGCTGTGGATCTGCTGTACTTTGACTTTAGCAAGGCTTCTGACTCGGTACCTCAAAAACGACTACTCAAGAAGATGGAAGACCTGCGTGCGGCTAAACCATAGTGAACTGGGTGGGTAACTGGCTAGACGGGAGGCAGCAGAGGGTGGTGGTCAATTGGGGTATATTCGAAGGCAGACGGTCATGAGCAGGGTTCCACAGGGATCAGTCCCAAGTCTGGTCCTCTTCAACATGTTCATTAGTGACACTGAGGAAGGAATCCAGGGCAAGCTGTCTCTCTTTGCAGATGACATGAAACTATGAGGGAGGGTAGACAGTGATGAGGGAAAAAGGGAAAGACCTACAAAAACTAGAGGGGTGGTCAAAGGTGTGGCAGTTAAAATTCAATGCTAGAAAACAAGAGTACTGGATGGGAGGAGAGAGACTTAGCACTGCAGCTGAGGAATGGGATGTGGGAGTTAACATTAGCAACTCACTTAAGCAATTGAGTCAGTGCAACATGGCATACAGTAAGGCTAACAGGATGCCGGGAGGGGTACTGATAGCAGAAAAAGAGAGGTAATACTCCCCTTCTGCAGATCCCTGATGAGGCCTCACCTAGAGTACTGCGCCCAGTTCTGGAGTCCTCACCCAAGGATAGGTTGGAGACGATGCAGCGCAGAGTAACAAAAATGATTCAGGGCCAGCAGGGCAGATCCTATGATGAGCGCCTCGAGTCACTAAATATGTACTCACTGGAAATCAGAAGGGAGAGGGGAGAGATGATAGAGACCTGCAAGTTCCTTAAATGAATTAAACTGAACTGCAGGGAACTCTTTCCTTGAATACCAACTCGCAGTTATGTGGACACAAGTGTCAATTAACACGAGGGACGCGAGGAAGTACTACTTTACGGAAATGGTGGAACCTCGGAACAGTCTGTCAGCCAGGGTGATGGGTGGAAAAATAGTCAGAGGATTCAAGCAGGGTTGGGACAGAATGAAGGGAATAGTGGTTGCCCGGGGCAACAGGACCAAGGAGGAGAGTAGGGAGAGACGGTGTGTGTGTGTGTGGAGGGTTAGTACCCTGGAGGAACTGTAGGTTCCAGGGATTATAAGGAGTATGGGCAGACTGGATGGATTGCCGGTCTTTCAAACAACATGAAGTCTTGCTGTATTCTGACTATATGCAGTTTGCCCCAGCACTTGAACTGCTTCGGAGAGGAAAGAATTAACTCTATGACAAAGCATAGAATGTTGAGCTCGAGCTCGGTTTTCAAACCTCTGTTCCTGGTACATTCTAATGTAACTGTCAGATTCTTTACTCCGCCTAACTGTGAAGACACTCTGGAAAATTTCTCCTTGCTATTTCAGTTTGGTTAGTTCTTTCAGTTGGTTTTATCTGTTTCTTATTTTTTCGGTCATCAGATCTCGGTCTATGGTACAGTAAGTGTATTTTAGGTAGACAGTGGTAGAAACAGTTTTTTCTCCGGTTCTTTGCTGGTTGGTCCGGTTGGGAACTGAAAAATTACTGTTTAAACTTTGTGGACGTGTGGTCTGGTAACTTTTCAGTTTCAAAAAATGACATTTTATTATGGTTTTTTAAACAACCCGTGACACGGTTGAAACCGAAAAGTTTTTGTATTACCTGGCGTGAAAGCTGTAAAGGGCAATTTTGGTAGTAAGGCCATGTCTGAGAAACCCAAAAAGAAAACCGGTCCCACTGGGTTTCAACACTGCACTGAGTGTGGGGACGCTTTTGCTAAAGCGGATCCCCACCTCATCTGTGTTCCCTGTCTGGGGTTTGACCACCTCAAATCAGGCTGCCAAATTTGTGCAAGCTTTCCTAAAGCCACTCTAGATAAAAGACTTGCTAGGCTGAAGGAAAAGCAGGCTGAAAAATCAGCTGACCCGGACAGCCAGCCCGGTTCGGTTCCAACCGATCCAGAGGAGGTGCCTGCTGACACGGGTGATACCTCCTCGGGCAAAAGGAAATCGGATTCAAAGAGATTGGTTAGAGCGAAAAGGAAAAAGAAATCTGCCGGTTCGGATCCTCCCCTCAGATCCCAACCATGGAAGAGATTTGCGAGAGCGATAAATATAGTGCAAGCGCTCCGCTCGGTTCCGACCGAACTGATACCGCCAGGCAGACGATCGGTTTGATAGTTCGATCGGTTCCTGCTCCTTCAGACTATGAACCGGAGGAGTATTATGAATTGGATTGGGGGGGGATCCTGAGTATGAAGCTGATTATGAAGATGATTATGAAGGCCTAGATGAGCCAGTAGAGCCTGACACCTCCTCACACAGACCTTCCAATGTTTCCCTTCCCAGACTTTCCGAGTCTTCTTCCCACTTTTTATTTTATAAAAAGGTGGCAGAAACTCTCCAGCTACCAACAGTGAAAGCTGTGGAGGAAGCATAAGAACCTGACTTCGTAGAAATGATGGATGTCCCAGAGTCAAAAATGCTGTCTATTCCCCTGCATAAATCTTTGGGGAAACAGACTCAGAAACTGTTATAGGTACCTTTCTCCCTGCCTCCTGTGGATACAAGAACGGACAAGAGGTACACGTCATCAGGTTCTGGGATGGAATTCCTATATTCCCACTGCAGCCATGTTGGGGTAGTACAGGCTGCAGCCTGTGACAAGGCTAACATTCCCTTGGCATCACACCCCCCAGATAAGGATTCCAGGAAGGTGGATGCCATGGCAAAGAAACAGTACTTGGCATCTTTCTTGGGACTCAGACAAGCCTCTTATATGGCTTAAGCTGCTAAATACCAGAAATCTAGGTGGGATACAGTTCTGGAGCTAGCTAAAAGTGCCTCCCCCAGCAAGCCAAGGAGCTGGAGCAGGTGGCTGCGGATGGCATAGAGGCATCCAAGGTACAGTTCCATGCTGCTGTGGACTCCAGTGATGTGGTATCAAGAGTCATGGCTACATCTGTCTCCTTGCGGAGATTTGATTGGCTCAGATGTACTAGCCTCTCACAGGATACCCAGGCCAAGGCCATGGATTTCCCTGTTACACAGAACTCTCTGTTTGGGGAGCAAACAGAGATGTACATGAAGAAGATGGACGAATACAGGACCACCTACAGGAGTGCAGTGGCCAAGGAGAAGCAGGCCACTCCTCAAAAGCAGTAGTCTAGGGCTGGCAGGGGCAGGCCTTTTCAGAGGCCTTTTTACCAAGCCCAAGCTTCTTCTTCTTTTCAGCAGAGTTTTTTTTTTTTTTTTAGAGGGAGAGGCAGAAGGGAGGATGAGCAGGGCTGCATCCTCTTCTTAGCCTAGGGTCCCTGCCAAAACAGACACTCTGATGTGTCAGACTGGGTTGCCTACTCAGTTCCGGGGGGGGGGGGCAGGCTAGCTTATTTTTTTCCAGTCTTGGAAGTCTGTCACTTCGGACAAGTGAGTTCTGGAAGTAGTAAGCCAGGGACTTGCTCTCAGTTTCAAAAGATTTCCCAAAATCAGAGCAAGGTTCTTCAAACCTGCCTCTCCAATGGAAATAGTTGTTCTAGAGGCAGAGGTTTCTTAGTTGCTGCTCCTAAGGGCTGTGGAGCAGGTACCTCTACCTCACAGAGGAAAAGGATTGTAGTCGAGATACTTCCTTACCCCCAAAAATGACAGGCGAGTGGCAACCCATCCTAGACCTAAGATATCTGAATAAACATAATACAAAACCAAAGTTCAAAATGCTGACTCTGGGAATCATTCTTCCCTCTCTGAGACCAGGAGACTGGCTAGCCTCCCTGGACCTCAAGGATGCCTATTTCTACATTCCCATCAGGTGCTCCCACAGAAAGTACCTCAGGTTCGAGTTGCCTTCAGGGCACTACCAGTTCAGAGTAATGCCCTTTGGCCTGATATCTGCACCAAGGGTGTTCACAAAATGTCTGGCAGTTGTGGTAGCCTTCCTCAGAAGGTAGGGCATTTCAGTGTTTCCTTACCTAGATGACTGGCTCATTGTAAGCCAATGATCAGACCAAGTTAACTCTGGCTGTTACCCAGAGGTTTCTGGGTTCTCTCGGATTTCTTCTCAGTCTAGCCAAATCAGTTCTGGAACCTGTTCAGCTTCTCACCTTTATAGGGGTAGGGCTGGACACCCTTCAGGCAAGAGCCTTTCTACCTCCCTCGAGGGTAAAGGCCCTTACAGAGCTGGCTTCTTCTTTCAAACCTTTGGTTTCTTGTCCGGCCAGACATTTTCTCCAGCTTTTAGGCCTCATGGCAGCTTCAACTGCAGTGGTACAAGGAGCCAGGTTCCAGATGAGAGACATTCAGTCCATCTCGGGTCCTTCTGGTCTCAGAGGAAGGATCCTCTCACACCAAACTAGTTCCAGTGTCCCAGACCCTTGTCCAGGCTCTCCAATGGTGGCTGAAGGAGGACAATCTCAGGCAGGGTGTCCCATTTCTGCATCAGACACCCTCAGTTGTTCTCACCACAGATGCTTCCCTCCTGGGTTGGGGAGCCCATCTGGGAGACCTCACTGCACAGAACACTTGGTCTCAACAGGAGTCTCTTCTTCATATCAATCTTCTGGAGCTCAGAGCTGTGTTCCTAGCTCTTTGGGCTTTTTCAGAGTCAGTTTAGGGGAAAGTGGTGCAAGTCAGGACAGCCAACACCACCACAACCACCATGTGGTACGTAAGCAAGGGGGCACTTGGTCCATGGCCTTCTACACAGAAGCCATGAAGATATGGTCATTGGCTTACTCCCTCCAGACTTCCTTGGTAGCAGTGCATCTTCCAGGGAAGGACAATGTGCTGGCAGACGCCCTCAGCAGGATTTCACAGGTTCACCAAAAATGCGCCCTGAATCAGCATGTCCTTCAGATCATTTTCAAGATGTGGGGCATTCTAGAGGTAGATCTCTTTGTAGCCCCGGACAATCACCAACTTCCGCTGTTCTGTTGCAGACCTTCAATCCTGGGATCTGTTCCCCTAGACGCTCTCCTGTTAAATTGGACAGGTAGGTTCCTTTATGCCTTTTCCTCCCTTTCCTCTGATCTTAAGAGTACTGATCAAAATCAGGTCTCAGCCCTACACAGTGATTCTGGTGGCCCCAGACTGGGCCAGACAACCTTGGTATCCACTACTGTTGTCTCCTTCAGTAACACTTCCTCTGTTTCTGCCCAGGAGGCATGATCTCCTGTCCTCCTCTCAGGGGAGGATTTGGTACCCCAATCTACAGTCTCTCAGACTCGACGCTTGGCTCTTGAAGAGTTAGAATATGCAAGCTTACACCTTTCTCAAGGTGTTCTGGGTATTCTCAAACTTTCCAGGAAGCCTTCCACTAGAAAGACTTACAACCCCAAATGGAAAAGATTTACTATTTGGTGTTCCCAAAGAAATATTCAGCCAAATAGGGCTGGCATTGCTACAGCCTTATATTATTTGGTTCATCTGAATAGCTTAGGCCTCAGGCCTGCTACTCTTACAGTTCATTTAGCAGCTGTGTCTGCTTTTCTCTCAGCAGAGAAGGTTCCTTCCCTGGCTTCTCATCCTGTGTTCAGTAAGTTCTTCAAGGGTCTGGTTCATATCAACCCTCCCTATAGGGAGCCTACTCCTGCTTGGGACATGAATATCTATATTACACAGCTTATGCAGCCCCCTTTCGAACCCTTATCTTCAGCTGAGCTAAAGTACTTGACTTGGAAGACTGTTTTCCTGGTAGCCATTACTTCTGCCAGGAGGATCAGTGAATTGCAGGCTTTGTCAGTGGAACCTGGCTTTATTTCCTTTCACAAGGATAAGGTGGTCCTTAGAACAAATAGAAACTTCCTTCCTAAGGCGGCTTCGGATTTTCATATTAACCAGTCTATGACTTTGCCTGTGTTTTTCACTGACCATTCTTCTTCAGGTGAGAGAAGATTGCACAGTCTGGATGTGAAAAGGGCACTTAACTATTATTTAGAGCATACTAAGGGCCACAGGAAGGGGTGTATCCAGTTGTTCCTCTTATGGTGAGGTGGGAAAAGGTAAACCTGCCATGAAAAGATCTACTGCCAGGTGGATTGTTCTACACAAAACTGGGAAAGAGCCTCCTCAGGCCTGAGGGCACACTCGACCAGGGGTACGGCTGCCTCCTTGGCAGCTGCTAGGGATATTCCTCTGTCAGAAATCTGTAAAGCAGCCACCTAGAAAACAGTTCACACATTCACCAAGCATTACTCATTGGATACCCAGTCTAGAAGTGATGCTAGGTTTGGCACAACAGCATGCAGAGCCTGTTCCCAAAGTAGGTTCTGTATCCCCTCCTCCGGGAGGGGGGAAACTGCTTGGTAGTCTGAATATCCAGGTCCATCTTGCAAATGAGCTTCTGCTCAACGATGAACGCCTGATTAAATAAAGACTTGATTGATTGATTGATTGAATATAGTCAGAATACAGCAAGACTTCATGTTGCTTGAAGAAAAAAATTCTCATCATAGTAATGTTGTTTCTTCTAATGGAGTCTTGCTGTATTCTGACCTCCCTCCTTGCCTCCCCTCTCAGAACTTAGTTTTTGGGATGTGGGTGGCAGGTACAGTGTTGCATCCCAGAGGTGCACCTTCTTACCCTTCCTGGCAAGGTTGGGAATTTCTGATTTGTTATTGTTTTTTGTTATTATCACTATCTATATAACGTTCTTCTTGAGTTCTCGACTTGAAATCTTTTTGGACCCAAGTTTTTTGTTGCCTATGGCTAACATTTCTAAACAATTTCTATAGCTGTTAGTTAGTGCTCGTAAGAATCTGACAGTTGCATTAGAATGTACCAGGGACAGAGGTTTGAAAAACGAGCTCAAGCTCAACGTTCTATGCTTTGGCACAGAGTTAACTCTTTCCTCTCCGGAGCAGTTCAAGTGCTGGGGCAAACTGCATATACTCAGAATACAGCAAGACTCCTTTAGAAGAAACAACATTACTATGGTGAGTATTTTTTTCTTTTCTGCCATCGTTGTCTACGTTTCTGTAGGTGGGAAAAATTCTGCATTAACATGAGGACCTACATAAGGAAAAACAAAATAGGACTATTTCAAAACAACCCCTAAAAACAATAAACTGGAGTGATTAAACAGACTTCACATGCCCAAGTGTACATTTCCATTGTAAACATGTAAATAATGAGCTTTATGTTACCTTTAATGCAGCCTTGCTCCGGCGCAATATTCATGTTATAACTGGTGACCCCTATAATGCCTGGATACACACTGCTGATAAAATGCTGTAATAACCTGCTGAATTCCGTAATAATGACAATAGTGGGTTAGCATGGTGTTTTCTTTCTCACGCTCTCATTTCATTGTATTTGTGCAAGTATGGTGGCTGCTCAGAGACACGCTAGCTAACACAAACACAGCTAAGTTTTTTGTTGAACCCTTGCACCACGCCATTTAATTAGTTAACAGTTACAGAACCGAATGACATCAGCCAAGCATGGAACGTTTCATTAAAGGCTTTAGCTCAACTGATGTCACTGGGTTCCAGAACTGATGAGTAAGGAAAAAAAACTGTATACTGTGCGAAAAGAAGGGCAGCATGAAAAAGGGACCCAAAATTAGTATTTTTATTTATTGAATTTTGTTGACCCGGTAAGCCCACTGGCCTAGAAGTCCCTTTTCAGGGGTGACCGGGGGGAGAGGGGATACAGATGGTAAACAACTGAAATTGAACCAGATTAAGCTGTTGGTGGTATTTTTAGTGAATGGGAGGAATTTGGCCAGGACACCGGGGAAATTCCCCTACTCTTTTTTGATAAGTGCCATGGGATCTTTAGCATCCACCTGAACTACCACCAATCCACGCAGACGGGATCTCGGTTTAACGTCTCATCCGAAGGATGGCACCTCAGAAGTGCAGCACCCCCCTCATGCTGCACTACAGTGTCAATATTGGGATATTAACCCAAGTGCCAGGTGTGGGAACTGAACCCACAGCCCTCTGATCTCCCTGCCTCAGAGGCGAGTGTGCTACCTACTGAGCCACTGACACTGTTATAAAAAGTAGGACTACTGTATTTCAAAACAAACACTCAAAACAATACAATGTGGTTATTAAACACACTTTACAAATGCGCAAATTAACAATTCTATTACAAAATTTAAAGAGTGGGGTTTCTTTTCCCTTTCAAGAGCAGATGACGCCACAAAGCAAACTGTAAAAACATAAAATTTAGGTACAATTCATCTCGTATTCCATATATATTATGTTGATTCCTCCTCATTTTTTATTACTGAAAAAATTTGCATGCGTGCATGATCGTTATACAGAAGAGGTCATCTGCCTCTATAGCTTACTCCCTACTTCAAAGTCATAATCCTGTTGTGACATCATAGTCTGTTGCCATGGGAGTAACTGTGATGTCACAAGCAGTGCATTATAACCTCATATAAGTAAAAGCTACAGGAATCAAACTCTTCAGAAGTACAGATCCTATTTTTGTGCAGATTACCTCAGTAATAAATAACAGGGAGGGGAGATTCAGAACTAATGTGAAATGCAAGCTGCATTGTGTCTAAACGTTGTGCTTTATTAAAAGTTCCCCTAAAGGTGTCAACTGCAAGTCGATTCATATCTCGTAATGATTCTGTACTGCCCCGTGTCAGCCCACCTAGGAAACACTGTCCCTCTCCTTTAAGCCGTGCCAACTCTGCTAGCAAAATCTGCTCCTCCCCATCTCAGCCCAATATCTTCCCTGGGGAGAAAAAAAACTTGCCAAGCAACCTCTACCCCTAAATAAAAAAATATTTACGTGCCTGGACAATGGTCAAAATTGGCACCAGCTCATCAGTCAAGTACTGGTAGATTCCGTAATCAGGCTTGTAACATTGTCATTAAGTAGCCCTGCTGTCATGTACTGGCAAAGGTAACATTTCAGTACATACACCGGCTGGGCCACAGGACAATTCTGTGAGCCAGTGCCTTTTCCACTACTTGCCAGTTGCTGCAAAACTTAACAATGATCACTGCAGTGGAAATATACATACATATATATTTATGAACAGAATGAAGACCGGTGGTCCACCCAGGTCCTCCCTCCCACTGGCTCTGTGCGAATGCCCTGTTTCCCCATTTCCTAAATAGTTGTGTCTAAGTTGAATGTGCAGGTTATTATAGTGTCTGCTGATAATCACACATTCTGGCAGTCTATTCCAAGTGTTTGCCAACCACTCCTTCTGTGAAGTACTTCTTCTTGATGTTCCCCTTGAATCTTAATTCATATTTCCCAGTCTGTACTTGACCTGGAAGGTAGCCTACTACCCCTCGGGTTTCTTTTGCCCCAGCAGAGGCGAGGATACCTCTCACCCAAGGCTACCCCTTCCCTTGCATTTTCCCCAGGAGCCATCTCCCATCATTCTGATGGCATCTGCTCTAGAATAAAACACCTGTTCTACTGATTGCACCCTCACAGCACCCACCAAGGATAAGACTGCATCACTGCCCTACTCCTTGCCACCCTTGTATACTTGCCCCACCTCCGTTGCCCCATATATCTGTTATTGGCACATCACCCCCCCATATATCTACCCCCTACTGCCATTCCCCATAAGGTTACCTGTCCCTTCCCGTTATCCTGTACACCTACCACCCTATACCTGTCCGCACCACCTTCCTATACCCATCTTCCCATACCACCCCAACCCCCTCTCCGCCCATTATACCTGCACTGCTCCTCTACCCCCTGACCCTGGAAGGTAGCATACTGCCCTTTGGGTTTCTCTTGCCCCAGCAGAGGTGATGACACCTCTCACCCCTTCTCATTTTGCCCAGGAGACATCTCCCGTCCTTCTGACGGCATCTGCTCATGAATAAAACACTTGTTCTACCGACTGCACCCCCAACACTCACCAAGGATAAGGCTGCTCTACTCCTTGCCACTCTTGTGTACTTGCTCACCTCCATCACCCCATATATCTGTCATCCATACCTCTCAACTGTACCACATTAGGAGGAAGGTTCCTCATTTTACTTTACAAAAGCTCCCTGTTCCACACTGTGAGGACTTGTTCAACATTCAGTATTAACACTTTAAAGCTAAAAATCTATACCAAATGATGCAAAAAATATATTCAATTAATAATGGATTTTCTGAACATAAATGCAAACCTTTTAACAGTGTTCTGAGCCTCCTAGGTAATGATTTGATTAAGTGTTCCACATTTAGGAGACAAAAGGTTGAAAGGAATGCTGTCATCGGAGCATCGCCACCCCATATACCTGCTCCCTACTGCCATTCCCCATAAGGCTACCTGCCCCTTCCCGTTATCCTGTACACCTCCCACCCTATACCTGTCCGCACCACCTTCTTATACCCGTCTCCCCATACCACCCCTACTCCCTCTCCGCCCATCACAGCTGCGCTGTCCCCCCCGCCAGACTGCCCCAGTGTGGGGTATTTCTTTCCGGCTCACCTGGAGGACATGGCCCGGACCTGTAGTTGGACAGGGAGCCGGAGGCATCCCTTGAAAATCCTGACCTGCTGTTGGGCCGCTGCACCAAGCGCCCAGCCCGACCGTTGCAACAGCAGCACTAGCCGGCTGCCACAGCTCCAGTACCCCAAGGAGGCGGCCATGACAGTGTCCCAGCAACGCACGCGGACAGCGACGCCCCGCCCTCATCTGCCTTAAAGGGGCAGCCAGCTCTCTCCCTTAAAGGCGCAGGCGCGCGAGTTTCTGTCGCCGACATTAAAGCAGACCCGTCTCCAAACAACGAATTCGGCAAAATCCCCTCTGACTGGCAGTTGCTAAACGCGAGGCTGCCGTATTGACACACCTCCAAGGGCTCCCCTGGGACCCAAAGAGGGGAAATGGTAACAGTGGCATGGAGAAGGTCATAAGGCAAGTGCATTTGCAAGGAATCTGTATGAAACCTCTTCTTACCCTTACTAACCTCTCAAGCTTTCGTCACAGAAATGTGGGACACTGCAGATGCAGTCAGTGCCAGACTCGTACTGTTGTCGGCGAGTCATGCAGCTACAGCTTCAGAATACTGAAAAAACTAGACCTTTCATTTGTGCAAAGTATAATTTTTTGATTAAGCATAATCGTTTATCATGAATTTCTGCGTTAACCCTTGCCACACCACGCACTGTTAGATCAGTACGAAATTCCAAATACGTTCTTATTCTGTTGGCAGCCTAAGCGTGACATAGCACTCTCCATGTTAACTAGAGCAGTTATGTTATACCACCCCAGTGCTGACAAATCCGCCCTGGCTGCTTGAAACTTCTACTCTTGGGTACACTTGCCTGTTACTTACCCCTGTAACATTGCGCAAATCTGTTATTCTGTAACCCTCTTACAATGTTTTTTTTTCAATGTGATCCAGTTTTGTATTGTACTACTTTAATCTGACGTGGAACCTTTGTAAAAGAACCTCTGGTTCAAAGGTGTTGTAATCCGAGAATTTAAATAAATAAATATGATGTGCATGTCTCATAACGTGGGACAGTTAAGAGGTACGAATCCCAGTGTACAATGTGGGACAGCAACTTCTCCATGTGGGACAGAGGGGTACTCAGAAGTAAATGAGGGTCATCCCTCCTAATGGACAGTTGAGAGGTATGAATACCAGTGTACAGTGTGGGACAGTGCCCTTTCCATGTGGGGAAGAGAGGGGTGCTGAAGGGTAAAGTGAGGGACATCCATCCTAATGTGGGATACTTGAGAGGTATGCTTAGCCCAGTGTAGTGTGAGACAGCACCTTCTTCATGTGAGACAGAGGGCTTTTCAGGGGTGAAATAAGGAACATCCCTCCTAATGTGGGACAGCTGAGAGGTATGAATCCAGTGTACAGTATGGGACAGCACCTTCTCCATGTGGGACAGAGGGGTTCTGATGGGTAAAATGAGGGACATCCCTCCTAATGTGGGACAGTTGAGAGGTATGGAGGGAGAAACTATGACAGCAGGCTGGGAGACCTCAATATGTACACCCTGGAGGATAGAAGGGACGGGGACCACTATAGAGACATTCAAGTATCTGAGGGAATCAATAAGGATGGGGCAGATGGGGTCTTTTAAGTTAAGGAGGGGAGGGTCACCAGGGGCATGGGCTAAGAATCGAGGGGAAGATTTAGGGGAGATGAGGAGATGCTATTTCACAGAGAGGGTGGTAGCAAAATGGAATGCCCTACCAGAATAGGTGGTATCATGTAAATCTGTGAACAGTTTCAAAGGCGTGGGACAGGGAACGGGGAGAGTGAGGGTGGGGGGTGGCAGTGGGATGACAAAAGGGAGGGGGGGTTGAGGCAGCTGCAAACTAGGGATGTTGGCTGCACACTCGAGCAGGCTTAGATAGACCGGGTGGTCTGTTTCTGCTGGCACATTCGTATGTTCATATGTATGAATCCCAGTGTACAGTGTGGGACAGCACCTTCTCCACGTGGGACAGAGGGGTTCTGATAGGTAAAATGAGGGATGTCCCTCCTAATGTGGGACAGTTGAGAGGTATGAATTCCAGTGTACAGTGTGGGACAGCACCTTCTCCATGTGGGACAGAGGGGTTCTGAGGGGTAAAATGAGGGACATCACTCCTAATGTGGGACAGCTGAGAGGTATAAATCCCAGTGTACAGTGTGGGACAGTACCTTCTCCATGTTGGACAGAGGAGTTTTGAGGGGTAAAGTGAGGGACGCCCCTCCTAATGTGGGACAGTTGAGAGGTATGAATCCCAGTGTACAGTGTGGGACAGTACCTTCTCCATGTTGGACAGAGGAGTTTTGAGGGGTAAAGTGAGGGACGCCCCTCCTAATGTGGGACAGTTGAGAGGTATGAATCCCAGTGTACAGTGTGGGACAGTACCTTCTCCATGTTGGACAGAGGAGTTTTGAGGGGTAAAGTGAGGGACGCCCCTCCTAATGTGGGTCAGTTGAGAGGTATGAATCCCAGTGTGCAGTGTGGGACAGCACCTTCTCCATGTGGGACAGAGGAGTTTTGATGGGTAAAGTGAGGGACGCCCCTCCTAATGTGGGACAGTTGAGAGGTATGAATCCCAGTATACAATGTGGGACAGAGGGGTTCTGAGGGTTAAAGTGAGGGACGTCCCTCCTAATGTGGGACAGTTGAGAGGTATGAATTCCAGTGTACAATGTGGCACAGCACCTTCTCCATGTGGGACAGAGGGGTTCTGAGGGGTAAAGTGGGGGACGCTCCTCCTAAGATGGGACAGTTGAGAGGTATGCATCCCGGCGCAGTGTGGGACAGTGCCTTCTCCATGTGGGACAAAACATTTTTCCTACTTGTGAACATGGCCAAGTCTTTTTAAGAGTTGAAAAGGCTTGTTAGTACTCAACAGCAAGAGTTTTTGTTTTCTAAAAGAGAGCTAAATTATTTTTTATCCTATTCAACATATAGGAAGATGGGGTGGCTGCAGGTACTGTAATCAGTTCTGCCGTACCGTGGCTTGTAGTGGTTTGCGGTATGTAAACAGATCACTGGAACTTTGTGAAAATGACATGCCTGTACACTATTAGTGCAGACACTTTAAAACTCTTTTGTGGAAAAGCAGAGTTGTCTGCAAATTGCTACCCTTAGTGAGTGCACATAGTTTGAAAAAGCTAGAGGGAGGTCCAGGAGAGCCTTCCATCCATACCTCTCAACTGTACCACATTACAAGGAATGTTCCTCATTCTACTTCACAAAAGCTCGCTGTTCCACATTGTGAGGAGTTGTTCCACATTCAGTGTCAACATTTTAAAGCAAAAATCCATAGTAAATGTTGCACACAATATATTATTCAGTTACTAACAGACTTTCTGAACAGAAATGCAACATTTTAACAGTGTTCTGAGCTTCTTAGGTAAAGATCTGATTAAGTGTTCCACATTTTGCTGATTTGTTCCACATTTTGAGAGGCAATGTTTCACATTTGGGGGACAAAAGGTTGTGAGGTATGCTTCCGGGGAGCCTTCTTTTAGAAGAAAGTAAAAGCACAGTGCACGAGCTTCAATCTACAGTTGATTCTGAGATAATTTCTGTAGCCTTGAGGAAGTAAGCTTGGAGTTATGAAACATTGCTTGAATGTTTTTGAAGTGTACCACAGCAATTTCAGCAGAAATAAATGTATTTACTACTCTGGCACGTGATTCTTAGTCTGGTTTTAATTTGGCCATATGATCATACAAAATTTGCCAGCAGATAAAGGCCTAGAGGTCTATCAAGTCTGCTTGAATGTGCAGCTAGCACCCCTTATTCTGCAGCTGCCCCTCCCTTCCACCCTTCACCTACATCGACCCTCCCCCTTGTCCTGTCCCATCCCCTTTTGAAGCAGTCCACTCTTCTACTGGATACCACTTCTGCAGGTAACGCATTCCAGCCAGCCACCACCCTCTCTGTAAGAAAGTGTCTCCTCATCTCCCTCCTGAACCTTCCTCCCTCCAGTCTCATATCATGGCCCCTGGTGTCCCTCCCCTCCCTTACTTTGAACAGCCCCTCTGTACCTGTCTTATTTATTCCTTTCATGTACTTAAAGGTTTCAATCATGTCCACCCTGTCCCTCCTCTCCTCCAGTGAGTGCAAGTTCAACTCCCTCGGTCTCCTGTCGTATGATAAGTCCCCCAGCCCCTTGATCATCTTTGGCGCCCTGCGCTGCACCCCCTCCAGTAACTTAATGTCCCTCTTCAGATACAGGCACCAGTACTGCATGCAGTACTCCAGGTATGGTCTAACTAATTACCTATACAGTGGCAGAATCACCTCCTCCCTCCTCGAGGATATACCCCTTGCAGTACAACCCAGCATTTTGTTGGCCTTTGCAGTGCCTTCCTACATTGTGCTGAGTTGGTCATTGACCCTGTAATGAGCACCCCCAGATCCTTCTCCTCCTCTGTCTGGGCTAGCTGCACTCCCCCCCAGCTGGTAACTCCTCCTTGGGTTCTTCATCCCAAAATGCAGCGCCTTGCACTTTTTGTCATTAAACCCCAGTTGCCAGGTTTCTGACCAGGTTTCAAGCTTTACCAGATCATTCTGCAACCCCTGCCATCCCCCTAGGTTATCCACCACCGGTCCTACCTTGGTATCATCAGCAAAAAGACTGATCTTGCTCTTGATGTCCCATGATATGTCTGCAATGAATATCCCAAACAACACTGGTCCCAACACCGAGCCCTGTGGAACACCGCTTGTCACTACCCTTGGGTATGAAAGCTCCCCACCCACCACTACCCTCTGTTGCCTTCCCTGAAGCCAGTTTCCTACCCATCTGACCAGCTTTGCACCCGCCCCTGTGCCTACTAACTTACTTCCCAGCCTTCCATGCGGCACCGAGTCGAATGCCTTACTGAAGTCCAGATACAGGACATCCACTGCATGGCCCCTGTCCAGTTGCCTAGTTACCCAGTCATAGAACTCCACCAGGTTGGTTTGGCAGGATCTGCCCCTATAAAGTCATGCTGTCTGCTGTCCTGTAGTCCTTTGGCCTGTAGGAGGGCCACCAGCCTCTCCTTCAGGATAGTCTCCAGTAGCTTACCCACGATGGATGTGAGGCTCACTGGTCTGTAGTTTCCCGGTTCATCCTTGGGGCCAGTCTTGTGGAGGGGCACCACATGAGCCATCCTCCAGTCCTGAGGTACACACCCCGAATGTAGTGAGGCATTAAATAGGTCTGCCAAAGGTCCTGCAAGGACCTCTGCCAGCTCCTTCAGTACCCTGAGGTGGATGCCATCTGGGCCTGGCGCCTTGTCCACCCTCAGTGCCTTCAAACCCTCCCGAACTCTGCCCTCCATGATTTCCCCATCTGTCGCCTTCCCCATTTCTGTCATTTCTCCCCTTGGGTTCACCCTCTTTCTCATTAGTAAATACTGAGCAGAAGTACTCATTTAGTGCTTCTGCCTTATCGATCCTGCTTCCACCCAACCCCCTCCTTCCTAATCGTTACTATTTGGTCCTTACAGCCCCTGATTTACCTAAAAAAGTTCTTCTCCCCCTTCTTAATGCCTTGTGCCAGCCTGAGTTCCGTAGATGCTTTGACTCCCCTTACTGCCCTTGTCACCTCCTACGATTCTGTCAAGTACCCCTCCCTGTCCTCCCCCCCTCCCTGTTTTCTTGTACTTCCTAGGGGCAGCTCTTTTCCTCCTTACCTTTTCCATGACCTTCTTGCTCAACCAGCTTGGTTTCTTAGCCCTAGCCTTCTTGCTCTGGGCCTTGCAGCAGGTTTTGGTTGCTTCCACTATCCCCAGCTGTATGAGCTCCCACCTCTGGTTAGTGTCCATACTAGATTGAATTTTTTTTTTTTTTAATTGTTTAACCAGGCATGAATTCTGACCAGGTACCCTTTTACCACTTCCCCCATCCTCCCAAAGTCGGCCCTCCTGAAGTCCAGCACTCTTGTGCCAGATTCCACTCTTTCCTTGCCCATATCCAGTGTGAGCCATACTGAGTGGTGGTCACTCCCTGACAGCGATTCAAACAACATGAAGTCTTGCTGTATTCTGACTATTGCAGTTAGGTCCTTCCTTTCAACTGTCCTGGAGAACAAAGAGTTAACTTTCCATGGCCAGCATGGAACGTTCAGCGCAAGCTCGGTTGAAGCCCCTGTCTGCTGTAGTTTAAACTCCAATTGTCAGATTCTTTACTCCGCCTCACTGAACAGTAGCTCCGGAGATTTCTCTTTCGCTCGGTTCAAAAAAGTCGGTTAAATTTTCGTTTTTCGCTCGGTTTCTACCGAATTTCTGTTACCGAATCTGTCGGTTTAAGTCTCTGTCTGTGGTACCATGAGTACTAGATAGGTTTTATATTTAGTTTCTGTGTGGAACTTGTAAATTTCGGATCGGTTCGGTTTGAACCGATCAGTTTGGTCTAAAAAAGTTTTGAATTTGTTTAGAGTGTGGTAACCGATCCGTATCGGTTCTAAAAAAACAGATTTAATTACGTTTTTTTCCACAACTCATAACACGGTCAGGAACCGATAGGGGAGTCTTGCCTGGGGGATTGCCGAAAAAAGGGTAAGTTTTGGATAGGATTGGCCATGTCTGAGAAACCCAAGAAAAAAAACCGGGCCCACTGGGTTTCAACACTGTAGTGTGTGTGGGGAAGCCTTTGCTAAGACTGATCCCCACACCACCTGTGTTTATTGTCTGGGTTTTGACCACCTCAATTCAGACTGCCAAATTTGTAAGAGTTTTCCCAAAGCTACCCTGGATAAGAGAGTAGGTAGACTGAGGGAAAGGGAGGCCGAGAAGTCTGCTGACCCGGATGGCCAGCCCGGTTCGGTTCCGACCGAACCAGAAGGAGTGCCCTCTGACCAGGGTGAAACTTCTTCGGGCAAAAGGAGAGCCGATTCTAAGGAGTCGGTTCCGGTTAAAAGAAAGAGAAGAGAAAAATCATCCGGTTCGGATCCACAAGCTCTTTCTCCGACCACTGATGAAATAGCCAAAGCGATAAGGATAGTGAAATCGCGAACTTCGGTTCCGGCTGAACCGGCACCATCTGGCAGGGGCTCGGTTCGGTTGGTTCCCCCGGTTCCGGATTATACTTTAGAAGAATTTTATGAACCGGAGGAGGAGGAGGGAGAGTATGAGGATGATGATGATGGTGATTATGAAAGTCTGGATGTGCCTATTGACCCGGACATCTCCCCAGACAGACCTTCAGGTGTTTCTCCTCCTAGGCTTTCTGAGTCCCCCTCCCACTTTATGTTTCACAAGAAAGTGGCTGAAACCCTCCAGCTTCCAATGGAAAAAGCAGTAGAGGATCAGGAGGAGCCTGATTTTGTTGAAATGATGGACATCCCAGAGTCCAGGAGGCTGCCTATTCTTCTCCACAAATCTTTGGGGAAACAGACATTTAAAATTCTAAAGACTCCTAACTCCATATCTCCTGTGGATAGACAAATGGACAAGAGGTATACCCTTTCAGGCTCGGACACGGAGTTCCTTTCTCAGCAATGCAGCCATGTTGGGGTAGTGCAGGCTGCTGCCTGTGATAAGACAAATATTCCCTTGGCATCACACCCCCCAGATAAGGACTCCAGGAGGACTGATGCCATGGCAAAGAAGCAGTACATGGCAGCATCTTTGGGACTCAGGCAGGCTAATTATATGGCTCATACAGCTAGATACCAGAAGTCCAGGTGGGACACTGTGCTGGCTCTGGCAACAGGCCCCTGACCAGCTTGCCAAGGAGCTGGAGCAGGTGGCTGCAGATGGGATTGAGGCATCCAAGGTGCAATTTCATGCTGCTGTGGACTCCAGTGATGTTTCATCTAGAGTCATGGCTACATCTGTGGCCCTTAAGAGGATGGCTTGGCTCAGATGTACTAGCCTATCACAGGATACCCAGGCTAAGGCCATGGATTTCCCTGTCATTGGTAATTCTCTGTTTGGGGAGCAGACAGAGAACTACATGAAAAAGATGGACGAATACAGGACCACCTACAGGAGTGCTCAGGCCAAAGAAAGGCAAGCCACTCCTCAAAGGCAGTACTCCATGGGCAGGGGCAGGCCCTTTCAAAGGCCTTTTTACCAAGCCCAGGCCTCCTCTTCTGCTTATGCTCAGAGGGGGTTCTTCAGAGGGAGAGGCAGATGGGGAATGAGCAGGCCTGCTTCCACCCCTCAGCCTAAAGCCCCTGCCAAGCAGACACCCTGATGGGTCTGCCCAGGCCGATTCTCTAATACCTGTAGGGGGCAAGCTGGCTTACTTTGTCCAGCACTGGAGGTCTCTGACATCAGACAAGTGGGTCCTGGAAGTAGTAAGCCAGGGACTGGTTCTCAGCTTCAAAAGATTTCCCAATATGAGAACCAGATCCTTTCCACCTGCAAATCCATCAGAGACCCTTGCTCTAGAAGCAGAGGTTTCTTCCCTCCTGGCTCTCAGAGCCATAGAAAGGGTTCCTACCCTACACAAGGGCAAAGGATTGTACTCCAGGTACTTCCTAACCCCCCAAAAAACAGGAGAATGGCGTCTCATCCTGGATCTAAGATATCTGAACAAGCACCTTTTAAAACCAAAGTTCAAAATGGTGACTCTGGGAATAATTCTGCCCTCTCTAAGGCCGGGGGACTGGCTAGCCTCCCTGGACCTCAAAGATGCCTATTTTCACAATCCCATCAGGTGCTCCCACAGAAAGTACCTCAGGTTCGAGTTGCCCTCAGGCCACTATCAGTTCAGAGCAGTGCCCTTTGGCCTAACATCAGCCCCAAGGGTGTTCACAAAATGCCTGGCAGTAGTGGTTGCTTTCCTAAGGAGAGAAAAAAGATCTCCATCTTTCCATACTTGGACGACTGGCTCATAGTGGGTCAGTCTTCAGACCAAGTCAAGTCACATCTGCAAATAACTCAGCAAGTGCTCACTTCCTTAGGATTCCTCCTCAACCTTCCAAAGTCAGTTCTCGAGCCAGTACAGCTCCTCACCTTCATAGGGGCGGAGCTGGATACAATAAGGGCAAGAGCCTTACTTCCCCAGGACAGGGCAAGGACCCTTATGGAACTGGCCTCTTCATTCACCCTTCGGGTGTCTCGACCAGCACGGCATTTCCTGCAGCTCCTGGGCCTCACGGCAGCCTCTACAGCAGTGGTCCAGGGAGCAAGATTTCAGATGAGGGACATTCAGTTCAACTTAAGAACCTTCTGGTCCCAAAGAAAGGATTCCCTTACCAAACTAGTCCCAGTGACTCGAACCCTGATCCAGGCTTTGCAATGGTGGCAGGATCAGGACAATTTGAGACAAGGAGTTCCTTTTGTCACTCAGTCTCATTCAGTGATACTCACCACAGATGCCTCCCTGCTGGGCTGGGGAGCCCACCTGGGGGATCTTACCACCCAAGGGCTGTGGTCACTTCAAGAATCTCTGCTTCACATCAATCTCTTGGAACTCAGAGCAGTGTTTCTGGCACTGCAAGCCTTTTCAAAATCTGTACAGAACAAGGTGGTCCAGATCAGAACAGACAATACCACCACAATGTGGTACATCAACAAGCAAGGAGTCACTCGGTCTATGGCCTTGTGCACAGAAGCAATTAAGATGTGGTCCCTGGCCTATTCCCTGCAAACCTCTCTGATAGCAGTTCACCTCCCAGGGAAGGACAATGTCTTAGCAGATGCTCTCAGCAGGATATCCCAGGGCCATCATGAATGGACCCTAGATCCCGTAGTTTTGAAAGCGATTTTCTCGAGATGGGGCACTCCACAGATAGATCTTTTTGCAGCCCCAGACAATCACCAACTTCCTCTCTTTTGTTGCAGACCCCCAGTCTTGGGCTCAGTCCCCCTGGATGCTCTGATTCTGAATTGGGAAGGGAAATTTCTGTATGCTTTTCCCCCCTTCCCTCTCCTGTTCAAAGTGTTAGTCAAGATCAGGTCTCAACCATGCAAAGTGATTCTGATTGCTCCAGACTAGGCCAGACAGCCCTGGTACCCACTGTTGCTGTCCTTAGCAGTCCACCTTCCCCTGTCTCTTCCCAGGAATTACAACTTGTTGACATCCTCTCAGGGGAGGATTTGGTATCTGAACCTCAAATCTCCCAATCTCAAGGCACGGCTCTTGAAGAGTTAGTTTGCTGATCTGCACCTTTCTCAAGGGGTTCTGGATATCCTTAAGGCTTCTCGAAAGCCTTCCACCAGAAAGACTTAGAACTCCAAATAGAAAAGGTTCACTATTTGGTGTTCTAATAAGCATATTTCTCCAGAATCTGCTGGGTTGCCTACAGTCCTAGACTTATATGGTTCATCTTAATGGCTTGGGACTGAGGCCAGCTACACTTAAAGTGCATCTGGCAGCTGTTTCTGCCTTCTTGTCAGTAGGCAAGCCCTCTCCTCTGTCAGCTCATCCTTTGTTTTGTAAGTTCTTCAAGGGATTGCTGCACACCAATCCCCCCTTTAGGGACCCTGCTCCTGCTTGGGACCTTAATGTTTGCATTGCTCAGCTTATGCAACTACCCTTTGAGCCTTTGTCCTCTGCAGAGCTTAAGTACTTGACTTGGAAAACTGTGTTTTTGGTAGCCATTACCTCTGCCAAGCGTATCAGTGAATTGCAAGCCCTGTCAGTGGAGCCTGATTTCATCTCTTTCCATAGAGATAAAGTGATCCTAAGAACTAACATGAAGTTTTTGCCTAAGGTGGTTTCAGATTTCCAGCTTAATCAGTCTATGTCTCTCCCTGTTTTCTTTACTGACCATTCCTTCTCTGGAGAGAGGAGGCTGCACAGCTTGGATGTTAAGAGGGCCCTCAGCTACTACATAGAGCGCACCAAGGGTCACAGGTTTGAGTCCCTCCATTTGCTCCTCACTTATGGAGAGGTCGGTAAGGGCAACCTGCTACTAAGAGATCTATTGCCAGGTGGATTGTCTCTTGTATACAATTCTGCTATGAAAAGCTAGGTAGAACCCCACCCTCGGGCCTGAGGGCTCACTCTATTAGAGGTATAGCTGCTGCCAGGGATATTCCTATCTTAGAAATTTGTCAAGCAGCCACCTGGAAAACAATCCATACATTCACCAAGCATTACTCTCTGGATATCCAGGCTAGAAGTGATGCTCGGTTTGTCACAGCAGTACTTCAGAGCCTATTCCCAAAGTAGGTTCTGTCCCTCCTCCATGGAGGTACTGTTTGGTAGTCTGCAGTAGTCAGAATACAGCAAGACTTCATGTTGTTTGAAGAAAAAATTACTCACCTTAGTAATGTTGTTTCTTCTAATGGAGTCTTGCTGTATTCTGACCCCTCCTCCTCTCAGAACCTGGTTTTTGTGATGTGGGTAGGCAGGAGCAGTGTTGGCACCCTAGAGGTGCCCCCTTTTCACCCTCCTTTACTTTGGGTGTGTGTTGTGGTTTTTTTGGGGTTTCCTGACTTGAGTCTTTGCTTTGAAACCAAAAAACCCTTTTTTATTAAATTTAGTTGCCAGTTGTCTAGTGTGAGTTTTACAGTTTCCACACAGAGCTTCTAGTGAGTATTGCTCGTAAAGATCTGACGGTTGGAGTTTAAACAACAGCAGACAGGGGCTTCAACTGAGCTCGTGCTGAACATTCCATGCTGGCCATGGAAAGTTAACTCTTTGTTCTCCGGGGCAGTTGAAAGGCAGGACCTAACTGCAATAGTCAGAATACAGCAAGACTCCATTAGAAGAAACAACATTACTAAGGTGAGTAATTTTTTCTTCCTCCACTCTAAGTTCTCTCACAAAGTCACCATTTGCCAGTATAAGGTCAAGGGTATTCCCTAACCTGGTTGGTTCACTGACCATTTGCAGCAGGAAACTGTCCTGGAAGGCATCTAGCAGTACCTGCTCCCTTCTGTTTCTGGTTATTGGGGTACTCCAGTCTACTCCTGGCATGGTGAAGTCCCCCACAATCACTATACTACCACTACCCTTCTCGCAGGTCCTCCTGATCTGTCCCGCTAGTTCCCTGTCTAACTCCTCCGTCTGAGATGGTGGCCTGTACACCTCCCATTCTAAGAATCCTATTCTTGGAATCCTGGATTTGCATCCATAGTGACTCCTTACCCTCCTCCCCTTCCTCCCTTACACACTTCAGTCCTTCCTTCACATATAGTGCCACACCCCTCCTTTCCCAATCACCCTGTCCCTACGAAATAACCTATACCCTGGTACAGACAGGTCCCAGTCATTGTATTGGGTGGTCCATGTTTCTGTGATGGCTGCAATGTCCACCTCTTCCTCTGCCAAGAGCACCTGTAACTCAGCAGTTTTCCTCCCAAGACTCCTAGCATTAAGGGTAACCACCTTCCACGCTCCCCCCCAATCCTGCCCTCCTTTACTAGCATCACCAATAGTACTTAACATTTGTCAGTTGTCACTGTTATGGGGCGTAAGCTCATATGGTTTCCCAACCTGTGGTCTCTGCATATCTCTTGCCCAATTGCCACCCCCTGCTCCAAGTTTAAATTCTCAACTTCGTCTATGTACTCCTCCATCCTCTGTTTCAACACTTTCTTTCCCTCCTCACTCAAGTGTAGTCTGTTCTTGGTATAGAGACTACTGTCCTCCCGGGTCCCTCCCCAACAGCCCATACCCTTTAGCACACCAGGTTCTTAGCCATCCGTTAAATTCCTCTATTCTCAGCTTTCTTGTTGTGCTTGCCTTGGGCACTGGAAGTATCTCTGAAAATGTTACTGATCTTCCTGCCCCCTCACATAATTGTGCTAGTTCCTCAAACCTCCTCTGGACTATATCTACTGTCTTGTCAGCCAAGTCGTTCTTCCCAAGATGTATAATTAAATGAGGCTTGTCCCATCCCTTCTAGCATATTTCAGAACAGACTGTCCCACCCTTTCCGCTGTCATTCCTGGCATGGCCTCCACCCAAATGTGACTATGCCTCTCCCCCTTGCTACCCCACCTGACTCCTCTTAGTATTGAGTTCCCTAGCACTAAGATTCCACCCTCTTACTCCCTGCTTGCTTCCATTTATCTCCCTCTCTCATTCCCGGCTCCTCTTCTTTCTCCTGCACATTATTTCACCCCTTTTGCCCTGTTGCAATTCTCGGCAGAACTCCCCCCCTCCGGTTTGGTCCAGGCATTTATCAATTTCTCCTCTAATTTCATAATTTCCTCCTCCACCTTCTTCCTCTCCAGCAGTGCAAAACTATTTTCTGAAGACCCTTCACAAATGCCTGCTCTCTCTCTCTCTCTCTCTCTCCATAGTAACCTGTTGTCTCCTTTCCACTCCATGACTTTTGCCAATTCTTCGCCTCCCCTCACAAGTCCCTATCTCCTCCTTCCATTTGCCTTTTGTCTCCTGACCTGGTTTCCCCAGCAATTGTTCTTCAAACAACATGAAGTCTTGCTATATTATGACATATGCAGTGAGTCCCAACCTTCGAACTGCTCCGGAGGTGAAAGAGTTAACTTTCCATGCCAGGCATGGAATGCTGAGCTCGAGCTCGGTTGAAACTCTGTCTGTTGTTCTTCAAACTCAAACCATCAGATTCTTTACTCCGCCTCTCTGAACAGTCGCTCCGGAGATTTCTCCTTCTGCTTGGTTCATTTTTCGGTTAAAGTATTGTTTTCTCGGTTTTCAACCAATTTAAACACCAACTGTCGGTTCAAGCTCTGTCTGTGGTATTGTGAGTACTAGATAGGTTTACATTATTTCTATTCTGTGTGGAACTTGTAGAACGGTTTATCGGTTCGGTTTGAACCGATCAGGTTGATTTAAAATATCTTAATCTGTGATTTAAGAGTATGGTTTACAGTTCTTATCGGTTCTAAAAAAATGGATTTTATTACATTTTTCCACTGACCGTGACACGAGTTGGGAATCATAAGAGTATCTTACCTGGCGGATTGCCATAAACAGGTAAGTTTGGTTAGGACTGGCACTATGTCTGAGAAACCCAAAAGAAAAACCGGGCCCACTTGGTTTCAACACTGCAGTGTGTGTGGGGAAGTCTTTGCCAAGGCTGACCCCCACACCACCTGTGTTTATTGTCTGGGGTTTGACCACCTCAATGCAGACTGCCAGATTTGTAAAAATGTTCCTGCAGCTACCCTGGAAAAGAGAGTTGGTAGGCTCAGGGAAAGGGAGGCCAAAAAGTCCGCTGAACCGGATGGCCAGCCCCGTTCGGTTCCAACCGAACCAGAGGGAATGTCCTCTGACCAGGGCGAGACTTCCTCGGGCAAAAGGAGAACCGACTCTGAGGAGTTGGTTCCAGCAAAGGACTAGGAAATCAGCTGGTGTGGAGCCAAACTTTCTCTCAACCGCTGAAGAAATAATAAGCGATTAAAATTGTCCAGTCACTTTCCCGGTTCTGACGAACGGCACCTTCAGATGGCGCCGTTCAGCCCGGTTCCACGGTTCAAGATTATGATTTAGAGGAATATTATGAACCGGAGGAGGGGAAGAGGAAGGAGGAGTGAATGTGGATTTGAAAGTCTGGATGTGCACATTGAACGGACATCTCCCAGACAGACCTTCAAGTGTCTCCTCCTAGGCTTTCTGAGTCCCTTCTCATTTTATCTTTTATAAAAAGTGGCTGAAACTCTCCAGCTCCCTATGGAGGAAGCTGTGGATGATCAAGAGGAGCCTGACTATGTGGAAATGATGGATATCCAGAGTCTAGGAGACTGTCTATTCCCTGCATAAATCTTTTGGAAACAGACATTTAAAATTCTAAAACTCCTCACACTATACCTCCTGTGGATGAGAGAATGGACAAGAATTTACATTGTCAGGCTCTGATACGGAGTTCCTTACACAACAATGCAGCCATGTTGGGGTAGTGCAGGCTGCAGCCTGTGACAAGAGCAATATTCACTTGACTACATCCCCGGACAAGGACTCCAGGAGGATTGATGCCATGGCAAAGAAACAATACATGGCAGCATCTTTGGGACTCAGACAAGCAAACTATATAGCTTATATTGCGAGATACCAGAAATCTAGATGGGATACTGTCATGGCCTTAGCTAACAGGTCCCTGGCCAGCTGCAAAGGAGCTGGAGCAGGTGGCTCTTGATGGTATTGAGGCATCTACAGGTGCAGTTCCATGCTGCATTGGATTCTAATGATGTATCCTCTAGAGTCATGGCTGCATCTGTGGCTTTTCGTGAGATTGGCCTGGCTCAGTTGTACTACTTTGTCACAGGATACCCAGTCTAAGGCTATGGTTTTCCTGTGGTGGGAAATTCTCTGTTTGGGAGCAGACAGAGAATTATATGAAGAAAATGATGAATATAGAACCACTTATAGAAATTCACAGCCAAGACGCAAGCCACTCCTCAGAGGCAGCCCCCAGGAATAGGGCAGGCCTTTCACAGGCCTTTTACCAGACCCAGGCCTCCTCCTCTTCAGCCCTATGCTCAGAGGGGTTCTTCAGAGAGTAGAGGCAGATGGGGTATGAGCAGGCCTGCTCCCACCCCTCAGCCTAAAGCCCCTGCCAAACAGGCACCTGATGGGATGCCCAGGGTCGGCCCTCCATTACCTGTAGAGGCTGGCTTCACTTGTCCAGGACTGGGAGTCTTTAACATCAGACAGGTGGGTCCTGGAAGTAGTAAGCCAGGTCTGGTTCTCAGCTCAAAAATTTCCAAAGATGAGAGCCAGATCTTTCCACCTGCAAACCCTTTAGAGACTCTTGCTTTGGAAACAGAAGTCTCAATCCTCCTGGCTCTCAGAGCTGTAGAAAGGTTTCTCCCACACCAGGGCAAGGGTCTGTACCAGGTACTTCCTTACCCCAAAAAGAGACAGGAGAGTGGGCCTATCCTGGATCTAAGATATCTAAACAAGCACCTTTCAAAACCAAAGTTCAAAATGGTGACTCTGGGAATGATTTTACCCTCCCTAAGGCCAGGGGACTGGGTAGCTTCCCTGGACCTCAAGGATGCCTACTTCCATGTTCTTATCAGAAGCTTCCATCGGAAGTACCTCAGATTCGAACTGCCCTCAGGCCCTTATCAGTTCAGAGCAATGCCCTTCGGCCTCACTTCTGCCCCAAGGGTGTTCACAAAATGTCTGGCAGTAGCAGTTGCTCATCTAAGAAGGCAAAAGATTGCCATTTTTCCTACCTGGACGACTGGCTCATTGTGGGTCAGTCTCCAGACCAGGTCAGATCACACCTGTTAGTTACCCAGCAGCTGCTTACCTCTCTGGGCTTTCTTCTCAATCTTCCAAAGTCAGTTTTGGAACTTGTCCAGGTACTCACCTTTATAGGCGCAGAACTGGACACAGAGCAGGCCAGAGCCTTCCTTCCCCTGGAAAGGGTAAGGACCTTAGTGGCCCTGGCCTCGTCCTTTACTCTGCAGGTCTCTCGACCAGCAAGGCATTTCCTGCAGCTCTTAGGACACATGGCTACTTCCACAGCTGTAGTGCAAGGAGCAAGATTTCAGATGAGGGACATTCAGTTCCATTTGAGAGCTTTCTGGTCTCAAAGAAGAGATCCCCTATCCAAGTTAATCCCAGTGACTCAAACCCTGATCCAGGCACTTCAATGGTGGCAGGATCAGAGCAATCTGAGACAAGGAGTGCCTTTCATCCCTCTGTCCCACTCCTTGACCCTTACTACAGATGCATCCTCTTGGGATGGGGAGCTCACTAGGACCTCTCCACCCAGGGTTATGGTCCCTCAGGAATCTCTGCTCCACATCAATCTGTTGGAACTCAGAGCTGTTTTCTAGCACTTCAGGTTTTTCTGCATCTGTTCAGAACAAGGTGGTACAGGTCAGAACAGACAACACCACTACAATGTGGTACATCAACAAACAAGGGCACTTGTCTTCTGTCTTGTGCACCAGGCGATGAAGTTGTGGTCTCTGGCTTATTCCTGAACACTTCCCTCATAGCAGTTCACCTCCCAGGCAAGGACAATATCCGGCAGATGCTCTTAGCAGGATTTCCCAGGGCCATCACGAATGGTCACTGGATCCCCTAGTACTGGGGATAGTGTTTGCCAGATGGGCACTCCTCAGATAGATCTTTGCAGCCCCAGACAATCAGCAATCCACTTTTTGTTGCAGGCCCCAGTGTTGGGCTCAGTCCCCCGGATGCCTTTCTCCTCGATTGGGAAGGAAGTTCCTTTATGCCTTCCCCTTCCTCTCCTGTTCAAAGTACTAGTCAAAATCAGGTCTCAGCCCTGCAAGATGATCCTGATTGCTCCAGACTGGGCCAGGCAGCCCTGGTACCCACTCCTTCTGTCTTTAGCAGTCCATCTTCCCTGTGTCTCCCAGGAACCACAGTCTGTTAACCTGTGCTCAGGGAGAGTTTGGTATCGAATCTCAAATCCCTCAACCTCAAGGCTTGGCTCTTGAGCAGTTAGAGTTGCTGATCTACAACTTTCTCAAAGTGTTCTCGAAATCCTGAAGGCTGCTAGGAAGCCTTCCACCAGGAACTACCTATAACTCCAAGTGGAAAAGGTTTTCCATATGGTGTTCTGGGAAGCATATTCCTCGGAATCTGCTGATCTACCCACTGTATTGGACTATATGGTCCATCTTAATTCTTTGGGACTGAGACCAGCTACCCTGAAAGTGCACTTGGCAGCTGTCTCTGCCTTCATCTCAGCAGGGAAGCCCTTTTCTCTTTCTGCTCACCCTGTATTTTTCAAGTTTTTTAAGGGATTGCTTCATACCAATCCTCCATTCAGGGACCCTGCCCCTGCTTGGGATCTTAATGTTTGCATTGCTCAGCTGATACAACCCTCCTTTGAGCCTCTGGTTTCGGCAGAGCTTAAGTATTTGACTTGGAAAACTGTATTTCTAGTAGCCATCACTTCTGCCAGGCGCATAAGTGAGTTACAGGCTTTATCAGTGGAGACTGACTTTATTTCCTTTCACAGGGATAAAGTAGTCCTCAGGACTAAGAGGAAGTTTTGCTAAGGTGGTTTCGGTTTCACCTTAACCAATCTATTCACTTCCAGTGTTCTTCACTGACCATTCATCCTCTGGTGAGAGGAGGCTGCACAGCTTAGATGTTAAGAGGGCCCTAAGTTACTACATAGAGGTACCAAGGGTCACAGGTTTGACTCCTCAACTATTTCTCACTTATGGTGAGGTTGGGAAAGGAGACCTGCCACTAAGAGATCCATTGCCAGGTGGATGCGCTCTTGTATCCAATTTTGCTATCAAAAGCTGGGTAAGGTTCCCCCCTCAGGCCTGAGGGCTCACTCTACCAGAGGTACAGCTGCATCTCTAGCTGCTGCTAGAGACATCCCTATCTTGGAGAATTGTCAAGCAGCTACTTGGAAAACAGTACACACTTTCACCAAGCATTACTCCCTGGATATCCAGGCCAGGAGGGATGCTCGTTTTGGCAGAGCTGTGCTTCAGACCCTATTCCATAAGTAGGTTCTGTCCCTCCTCCATGGAGGTACTGCTGTGTAGTCTGCATGTCATAATATAGCAAGACTTCATGTTGTTTGAAGAAAAATTACTCACCTTAGTAATGTTGTTTCTTCTAATGGAGTCTTGCTATATTATGACCTCCTCCCCAGCCTGCCCCTCTCAGAACTTCTACTTTGGGTATGGGGTGGGCAGTCCACTGTTGGCATTTATTGATGCCCTCTTTCATGTTTGGGTGTTGTGTTTTATTTAGTTATTTTATCTTATTTTTCTGGTCCACTGACTTGAGTCTTGCTATATTATGGGACCAGGAAAATGTGTGAATATGTTAGTAGCCAGTTGGCTAGTATAGGTTACAGCTTCCACACAGAGCCTTAGTGAGTTTTGCTCGTAAAGATCTGACGGTTTCGGTTTGAAACCACCCTAACAGAGCTTCTTTAACCGAGCTTGCGCTCTAAGCTCCATGCTCTGCATGGAAGTTAACTCTTTCACCCCCGGAGCAGTTCTAATGGTGGGACAAACTGCACTTGTCATAATATAGCAAGACTCCATTAGAAGAAACAACATTACTAAGGTGAGTAATTTTTTCTTCCCTTACCTGGACGATTGGCTCATAGTAGGCCAGTCCCCAGACCAGATCAGGTTACACCTACAGATAACTCAGCAACTGCTCACCTCTCTAGGTTTCCTTCTGAATCTTTCAAAGTCAGTTCTAGATCCTGTACAGCTCCTCACCTTCATAGGCGCAGAGCTGAACACAGAGAAAGCCAGAGCCTTCCTTCCTTTGGACAGGGCAAGGACCCTAGTCTCTCTGGCCTCCTCATTCACCCTGCAGGTCTCTTGACCAGCAAGGCATTTTCTACAGCTCCTGTGGCAGATGGCTGCCTCTACAGCAGTAGTGCAGGGAGCAAGATTTCAGATGAGAGACATCCAGTTCCATTTGAGAGCCTTTTGGTCTCAAAGGAAAGACCCTCTAACCAAATTGATCCCAGTGACTCGAACCCTGATCCAGGCCCTACAGTGGTGGCAGGATCAGAGCAATCTGAGACAAGGGGTTCCTTTTGTCACTCAGTCTCACTCCTTAATCCTTACTACAGAAGCATCCCTCTTGGGGTGGGGAGCTCACATGGGCGACCTCACTACCCAGGGGTTGTGGTCCCCTCAGGAATCTCTGCTCCACATCAATCTGTTGGAACTCAGAGCAGTTTTTCTAGCACTTCAAGCTTTTTCCAAATCTGTTCAGAACAAAGTTGTACAGGTCAGAACAGACAACACCACCACAGTGTGGTACATCAACAAGCAAGGGGGAACTCGGTCTACGGCCTTGTGCAATGAAGTTGTGGTCTCTGGCTTACTCCCTGAACACCTCCCTTACGGCAGTTCACCTCCCAGGCAAGGACAATGTCCTGGCAGATGCTCTCAGCAGGATTTCCCAGGGCCAGCACAAATGGTCACTGGACCCCCTGGTTTTGAAGGTGATCTTTGCCAGATGGGGCACCCCACAGATAGATCTTTTTGCAGCCCCAGACAATCACCAACTTCCCCTTTTTTGCTGCAGGCCTCAGTGCTGGGCTCAGTCCCTCTGGATGCCTTAGTTCTCAATTGGGAAGGGAAGTTCCTCTATGCTTTTCCTCCCTTCCCTCTACTGTTCAAAAAGCTAGTCAAATCAGATCTCAGCCCTGCAAGATGATCCTGATTGCTCCAGATTGGGCCAGACAACCCTGGTATCCACTCCTACTGTCCTTAGCAGTCCATCTTCCCCTGTGTCTTCCTAGGAAGCACAACCTGTTAACCTGTGCTCAGGGGAGGGTTTGGTACCCGAACCTCAAATCTCTCAATCTCAAGGCCTGGCTCTTGAAGAGTTAGAGTTTGCTGATCTACACCTCTCCCAAGGTGTAATGGATATCCTGAAGGCTTCTAGGAAACCTTCTACCAGGGCTACTTATAATTCCAAATGGAAAAGGTTTTCCATATGGTGCACTAGAAAGCATATTTCCCCAGAATCTGCTGATTTACCCACAGTCCTGGATTATATGGTCCACTTAAATACCTTGGGGCTGAGACCAGCTACCCTAAAAGTGTATTTGGCAGCTGTGTCTGCTTTTATTTCAGCAGGTAAGCCCTCTTCTCTTTCAGCTCATCCTGTCTTCTCCAAGTTTTTCAAGGGATTGCTTCATACCAACCCTCCATTCAGGGACCCTGCCCCTGCCTGGGATCTTAATGTTTGCATTGCTCAGCTTATGCAACCTCCCTTTGAGCCTTTGTCTTCAGCAGAACTTAAGTACTTGACTTGGAAGACTGTGTTTCTGGTAGCCATCACTTCTGCCAGACGCATAAGTGAATTGCAAGCTTTGTCAGTGGAGCCTGATTTTATCTCCTTTCATAGAGATAAGGTGGTCCTCAGGACTAATAGGAAGTTCTTGCCTAAGGTAGTTTCAGATTTCCACCTTAATCAATCCATACCTTTTCCAGTGTACTTCACTGACCATTCCTCCTCTGGCGAGAGGAGGTTGCACAGCTTAGATGTGAAGAGAGCCCTTAGTTACTACATAGAGTGTACCAAGGGTCACAGGTTTGACTCCCTCCAACTGTTCCTCACTTATGGTGAGGTTGGTAAAGGGAAACCTGCCACTAAAAGATCCATTGCCAGGTGGATTGTCTCTTGTATCCAATTTTGCTATGAAAAACTGGGTAAGGTTCCTCCCTCAGGCCTGAGGGCTCACTCTACCAGAGGTACAGCTGCTTCCCTGGCTGCTGCCAGGGACATCCCTATTCTAGAGATATGTCAAGCAGCTACCTGGAAAACAGTTCACACTTTTACTAAGCATTACTCCCTGGACATCCAGGCTAGGAGTGATGCTCGGTTTGGCACAGCTGTGCTTCAGAGCCTATTTCCTAAGTAGGTTCTGTCCCTCCTCCATGGAGGTACTGCTTTGTAGTCTGCATATGTCATAATATAGCAAGACTTCATGTTGTTTGAAGAAAAAATTACTCACCTTAGTAATGTTGTTTCTCCTAATGGAGTCTTGCTATATTATGACCTCCCCACTGCCTGTCCCTATCAGAACCTCTGTTTTTGGGATGTGTGTGGGCAGTGCAGTGTTGGCGCTTAGTAGGTGCCCACCTTGTTGTTTTCACCCCTCATTTTTTGGGGTGCTTGGTGTTGTGTTTTTCATTTTTTGGGTCTCCTGACTTGAGTCTTTGTTTTTGGGACCAAAAAATTGTTCTTATGTTTAGTAGCCAGTTGGCTAGTGTAGGTTTACAGCTTCCACACAGGACCTCAGTGAGTTTAGCTTGTAATGATCTGATGGTTTGAGTTTGAAGAACAACAGACAGAGTTTCAACTGAGCTCAAGCTCAGCGTTCCATGCCTGGCATGGAAAGTTAACTCTTTCACCTCTGGAGCAGTTCGAAGGTTGGGACTCGCTGCATATGTCACAATATAGCAAGACTCCATTAGAAGAAACAACACTACTAAGGTGAGTAATTTTTTCTTCCTGGCCTTGGCCCCTTTGTCTCTGCTTCCCTTCTTCTGATCCTCTCCTCACCACTGTTGGCTTAAATCACCCTCCCTCATCTCCCCTTCTTCCTTCCTCCAGTATTGGGCTAAACCCACCCCCAATCTGCCTTGCCTGTCTTAGTTCCTCCTGCAGACCCTCGATCTCCTTTCTAAGTTTCTCTTTGTGGTTACACACTAAATATCCTCCCACACTCCAGGCAATTTTTAGAAAGACTAATGCACTACAGTTGTTGCAGCCTACCACCCTACCCATTGCTGTTGTTGCCCACCAGGAACCCCCCACCCTTCCAGATGCAGGATACCAAACACTCCCCCAAGTCTCCCCTCTCCCCCCCTTCTATCCGTGCAAAACATTCTTTGTTTAATTTCCTTACCCCTTTGTTGTACACGTTTAGAGAGATTAAGCAACTGCTTTTTATATTCCTATCCTACCTATCCACACTCAGAAAGAGACTTTAAGTAGAGATTGCACAACCTTCTTCAAACTCCTACTCCTCCTTTCCCCAATGCAATAACAATGCAAAGAAGTAACAATGAAAGCTCCTAGATTTGCAGTTACTTCCCTTCCACTGAGATAGCGGTCACCTCTTCACTTGCTGCTGTTCCTTTCCTGGATGTCTGCTTCTGCTATGACATGTGCATATCCTTTGCCCATTTGAGGAAGTGATGTCAGAACCCCTGGTATAAAGGAAATAATGGACCAAGGGCAGGTGGGGTGAGCGGTTGGGGGGTGGGACCAGTCCAAGTCTTCCAGAAACAATCAGGTAGCTGAGGCCCCTGGTCAGATCATTAGCACCCTTCCCCCACTCTGCACTAAACTTTGCAGCTAGTGAAGCCAGCAAAAATGAATCACAGTTCTACTCAAAGCCCCCAAAATAGGTTTGCTACCAACAGACACAGGACTCCAATTCAAGCAGTTTCACCAACAACACATCAAAATAGGCTTGAAATTAGAAGAAATAGGTCTCCAACTCAAAGAAACAGCCCCAGTTGAATCACACCAAATAAGTTTTAAATAAGAAGAAATAGACCTCTACAAATGCAGCCTGCTACACAGTGAAATATCAAACAAATGAGACCACTTATAGCTACCAAAACAGGTTTCAAAATTCCAACAGCCTCAAACAATACCCTGCTAGCCCCTTAGAAGTAGTAAGAAAGAAAAGAAATAACCTTCTACCAAGTAGAATCCACAAGAAACAATGTAAAAACAACAAGAAGAAGCTACTGTATTGTAACAGATCTGATCCTGTCCCCTTCTAGTTCCTTCTGAGAAGCCAAAGCATGAGCAGACTCCTCTGTGTTTCCTTTGTTCCTTAAGATGTACATCTTTAAAGGCTCGCAGATTTCTTTTTTTATGTTCCTGGTTTGACAGTTCAAACTCCTCCAAAGTTCTTTGATGGATACCTTGGAAATCCAGCTGTTCATCAGTATAGAAACTGACCATTAAATGTGACATAAACCTTGCTGTTTACATTTTATTAATATAATTGTAAATTTGAGAATGTGTGAAGTCTGTTTAGTCTGAAGTCTAAAGTGTCTGAAGTGTCTAAGTCTGAAGTGTGAAGTCGCCCTTCCCCATCTTCTCCGCACTGGATGGTACACTGCTTGAAGTAGTTTCAGCTTTTAAAACAGCAATGCAATGAAAACAGTTATTCCAAAAAATGAATTTTCTGCTATGGCTATGAAAAATATTGGTAGAACTGTTCATTTGGGTTTTCTGGATGCTTCCTATGCTGTGTACTGTACATTTGCATTTTTGTCTGGATTCTTGCCCTCCTCTGGCCCTCAGTATTATTTCTGTGCAAAAATGAGGTGGACATCTTTTTTTCTTGAAAAATAATTACTTTAAAACTTTCATGGAATTCTTAAATGATAGTAACGATTGAAAATTTTACCACCAAAATAAACTGAAAGACTTCTGGCATCAATTAGGAAGCAGAAAAGGTGGGGTCAGAGTTTAACCAATTTTTGATGCACTGCTGCTACCTTGGTGTGTGGCTAGAGAGCAGGCTGGACTTCTCTGCCCACATTGATGCTATCTGTGCAAAACTGTGCCCCAAACTCGGTGCCCTGTATCTGGCTGATGTGGTAAATTCAGGTACTGGAGGAGAGGGGGTTTCCCTGAGTAAGATAGTCAGGGTACAGCTGCAGCTGATTGGCTGCAGCTGCACAGACAGGAGAGCTTTAAAACAGGAAGGAAAAGCCAGCAGGCAGTTGCTGCAGGGGTAGAGGGCTGACAAGCTGCCTGGATGTGTTCCAGATCAGGAGTCCCTTAAGCAACCCTCAGGAGATTGGTCTCCTGAATTAAGCCAAAAAGAAAAATTTATTGTCATTGTGAGTTTTCTGTTTTACTGTTCGTGTTCTTCCAAAAGGTCTGACCTTCTGGAAAAGGGGATTTCTAGTTAGGGCCGGGGATTATTTAGACAGTGCTCCCGCCTGGAGCTAGGCCTCTTTATTTCTGTTTTTGTTTCATTTTCCCCGGTGGGGCTTAAAAAGAAAAGGGCAGAAGCCCAAACTTCTGTGTTACCAGCCATATTAAAGAAATAAAAATATACCTGGTTGGTTTGATGTTAACAAACTGGTCTTCCTGAGACTCCTTAACCACCGCAAAGCTGAACCTGAATCCTGTGGCGAGGTCATGTCTTGTCACACTGAGGAAATATCAAAGGTTACTGATGAGGGCCATCTAAATTTAATAACAATAACAATTCAAGCAGGGGTGCTGATGAAGCCTCCAAGTCCCAGCCAAAAAGGCTTCCAAAGGAGCTGATGAAGTTCCTCACAAATTTAAAAATAATAAGGGCGCTGATGAAGTGTCTGTACAAAAAAGGAAGCCTGATCAAGCTGCTGATGAAGTGGCTAAAAAGATAGTCTGTAAAGACAGAAACTCTCCTGTTCCTCCTGGGAAAGCCAGTAGTGACAATGGGCAGTTTAAAGCATAAAGAAAAAACAAAGCATACACAGCCACAGTCTGCGCTGGAACTGCAAGACATGGCAAAAGCATGGCATGTCTTTGAGACCCTACAAAAGATGGGGTCTATATTTACTGGGGCTGGTAAACACTCTTCTGCAGTTCTCTTTTCCGGAGACTGTGAGGGTGATGCAGATGATGATGATGAACATTTTTATGATGCTCCCGACAGGAATTTGGAGGGCCTAGAACCTGATGTGTCCCCTGACCCTCTTTTTGGAGCTTCCTTTGCTGACCAGGAGGATCCCTCCTCAGTGCTTACATTTATCCAAAACATGCTAGACACCCTGGACCTCTCTACACAAGAGTCCATCCAGGATGAGGAGGAGGACAAAGATTATAGGGAGATGAAAGGTCTCCCACCTCCTAAGAGACTAGTCGTGCCTATCTATAATGAAATACCATGAAACTGCTTCAAACCCCCACTTCTGTGGCAGAGGTTGACAAGTAGGCTAAAAAAAGCCATAATATCAGTTGTCAGAAAACAATGTTGTATTCCTGTCTGTACATCCCAGCCATGAGAGTATAGTACAGCAGGCAGCTTGTGAGAAAGCTGGGGTCTCCTTGACTTCCTTACCCCCAGATAAGGACTCCAGAAAAATAGATTTCATAGCAAAGAAAATGTACACCACAGCTACTTGTCAAACTTTCTTCCTACATGGCTTTCACAGCCAAATATCAGGAAAGCACTGTGGAATTCTGTCCTGGCCATTACCCACAAGGGATCAGATACAATGGCACAGGAACTGGTGGATACGGCAAAAACTGCCCTGGAAGCTACAAAATACCAATTCCACATGGCAGATGACAACAGTGATGCTGCCTCCTGGGCCATGGCCCATGGCATCTCTCTAAGGCACTTTGCCTGGCTTGGAACTACAAATCTGACCCCAGACACCCAGTCTAAGGCCATGGACTTTCCTTGTGATCGAAACATATTGTTTGATTCCAGAACAGCTGACTACAAGCACAAGATCTCTTAGCGGAGTCACTCCTCTAAACCTAAGCCTCCTGTCCCACAGAAATTTCACCCAAAGGCAATAGGGGCAGAGGTTATTTTCCCAGGCCTTACATTCCCTATCCCCAGTCTGACTTCTCTTAGTACAGGGGTGCTTTCAGAGGGAGGGGCAAAAGGGGCCAAAGAAGGGCCACCTACCCAGCCAGCAGCCCCAGGTCGGGGTTTTGATGTGAGTGTACAGGTCAAATAGATGCCAGACCTCAAGTGTACCCAGGTGTCAAAGCCTCTAACCCCAAAACAGGTGTTACTATTGGAGTTGGAGGTAAAAAACCTTCTAGCTCTGCGAGTGGTGGAGAGGGTTCCGGCCCACGAAAAGGGGCAAGGGACTCTACTCCAGGTACTTTCTGACACAAAAGAAAACTGGGGAGTGGTGACCTATCTTGCTGTTGAAACCCAAATTTAAGAGGGTCACTCTGTCACTAGTCATACAGTCCTTACAGCAGGGAGACTGGCTAGCCTCCCTGACCTAAAGGACACCTTCTTCCATATACCCATAAGGAGGTCTCACAGGAAATTTCTCAGGTTCATACTCTCTTCTGGCCACTATCAGTTTTCTGCCATGCCCTTCGGCTTTTCCAAGTGCCTGGCAGTGGTAGCAGCACACCTCAGGAAGCTGAGTGTCGTCTACTTACCCCTGTTTAGACGATTGGCTCATAGTGCCAAAGTCTCTTTGCCAGGTCAAGAAGTCCCTTTCCCTTACAGAGCTCTCTCTTGAGTCTCTGCGTTTCCTGGTAAATCTTAAAAAAATCTCACTTTGAACCCACCCAGCTACTCACCTTCATAGGAGCTCAGTTGGACACCCAGAAAAGATATGCCTTCCTTCCACAGGTGAGAATTCAAACTTCCCTTTAGTGGCAAAAGATTCTTTCATCCAGGGACAACAAAGACAAGCCAGGCATTTCCTCAGGCTCTTGGGATGCATGGCTTCAATGCCTGCAGTGGTACCAGGAGTCAGGTACAGGATGCAAAACCTGCAAGCCTATCTCGGAGCTTGCAGGTCTCAAAAGGAGCAACAATTTTTCAAAGCTGACACCTGTGACAGAGTAGTTCCTTCAGTCTCTGCTTTGATGGAAGAACCCTGAAAATCTAACAGTAGGGATACCCTTCCAAAGCTCCACTTCCCACAGAGGTGATCACCACAGACGCCTCCCTCCTGGGCGGGAGAGCTCATCTGGACAGTGCCTCAGTGAGTGGCACTTGGACTCTCCAGGAGTCACAGTTACACACAAACCTTCTGGAACTCAGAGCAATCTTTCTAGCTCTCAAAGCATTTGCTCCTGTCATAAAAGGACAGACTGTACAAATTCAAAACAAACACGCACTGCAATGTTTTACATAAACAAGTGGAGTGGTATCAGATCAGGAAATACTCTGTTCAGGGGCTATGAAAATCTGGTCTCTTGCCTTCTCCCTGGGAGTCAGCCTTTCAGTTATTCACTTCCCAGGCAAGCACAATACCCTGCTCTAAGTCACATCAGTGAAGGTCAGAGCGATTGGACTCTGAACAAACAAGTACTAGCCACAGCGTTCAGGCGGTGGGGCACTCCAGAAGTGGATCTGTTTACCTCTCCCCTCAATTTCCAGCTTCCTCAGTACTGTTGCAGGCCCCCAGTCCCGGGAATGCTTCCCCTGGATGCCTTGATCCTGGACTGGTCAGGGAGGTTGTTATATACATTTCCTCCCTTTCCCCTGATACTCAGGGTATTGCTGAAACTCAGACAACAGCCTGCATCAATGATCCTGGTGGCTCATGATTGGCCCAGGCAAGCCTGGTACCCTCTCCTTCTCTCACTGTCCTGCAGCAGGCCCATTCGCTTGCCACCAACTCTCTCTCTCTGCTGACCCTTACTCAGACAGGAGTGCATTATCCAGACATACACTCTCTTCATCTCAAGGCATGGTTCTTAAGGAGTTAGAGTTTCTACCCTCTCAGTATTCAGAGCAGGTCCTTAAGATCCTGAGAATGGCTAACAAACCTAACACAAAAAAGACTCATGCAGGCAAATGGAAAGGATTCTTCCTCTGGTGCAAGAGCAAAAAGGTCAGTCCTCTTATAGCTTCAGACTCCCAGCTGTTGGATTACCTGGTACATCTGCAGGAGCTAGGCTTGAAACCCTCCTCTCTCAAGCTACACCTGGCTGCAATTTTGGCCTAACTTTCGGTGGGGAAGAAAAAGTCCATTTTTTCCCACACCATATTCAAACAGTTTTTCAAAGGCCTCTTGCACCTCCAGCCTCCAGCCTGGGAGTCAGTCCTCCTTGGAGCCTGAATCTCTGCATAGCCAGGCTCATGGAACCACCCTTTGAGCCTATGGTCACTGCACATCTCAAGTTTGTAACCTGGAAGTCTGTCTTCCTGGTGGCCATTGCCTCCGCCAGGAGGATTTCTGAGTTACAGGCCCTGTGCACTGAGCCTAATTACATCATTCTTCACAAAGATAAAATTGAGCTCAGGACAAATAGGAAGTTTCTGCCTAAGGTGGTCCCTGAATTTCACCTTAACCAGTCTGTTACTCTGCCTATCTTATTTACTGTGAAATCCACTCCTGGTGAGCAGAAGCTCCACAATCTGGATGTCATTTTACTATTTGGAGCATACTAGAAAGGTCAGTGGCTGTCCAAGAGGGGGGTTAAATATGATCAATCCGATCATTTTTTTCTTTACCATTTTTCTACATACTAATTTCTTTACATATGAAATCGCCAGAAGAAACAGGCCACATGGTCTATCAAGTCTGCCTGAGTGTGCAGCTAGTACTTCATCTTGCAGCTGTCCTCCCGGCCCCCCACCACCACCGTATCCCTTCCTTTACTCTGTCCCACCCCTTTTGAAACTGCCCACATCTTACATCAGATCTTCTGGTAGGGTATTCCACTTGTCCACTACCCTTTCTGTGAAAAAAGTGTCTCCGTACCTCCCTCCTAAACCTTCCCCCCTCTAATCTCAGTCCATGCCCTCTTGTGCCCCTACTTCTCCGCAGCTGAAAGATCCCTTCTGTGTTAGTCTTGTTAATCCCTTTCAGATACTTAAAGGTCTCCATCATATCCTCCCTGTCCCTCCTCTCTTCCAGCGAGTACATTTTCAACTCTCTCAATCTGTCCTCCTAAGGCCTGTGCCCCAAACCCTGTATCATCTTCGTGGCCCTGTGTTGCACCCCCTCCAATAACTTTATGTCCCTTTTGAGGAACGGGTACCAGAATTGCATGCAGTACTCCATGTGGGGCCTGACCAATGATCTGTACAGGGGCAGTATAACCTCATTCCTTCTGGAAGAGATCCCCTTTGCTATACTCCCCAGCATTTTGTTGGCCTGTGCTGCCACCTTCCTGCACTGTGCTGAGTTGTTCATACTCCCTGTTATGAGTACTCCTATCGTACATGGATGTGGGAAGACCTGGATCCCACTTTTTCAAGCTTGAGGGGACTATTTTTTCCAAAAATGGTGTGCAGGGATGTGGGGAGTGTTTCGTAATGTACCTGAGGGCGTGGCGGCATATTTGGTGGATTGTTTAAAAAAATTAAGATGATGGAAGATTTCCATCCCTGATGTTCTGCATAAATCTAGGAAAGAATTATACAACCATGTGCTGATCTCCCAGTTCATTTCTCCTTGCTTTCAGTGTCCTCCCGGGATGCCTGAGAAATGTCTATTAGATCAACTTGTAGAACCACGGCTACCACAAAAACTGAGGGATACTGTTTGGCTTTGCTGCCATGATAAACTGAATGTTAGAGGCAGTTGTCATCATAAATCCATCCAGGAAAGGTACTGCCTTCGTGAACAACTGGAAACTGTGGAACATCGCTTCTCCTCCTCCTCCTCCTGTTCTTACATCTCTGGGGTGTGGCCCTTGCTTGCTAAGAAATGGTCTCTGCCTCAGTTTTCCAGAATTACTTTTGATGTCCTAGTGTATGGCTCCTTTGGAACTGCTTGGGGGAAGCTTCATCCCAGGACTTTGCGAGTGGTCTTGGCACTTACTAAATGGGTTATCTGGCAGGTTCACTGTCACTATATATTGCAATAAAAATGTGTGCCCCTACCAGGCCTCGTGGAATGGATACATACTGAAATTTCCCTCATATACACAAAGGAGAAACAGGGAATGCCACCTCCAGTGATGGCAGATTGGTGGAGGAATTTGCACTGGCATCCTCCTTGATTGAACACTGGTTTCCCTTGCTAATTTGGGTATAGGTGGTGGGTCAGTAGTCTCTTTCCAGGTTTTTTTCCCATTTCTGTCTGCTTGGTGTCTCAGTTTTGAACCCTGATACGTGAATTTGTGCCTTGTGTTCGTGATTTGTTCCCCCCACCTTCTAACATGATTTTTTTTCTCTTTTGCCTTTTCTTTCAGGGGTTTTGCATTTGATTTGTTCCTAGTTTGTAAAATAATTGTCTGTTTGAAGTGTTGTTTCTCCAATAAAAAAATTCCCCTACCCTTGTCAGTAGGGGGAACACTTGACCGTCCACCAAGATGGCCGATCCTGTCTCTGAGGAAGAGACACTGGATGTAGCAGAAGCAGGGGAGTTAACCTCCTCCCATTTCTAGCATGCAAGAGCCTACCTTGAATCCTGATGTTTCATCAGATGTAGAGATGGAAATGACAGCAGACCGGATTGAAATGACGGCATTACAGATGGTGACGACAGCAGCTAAGGAGGAATAGGAGCAGTCCGTGCAGGACGAACCTGGCAAACACCTGACTTTAGCCCTAGCAAAAAGAAAACAGCATTCCTTCAGTTGATGGAGGCGGAACAACATGATAATCACAAAAGACGGCAATAGTTTCAAAACAAGCTACAGTCTGTACCAGCTGAGGATACAGCTACTTCACCTGTATACAGCACAGCTGACAAGTCGGCTCAGCTAAGTTTGACACAAGCAGTGATGCAGCAGCACCAAAAGGCTGATGACTCCGCTGATTTACCGCCAGTGCCTGGTAAGCTGCCTTTTGCTTGTAATCCACCTTTAGAACAGCACGAAAATAAAGGACGTGATTCTGTGATTCCACAGTCTGATTCTGCTCAGAATAATGACAGTCTAGTTACTCAGGGAGAAACTAATATTGTTAATCGGGAGAAAGGTGGGAAAGCCACTGAACTGACACTCATTGTAATCGCTACTGCCCAACCTGTACAGAATTTAATTCCACCTGCTGTACCAAACAGTGTTGGTAATAATTTGGGAAACACTGCCGTGAAGCCACAACCTACTGCTCCAGCAGTGCCATCCAACATAATGTTCCCTATGAACAATGATGCAGCACAAAATTCCGCACAGAATCCATGCATTAATGTGGGCAGAACTACATCGGGAATGGCAAATATGGATCAGAGACTCAGCCGAAGACGTTACCCCACAGCCACTAGAAAAACTCTGGGAAAATGGTCCGTAGAAGATTCCCTATTGGCAGCAAGCTGGAGAAAAGCTGTCAATGGCGTTTCCTGGTAACCCATTGATAAGAACTGTTATGGAAATTTTAAACTCTCCACAGCAGCCATTGACCTCTATTCCTACAGGGGTGTTATCCCAGACAAAAGACAGTACCTCTATAAACACAGTGGGTGCATCTGGACTCTGTTTACAAATGGACTCCCCACGGAGGTCAGCACAGGACACATCATCAGAGTCAGAAGATGATTAAGTAGAGCACACACCACAGAAACACAGACTGCTACAGGTTCCATGTTACGAGCATCCCAGTTGTTGAACCTTTTTTTCTGCTTCTGGCGAACCAGCCCCTGGGTGTAATGCTGTACACCTAAAATACTTGGGGGGCCTTGAGGAAACTCCAGATAGAATGTTTAGCATTCAAAAGCTGTTGAAAGACTATATGGGGTTCTTTTTCTTCTGATTGATATGTAGTGCTACATATCTCGGGAGAAAGCATCTATGATATTAGTTTTCGCACTGTTAAAGCACTAGACAGATGTTGGGACAAGTATGAGCAACTAAAAGATACTGCATTATGGTCCTCTTTTCAGGCTATTCCACTTTCCAACCGGCTGTGAAGACTATTACTGTTATGTTTCGAAATGAGGGCGTGCCTGTCTCTGATATATATTACTGGTTAAAACAAAGGTGGGAGGTTCTGGATAAGCCAATTCCAATAATTGACAGTGAACAGATCTGGACTGGAGGTCAGAAATATCAGATAAAATTACACCAAAATAACAATGGCATCTGTCACTTACCCTGTAGCTTCTTTGGGGGGAGGGATGGGGTGTCTGTTTTTATCTAGGCCATCCAAAATCCTGTCACAGATGTGGCTCTAAAACCCATTTCAGCTCAGCACATGACACAGAAAGATGCAACAGTTGTTTAGAATATGGTCACCTCGGCCAAAACCATGCCAACCCATTTAGGTGCAGCTTGTGTGATGAGCAAGGTCACTCTTTCAGATGATGCCCTTGGGCTACTCACAACAAAGAGGGAGGGAGGGTGGAATCAGGGCAATATGATTGCAAGAGGTCAGGCTATGGGGGTCTGCGGCTGCAAGTGCCAGGAGACTTGCTGTCCTCAGTCAGGTCCTGTTAACAATGCAGATGAGATTGTACCACCATCTACTATCTTGAAGAGACCCGGGAACGGGCTTCTGCCCCCTTACCAGGTCCAAGTGCAGTAAATGTGCCAGCCCCCTCCTCCACATTCTGAATAGTGACAAACCCTGCAACACATTGAGAGCTCTACTACTGAGTCTCCTAGTACAGTTGTTCAGCCTGCACCAGATCCCTCGACTATGGCTACACCTCCCCCACGAGGAAAAAAATATTAACATTGGATAAAAGTCGCAAGAGGAGGCGTCATGGTACCACTAGGTGCAGAACAGCCCCTCCAGAAAAGATAGAAACTGAAAACAGGTATGCTGCGTTATCTACTGCACAGCAGTAGGGAGATACTGATGAAGAAGCTGAGGACTCCAAAGTTTTTTCTATTATTTCCTCTGCCAGAGACCAAGAGGATAACTCCCCGGTAGCTATACTCAAACATTGAAGGACCAGGTCTCGAGCTCGGAAATGGTCATATCCTCCCTCGTAAAGCAACACAGTGTGTCCTGGGCCCAGTCTCTCCTGTGTGACTTTGAACGTTAACAGTATAAAAAAATTATAAGAAGAGAATGACAACTCTCTCCCTCATATCCAGCCTTCCTGGTAACATTGTCTTTTTATAAGTCAATGTTGAAAACTTTATATGAATTATCAGCACAAAAAATTACGGTTATATAATATTGCACCAGGATCTGATGGACTCCTCTCTGAATTTTATAAAAAATTCAAAACTTATTTGAGCCCTAGGCTTCAATTTTTGTGCAACTATTTTATGAAGATGGATGAACTAATGCCTTCTATGTTACAAGCAGTCTTGATATATATGTAAAAACATGGGATAAAGATATACAGGTACTACAGAACTGAAGACATTTATGTTTATCGAACACAGATCAAAAAATTGTGTCTAAAATCCTAGCACAATGTGCAACTTTGATAATTTCTTTAATTATTTCACCAACCCAGACATGCTGTTCCGCAGCACCATATGCAAGACAGTTTGGTACTTTTAAAGGAATTATTTGAACAGGGGAAAAGAAAATGTGTGTCAGGCTATGTATTATCGCTGGACCAACCAAAGCCTTTGACTGTGTAAATCACAATTGTTCTATTTTTCACCTGAGAAAAAATGGGATACTGAAGACTTTTCTACATTGGCTGTCTACTTTGTATAATCAGGCTTCAATGATTGCTTATGCAAATGGGTTGCATGGCACCCCAATAGTGGTTCAAAGAGGGCTGAAACAAGGGTGCCCTTTAAGCCCTTGTTTGTACATATTTTCCATAGATCCGTTATTATGTTTATTACATATCGATCTGAATATTAAAAGGATCACAATGACTCCAGAAATCCAGGATCTAAAAGTTCAAACAACATGAAGTCTTGCTATATTATGACAATTGCAGTATGACCACAGGTTAGAACTGCTCCGGAGGTGAAATAGTTAACTTTCCTTGCAGGCATGGAATCTTGAGCGCGAGCTCGGTTAAGGAAGCTCTGTCTGCTTTCTTTCAAACCCAACCCGTCAGATTCTTTACTCTTCCTCTCTGAACAGTCGCTCCGGAGATTTCTCCTTTTGCTCGGTTCATTTTCGCGGTTTTAAAGTGTAAAAATACTCAGTTTTCGTCTGAAATGAACCGCAACCGTTCGGTTCAAGCTCTGTCTGTGGTAATGTAAGTAATAGATAGTTTTACATACAAAATTCTGTGTGGAACTTGTAAAATATTTATCGGTTCGGTTTGAACCGATCAGGTTGTGTTTTAAATCTCTAGTCCTTTTTAGTGTGCGGTTCCCGGTTCTTATCGGTTCTAAAAAAGACGGATTTCATTACGTTTTTTTCCACGACCCGTGACACGGTTGGGAACCGATAGGAGAGTCTTGCTTGGCGGATTGCCATAAACGGGCAAGTCTGGTTAGGCTGGCATAATGTCTGAGAAACCCAAAAGAAAAAACCAGGCCCACTGGGTTTCAACACTGTAGTGTCTGTGGGGAAGCCTTTGCCAAGGCTGACCCTCATACCACCTGTGTTTATTGCCTGGGGTTTGACCACCTCAATGCAGACTGCCAGATTTGTAAGAATTTCCCTGCTGCCACCGTGGAAGAGAGTTGGTAGGCTCAGGGAAAGGGAGGCCAAAAAGTCCGCTGACCCGGATGGCCGGCCCGGTTCGGTGCCAACCGAACCGGAGGGAGTGCCCTCTGACCAGGGCGATACTTCCTCGGGCAAATGAAGAGCTGGCTCCGAGGAGCCAGTTCCTGCAAAAAGGACTAGAAAGTCTGCTGCTGTGGAAAAAGTTCTTTCCCCAACAGCTCAAGAGATAGCTAAAGCAATCCAAATTGTCCAGTCTCTTTCCCCGGTTCCTGAACCGGCACCATCTGGGAGACGTTCGGTTCAACCGGTCCCACCGGTTCAAGATTATGATTTTGAGGAATTTTATGAACCGTGGGAGGGGGGAAGAGGAGTACGAGGAGAGTGAATATGGTCTGGAGGATCTGGATGCTCCTGTTGAACCGGATACCTCTCCAGACAGACCTTTAGGGGTTTCTCCTCCAAGGCTTTCTGAGTCCCCTTCTCACTTTATGTTTTATAAAAAGGTTGCTGAAACTCTTCAGCTCCCTGTTGAGGAAGCTGTTTGTAACCCCCCTGCAAATGGGGGTTCCCAAAAGACTTCCAGGAGCTTGCTTGAATGCTCCAAGCCTGAATGGTGTTTGGCATTTAAGCCATTTATCAGTGAGTGTTTTTAGAACCTCTGGTACTGTCTCTTTAAGAGCTGTCTGCTTGCAGACATAATTAGTTTGTATGGGGACTGTGTGTTTCTTTGATTGAGTACCACTCAAGCTGCTGCCAATTCACTTCATTTTGCAGTCACTAGGGTGCAAAGGAACCTATCTGAAAGATGTAACTGTTTGCCAGAAATTATTTAGAGTAATAATGAAATTACAGTTTGTCTAACCTGCTTTCTTTGCAGTCAGAACTGTGTCTGCTAGTTCCCATTCTAGTTTTGAACTGCTGAACTGGACCAATCAGTGTGGGGTAAGCTAGCTCTAAAATGGTGCCTTGGACGAATCAGAACTTGGACTCATAATCTGAGCCAGCCACAAGAGGATTGTATGGGCAGTGACTCTGGGAGATGTAGTTTAGACTTCAGTGCCTTTTGGACCAACAGCAGTCTATTGTGAGTGACAGCCAATCCAGTCAAGAACTGGAGGAACTCAAAAGGAAGCCCGGTTTTGTCGGTTGGAGTTTCAGTTGAGCTTTGGCAGTGAAGAAGGAAGGAGCCCTGTGCTTTTTCAGTGTGCAGTTTTAGTCAAAACGTGTAAGGCCCAGAGTTCCGGTCTGCAGCTTGTGTAACAGCTTGTTAGGACTGAATCTGTCCTGTGAAAAGAATCAAAGGATCTCTGAAGAGTAGAAACCAGGCTCACCCTGTAGAAGACTGGAAGAATTGCTGAAAATTGCACTCGGTCTGTCAGGAACTGAATCTGCTGTGTGTTCTCCCGGGTATTGTGCAGTAATTGTGATCGGGATACAGATGCAGCCTGCCTGGTATAGTGCTTTCTTTTATATGAATGTGTGAAGAGGTTTGTGTACCTCAAGTGAGCCCTGCTGACATTGAAGGACCCTATCTTATTTGGAGGTCGTGAGTACTAATTCAGGGTTGCTCCCTGTTGAATTGCCACATTAAATCCAAATGGAATTACTGTACTGCTGACTGTTTAATTCTCCTTTTCTCTGTGTGAAAGGGCCCCTACCAGCTGCCACGGTTTGGACTAGCCACTAGGGCTTGGGTACCCAGGGACAGTAACTGATAGGGATAGGCCTGTGCACAGAGCCATAGGTAGATTATTAGAGTGATAAGCTAATTAACCTGATTTCCCCCTGTCCTTGTTATATCCCCCTAAATAAATCAGAGCTGCTTGTTTCAGCAAAGTTATACTGCCTGAGGTATTTGTCTATGTTAAAGTACTGTACTGTGATTGTTGCACTGTATCTCATTTCACAGGAGGTCCCAGTGCCGGAACCAGACCTGGGGTAAGTGTATACTGTGAAGGTAATTCTGATATATTGTGTGGGCCACTAGTGGGAAGAAAGGGGGGTTGCAGTGTCCCAGAGGGCTGTGACCAAGTTAGTTTAACTATTGCAAACCCTGACCTCTGGGTGGAGGCACCCGCCATTGGATCCAGGCCCCTCAACCTGTTAGTGGCAAATCAGGCAGGGGTAGTAGCCCCTGGGATAGCGCCATCTAGGGGTTACATCTTGGAGGCTCACCGCTGGGATTGTGTGTCCTCTAGTGGCCATATTTACGAACCACTGTTAAGAAAAAAATGGGTACCCCGACAGAAGTGGCTGTGCACCGGCTGGTGGAGTGGTGTACTGGGGAGGAGATCGACCCCCAAAATGCTATGCTTATCCTGGAATCCCCACCCTCCTATGATGAGTTAATGAGAAATTGAGGAGTTGAGAAAAGACGACCTCGGGAGGACCTGCACCAATAGCTGCGGCCTCTGACCCGAGTGACTGAGGCGAACCCATCAAGTGAAGTTCAGGGGCAGAGGTTGGCAGTCAATGAGTGCTCTGACAAGGAAAAAGATATGTCACAATGGGGCGAACTGTTGAGAGAGATCCGGGAATTCAAAAACAGTCCTTTATGAAGGCCACGCCTGCAAGTACGGGCTCGACCTATTAGAGACTGCATCTGCTATGGAGGTGGGGTACCCACCCATGTATCTCCTGCTGATAACAGCTCGAACTCGATTCCTTGATCATGGAAGTGGAGAAACTGACGAGATGTCTCCAAATGCTTATCACGCAGAGACAGAGATGGCACAAGGTTTCCAGTTAGTATCCCCGCCCTGGCTCCCAGTGTGGCGCCTCGGCCAGCTCAAACTCCAGAAAGTATGTTTTGCTATAATTGTGGAAGATGGGCACATGAAAAGGGAATGCCAGTCCCCAAAAGACACTGACAAAGTTGCATATAGGCTACAAGGAGAGCTTCGGAGAAGAAATCAGTGGTTAAGAGGTGCACGACATGATCCCAGTGAGGGCACCAAAAATGCTAATTCACGTCCTTTTGTGGCAAGGTCAGTTGCCCAGGCCCCCACCACCGCCTCTCCAGACTGGTCCAGAATAGTGGGTCCTCCATGGAGACCACTGTAAAGGTGAACGGAGTGTCTACAAGAGCTATATTAGACAGTGGCTCCTAAGTGACAATTATGTTCCAAGATTGGTATCAGAAGCATTTGTCAGATGTACCCTTACAACCATTAGAAGGACTGCATGTATGGGGGTTAAGTGAGAAGGCCTACCCTTATTCCGGGTATATCCGAATTTGGCTGTCTTTCCCCACCTCCGTGGCTGGAGTGGCCGAACAAGTAGAGACCCTAGCCTTAGTGTGTCCCCCCACTGGACTGTATGATGGTGTCCCTTTGTTGATTGGAACAAATGCTCATATGTTCGGAAGGCTGGCACAGTTGTGTTATGAAAAACAGGGGTCAAAGACTAGTAGAGCTTTAAGAGTTCCGCTTAATTAAGAAGGCCTATGAGGCACAGAGAGAATGCTGAAAAACAGAACCAGAGGAACCGGTCGGAATTGTATGGAAGAAGGATCCTGAGTCTCTGATCCTGGCGCCAAATGCCCAGTGTACCTTACAGGAGAGGTCTGTATCAGAAAGGATGTTAAGAATAAAATATTAATGTTGGATGCACCAGGCGATGGAAAATTGCCAGAGGGACTGCTGGTCAAGCCTAGTATTTTGCCCGCTAGAGCCCATGCTTATGCCAGAAGGGTAATGGTCCAAGTTCATAATGTGTCTGAAAGAGACATTCGAGTAAACAGAGGTTGCATCCTGGCTAATGTGCATTGTGCAGACACTGCAGTGCTACCCAGCAGCAAGAGTTCAAGGAAGAATGACAGAGTAACGCCTGACTTGTTTGATTTCAAGCGACTCCCCGCTGCCAGCTGAATGGAAAGTGAAGATCAGTGAGAAGCTTGCCCAGAGAGACCAGGTGTTTTCTTTAAAGGAATGGGATGTAGGATGCGTGCAAGGAGCTGAGCACAATATCCGCTGCATGACGAAAGACCATTTCGTGAGAGAGTCTCGACGCTGGCACCTGCTGACATAGATGATGTGAGACGCATCTGCAAGAGATGTTAGCTGCTGGTGTAATACAAGAATCCAGAAGCCCTTATGCTTCCCCATTGTGGTAGTGAGGAAAAGAATGGAACAGTAAGGATGTGTGTGGATTATCGGACCTTAAACCGCACGGACTATCCCTGATCAGTACACAATGCCCCGCATTCAGGATGCTTTGACTGCCTAAACGGGAGCAAGTGGTTCTCTGTGCTGGATCTCCTCGCAGTGGGTACTATCAGATCCCGATGGCCCCAGAGGACCGTGAAAAGACAGCCTTTATCTGTCCGCTATTTCTATGAATTCATGAGGATGCCTCAAGGGATTTCAGGTACCCCAGCCACTTTTCAACGATTGATGGAGCGTGCAGTGGGGACATGAACTTACTAGAGTGCCTGGTATACCTAGATGATGTTATTGTGTTTGGCAGCTCACTGGAGGAACATGAGAGCAGATTATTTAAGGTATTGGACCGACTGGAGGACTTTGGCCTAAACTGTCCATTGATAAGTGTCAATTCTTTCAAACATCAGTAAAGTATGTGGGACACATAGTATCCACAGGAATAGAGACCGACCCAAGTAAAGTTGAGGCCTTGACCACCTGGCCACAGCCCAAAATCTAAAAGAACTGCAAAGATTCCTGGGATTCTGTGGTTATTATCGGCGCTTCATCAAGGACTATTCAAGAGTGATCCGCCCTTTACTTAACTTACTCAAGGCATCCCCCAACCCACAAAAATACTAAAAGTCAGCCCTCAAGACTGAAAGAGTGTATTTTCATCCGAGTGAAGTATTTGGGGCCGCTGAGACTCCTGATTGTGAGACTGCTTTTCATGAGATCATATATCAACTTACCCATGCTCCAGTGCTGGCCTATGCCGATCCAAGAAAACCTTACGCCCTGCACACTGATGCTAGCTTGCAAGGGTTGGGGGCTGTGTTGTACCAAGAGCACGAGAATGGCCTGAGACCAGTGGCCTTTGCCAGTAGAAGCCTGACCCCATCCGAAAAGAACTATCCTGTACATAAGTTAGAGTTCCTAGCTTTGAAGTGGGCTATTGTTGACCAATTCCATGAGTACTTGTATGGGGCTAAAATACTAGTAAAACTGACAATAATCCTTTGACCTATGTGCAGACCTCAGCTAAGTTGGATGCCACTGGCCATAGGTGGCTTTCTGCATTATCTACATATGACTATGCTCTGAATACCGAGCAGGTCTGAACCACATAGATGCTGATGCTCTCCCGGAGGCCTGTTCCCCCAGAATGATTGGGTCCGATTGGCAGAACCTGACATTCGGGCACTCTGCCGGAAGTTTGACAGGAGGAACAAATGTCCACGGACGCAGTGGACTGCATGGTGGATTGCTTGGGAGCCTCTGAGAATTGCATACCTGCTGTATTGCCACTTTTCTGCAATAGACATTGGTGCACTGCCTCAGCTGGACAATGACAGTATTCGGCGGCTCAATCCCACGATCCCATGATCAAAGCAGCTTTAGAAGCCCTCTATGCAGGAAAAGATGTGTCCAAATTACGCTCCACTGATTTGAGAACTGCACTGTTATACAAAGAAGGTCCTAAGTTGAAACTGATCAATAAACTGTTATACAGAGAAACAGTAGACAGAGGGGACAAGTAGACAAACAACAACTAGTGCTGCCCACTGCCTTTGAGACTCAGTACTGAGGTCCTTGCACAACCACATGGGCACCTTGGTATAGACAGAACACTTGACTTAGTGAGATCAGATTCTATTGGCCTAAGATGGGGCTGATGTGGAGCAACACATTCAAACTTATAGATCGCTGCTTAGAGGAAAGCTTTGCCCCAGAGGGCTGCCCCCTGTTAACATCACCACCAGTGCACCCATGGAGCTGGTCTGTATTGATTTTCTAAGTTTGGAGTCAGATCAAAGAAATATCAGTAATGTGCTGGTGGTCACTGACCATTTCACGAGATATGCCCAAGCTTTCCCCACCAAAGACCAGAAAGCATCCACTGTGGCCAAAGTACTTGTAGAAAACTTTTTTGTTCACTATGGGCTCCACAAAGAATCCATTCTGATCAAGGGAGAGACTTGAGAGTCGCCTGATCAAAGAGATGCTTTCTCTGTGGGAGTGCGAAGTCCAGAACCACTCCTTACCACCCCAGGGACCCACAGCCTGAACGTTTCAACCGCACTTTGCTAGATATGCTAGGCACCTGCACCCAAAGGACAAGCCTAGATGGAGCCAAACAAATTAGCACCCTGGTACATGCTTATAACTGCACCAAAGTGATGCCACTGGATTCTCCCCAGCGCTGATGTTTGGAAGAGAAGCTCGACTACCAGTAGATGTGTGTTTGGGGTCTCTCCTGATGGGGTTCAAGTTGACAACTATTTACAGTATGTGCAAAAGTTAAAGGCCCAGCTAACTACAGCGTACTCAACTGGCTCAAACCATGGCTGCCAAAAGAAATCTGGCCAACAAAGAAAGGAATGATAAAAGGGTGAAAGCACAGGAACTCCAGGAGGGAGATCGGTATTGCTAAGAAATCTGGGATTGCATGGCAAGCACAAGATTGCTGACAGATGGCACCATCTCCCTCACATTGTAGTGGGCAAACTAGATGATCTGCCAGTGTACAAAGTAAGGCCTGAGAATAATTCAAAAGATGTAAAAACAATGCATAGAAATCATTTACTGCCCATTGGACAAATCTTAATTGAGTCTGAGCCCCTAGAAGATGCCCTCTGGACCAGTGACTAGAGCTGCTGCTAAGAAAAGATCAAGAAAGTCTGCACCTACAGAAGCAAAGTTAAAGTGTTCCCTCCACAAGTCCCAGTTGAGCATGACTGTCAGTCCATAATGGAAGAAAGTGAGAGTGACTTTGAATACTATCCTTCTACTGAACTGAGTCAATTGTTTCGGGCAATCCCTAGTCAATACTGGAGACAAAGCTGGGCCTTCTGTACTGTCTAAGCCCCAGCTTCATCCCTGGAGCCAATGCTCCCCAGAAAGTGAAGTGCAAAGCATCAGATCAGATGAAATGGAATCATTGTGCATGGTTAAACTGTTTGAGCTTTCAGGGAGGAAAATGATAGATTGGGGCAGACTGGTGATACACCCGAACAAGAAGAGTATTTTGAGTGCCCTGACAGTCCACTGCAGTGTCCGAAAGCTCTCCATGCAGCCAAATGTTGTGGACTCAGAAACTGTAACTCCTGGAGCTGAAAGTGCCCCAAGTTCTAGCCTCTCTACCCCCATGGAGACTCCCCTGACAAGTGTGGACAATGCTGAAAATGAGGCTCAGAGTGCAGAGACTGCAACAGTTCCCTAGAAAGACTGGTCGAGCTGTAAAGCCTGTGGTGCACCTCAGTTATGATTCCTGGGAGGCCTGTGATTTGCCTCTCAATGTTGTCCATAAAGGTGTATGTGTCCCGAGCTCATTGCCCAAACTGAGCGCCAGTGCTAACTCAAAGTTACTTGTGTTGCCTCTAAGTATGGTGCCCTTGCCCCCGTCCAGCCCCAAGGTAACTGATAGGGAAGGCCCCTCTCTTCAGGTTTCATGTACAAGAGGTAATAACTTGAGTTATGGTACAATGTGTATGTAATACTGTGTAAAGAGTGACGTACTGCAATGTTTCAGAAATGTGTTCTTGGTAAAATGATATATTGACTGATGATTACGTATGCGAGCCTAATGCAAATGTGTGTGGTTGCAGTTAAAACTTATGGGGAGTACCTTGTGGACGTCCAAGCTTTCCCAGGCCAGGAAGGGCGTAACCCCTGCAAATGGGGGGTTCCAAAGACTTCCAGGAGCTTGCTTGAATGCTCCAAGCCTGAATGGTGTTTGGCATTTAAGCCATTTATCAATGAGTGTTTTAGAACCTCTGGTACTGTCTCTTTAAGAGCTGTCTGCTTGCAGACATAATTAGTTTGTATGGGGACTGTGTGTTCTTTGATTGAGTACCACTCAAGCTGCTGCCAATTCACTTCATTTTTGCAGTCACTAGAGTGCAAAGGAACCTATCTAAAAGATGTAAATGTTTGCCAGAAATTATTTAGAGTAATAATGAAATTACAGTTTGTCTAACCTGCTTTGCAGTCAGAACTGTGTCTGCTAGTTCCCCATTCTAGTTTTGAACTGCTGAACTGGACCAATCAGTGTGGGGTAAGCTTAGCTCTAAAATGGTGCCTTGGACGAATCAGAACTTGACTCATAATCTGAGCCAGCCACAAGAGGATTGTATGGGCAGTGACTCTGGGAGATGTAGTTTAGACTTCAGTGCCTTTTTGGACCAACAGCAGCAGTCTATTGTGAGTGACAGCCAATCCAGTCAAGAACTGGGAGGAACTCAAAGGAAGTGCCGGTTTTGTCGGTTGGAGTTTCAGTTGAGCTTTGGCAGTGAAGAAGGAAGGAGCCCTGTGCTTTTCAGTGTGGCAGTTTAGTCAAAACGTGTGTAAGGCCCAGAGTTCCGGTCTGCAGCTTGTGTAACAGCTGTTAGGACTGAATCAGTCCCATGAAAAGAATCAAAGGATCTCTGAAGAGTAGAAACCAGGCTCACCCTGTAGAAGACTGGAAGAATTGCTAAAATTGCACTCGGTCTGTCAGGAACTGAATCTGCTGTGTGTTCTCCCGGTATTGTGCAGTAATTGCGATCGGGATACAGATGCAGCCTGCCTGGTATAGTGCTTTCTTTATATGGATGTGTGAAGAGGTTTGTGTACCTCAAGTGAGCCCTGCTGACATTGAAGGACCCTATCTTATTTGGAGGTCGTGAGTACTAATTCAGGGTTGCTCCCTGTTGAATTGCCAATTAAATCCAAATGGAATTACTGTACTGCTGACTGTTTAATTCTCCTTTTCTCTGTGTGAAGGCCCTACCAGCTGCGGTTTGGACAGCCACTAGGGCTTGGGTACCCAGGGACAGTAACTGATAGGGATGAAGCCTGTGCACAGAGCCATAGGTAGATTATTAGAGTGATAAGCTAATTAACCTGATTTCCCTGTCCTTGTTATATCCCCTAAATAAATCAGAGCTGCTTGTTTCAGCAAAGTTATACTGCCTGAGGTATTTGTCTATGTTAAAGTACTGTACTGTGATTGTTGCACTGTATCTCATTTCACAGGAGGTCCCAGTGCGGAACCAGACCTGGGGGTAAGTGTATACTGTGAAGGTAATTCTGATATATTGTGTGGGCCACTAGTGGGAAGAAAGGGGTTGCAGTGTTCCAGAGGGCTGTGACCAAGTTAGTTTAACTATTGCAAACCCTGACCTCTGGGTGGAGGCACCCGCCATTGGATCCAGGCCCCTCAACCTGTTAGTGGCAAATCAGGCAGGGGTAGTAGCCCTTGGGATAGCGCCATCTAGGGGTTACATGTTGATGACCAGGAAGAGCCTGATTATGTAGAAATGATGGATATTCCAGAATCTAAGAGACGGTCTGGTCCCCTTCACAAATCTTTTAGGAAGCAGACAGTAAAAGTTTTAAAAACTCCTCATTCTATACCTCCTGTAGATAAAAGAATGGACAGAAGGTATACTTTATCAGGTTCTGACACGGAATTCCTTACACAGCAATGCAGCCATGTGGGGGTAGTGCAGGCTGCAGCCTCTGACAAGGCAAATATTCCCTAGCTTCACACCCTCCTGAAAAGGACTCCAGGAAGATTGATGCTATGGCAAAGAAACAGTACATGGCAGCATCCTTGGGACTCAGACAAGCAAATTATATGGCTTATGCTGCAGATACCAGAAATCCAGATGGGATACTGTGCTGCTCTAGCCAAACAAGTCCCTGACCAGCTTGCCAGGGAGCTGGAGCAGGTGGCTATGGATGGTATTGAGGCATCAAAGGTTCAGTTTCATGCTGCGGTGGACTCTAATGATGTATCTTCAAGAGTCATGGCTACATCTATGGCACTTCGCAGAATAGCTTGGCTCAGATGCACCACCTTGTCACAGGATACCCAGTCTAAAGCTATGGATTTTCCTGTGGTTGGCAATTCTCTGTTTGGGGACAAACAGAGAATTACATGAAAAAATGGATGAATACAGGACCACCTATAGGAGTGCTCAGGCCAAGGAAGGCAGGCCACTCCTCAGAAGCAAGCTTCCCAAGGGCAGGGCAGGCCTTTTCATAGGCCTTTTACCAGGCTCAGGCCTCCTCTTCCTCCATGCCCAAAGGGGATTTTAGAGAGGAGGGGCAGACGGGGTTCAAGCAGGCCTGCTTCTACCCCCTCAGCCCAAAGCCCCTGCCAAGCAGGCACCCTGATGGGGCAGCCAGGGCCGCTTCTCCTCTACCTGTAGGGGGCAGGCTGGCTTACTTTGTCCAGGACTGGAAGTCTCTCACATCAGACAAATGGGTCCTGGAAGTAGTAAGCCAGGGACTGGTTCTCAGCTTCAAAAAATTTCCGAAGATGAGAGCCAGATCTTTTCCTCCTGCATCTCCATCAGAGGCACTCGCTTTAGAGTCAGAAGTCTCTACCCTCCTTGCTCTCAGAGCCGTGGAAAGGGTTCCACCCCTACACCAGGGCAAAGGTTTGTATTCCAGGTACTTCCTTACCCCAAAAAAGACAGGAGAATGGCGGCCCATCCTGGATCTCAGATACCTAAACAAGCACCTTTTAAAACCAAAGTTCAAAATGGTGACTTTAGGGATCATTTTACCCTCTCTAAGGCCAGGGGACTGGCTAGCGTCCCTGGACCTCAAGGATGCCTACTTCCATATTCTCATCAGAAGCTCCCACCGAAAGTACCTCAGGTTCGAGCTGCCCTCAGGCCATTACCAGTTCAGAGCAATGCCGTTTGGTCTCACCTCGGCGCCAAGGGTATTCACCAAATGCCTGGCAGTAGCAGTAGCTTGCCTAAGAAGGCAAAAGATTGCCATCTTTCCTTACCTGGACGATTGGCTCTTAGTAGGCCAATCTCCAGATCAGGTCAACCTACATCTTCAGATAACTCAGCAACTGCTTACTTCCCTAGGTTTCCTTCTGAATCTCCCAAAGTCAGTGCTGGAGCCTGTCCAGCTCCTAACCTTCATAGGTGCAGAACTGAACACCCAGGAAGCCAGGGCCTTCCTCCCCTTAGACAGGGCAAACACCCTAGTCTCCCTGGCCTCCTTATTCACCCTGCAGGTCTCTCGACCAGCAAGGCATTTTCTGCAGCTCCTGGGACACATGGCTTCTTCCACAGCAGTAGTGCAAGGAGCAAGATTTCAGATGAGGGACATTCAGTTCCATTTGAGGGCCTTTTGGTCCCAAAGAAGATCCTCTTACCAAGTCGATCCCAGTAACTCGAACCCTGATCCAAGCCCTACAGTGGTGGCAGGATCAGAGCAACCTGAGACAAGGAGTTCCCTTCGTCACTCAGCCTCACTCATTAATCCTTACTACAGATGCATCCCTCTTGGGGTGGGGGGCCCAAATGGGTGACCTCACTACCCAGGGACTGTGGTCCCCACAGGAATCTCTGCTCCACATCAACCTGTTGGAGCTCAGAGCAGTTTTTCTAGCACTTCAAGCTTTCTCCAAATCTGTTCAGAACAAAATTGTACAGGTCAGAACAGACAACACCACTACAATGTGGTACATCAACAAACAAGGGGGGCACTAGGTCTACGGCCTTGTGCACCGAAGCCATGAAGTTGTGGTCTCTGGCCTACTCCCTGAACACTTCCCTTACGGCAGTCCACCTCCCAGGCAAAGACAATGTCCTGGCAGATGCTCTCAGCAGGATCTCTCAGGGCCATCAAGAGTGGTCCCTGGATCCCCTGGTTCTGGGAATGGTATTTGTCAAATGGGGCACCCCTCAAATAGATCTCTTTGCAGCTGCAGACAGTCATCAACTTCCTCTCTTTTGCTGCAGGCCCCCAGTCTTGGGCTCAGTCCCTCTGGACGCCTTAGCCCTCAGTTGGGAAGGGAAGTTTCTCTACGCCTTTCCCCCTTCCTCTCCTGTTCAAAGTGCTAGTCAAAATCAGATCCCAATCCTGCAGGGGTCTGATTGCCCCGGATTGGGCCAGGCAACCTGGTATCCTCTCCTCCTGTCCTTAGCAGTCCATCCTCCTGTGCCTTCCCAAGAATCACAATCTGTTAACCTGTGCCCAGGAAGGGTTTGGTACCGAACCTCAAGTCTCTCAATCTCAAGGCCTGGTTCTTGAAGAGCTAGAGTTTGCTGGCCTACACCTCTCTCAAGGTGTAATGGATATACTCAAGGCTTCTAGGAAGCCTTCTACCAGGGCTACTTACAATTCCAAATGGAAAAGATTTTCCATATGGTGCTCGGAAAAGAATATTTCCCCAGACTCTGCTGATCTACCCACAGTTCTAGATTATATGGTCCATCTAAACACTTTGGGGCTGAGACCAGCTACCCTGAAGGTACATTTGGCAGCTGTCTCTACCTTTGTTTCAGCAGGTAAACCCTCTCCTCTTTCATCTCACCCGGTGTTTTCCAAGTTTTTCAAAGGTTTGCTTCACACCAACCCTCCATTTAGGGACCCTGCCCCTGCCTGGGACCTCAGTGTTTGCATTGCTCAGCTCATGCAACCTCCCTTTGAGCCCTTGTCTTCAGCTGAGCTTAAATTCTTGACTTGGAAAACTGTGTTTCTGGTAGCTATCACTTCTGCCAGACGCATAAGTGAATTACAAGCATTGTCAGTGGAGCCAGACTTAATCTCCTTTCACAGAGATAAGGTAGTCCTTCGGACTAATAGAAAGTTCCTGCCTAAGGTGGTTTCAGATTTCCACCTTAACCAATCTATTTCTCTCCCAGTTTACTTCACTGACCATTCCTCCTCTGGTGAGAGGAGGCTGCACAGCTTAGATGTGAAAAGGGCCCTTAGTTACTACACTGAACGCACCAAGGGTCACAGGTTTGACTCCCTCCAACTGTTCCTCACTTATGGTGAGGTTGGAAAGGGGAAACCTGCCACTAAAAGATCCATTGCTAGGTGGATTGTCTCTTCTATCCAATTCTGTTATGAAAAGCTGGGTAAGGTTCCCCCCTCAGGCCTGAGGGCTCACTCTACCAGGGGTACAGCTGCTTCTCTGGCTGCTGCCAGAGACATCCCTATTTTAGAGATATGTCAAGCAGCTACCTGGAAAACAGTTCACGCTTTTACCAAGCATTATTCCTTGGACATCCAGGCTCGGAGTGATGCTCGGTTTGGCACAGCTGTCCTTCAGAGCCTATTCCCTAAGTAGGTTCTGTCCCTCCTCCATGGGGGTACTGCTGTGTAGTCTGCATGTGTCATAATATAGCAGGACTTCATGTTGTTTGAAGAAAAAATTACTCACCTTAGTAATGTTGTTTCTTCTAATGGAGTCTTGCTATATTATGACCTCCCTCCCTGCCTGCCCCTCTCAGAACCTTGTTTTGGGCTGTGGGTGGGCAGTCCAGTGTTGGCACTTAGTAGATGCCCACCTTGTTGTTTTCACCCCTCCTTTTTTGGGGTGACTGGGTGTAGTGTTTTTCATTTTTTGGGTCTCCTGACTTGAGTCTTTGTTTTGGGACCAAAAAATGTGTTCTTATGTTTAGTAGCCAGTTGGCTAGTGTAGGTTTACAGCTTCCACACAGAGCCTTAGTGAGTTTGCTCGTAAAGATCTGACGGTTTGGGTTTGAAAGAAAGCAGACAGAGCTTCGTTAACCGAGCTCGCGCTCAAGATTCCATGCCTGCATGGAAAGTTAACTATTTCACCTCCGGAGCAGTTCTAACCTGCGGTCATACTGCAATTGTCATAATATAGCAAGACTCCATTAGAAGAAACAACATTACTAAGGTGAGTAATTTTTTCTTCTAGCATATGCAGATGACCTCTGGGTTGTCCAACAGGAACAAGCCTCAGGTGCCTGCATCAAAGCAACCTTAAATGCTTACTCTCTGCAGTTTCTGGTTCGAGTACAGTATTAGCTTTGAATAAAGTGTAGCTATACCCCTTAATAGGACCCCGGAAGATAGGTAAGCACTAATCACCGATGAAGGTGGCATCTAATGGGGAGTTAATGTATGGTTGAACTGTTGTGGCACAAGGACGGAGGCCGAGGGCGTACAACGGTCCAACCATGCATTAACTCCCCATTAGATGCCACCTTCATCAGTGATTAATGCGCTTGTAACATGGCTTGTGCAATTCAAATGTCATGTGGATATTTTTTGCTTCTTATCACACACACATCACCACTAGGCTTTCTGTACCTTGCTGCTTTTTCATTTATATGTTGCTGTTTCTAAAGCTCTCTAAGTGCCACAATGCGCGTGCACGTTGCCCTGCCGACATCGACTTACATAGTGTATACTACATTCTCACATCGTACAACTTTGGTTTATGTTGCAACATACGGATAAAATAATGTTATGCCTTACTAACCGCCCACTTCCACTCAGCTGTTCTACTCGTCTGCATGCCTTTTCAAGTGATATTCCTGGGCTGCTGCATTGTGGGAGGTACTTCTTGGCTGCATAATTTACTCTGCCCGAGGACACAGACGGGTTCCCTCAACTCCCAGTGCACAGGTCCGCTCCTCTTTCCGACCAACAGGTGGCACTTGTCCAACACCACTACACTTTTCCCCTTTTCCTAAATGACTTTTTTCTCCATGTTCTATTTCTCCTATCCCATTCCCCTCGGACTATTCCTATTTCCATCGGGTACTTGCTAGACTGCAACCAGTGCAGTTTCAGCTTCTAAATTTTGTGTGTTTCCCTGCACATTACTCAGCACACTACAACTCAATTAGGCCTGCTCCACACCACATATATACGCACTAAAAGGTGGCGCTTTTCAGAGAGTACCAGACTTGTGCTGAGCCTATATATCCTGTTCCTCGCATTTCATCCCCACTACTGCCTTTTACTCTCCTGCTATTACTCAGCTGTCACTTCGGTCCCTCCGACCCTTACGGCACAATTCCTGTATCTTTGCTCTCTCTGCCCATGGCCACACTTCCCGCACCCTGCAACGCACCGCTGTACTGCCTGCTTCCCACTCCACACTGTGTCTTCATACCACCACCTGTTGGTCAACCTTTCAGAAATGTATCCAGTGGTTGCTTCTTCCCAGGTGCGCACAACATTTCCCACGCTCGTCCACGTTACTCCACTGTATTCGTTTTCGCACTTCCGATGGAAACATGGCATTATCGTGCCATAATGCCGTGTTGCTGTGGGGCCAGCTGACCCAGTTCAGCCAATTGATTTGCCTCCTTCCCACCTTCTCATTTTGCCCATGTTTCAAATCAGGTTTAAGTATAGCTCACATACCGTTACAAACTAATCCTGTAAAAATGGTATGTACAGTTTATGGTTCTCCTCTGAAGATTCAGGGCTCATAAACTGGCAAGTCTGTATACAGAAGGTGGAGGAACAACTAGCCGTATGGAGAAACAGTTCCCTTTTTAGGAAGAAAATTGCTTATTTTAATTATTATTACCCCGTTTTTTTGTCTTAGCTACGCCCTCCAGCACAAATGGACACTAAAATATACAGTATATTTTTTCAAGGTTTCTGTGAGTCAAGGCTACGCCCTATTAAAAGTATAACTCTTTTCATAAAGGACCCAATTGTTTTCCTGTATAGTGAATTTCTTAGTTGGCATTTTGGACAAGTATTAAGTAACTAACCTGTTGTATGGACCTCAGCAATAGAAGAACGGCTGATTCTAGTACTGTACTCTTGGGAACAAAAAACTTTTCCAGGTACTAGAAAAGAGTTTGCTCATGTAATCCCTAGTTACATTTATTTGGCTCTTCAGAAGATTAAAACATGGAACTTGAAACCTACTAATATACAATCCAGAAGCAGAGGTAACCCATATAAGATACATTATTTCTTCGAAGTTCAGCCCTCCAGTAGAATTACAGTTTTGTCCCTCACATAAGGTTACACATAAAGTTACATGTAAGGTTACACATAAGATTACACATAAAGATACACACAAGGTTACACATAAAGTTACACATAAGTAAAGTTACACTTAAGGTTACACATAAAGATACACATAAGGTTACACATAAAGTAACACATAAAGTTACTGAGACTGTAAGTCAACTGAGAAACCCATTACTACCTGCTCCAGTGTGGGACCTGACATGGCTGGGGGTACATGTAAAATCCCAGTAGACGGCTCTCAGAAACATAAAGCTATTTAAGAAAGGTTTTGCCCATGGGACTCGTGCTTTGGTGTGTTAGAAACCTAATTTCACTTCCTTCTGGAGTGTCCATATAGCCAGCAATTCTGGCACGTATTGAGTGTTACCTGGAATGAACCATTATTCTTACACATAATATATCGTGTACTTATTTTGGGTATCTACATGGACTAAATTTCACAAGACGATTCTGCAGGTTTGTTTGGCACTGTACAAATATTACCTATGGCAAGCCAGATGTGGTTTAACTGTACAACAAAAACGTATCTCTCAACAAGATGTTGTAAAAATGGTAACACATAGCTTGACTTTAGTATATCAAAAGGATGTTAAAACACAAAAACCTGCAACTGAACACTGCAAACAGTGTCGAGGAACGGTTGCCTCAGAACAGGTGGTATATTGCTTTTTTACATAATTCAACCACAGTCTCTATTTTGAAATGTTTGACTGATGAGTCACTGTAACTATTTGACTTTTAGTTTTGTTTCTTTTTTGTAGTATTCTGGGAAAATTTCTTGGTAATTTAGTCATGTCACCCTTTTTGTGATGGAAGTATTTCTCTGATTTTGTGTTCTAATAAAAATTCCCTTACTCTTTTTGAGAAGTGCCATGGGAGCTTTAACATCCACCTAAACAACCACCAGAACAGGCAGACAGGACCTTGGTTTAACATCTCATCCAAAAGACGGCATCCCAGAAGTACAGCATCCCCCTTATGATGCACTACAGTGTCAGTATTGGGATTTGACCTCAAGTTCCTGGTGTGGGGGTAGAACCCACAACCTTCTGATTTTCCGGCCTCAAGGGCAAATGAGCAACCTACTCAGTCACTGACATTGCTTCTCCATGGGAGCCATCTCCCCAGAGACACATCCATAATACGCTGAGGTGTCCAGGTAATGGAATGGGTCCTGAGAGGTGTGCGTTGCGAGTTAACCCTTGGGTCCTGTTTCCCATTTTCTGCCCCCATGCAAGTCAAGGTGACATGGGTGACACACGCGCGTGGAGGCACATATGTGACCCAGAACCTGCGGCTCTTTTCTAGCCCCTGTAATGCAGATACGTCTGCCGCTCAGGCATTTGGTGCTGTCACCAGCTCTCCACCTGGTGGCAGCCAAGAGCTAAGTCTGCAGACCTCCCCTTTCCGGGAGAGAAGAGCTGCCTTATGGTTGCTACATCCACTCCTGGCCCACCCCGTCTCTGACCCTCAGCAACCCGAGGTCATTCCTGAACTTGGGTCACCGGCATGGCACAAGTTAAGGTGCTTATCGGTACCTCAGTGATCAGTGTCACTGGGCTGGCATCAGTCTAAATCCGTTCATGGTTATTTGATTTAGTGGGGTATGTGTGAGTTTGTATTTTTGTTATCAGTACCATTTTAGAACTATATCACACAAACATAGAAAAGTGTTGACAGAAAAAGAGAAAAAGACTTCTAGCCCATCTTGTCTCGCCATTTCCCTATGTGAACTGTACCAAACTACCCTTGCTCATGCCCAGGCTAAATGCCAGTTGGTAGTTTATCCCTTCCCACACACCACACCCTTTGCTTTTCACAAGCCCCTTATAGCTGTCTCACGCTCTCTTGAAACCAATCACCTCCCTGGCATTTACCACCTCCCTTGGCGAACTGTAGTTTATTATATCTTTATTCATTTGAAAACTGGTAAGCAGGAAAGACACACTGAGCCAAAGCTCATTTTCAGGTGTGACACAACGGAAGGAAACAGGAGAAAACTAAAGTGCAATGCATATAACAGCTCAAGTACAAATTGGTACCATCACTGGTAGATAAGCAAAGTCCGGCCACAGTTTAAAAAGGGACATATTGACAGGTGCCAATAAATTACGGCAGCACGGTGTAGCATGATAATAGCAAAACACTGACAGGTGCCAATAAATGATAGCAGCGAGGAACAGTGTGATAACACATTTACAGATGCCAGTGAATTACAGCAGCAAGGAACAGTGTGATAATAGCAACACATTGACAGGTGCCAATAAATTACGGCAGCAATGTACAGCATGATAATAGCAAAACATTGACAAGTGCCAAAAAATTGCAGCAGCAAGGTACAGTGTGATAATAGCTACATATTGACAGGTGCCAAAAAAAATTACAGTAGAAAGGTACAGCATGATAATAGCAACACATTGACAGGTGCTAATGAATTACGGCAGCAAGGTACAGCGTGATAACAGCAACACATTGACAGATGCCAATGAATTACAGCAGCAAGGTGCAGCATGATAATAGCAACACATTGACAGGTGCCAATGAATTACGGCAGGAAGGTACAGCATGATAATAGCAACACATTGACAGGTGCCAATGAATTATGGCAGCATGGTACAGAGTGATGATAACAACACATTGACAGATTGCCAGTGAATTACGGCAGCAAGGTACAGCGTGATAATAGCAACACATTGACAGGTGCCCATAAATTACAGCAGAAAGGTACAGCGTGATAATAGCAACACATTGACAGGTGCCAATGAATTACGGCAGCATGGTACAGAGTGATAATAGCAACACATTGACAGGTTGCCAATAAATTACGGCAACAAGGTACAGCGTGATAATAGCAACACATTGACAGGTGCCCGTAAATTACGGCAGAAAGGTACAGTGTGATAATAGCAGCACCTTAACTGGTACCAATAAATTACAGCAGAAAGGTACAGCGTGATAATAGCAACACATTGACAGGTGCCAATAAATTACAGCAGCATGGTACAGCGTGATAATAGCAACACATTGACAGGTGCCAATAAATTACAGCAGCAATGGTACAGCGTGATAATAGCAACACATTGACAGGTGCCAATAAATTACAGCAGAAAGGTACAGCGTGATAATAGCAACACGTTGACAGGTGCCAATATATTACAACAGCAAGGTACAGCATGATAATAGCAACACATTGACAGGTGCCAATAAATTATAGCAGAAAGGTACAACGTGATAATAGCAACACATTGACAGGTGCCAATAAATTACAGCAGCAAGGTACAACGTGATAATAACAGCACTTTAACTGGTGCCAATATATTACAGCAGAAAGGTACAGCGTGATAATAGAAGGAAAACTACATCAGTCAGGAGGCCTTATTAGGGGTTCCAGCCTCCCTCAGAGAGAGAAAGAAGTGCAACTGTAGTGAGAAAGTGAAACCAGGGGGCAGAGGCCCTGAAATGAGGATGGCTGGGACACCAAGTCAGGAGGAGGTTAAGAGGAAGGAAAGCAGGAGCAGGTGGGGGAAGGGGGGAAGAGTTTCAACTGGTGCCTTGGGGTCAGGGAGCCAGATGAGGGTGAGAGGTGGAGGGAAGAGAGTAGCAGGTTCCAGAGTGTGAGAAGCCAACAGGAGAAGGCAGCTTGGCTAGCAGAGGAGCGGAAGTGGGGAATGGCAAAAGTGTGATGGTCCCTTTGAGGGTCAGCCAGGGCGAGGCAGAACTAGTGTCCCAGAGGACACTCTCTCCCTCTGGGGGGAGGTTAGCTGCTGTTACTGGTACCACACTTTCATCTGGGTGACCAGTGTAGCAGTGGTGCAGTGGGGATGGGGAACAATGGGTAGACTTCACTCAGGCACACACTGCATGCGTGAGCATCAAGCTCTTCACATGCCATGGTCCCAGGGGTGGGAAACCAGAACAAGGAAACAGCATGACTTTCGCAGGATAATCCTGGGGCCCCGACCCCTGCCACTGTCTGCTGTCTCACTGCACCAAAGGGCCAAAGGGAACTCCTTCCACATTCAGGAGTAGGTGGGTGGGGCTAGTCTGGCATGACCAGGCCCTGATACAGGGATAAGCCCATGGGGTTGAAAGCAGAAGGGAGGTAAGTGGCAAAGATGCAGGGGGGTGGGGTGGGCCAGGGCTGCTCTCATCTCAAGGGACGAGGCAAAGCTAGGCTGGGAGCATACACAATTATTTAAAGCGCTACTGACACCTTGAAAACTTTAAAAAAACAGAATAATTAGGTATAATTCTGCTTGCATTCCATTTATATTTTATGTATTTCTGCTCCCCTTAATTTATTACTAAGAAAATGTGTATGAATATCTGATCATTGTCCCTTAGAGTTGATTTAGAGCTCATCTGCCTCTATAGCTTACTCCCTACTTCAAGTCATAATCTTCTGTTGTGACATCACAATCTGTTGCCATGGAAGTACTTGTGATGTCACAAGGGATGCATTATTATTTCAGGTAGGGAGAAAGCAGCAGGAATAGACGAACTCTTCAGGAGGAAAGATCCTGTTTTCATGCAAATGACTTCACTACTAAATAATGTGAAGGAGGAATACAGAATTAATGGGAAGTACAAGCTGAACAGTGCCTAAATATTATGTTTTCTTAAAGTTCTCCTGAACATGTCACCAGCTCTTAAAAAAAAAAAAAAGTATTTCAGGCTGGCCCGGTGGCACTGAGGGTTGAGGCACTGGATGCCACACCTCGCTCCACACCGCTGACCTGGGTTCGGGAACAGACTTGGGTCACCGGGGTTGGCAGGGGCAGAGGAGTGAGCATCCAGGGACTGCCTCTCTCCGGGAGGGGGCTTCAGTGGCCGGTGTATGGAGCAAGTAGCGGAGGCCAGGGGTGGTGCACTCTAGCACTGTCCTTAGGGGGACTGAATTGGGGCATGGTGCCGGAATGAGCATGTGCGGGCGCTGCTCACCTCTCTGGTGTCATTGTATCCCTGCCCACGCCACAGGGGGAAAAGGGGAAAAGTGGCGAATGATTGCAGCGGCTTGATGGCCATCTATGAGACGCCCGGCCTTGGGGGCACCATTGTGGATACTGGATCCTGGTTCCGATCAGAGAATAAGGGGGGCTCTCCACCACCCCGCCACGGGGGTAGCTGGCAGCGGAGGTTCCACTGGGGGCTGAGAGCAGACTGGATGGTGGCCAGATGAATAGGATGCCGGGATGTACAAGGCAGCTCGGGAGCCTCAGGTAAAAAGGACTACAAAAAAAACAATTATTTCAATGTAAAATGTAATGTGTAACTCTTTACCAAGGAATACACATTTTAAGTCTCAGTTGACCTTTCCAGGGTTTGAACCCCATCTTGGTAGTCTGATTAAGAAGCCTGTATAAAAAAGCATTGTCAAGCCCCCAACTCGCCTCACGGTGCCTTTTACGACATCATAGTACTCACCATGGCAACAGACTGCAATGTCACAAAATAATTGTGAGGTCGGTGGGGGAACAGTCAGCATCTTTTAGAAAGACACAGCAAAAATAACTGCTGCATTGTCTGAAATATTTAGTAGGCCGATATGAGCAGCAAGTAGAAAGCAAAACTGGAAAACACTTAGGTTTATAATAAGTGCTGTAACTATCTTTGTACTAAGCCTCAGTAGCTGCTCTCGCTTTAATAATCCATTAAGGATTGGCTCCAAATGTAAAAATGCTTGGCCTGTTTTGTAAGTTCTGCTGATGCCAACTGGATGACTGGAGACACGCTTTAATGTGCTGACAGTGTTGACAGCCGAGCTGCTTTTCCTGTGACGTTCTAAGTAAAGAGCCTGAGGGTGCCTGTGGCGGTGTTGGTAGTGGGTGAATAGAATTCCAGTGAGCGTTCTGGCACTCTGTGACAGGTTTACACTTACTCACACTCCATGCAAATGAGGAACACGTGCTGGCCGCAGTCCTCCCATTTGCAAGACAAAAAAGGCCTTTAGGGCTGTGATGTGTTGCGTATGTTTATGCGGGGCAGTAATACCCAGCAGTGAGAACCAGGCCCTGCATACATCTTCTCTGTAATGTGCTACTCACAATACAGGGTAAACTTTAACAATCCCATGCTAGAGCAGCACGGTTCAATAGAAAGGTTTAATTTTTTGTAGTTTTCTCATCTACCCCACCCCATTCTTCATTTAGTTTTATTGAGACACTGTTGCCTTTTTTTCCTGGCTCCCTACCCCAATAATTCTGGTTGCCATAGCTGCCTTCTTTACTTTTCCATACAGATTTGTTGTGTCCCGGCCGGCTGCCTGTCTACAGGGATATACCGTTAGCAGGGATTTTCCCTGGGTCAGGCCAAGGAAGTCCCAGTCATCATGTAGATGGCAGCCGATGGTTTCTCCCATTTTTTCTAACCCCCACCTCCCTAGGCGCAGTCTCCTGCCTATGTTGGCCTCACTCACACACAGTACCCCCTCTGTGGGAGGAGCAAGCCCTCTGGCCCAGCTGTAAGGGTTGCTGTGGTGGTGCACCTCCCCACCTGCCCTTCCCATCTGAGATGCACTGCCGGGCGGCAGCTGTCTTGGCAGGATGTGATCCCTAATGTGTTGCTTCAGGTCCGTTCCTGAATCTGGGTCACCTGCACGGCAGCTGAGCCATCAGAGTGGCCGCCATTTTTTAAATTTAATGCACTTTATTGTTTTGGATGCAGTGAGGGAAGAGATCTCTCACCTGTGGCACTGGCTTGGCTGGAGCCCACCGCTCACACCCCCACTCCCCAGAGGCCCATTGGTCCAGGGGTGTGGAGTGGTGGGAGGGGGTCGGGGAAGGGTGGCAGGGATAGCCACCAGGAGCTCAGCCAGCTTCACGCCATCCCAACAGTGAATTGCTTTGCATCCCTGTAGGAGACTTGGCTATCTGACTCTGTCAGCGGGGACTCTGGGTTACTTGGGGGAAATGGGAGTGACAACGTGGTGACACCCAGGGGTCAGAGTAAGAAGAATGCAGGTAGGAGAGTCTTAATAGTCAATGATTCTACGATCAGGTGAGTAGAGAGGGTAGTAGGTGGGGGATTGGGGAAGATCAGGTGCCTTCCATGGGCATCAGCCATCCAGGACATAGACAGAATAGGGAGGGTAGCAGAGGTGAGGGGAGCTAGGGGTGCTGGTACACTTGGGAACCAATGATCTGGTTAACCATCTATGGAGCAAGTGAAACAGAACTTTCAGAGGCTAGGAGAGAGAGAGAGACTGCATGCACATTCGGCCTCCCTTTCCAAAGGCCCTCTCTGTGTGGAGGAGGGGGAGGGCAAGACGGAGTATGGAAGGAGGTGATAAAGGAATTAAATGGATGGCTAAAGGTATAGTGTCAGGAGAAAGGGTAGCACTTTTGGGGGGATTGGGGGACTTCTGAGGCAGGAGGCTCTTCAAAGATGACAGGTTTCTCTTGACAAGAGTAGGGACCAGCATGCTGGGGCAGAAGTTTGATGTCTACATTAGACAGTTAATCTGACCGCAGGGGACACTGAGGCTAGGGGAACCATGGTAAAGGGAGTGAGGAAGGGGAGTAAAGCTAGTTCTTCCCTTATACTGGGAACTGGTAGCAGTCAGGTGGGTAAAAGTAAGGTAGAGGTTCAAACAGGAGTAGTGGAAGAGGCAGAAGGGGGGAAGACTCTCAGAGTCTGCAAGCAGTAGGAAAAATAATAAGGTAAGGAGAATGGGAAGGAATGCAGGTGTAGGGTCATAAAACTGTAAAAGAGGACCCAGAGCTACTTGGAATGGGTTTTTTCTTAATGCTAGGAGTGTGGGTAATAAAATCAGTGAGGCATTGGTGGCAGATACTGAGGCAGACCTCACTCCCATCACAGAAACTTGGCACAGAGAATAATGAACGGGACCTGTCAGTCCCACTAGGTTACACAGTGTTTAGGCAGGATCGAGGGAAAGGCAAAGGGGAGGGTGGGTGTAGCCCTATATGTCAGGAAGGGCATTGAGGTTGTGGAAGATGGACACATAAGGGGCAGCAGAGGGGAATCAGAGTCACTGTGGGTTTACCCCACAACATCAGGCAAGAAAAGGTTCCATGTCATAAATGTGACTGCTGAACAGCACCCATAACTCGGGGGTATGCCTTGTGTACAGGGAGAACCACCGGTTGTCCAAAAATGTTGGCGCTGTTGTTCAGTTGCCCTCTTCACAGGTCGCTGTTCCATAGTCGCCATATTGACTGGCTGCCCAAGAAAATACAGGTGGGGGTGATCTATAGACCACTAGGACAAGAGGAAGAGAGAAATAAGGAGCTTGGAGAACAGGTAGCAAGGTGTGACGAAGTGGGAAATGGTGGTGATGCATCATCTGAACCTGCCAGATATCAACTGGGACATTCCAGCGGTCAGGTGCACTAGATGTCAGGCCCTGTTGGATACATTGGAGTACTGCCTGCTGGTGCAGCTGGTTAAGGAACCCACTAGACAGGAGAAAATTCTGGATTCTGTACTCACCAACTCGGAGATGGTGAGTGGAGTGAGAGCAGGACAGCCACTAGGGTCCAGTGACCATACCTCCATTTGGGTCAGGCTGGCCCTCAGAAAAAGAATGTCCCTGTCAGAAACTGAAGTTCAAGATTTCAGAAGTGCATACTTCAGCTGGATGATGAGCTGGTCTGTGGCAAACTGACCAGGGTGGACAGCACGAGAACTGTAGGGGAAAGATGGGGGCGACTATGGGGACCATTCACGACAACAACATCATGCACGAGAATTGTTACAAAATGAAACAGAAAAGACCAATATGGTTCTTGGAAAGGGTCCGAGAAGCAGTAAGGGCCAAGAAAAAGGCTTTCACTTGGTAAAAGGAAAAGCAGGGGTAGGCAGAGTGGAGAGAACACCAAATGAGAACTAGGGAAGCAAGGAGGAGGGTCAGAGCAGCAAAGGCAGACACAGAGCTGCATATTGTGGAGGGGGTCAAGGGTGGGGAAAAAACAATTCTTCCGATATATTACGGAAAAAAGGAAGCTGGGAGGGGGGTTTGTTAGGTTATGCGGAGGAGGGTACTACAGGAAGATGAACAGAAGGCAGCCATCCTTAATGATTACTTTTGCTCCTTCTTCACAAGGGAAGACAGTGGGTCACTGCCAGAAACTGGCATCAAGGCGGCTGTCAGGAGTACTCCTGAAATGAGGCAGCCAGTATTTACCAGAGAGCAGGTCCAGAAGGGGCTAGAAGCCCTAAAGGTAGATAAAGCTTTAGGGCCAGATGGGATGCACCCCACAGGTGCTTAAGGAATTGACTGCTGAATTTGCTGAACCCCTAGTAGGCCTATTCAGTAGCTCAGTTCAGACAGAGATAGTTCAGAAAGACTGGAAGGTAGTGGATATAGTCCCACTAGACAGGAGGGTGTACGGAAAAAGAGCAACCAGGGAATTACAGACCCATCAGCCTTACTTCTGTAGTGGATAAACTGATGGAGTCACTGATGAAAGAGGACCTAGTAGACTCCTGGAGAGCAGCGGTCTGCAAGATAGTAAACACTTGGGTTTCAGGCCGGGAGGTCCTGTCAGATCTACCTGATAGTTTTATTTGACTGGGTAACAAAGGTAGGAGATAAGGGCCATGCTATGGATTTACTCTTCAGTTTTGGCAAGGCTTTCGACTTGGTACCACACAGAAGATTGCTGAAGAAGCTGGAGGACCTGGGTGCTTCTAGAGACATACTTAGATGGGTGGGAAACTGGTTGAAGGAGAGACAGCAGAGCATGGTGGTAAATGGGATCAAATTGGAAGAGGGAGGTCACGAGTGGGGTGCCACAGGGATCTGTCCTGTCCTGTCCTGTTCAGTATGTTCACCTTTGACATTGGAGAGGGCATCCAGTGTAAGCTGTGTCTCTTCATAGATGACACGAAGCTCTGCAGTAGGGTAGATAGTGACGAAGGAATTAGGGAGATGTAGAGGGATCTACAGAGGCTGGAGAGGTGGTCTAAGATTCGGAAGTTGGAAAACAAAATACGAGCTTATGCACCTGGGAAAAAACAGGACAGAGTACTTGATGAGAGGGGTTAAACTGAGCAGTATGACAGAGGAAAAGGACGTGGGAGTTATCAGTAGTGACTCCCTTAACAATCAGGCCATTGTAACAAGGCCTATAGTAAGGCTAATATGATGCTGGGGTGTATCAGAAGGGGTATTGACAGCAGGAAAAAGGAGGTACTACTGCCTCTGTATAGGTCACTGGTGAGGTCACATCTGGAATACTGTGCTCAGGTCTGGAATCCTCATCTAAGGAAGGACAGCAACAGGCTGCAGACGGTACAATGCAGGATGAGCAAGATGATTCAGGGCCAACAGGACAGATCTTTGAAAATCGTCTCACTGGAGACAAGGCAAGAGAAGGGGGATACGATAGAGAGCTTCAGGTTCGTGAAGGGAATAAACAAGGTGAACTGCAAGGTACTATTAAGCAGGAGTTCTGAGTCAAGAACTTGCGGACGTGAGTGGAAATCAGAGGACAGAAGCTTTAAGGGGGATGTGAGGAAGTTATATTTTATGGAAGGGGTGGTGGAGCCATGGAACACTCTGCCAGCAGATGTGGTAGGTGCCAAGATCATAAATGGTTTCAAGCAGGGCTGGGACAGAGTGAAGGGTTTGCTGTTTGCTCAGGTCAGTAGCAGTAGGCAGGGAAGGAGGGGGTGGACAGGGAGAGATAAAACCCCAAATGAACAGTAGGTCCCGGGGTGGATAGGGAACTGCAGGCAGACTAGCTGGATCTTTGGTCTTTTTCTGCCATCATTGTCTATGTTTCTCTGACATAAAAACAGAGACATATACAGCACAACAAAACTGACTTAAGAACGCTTCTGATCCTCATAGAGTGACTATATTGAGACCTGTTGATGGCTAACTGTAGCCTGTCCAGCACAGTCAAACCATTTAACAGCTTGACCTTTTCGCAACAGAATCTCTGTAACATTTCTGATTCATAATTACTTACCCCTAGTTCTCTTTCTTCTTTTTGTTTTCTTTTTTTCCTCACATTGCTTTTTTTTACCCCAGGGAGGCAGGCAGTTATCGACTCTGTGTCCAGCCTCCATGACCGGTGTCCACCTCCCTTATTCACACCGAGGGGCCAAGTCCCCCATGGATTCCCCCCCTGCCCCATGGTGGGGTTGGGAGTGTAAGGGCCATCCCCCTTCTGCAAGTTAAATATTCAGATGGCCCCCCCCCCCCGTGGTCAAGTGGTGGCATGGCCCATGAGGGAGCGGGAAGGACTTCATGAATTCCAGCCTCCCCACTTTTTCTGTTTGCTGACCCTTGCCATGGTGACGCGTTAGTATGTGCTCGTGGAGAAGCATGTCTTGTAGAACTGCAGCCCCTCCCTTTGAGCCTCTCACTAACCTCCACTACCAACAGAGCTCCACTCAGTGGCAGTTGGAGGCCATGATGGCAGGCCACCACTCGCTGCAAGAAAAGAGCAGTCCCAGCTGGCCCAGTGGCATAGAGGGCTAAGGCGCTGGCGCCTTACCTCGACCCATGCTGGCGACCTGGGTTCGGGAATGAGCCTGGGGTATCAGAGGTCGGCACGAGGGGCAGAGCTGGATGGAGCTGCCGACATGCAGGCTCTTCTCTCTGGGGAGGAAGCGCAGCATCCCTCAGCTGATGGGCAATCCCCAGTGGAAGCTGGAGGAAACTCAGGCCAGAGGGGGCCGAGGCAGTAGGCCAGGGGTTGGGGGAAGGAGGCCGTTATCAGGGCTATTCGGTGCATGTGTGCTGACTCCTGGGGTCTCTGGGAGAAAACCAGAGAAAATGACGGTTGGCAGGGTGAAGACCACCACCCCCCCAGAGGTGCCGCTCCCTGGTCGGGCAGATAAGAGCTGGTGATTCTGGGGTATGGGGCTGGGGGGGGGTCGTTGGTCAGAGGGGGGCCGACCGGCAGGGGAGAAAATGTACTGTGATTAAAAAAGAAAAAGAAAAGAGCAGTCCCTGGGATGCTCAATTCTCTCACACCCTGCCAACCCCCGGCAACCTTTGCTTGTTCCCGAACATGGGTTGCCAGCGTGGCATGAGGTAAGGCATTCAATGCCATAGCCCTCCATGCTACTGGGCCAGCTTCTTCGTTTTCTGTCTGTCTTGGTCTTTAAAACCAGCTATTTATGTAGCCCCACTATTGCACCAGTGTGCTGTTATCAGTGCCCCAACCAGTGACATCATCAATTAAAACCAGTCAGTAATGGACCCGAAGGAGATCATGGTGGGTATTCCAGGGGAGGGATGTGGGCAGCCAGTTGAGCTGCGCCTGCTCTGAAAACTGGTATTGGTGGTGGGGAGGTGCCTGTCGCAGGCTTGCATGAAGGAATAGCTCTCACCACTTCCCACTGGGATAATAATGCACTTTTGGAGCGTATGCATCTGAAAGGTATCCAGTATACTGCAACCAATGAGCTGTTTAAATTTACCAATATCTGGTTCCTTCTCCATGAGGTGTTAAATCAGGGGAGATGGACCATCTCAAAGTTCTGACGGACCAGTGATTATGTCCACTATGCCCAGTGTATCTGAACAATGCTTACAAAACAGTGTCATGTAAAGCCCCGAGTCCCACTGTTGATTTTCTTGACAGGTATACTTTGTTAGTGCAGGGCTCAGGGACTGGGCTGGTGGTCGGGACTCTTTCTCATGTAACCCATGACATAAATCCTAATTTATCTCCACCCCTCCTCCAGCCCTATCCCTGACAACTGGATCTCAAGAGCCACCAGTCTAGGAAATGAGTGGTATGACCTGGCCTTGGGGGATAATCGCAGTGATCGGGCATGGTGCAACATCCCAAGGCTTCCTGGGACCTCCTGGAACAGGGGATCAGGAGAGGCACATCCAGACAGAAACATAGTATCTGTCATCAGATGAGGGCTGCTACAACCACGCAGCCTGTCCCTGTACTACCCCATACTCACACCCTCAGTAGGTGATTTGTCCCCAGGTTTATAATCACATCCAGCTTGCCACACTGTGCTGCCGCCCTAGTGATCCTTAGGATTTGCTGTCCATCCCTCCAAGTCGAGACACCAGGGCATATAACCTCCCTTTCTTCACCCCTTCCTGCTCCCAGATCTATCCCCCAGCAATTGAGTCCCCCACCAGAAGCTGATTTCTCCTCTGCTGGTGTCCTTTACCTCCCACCTTGGGGCCTTTCCTTTGTAGAGCCTCCACATCCTCTCTTGCCACCACTACAGGTGCCTCCTCACAGCAGTTCTGCCCCACTAGAACAATGAAGGAATTCTGTAGTGGCACAGGCTGAGGAATGTGCCCCTGACCCACCACACCCATTCTTCAGCAACCCACCATGTTCCAGCCAGTCATCTTCTGTCTAGGCAACCTCTGGAGCAATGGTGTCAGATCTGGTGGTCTCTGAGTGGGGCAAGAGGTCCTCTGGATCCTAGCTAGCTCAGCACAGAGACCAGTGACTCCTGCTCACAACCCAGAGAGGTGCGTGCAGATGGGGCGGCACTTCGGTCTCCAGCCAACTACAGCGACTGCACTACACCACTCCCATGTCTGCTAATATTGGTCACTCCCTTCTGTTTTCTGAATATAACTCGCTCCTACTGTCTCTTCCCTTTAGTTGCTCCTTTTGCAGCTACACCCTCGTTGAGGATCTCTTTTAACACCTTACCCGAGATAGAGTATTACCTGCTTTCCCTTCAAATGGTCGTTAGTTCAGGTGAGACAGAGCACGGGAGCAGCCAACAGAGGCCCTGCCTAGAGCACACCAAATAAGCGAAGACTTGCACACTGGGTGGTGGTGGTGAAGTACAGTGAAATGCATGCTTAGATTGGCCTAAAAGTTTGTGAAAGTCTGCCTTGAGACATCCACAGTTCTATGAATAAAACCTGCTTTGATGCCATTCCCTACACACCCTGTATTGTTGTAAGCACAAGATTATCACTCAGTGCTGCTGTTGTTTCTGCCAACACAGAGGTCTGTACTCATGGAACTGAAACGTGACTCTTACTGTGCACCATCAAGTCGGGATTTGTTGCGCTACTGCTGTACAGAATAACACTCTACATCTTGTATGTACTGTACTGACATTTGTACTTACTATGTTTGTAAAGGAATACGACCGTAAAAAGATGGTAAGTACAAATGCACGTCCAGTATGAACACAGTGGTGGCACCTCTGGCAGACCAGTTTCTGTGGTGTCACTACATAATGGGGAAATAGTGGCAGATTGGAGGACTGCAAATGGAAAAAAAAAGTGTGGAAAAAAACAAACCCTGGCAACTATCGGCCAGTAAGTCTAACATCATTTGTAAGGAAGCAGATGGAAATCAGCATCACTGAAAGGATATTGGGATTTTTAGATAAGGACAAACTTACAGACAAGAACCAGTGCAGATTCGCTAGAGGAAGATCAGGTCAAACTAACTAACCTGATGGACTTCTTCTACGTGGTGAGTTGGTGACACAGATGGTAGACAAAAATCAGGTAGCTGACATTGTATACTTTGACTTCAGTAAGGCCTTCGACTCAGTGCTGCACAGAAGGCATATCAAGACAGCAGGACAAATGAGGCTCAGAAAGTATGCAGACAGTGGCATTGAATGGTAAACTGTCAGACATAAGAAAGGTAAGAAATGGGGTCACACAGGGGTTGCCATGAGGACCAGCCTTGTTCAGTATGTTCTTTAGCGCTGGAGAAAAGGACTGAATAGGAGGGCGTGTCTGTTTGCAGATGACACAAAGCTGTGTGGTCAGGTGGACATAGAAGGTGGAATAAGAAGCAAGCAGCTGGATGGGGAGACCCTCAAACAGTGTTGAATGCCTGGCAGCTAAAAATTAATGACAAGAAATGTAAAGGGATGCATACAGGCAGCGAGACTCCACAAGTAAAGTATAGCATAGCTGTAGATAAGATGGAATCCTCACATGAGTGTAATGATGAAAAGTAACCTGAAAAAAGTTCAACAGAAACATAGCGGCTGACAGCTGAAAAAGATCATTGGTATATGTCATCTGTCTGTGATACCTTATCCTACCCCCAATATCTACTGTCTATATGGGGTTTATGCCCACGTTACCTGCCCCCATGCTTTCTGCCTTGCTACCCCCCCAGGTAAATGTTAAGTCCTTAACTCTATATCAATCGTGATTGAAGCCATTAATAGTCTTATCAGTGAACAGGATGGGAGTACCAATGGAAGGATGGGTGCTGCGGGCCTGCACAGCACACGTATTCCTCTACGTACACCACTGACATGTCATGCCCCAGCAATGGGGAGAAAATGTAGGAAAACACTTCGTGGCAGCTCGATGACGGTCAACTCCCCAGCAGGGGGGCCGGGCAGCCGATCCTGTGGCTAAGACAGTACAAGGTGAGATCCTGGAGGAGCCAGATGATGGGGCTGGGGGGTCGAGCAGATAGGGACCACTGCGGGGAGACCCTGTTTACCTAAATGTTATATACCTTGGTACGCTGAATTGCTGATGTATCTGGTACTGTTTACCTTACTTCTTGACCTACACTGGATTTCCTGTTATGTTCCCTGTATGATCCACGCTGTACTCTCACTGTATTTTACGCTATTAGTGCCAGTTTTTGGCCTGGGCTGTGCCTGAAAAAGGTCTTGTATCAGTGCATCAAACCAGTTACCAAATGAATAAATAAATTACGAATTTAAAAAAAAATGCATATGGGAGAGATAACAGGCTGCAGGCACGTGTCAGACTAGCATTCACGAGCTGTAGTGAACTCATAATCTTGCCACTGTACATGTCACTGGACAGACCACATCTGGATCACAGCAGGCAGTTTTGGAACCCTCGTTGAGAAAAAGGATGTGGTTATTTATTTGTTCATTTATTTATTTATTTCTATGATGGTCGGGTAAGTAAGCTGGTCCAGAGGACCGTTTTCAGTTACGACCCGGGCCGCAAAGGTGGCAGGTAGTACACAGCAGCAAAATAACAATACAATCCATGGTTCAAAACAAAGATTCATTTGCATACAGGTACACATGGGAAAGCATCAACAGCAGCAACTAACAATACAGTCCATAGATTAAAACATAAATTGTGATTAAATTGTAAAGAATCACCGTGAAGGCAGAGTGACTAAAACGGCACAAGGGCGGCAAAACAGGAACTACCAGGAAAGGCTGATTGACCTTAAGTTGTACTTGACGGAGAAGAGGAGGGAGAGGGGACATGCTAGAGACCTGCAGATACGTGGGGCAGTGCTGCAGATAACACTTACTTGCAATAGTAATGTACTCTCCATTTTTCACAATGGATTAGCAGAAAATAATTTGGATCAGTAAAAGCGCTTCAGTATGGAAAAACTGACCCTTTTTTAGTACCTATTGAGCAATTCCAATTGTAACCCCCTTCCCCCCACAAATGGGGGTCCTGAAAAGTCTTTCTCTAGCTTGCCTACATGCTCACTGCCAGGCTGATGTCCTGCGTTTAGCGGTTAATCATTATTGCTAAAGAGTGCCTGTGTAGCCTCTATGCACTGTTGCTTTAAGAGCTGCCTAGATTGCAGTTATAATTAATCTGGAAGGGGGCTGAGTGTTGTCATGCTCGAATCCCGCCCAGGCTGCCAGATAATCGCTCTGTTTTTGCCATCGCTAATTGCGCAGAGGGAGCCCTGTTAATAGATGTAACTGTTTGTTCATCATTCATTAGAGTAGTAATAATAATGTAGTTTGTATAACCTGCCTTCTTTGCAGCAAGGACTGTTTTGTTTATCCCCACCATTTTGGCCCGGAACTGCCAAATTAGACCTATCAGTCTGGTGGGACCTAAAATGGAGCCAGACTACAGGAGCTGTCTGGAGTCAAAATCTGTAGGAATTGTAGTTTTGGGCTTTTGGCACCTTTTTGCACCTGAAGCTGGAGCTCCTGTTGTGACTGACAGACAGATCAGCCAACTGAACCTTTTGGATCTTAAGGAATTTCCCAGTGTGCTTGCACATGGTTCAGTTCTGAGCTGGGAAGTGAAATGAGAACAGCTCAAGTGATCTGGGCAGTAGTTCTGTGTAGTTCTGCATGGGAGAACTGTGAAAGGGCTGAGTTTTGGCCTGCCTGTCTGCCTGCTGTCCCTGAGAGGAAACATAGAGTTTATTCAGACTGAATCTGAGTTGTGAGGACTGTTTAAGCCACTGGACTGTGACCATGCTTTAACCTGAAGAAGACCGAAGATTTGCCGAACGTGATCGGCCTGTCTGGACTTCCAGCCACCTCTGAACTCCCGGTGTGTGCAGAGACTTTGCAAATGTGACTGGAGAGCGGTTTGCCTGGTACAGTAAAATTTCCTTACATGTAAATGTGCTGTGAGCTGCTAGTAGGTTGTGATTTGATTACCCACTGGGTGAACTGTGTTCTGCTTGCTAGAAGCTGTATCCAGCCCAAAACAGGACTGTATCTGAATTTATCTCCATTTGGCTGGGGCCTTGCCACACTGGCCCAGCCAGACTACTCGCTGCAGAGAGAAAGCCATCGTGAAGGGCGTGCTTCTCGGCTCCAGATTAGCCACCTACTGTCTTCGATTTTTCATCCAGCCTGTGTCCAGTCTTGGGTATCGTGAGTAATCATCAGGGTAGCTCCCTGCAACAACAGCCTAATCTAAAAGTGTGTCATCTGATTGTCTTGTTGTTTTCTTTTCACGAACTGAGCCCTCCGGCTCCGGATTACAAATAGTGTGTGTTGTGCATGTTGTTTTTCTTCCATCACAGGGCCCAAACCAGCTGCAGTGTTCCTGGCTAGCCCATCCTTCTCCATCTGGGTACCCAGAGTGTGTGACTGTTTATGGACCCTGAAGTGCATGCATAACTGTTTGATTGATATAGCCTTTAAGCAAATTAACCCGATTACGCCCCTCCCTTGTTCAAGTCCCTTAAATAAATCAGATCTAACTCTTTTTTGCATTTACCCTAACTGTGGTTCCAGTTTGTGCAAGAGTACTGTACTGCTGCTGTTTGCTGTGTATAACCTTGTTTCGGGGGTCCCAGGGCGGGCCAGAGGAAAGCCTGGTGGTAAGTGCAAACAGTGTGGGTACTTGTGTGGTGTATCAGGGGTATTGTGAAAGTGATTATTGGGTATTGTTCCGGCCACTAGTAAGGAAAGAGGAGGGTTACAGTGTCCCGGAGGGCTGTGCCCAGGTTAGCTTGACTACTACCAACCCTGACCTCCGGGTGGAGGCACCCATTTCAGAATTCAGGCCCCTTAACCTGCTACTAGCCAAGCAGGCAGGGGCAGTAGCCCTTGGGATAGTGCCACCTAGGGGTTACACAATTCTTGGGGTGAGTACCGATACAAATACAAAGCGTATATGAAGAGTATTTTTTCAAATATGGTGACTAAAATAAGCTGGTACTCACCTTATCTGGAACGCTGCTCAGGGGACATAATATGGTATATATAGACACAGTGTTCCGACTAAAAGGCCAAAGAAACACCCAAGGGGGTCATGACCTCAAAGTGGCAGAAGGAAAATTCAGAAAGGACATGAAGGAAGATTTTTCTTTACTGAGACTAATGGACCAGTGGAACAGACTACCCCACAATGTGGAGAATGTAGGCTGTATATCGGACTTCAGTATCAATATTCGGAAGGCCGCTGCCAAGTGGAGAGGTGGAGTGGACTCTCAGGGAGGAAAGTATTTCTTTTGATCTAGTAACAGTTTTATTGCTTGCAGCTGACTAAATGTGTGTGGGGCATTGAGTTGTGGGGACTCAGGGAGGTGGGAGAATGTTGACAGAGGGAGACTGAGAGAGGGATGATAAAGGGGAAGGACACCAAGGACCACATTACTCGGCCGAGCCAGTGATATTTATTACCCAAGGGGCCAAGCGACCCCGAAGTATGAGGGCCATGAAGCAGGAGTGTGGCGTCTAAGTGGCATCTGCAGGGCTATGAAGCAGAAGTGTGGAATCTGACTGGGGGTGTCAGCAGGACGTTCGTAGGGCAGACCGCAACTCATGCTGGGAGGGCATAGGAGAGATGGGACAACAAGCGGTAGGAAGCTTTACCTAACGGGAGGGCCAAGTCCATCAACCTTAAGCAAGGGAAGGGGACCAAAGCATATACAGGGGTTGGTGGTAATTCCCCATCTAGGGTCTACCAAAATCAGATTTAATATCCAGATAGGGAACAGTGGAAAATCCACATCCAGGGTCTGCCAAAGTCACAGATCTAAAATAAAAAAAATTGGGATACAGCAAAGAGGACAAGGAAGGGAGGCCAGGGAAGATGTGGGGTCCTGGGAGCTGGAACAGGCAGCGGGAGGGGGGGAAGCTGATCACAAGGGGGGATGGGAAGAATGGTCAGCTGTAATCGTTGTGGGGTCCGAGAAACATTGTGGAGAGCCGGGGCCTGTCAAGTGTGTAGGCAGCTTGAGCAACTTGGGCAAGATGGTGACTACGTTAACAGCTGGGGAGTGGGGTTGGGGGAGCAGTTGGGGCCAAAGGAGCAGGGGATGACTCCTCCAGATAGCACAGCAGGAAGTGTCAGGACAGAACCAGTAAGGGAGCCAAAGACAGCAACACCCCCAGGACATGGGGGAATCGGGATGTGAAGGTGGCAGGGGTTAAAGAACAGGGGCAGTGGGAGAAGGGGATCGGGGCTAAAACATGAGAGGGCAGTACAAAGTGGGTCAGCAGTACTAGACTGGGGCATGGGGGGTCCAGGAACAGATTCACGGTATTGGCCAGTTTGGTGGAACATGAGGTGGGGGGAGGGCATAGATCAGGAAAGTGTAAAGGCCACAAACAATGGCAGGGAAGGAAGCAGGGCAGTGAAGGGTGAAGCGGATGAACAAGGGTAAAGGGGAGCAGCAGCAGGGGAGTAATATGAGAAGGGACGGGGATAGCCAGGACAGGAAGTCTGGAGGGGGGAGGGGAACCTGGGGGAACAACGTGGGGGTAAGCAGTGGGATGAGGGAGGCAGGAAGAGTGGGAGGAGGAGCAGCGCTGTACTGTGGACAGAAGGTAGAGCAAAACGGGAAGGGGGCAGGGGAAAGGAGAGAGGATTGTCGTAGCTGGAGATTCTATACTAAAAGGTGTGAGATGGGGAGGCATGGGAGCAAGGAACAGCCGCACATGGGTGGAGTGTATGTCACGCACGACACCAGGGAGGGTGGGGCAGCTTATACCAAATTGTGTGGGGCAGGAGAAGGAGAAAGCTCCCATTGTGGTGCACCTGGGTGCAAATGACCTGGCCGGGTGTGGGGTGGAGGAGATGCAGGACAAGTTTGAGGAGGTAGAAAGAATCTGCAGTGAAGGAGGTAGCTCAGTTGCTTTCTCTGAAGTTCTACCAGTCCCCAGGGCAACTACTGTCAGAGAACAAGGAATCAAAGAATTTAACACATGGTTGGGGGGAGTGCACAACTAAGGGGTAAGGGTTGGTGGGGGAGTCGGGTAGAGCATGGGAAAACAAGAACCTTTGTGTAGCAGATAAGCTGCATTTAAGTAAGGAGGGCATGGGGGTACTGAAACTTAAATTGGAGGAATATTTGTCAACTAAAATTAGTTTAAACCGTAGAAGGGGAGGGGGCATGGGGTGTACTCTAGTCAGAGCCACAGGAGAAGGAGACCATAGGGCCTCCCCAGTAATTTAGAGGGTGGGAGAGGGGAAATTGAAAAGGGGGAGTGTAGAGGAGTGGGGGGGGGGTAATGGGGTACAGGGCTAACATTGGAAGGTGATATCCTTGAATGCAAGGAGCCTGGCCAATAAGATGCCTAAGCTACAGGCACTGATGACAGAGGGAGAGGTAGGCATAGCAGCCATCACGGAGACGTGGGATGCCTAATACCGTGACTGGGACCCTGTGATCCCTGGTTATGAGTTGTACCGGAAGGACAGAGAAAAGGGGAGAGGGGGAGGGGTGGTTTTATTTGTCAAAGATGGGATCTGATACACTAGGGAGGAGGTAGAAGAGCGCAGAACTGAAGCCTTATGGGTACAGCTTCAAAACTCTAAAGGGAGGAAGGTTAGATTGTGGGTGGTGTACAGACCACCCTCACAGAATGAAGAAATGAACTGGGAGCTGGGGAAGGAAATTCAAAGGCTAGGTGGCAGGGGCAACATTGTTATAGCAGGGGACTTCAGTCTGCCTGGGGTAGCCTGGAGCACCCCGGTCACCTCCTGTTCCAGGGAACATGTTCTTCTGGACGCATTCTAGGACTGTTTCCTGATGCGGGGGGGGTGCCACAGAGCCAACCAGGGAGGGTACCATACTGGAGCTGATGCTGTTGAGCGGTGAACATGTCAAGAGCACAGTAGATGAGGACACCCTAGCAGGCAATGACTACCTCACGGTGTGGTTCTTTCTCAGCTTGGGCAAGGAAGCAGCCATGACCAGGACGAGGGTGGTGGACTTCAGGACAGCAGACTTTGGAGGAATGTGTGACATCCTGGCAGGGCACCAGCCAAAATCAGCCCAGAGATGGATGCGGACCAGAAATGGTCCATTATCAAACTGGGGCTGATTGTGGTCGCGAACGTGTGTGCTAAGACGCAGAGTAAGATGTCCAGGAACAAAAGGCTGAGCTGGCTTAGCAAGGAGGTGGCTAAGAACGTGATGAGAAGAGAGCAGCTTTCTGTAGGTGTAAGGGAGCTGTGCAAGAGGTAGACCGGGAGGAGTACTCGAGGAACTCCAGAGAGGTGAGCAGAATGGACAGGGCAGGTTGGCACAAGGGATCGGAGAAGGGGAAAAGGATTTCTTCCAGTACATAACAGAGAAAAGGAGCTATAAGATGGGATTGTCAGGATTGGGGGATGGGCAGAAAGTGGGTGGACCAGGTGGAGGCACTGAATGAGTACTTCTGTTCAGTAGTTCTCTAGGGAAAAGGATGGGCCTATGCCACAGGGGATAATGGGGGCAGGAAAAGGGGGATCAGGGGTAACTCAGAGAAATCCCTTCAGACAGGGTTTTAAAGGGGCTCAAGGCCCTGCGGGTGGACAAGGCTCCAGGGCCAGATGGCCTCCAGCTGAGAGTCCTGAGGGAATCAGCGGAGGTTCTATCTGGCCCCCTGGTGGACCTGTTCAACATCTCACTGGTCAGATTGCATGCCACAGGACTGAAGAATGGCACTTGTGGTGCCTCTCCACAACAGCGGACTCAGGGATGAACCAGGTAACTACAGACCAGTCCACCTTACCTCTATCATAGGGAAGTTAATGGAGACCATTCTGAAAGAGAAGCTGGTGGAATTTTTGGAAGCCAGTGGTCTCCAGGACTAAAGGCAGCATGGGTTTGTCTTGGGGAGATCTTGCCAGACAAACCTAATGGACTTTTTTGATTGGGTCACAAGGTCACTTGACAAGGGCCATGTGGTGAATGTCCTGTATCTGGACTTCAGCAGAGCCTTTGACTCAGTGCCACACAGTAGGATGCTCAGTAAACTGGAGAACCTGGGAGTTGGGGAGAAACTGGTGGGGTGGGTCAGGAGCTGGCTGCAGGACAGGATATAGATGGTAACTATAGGGGGAGCACCATCAAAACCCAGGCCTGTAACAGGCGGGGTTCCACAGGGCTCGGTACTTGGTCAGTGCTATTTAACATCTTTATTGGGGGCATAGCAGATGGGATCAATAGTACAATCTGCCTATTCGCAGACGGCACTAAGATCTGTGCGAGAGTGGACAGTGAGGATGGGAGGCAGGAGCTCAGGGAGGACCCGGCTAAGCTCGAGCATCCTCAGGCATCTGGCAGTTGGGGTTCAGTGCTAAGAAATGTAAGGTCATGCACCTAGGAGCCCGGAACCCTGGTACTAGCTACTGGTTGGGGGGGAGTACAAGTAGCCATTTCAGTGGAAGAAAAGGATCTAGGGGTGATTGTCACAGCGGACATGAAACACTCTGCTCAGTACCATAAAGCAGCTGCCAAAGCAAACAAAATTGGGTGCATCACCAGAGGAATCACTTGAAGGAATGAGGAAGTCATCATGCCACTGTACAGGTCCCTGGTTAGACCACACTTAAGGTTCGTTCACACGGCCAAATCTGAGCCATTGGTAATGGTACACAGCGGCCAGATTGGTGTCGCTCTGCATGTCTGAACGCCACTGTTTTGCGTTTTCCACTGGTGTTTCATTGTCACTGCAATCCCTCTTTCCTTGGTATCACGTTCTGCTCAGCTGTGTGAACAGCCGGCACCATACACAATGTGGTATCAGGCTTTCACCAGAAGGCTCCAGAATGGGTCTTCAGACCCGATTTCCGATAAAGGTTGATTTTTGTAGTTTAGATACAGCAGAACTTGGCAAAGTAGTTCTTTTTGTAAACAGAGGGCTAAAACCTGAAGAAAACAGGGTCTCCAAGTCCAGCCGTTACACTGAGCATGCACGTATACATATGCATATCGCATGCCCAGTGTCCGCAGCTTGACTCTGGAGACTGTCTTTCTAAGTTTTCAACTTTCAGTTACAAAGGGCTGTTTTCCCAGGTTCCGCTGTTGTCTAAAGTACAAAATCAATCTTCAGCTGAACTCGGCCCAACTAACCTCCTTGACCATTCTGGCGCTGCAGCACCATTCGGACAGTGACATCACCCATCAACCTGCGGGCACCCCGCCCCCACCCACTGGAACCCTCCTCCATAGCAGAATCAGTGCTCCATTGTTAGCCATCTGAACGCTGCTCTGCAGCATTTCAGAATGATCTGGCAGCAACGATTAACACAGCGGTGATTTAATTCTGGCTGTCTGAACGAGGCATTAGATTACTGTATGCAGTACTGGTGCCCATATTTGAAGAAAGATATCAAACTGATGGGGGGGTGCAGCGAAGGGTGACCAAGATGATGCAGGGCCTGGGGGACAAACCCTATGAGGAGAGACTGAGGAGCTTAACATGTACTCCCCAGAGGATAGGAGGAAGAGGTGGGACATGACAGAAACCTTTAAATACTTAAAAAGGTATGAATTAGGTTAGAACAGAGGACCTGTTCAACCTAAAAGGGGGGGGGGTCCCTAAGGGGGCACAGTCTAAAATTAGTGGGGGGAAGGTTTAGAAGGGAAATGAGGAGGCACTATTTCACAGAAAGGGTGGTAGCAAGGTGGAATGAATTGCTGGAAGAGGCGATCTCACTGAAAACTCTGGGCAGTTTTAAGAGGTGGGTGGGACAGGGTCAAAGCGAAGGCCATTTCTTTGGGGAGGGGGAGAAGAGGGTGGTGTATTTATTTATTTAGTTTTTGTTAACCGGGTAGGTGCACTAGCCAACAGGTGACTATTTTCAGGCACGACCCGGGAGACACAATTACAGTACAAAATAGGTCAGTTTAGTTAACATAATACAGGCAAAGGTACAGTACAGACATACAATTTTCAAAGGCAAGCATCACGGTTTCAATAGGCAGAAGGTACTGGCAGGAGATCACTTTAGGGAGAGAGAGGAAAGGGAAGGTAAGGGGATTTTAGGATGACAAGGAGGTGTGAAACTGATGGGAGGTGGAGGCAATGATCGAAAGGACGGAAGATAGCAGCTAACTGCCTTGGTGCTAGGCAGGGATACACAACCGGCCTCGTGGAATCAAGGGACGGCAGAGCTGGGGTTGAACGCAGGTAGGGGGAAGAGTGTTGCAGAAAACAGGAGGATGAAACCGAGAGTGTAAGGGCAAGGAGGAGCTGGGGACACAAATTCAAAGTGTAGCATTTAGTGGGAAGGCACAATGGATCCAATAACACCAGAGCTGGGTCAGGAGGCGGCTAGGCTGAAAGCCGCGTCTGACAGAGGCAAGGGCGGCGGTCGACTGGCGGGGAAAATGCACTACAAAGACCGGGGCTGTGGAACTAAAACTTCGGCTGGGCTCAGGGACTCGTTTGGCTGATACGAGCTGAATTACTGGCTTATGCGGAAAAGGCGCAAAGGACCCGGGCTATGGAGCTAGAAATCGGCTGGGCACAGAGACGCACAGCAAAAGCAAATACGGTTAGATAGCGGCAGGTGGGGGAAGAGTTTGCAGAAAAGCAAGAGGATGAAACCAGAGGGTAGGGCAAGGAGGAGCTGAGGGACTCAATTTCGGGTGCAGCATTTAGTGGGAAAGACACAAAGGGATCCAATAGCAGCGAGCAGGATCAGGAGGCGGCTGGGCTGAAAGCACGTACAGCAAGGAGCGGCGTGATTACGGCTTTAGTGGGAAAAGGCACTAAGAAGACCCGGGGCTGCAGAACTAAAACTTGGCTGGGCTTAGGGACTCATGCGGCAAGGTACGGCTAGTTATGGCTTTTGCGGGAAAAGGCACTAAAAGGACCCGGGGTATGATACATCAAGGGTGGAAGTGGTTCGGGGAGCAGCTACAGCAGAATAAACTGTGAGCTGCGCACTTGAGCAAACCTAATAAACTTTACTGGCCTGTTTCTGCTGGCATGTTCGTGTGTAGTCTGCCAGTGGAGATGGCGGAAACCAACACCATTAATAGTGTCAAACATGGTTGGGGCAGAGTTAGCACCTTAGTGGTTACTCAAGTGGATAATAGTGAAATGGGAGCAAGAGTATGGATAGCGTAGACAAAGACCCCATGTGGGAAAAAGGTCCTGGGGTATGATAGCGTGTTACGGGTAGACTAGATACACCTTCCCTGTCAGAGAACATAGATGTTACCTGGCAGTTACTGCAGCTTCGGCCCAAAAAGTCAGTTTCAACCATTGGCTTGATCAAACATAATTTCCTACACAGAATGGTAGCAAGGTCTGCTATTCAATCTCAGCACTGAGCTAATGACTGCTAGCCTTAACAAGAGGCATAAACCTAATGAGAACAGACTATGTCAATTGCTAATCCCATATTCACTTATACATGGTAGGGAATAAAGCAAGTAAGACTATCCATGTGGAGACAGAAGCACATTAAAAATGTAGCAAAATGGCCTTCTATATGTTTGAATTGCTACTGGCTGGTTGTTTGCAATCGGTACATTCACTTGCTGTGTTAGATAGGGGATAGATGTACAAAGATACAAATGTTCATAGACGCAGACTGCAGATAAGGACTTCTTTGCCCACCCAGTCTGCCGAATTTATTCCTACCTAGTATGAGGTCTGATGCACAAACCGAACTCCAGAGCACCCCCCCTTTCCTCCAGGATACCCTTGTGTCTGTCCCTCTCCTTTAATGTCCTGTGACCGTTTTAGCCGCACCACCTCCTCTGGTAGGCCATTCCAAGTGTCCACCATTGTCTCCGTGGAAAAATATTTTCTCATGTTACTCCTGAGCCACCCCCCCCCCCAACTTCATACTGTGCCCCCTTGTATTGGAACATCTCTCACTTTGGAAGATGCTCCCTTCCTGTACTCTTGTTTTTGTTTTGTTTACCAGCAGAGACACATTTAGCTGAAAGCTTGTTTACAGGTGTGACCTGGGAGCACAAGGAAGTTAAGTGACTTGCTCAGGATAACACAGTATGCATATGCAAGTGTGGGGCAGTGAGATTCAAATCCAGGTTTACAGCCCATGGCCTTAAACCACTGCGCTATACTGCCTCGTCAATCTGTTTATACCAGTGAGGTATTTGTCTCTATCATTCCCCCCCCTTGCCCCCAGGGAATACATATCTAATTCTTTTAGTCTTTCCTCACAGGTCTTCTCCTGCAGGCCCTGCACCATTTTAGTTGCCCTTCTCTGCCTCCACCCTGTGTCCTTTCTCAGATGGGGCTCCAGAACTAGATGCAGGACTCCATGTGTGGTCTCACCAGTGTCTTGTACAGGAGCAAACTGTATGTGTTGTTTCTATTTCATTAAGTCTCTACCTTGTTTCACAGTTTTGTAATTGTACTATAAAATCAGTAAAGCATATTATTCTAACAAAAAAAAAAAAACTAGCTAGGTTATTCATCTTTTTCTACTTTCAATGTCTATATCGCTATAAAATGGGATGGACACAAATGGGTTGTTAGAGGAAAACAGGATTACAAAGTGTCAGTATAAGTGAGAACTAGTTAAAGAACTGCGTAGTTAAATTAGGTAAAAAAAAAAAAAAAAAAAACAGGGCAGACTAGCTAGATGGATATTGTCATCTGTCCGTAACCGTCTCTGTATTTGTGTATACTTGCAATCTCATGGACCACCACTAGAGGTCTTCTGTTTGTCTAATAAAGCCCCATACATATGAACTGCCAGCAAAGATAATATGTACTTGGAGTCAGCCCCACTGCCCCATACTATTACTATGTATATACAGCGCCGGCAAACCTGTTCTCTATTTCGTGTCATCAGAAAGCTTATTTTTAGAGGGCAGGGCTTTAGCGGCTCAATGACTGCTAAACAACTACAGGAGTTCACAGCCAAGCATATTGAGATAAATATTCTTTACAAGTGGACCAAAAAATTCAAGCTATTCCTGAATTAGCTCCTGAGGCAGACAGCTCTTTGTTTTGACTTGCCTGCTTGGAATGTGTCAGCTGCTTTTGAACCCTCTCTTTTTTTGTGTATGCTTGCAATCTCATGTACTACCACTAGAGGTATTTTCCCTGCTGTTATTCAGCTCTCTAAGGCTCTCGTTTTTGTAGTTGCTTCCACTAAACAGCATGGTTTTACTCAGATTGATGTTTCCCATAATAGCGCCTTTCGTGCGCGCACCACGGCAATGCAAAAGGTCGCTGTCCATGCCCACTGGTTGGCAGAAAAAACAGCGAGAATATCGAAGAGTAGCATCATAGCCATATGATTTCTGAATTGACACCAATTTAGGAATGTGTGGCCATCTTAGATTAGGGCAATTCCCAGAGACACTTTTGCCCCTCCACGGCTGAAAAAAAGAGCCTTTGAAATTGCCCATTCATTACCCTTAACAAAAATGGCTGCAGAACACATAAGGACTTGCTAGAGTTATCACTCTAGCGTACTATGTGATCTCGATGGGGGAGAAAAACAACACTGAATGGGTTGTTTGGTTGGCAGCCTGGTTTCTGACAGCATGATTTTTTCTAACCCAATGACCTCACAACGTGCAAGCATTAAAGACCCTTTACAACAGCACTGGGCATCTTATCCACAGCAGCTGTCCAGTAGATAACATATACAACCAGCTGTCTTTGTAAAAAGTCATCACAGACTTGTCCTATCAGTAGCATTCTGTTTTGTTTAGATATCTTATAATGTAAATGCCCCGGCTGGGATTAGAACCTGGGTGACCTGGTTCATATGTTGTGACTTAATATCTACACTAGAGGAACAGTTATTCACAGGTGGGCAGTTCAGTAGCACAACAAATACATCAGAAATACACCAAGAAGAGACCAGGGTTTGCAGCTACTGATTTTGTCCACCCCCCACCCCGCCATACTCGTGTCACCCATGTGGTACTCTTCATCTGGCGTGGAGGACAGGTGGGTATATGCATTCACAACTGATGTCACAGCAGCTCCTTGGTGAGACAGACAGGAGTATGTGAACTCCTAGAGGTCTGCAACCTCCCTCGACAGCAGCTGAGTGCTGCCTCCATTTGAGACACTTGGCCCATGAGCTGACCCCTGTTCAGGATCCTGGGACTCAAATGCCAACCCTCAGGCTTTCAGGTGCCAGCGTGGCACTTTCTTCCAAAGCCCTTCCCTGGGCCTTTTGTGAGAACCCACTCATTGCTCAGCAGCAGCAGCGGATGATGGGGAAGGCTGTGACCCAGCCCTCTGTTCCCAGGGGAGCAACCCCATCACCTCCCCACCCCGGACATCACCTCAGCAACATGCTGAGTCCTAAGAGTGAGGCCCATGGTCCTTACCCATCCTAGGTCTCCGAGCCAGTGACTGGCAGCCCATTTCTTGATTCAGTGTGTATGTGCACTGGTAGCCAGATCTTTCCTCCCTTATTTGTGAGATATCTGAGATGTCACTGCACTGACATGCCCTACAGGTGAATTTGCATGCCATTCAAGCGAAGCTGGGATATTTTTAAAATATTCAAATTAAATGGTGCTCTAAATGTTTTTTTTTTCTGGGTCTTAAAGAAAAGGCTTGATTGCTGCTAAAACCTAGTTCTGAACACCTGCTGGCTTGGATGTTGCATTTGCTTGGTGCTAGGCTGTGAGACAATCTGGGTACTTTGAATCACTTTTTAGGCTGGGTCCCCCACCCCAACTAAGTGCTATCAGACCCTGATGGTCATGGGGGCTGAGGCAAACTGAAATACCGTGGTGGGCTGTCCTCACTTTTTTTTAATTAATTTATTGTTTATACTTCCCCCTTGACTCTGACCCTTCTTAGGATAAACCCAGGACCACCCCACAGCATCTCTGCTACTTACTATGGCTGCATTCAGCCCCACAGTATACCAGTCAGCTGTTCCACATTAGAAGGGACAGCCCTCATTTTACCCCTCAGAACTCCTCTGTCCCACGTGGAGAATGTGCTGCCCCACATTGTACACTGGTATTCATAACTCTCAGTTGTCCCACATTAAGAGGGGCATCCCTCATTTTATTCCTCAGAACCCCGCTGTCCCACATGGAGAAGGTGCTATCCCACACTGTACACTGGGATTCATATCTCTCAGTGGTCCCACATTAGGAGGGATGTCCCTCATTGTACCCCTCAGAACCCTTCTGTCCCACAAGGAGAAGGTGCTGTCCCACACTGTACACTGGGATTCATACCTCTCAACTGTCCCACATTAGGAGGGACATCCCTCATTTGCCCCTCAGAACCCCTCTGTCCCACATGGAAGATGCTGTCCCACTGTACACCAGGTTCATACTTCCTCAGCTGTCCCACGATCAGGAGGGACGTCCCTCATTTACCCCTCAGAACCTATCTGTCCCACATGGAAGATGCTGTCCCACACCATGCACTGGGATTCCAGCCTCTCAACTGTTCCCGTTGGGAGGGTCCCTCATTTACCCCTCAGAACCCCTCTGTCCCACATGGAGAAGGTGCTGTCCCACATTGTACACTGGGATCCATACCTCTCAACTGTCCCATATGAGGAGGGACATCCTTCATTGTACCCCTCAGAACCCCTCTGTCCCACATGGAGAAGGTGCTGTCCTGTATCTGGACTTCAGCAAAGCCTTTGACTCAACTGTCCCACATTAGGAGGGACATCCCTCATTTAACCCCTCAGAACCTCTCTGCTCCACATGGAGAAGGTGCTGTCTCACATTGTACACTGGAGGGGTTCTGAGGGGTAAAATGAGGGATGTCCCTCCTAAAGTGGAACAGTTGAGTGGTATGAATCCCAGTGTACAATGTGGGACAGCACCTTCTCCATGTAGGACAGAGGAGTACTGAAGGGTAAAATGAGAGACATTCCTCCTAATGTAGGACAGTTGAGAGGTATGAATCCCAGTGTACAATGTGGGACAGCACCTTCTCCATGTGGGACAGAGATGTTCTAAGGGGTAAAAGGAGGGACATTCCTCCTAATGTGGAACAGTTAAGAGGTATGAATGCCAGTGTACAATGTGAGACAGCACCTTCTCCATGTGGGACAGAGCGGTTCTGAGGGGTAAAATGAGGGACATCCCTCCTAATGTGGAACAGTTGAGAGGTATGAATCCCAGTGTACAATGTGAGACAGCACCTTCTCTATGTGGGACAGAGGGGATTCTGAGGGGTAAAATGAGGGACATCCCTCCTAATGTGGGACAGTTGAGAAGTATGAATCCCAGTGTACAGTGTGGGACAGCACCTTCTCCATGTGGGACAGAGGGGATTCTGAGGGGTAAAATGAGGGACATCCCTCCTAATGTGGGACAGTTGAGAGGTATGAATCCCAGTGTACAATGTGGGACAGCACCTTCTCCATGTGGGACAGAGGGGATTCTGAGGAGTAAAATGAGGGACATCCCTCCTAATGTGGGACAGCTGAGAGTTATGAAACCCAGTGTACAATGTGGGACAGAGTTGATTCTGGGTGGTTAAATAAGGGACAGCCTATGTAATGAGGGGGTAGGTGGGGGCACCTTCCTGGAGCACAGGCCCACAGAGAACCAAGCAAATCCAGTCCCAAGGGCTGTGATGCTGGTTCCTCTTTAAATAAAAAAGATGAGCCACTGTGATGGTAAAGGCAAATTATTTATACCCAGCACAAACATCGTCATTGGTACTACCCCTCCAATACCTCTTAACTGCTATGAATTCAGCATAGCGCTATAATTTTCACACTCAGATTTACCTTTGCTCTGTATAGGTTTACTGATGTTCCTTATAATGTTAGTGCTATTTCCGGACACACAAACTATTAAATCATTGAACTACATTGATAGAAACATTCACTGTCACTAACTATATGGGGCCCATTATCTGTAGACATATTATTGTTTAAAACAAGAAAGTGCTCCACATTCTGGCCCTTTGCTATGATTTTTGAAGGTTAGTGCTAAGATGTTTAATACTGAGATGTTGAGAAGTGTGCCCCCCTATGGGATTACTAACAGCTTGAGATGTCACAAGCTGCATAGAAGGGTAATGGGTCCCCAACTAACCTTTAAGAAGTCTCCTATACATCTGAAAAATGACATTGGCTCCCCGGCCCCTCCATCGTCCTTTGTTGTCCTTACATTCAAATCACTTTTTTTTTTTTTTTTTTTTTCAAGTGAGAAATTCTAAAATATTTTTTTATAGCCAGCAAGGGCAGCTCATTTTGTAATCATTGCTTTCATACCTGAAACTCTGCCGGTCCCAGTGTAGTGCGGGTACTTCACTGTATTCTTAAAGCAACAGTGCAACAAGAAACGTTTTTGTTAAAAAACAGTTTCAAGTACAATTAATCAAAATATTACCATGCACGTCAATTCTAGTTTTTGTTGTACACCTTGGGCTGGATATTCAAACTGCGCCATTCTGAGGTGCAAGCCCTTGCGCTGCGCAAAATAGTTGCGTAGGGGTGTGGCCCAGGCGATATTCAAAGGAGTTGCGCTATTGAGCAACTCCTTTGAATATCACCCCCCAGCCACAGCCACTGTGCATGGCGCAGTGAACTTGCGCCACCACAAGTTGTCAGAGTGGAGCATTCAACTTGCGGTGGCCAAGTACCATTGCGCCATGCGCAAAATCACGATATTCAAAAGGTGACATGCAAATGGGGCCATAATTCATGCAAGGCGCAGGGGGGGCCATTTGCATCTGATTATGGCCCCATTTGCATGCCATTAGCATGTAGGTGCGCCGATCCCCGAGGACTTGTGCCTGGCCGCCCTGCCAGGCAGCAGCCGTCAGGGACCGACGCACCCTGCAGCCCGATCGCGGGCAGCAATGTGGCTCCCCCACCTCCTCCCGTGCATCTCCCTGGTGGTCCAGTGGACCGAAATGCCCGATCGCGGGCAGAATGTAAAATGACCCCCCGAACATGTTCCTAGTGCCCGATCGCGGGCAGTAAGTAAAAGTGCCCCCCCAACATCTCCCTGGTGGTCCAGTGGACCGTAATGCCCGATCGCGGGCAGAATGTAAATTGACACCCCCACCCAAACTCTCCCTGGTGGCTAGTATCCCCCACCACCCACCCATGAGCCCACCACCCGCCCCCCGACGGCGGCAGGCGGCAGCATCCACCCGCCTGCCGCCCGCCGCCCGCCGACTGACTGCCGGTAGGGCGCACGCCAGTGGTGCAGAGCAAGAGCCAATGGGCGTGCAGCTCCTCCATCCATGACAGTCAGATTTGTGAATCATCAAATCTGGACTGTCATGCAGGTATGGGCTGCACGCCCATTGGCTCTTGCTACCAATGGGCGTGCAGCCCTACCGGGATCAGTCAGTCGGCGGGAGGCGGCAGGCGGGTGGATGCTGCCGGCGGAGGCGGGGTGGTGGGGCTTATGGGGTGGGGTGGGGACTAGCCACCAGGGAGATGTTTGGGCGGGGGTGTCACTCTACATTCTGCCCACGATCGGGCATTACGGTCCACTGGACCACCAGGGAGATGTTCGGGTGGGGGCACTTTACTTACTGCCCGCGATCGGGCACTAGAACATGTTCGGGGTTCATTTTACATTCTGCCTGCGATCGGGCATTACGGGTCCACTGGACCACCAGGGATGTGAATGGGGGAGCCACATTGATGCCCGCGATCGGGCTGGTGGGGGGGAGTACACTATGCCCGCGATCGGGCTGGGGGGGCACAGGGACTGAGTTGGGGGCCAGCCACAGGTGGCAGCTGCTGTGTTGCGCCCTGCAAACAGCAGCTCACCTGTGGGTGGCCCTCTACTAACCTTTTTTGGCTCGAGGTCCTGCAGGTTCAGGTTGGGGTTGCACCTGCACAACTCTGCACAGCCTGGCTGAATATCGGGCTGTGCAGTTTATGCATGGTTCCTCCCCCTCCTGTTGAGCATGCATTCATTTGCATTGCGCTGTTGCTCAGCCTGTTTTCAGTGGCGCAACTGCCTCCTGCTGAATATCGCAGAATGGCACAATGTAGGACTTGAGCATGCGCAACTCTTTTGAATATCTGGCCTCTTATGTGGGACACCAGGAGTTTTTCTTCTTTTTTTTCATTATTTTCTTGGGCCCAACCCCTTACCAGCTCTAAAATTATATTTCTAAGCCAAAAGTGGCAGCGCTTTTTTTTTTTTTTTTTGAGAAAAAATGAAATTAAGCATTTATAAAATACTCAGATTTTGGTGAAAATAGAACCAAATAAAACTGGAAGATGCCTGGAATCTCAAGGGATGTGTCTGTATTGTTTTTTTCTTCTTAACAACAGAACACTCGCTGCTCAGCCTACTCCTTCCCCCAGCCACTGTAAGAGTCACCCAGTGCATCCACTCTGCCTTCTGCTGTGCTGCATCCAGTAGTCACCAGGGGGCAGTATTGCATCAAAGGCATTGTTGTCGAGGCACAGGTCAGGAAGCATAGGAAGACCAGGAGCAGGTATAAAATTCACAAGTAGCGTGGGTTTTTGGTTTTTTTTTCAGTAAGAGTAAAATAAAAAATAAAAATTTTCAGTATAACCATTTATAAAAGCAAGACAAACACAGAAAACAAAGTCCTTTATCTGAGGATCTCTCCAGTTCCAAGTTTCAGGCTTGCTCTCTTTCTAGAAACATAGAAACTGACGGCAAATAAGGACCACAAGGCTCATCCAGTCTGCATATTTCTTTTCCACCTTATGAATGTGCCATCGGCCTTTGCTCTGTCAATGGTCGATCTATTCATACTCAAATCTGTATTGCTTCCTTATTCCTATCTCATGCCTGTTTGAAGCCCTGCACTGCAATCATATCCACCACTTCCTGAGGTAGGCTGTTCCATGCATCCACCACCCTTTCTGTGAAAAAGAACTTCCTCACATTACCCCTTAATCTACCTCCCTCTAATCTCATGCTGTGTCCTCTTGTCCTGCTATTTTTCTTATATTGAAACATGTTAGACTCTTTCACCTTGTTAATGCCCTTAAGGTGTTTGAATGTTTCATCACCTCTCTCCCTCCTTTGCTCTAGGGTATATGTATTGAGCTCCGTTAATCTGTCCTCATATGTTTTCTGATGCAGTCCCTGCACCATTTTGGTTGCCCTTCTCTGGACTGCCTCAATTTGGTTAATGTCCTTGTGAAGGTGTGGCCTCCAGTATTGCGCGCAGTACTCCAAATGGGGCCTAACCAGTGTCTTGTAAAGAGGGATTATTACCTCCCTCTTACGACTTGTGATACACCTACTAATATACCCCAACATCCCCCTAGCCTTACCTACTGCTTTAGTGGTCTGCTTGGATGATTTCAGGTCATCAGTGATGATGATGTCCAAGTCTTTTTCTTCCCTTGTGACTGCCAGCAACTCCCCTCCCAGCCTATAGGTGTCTTCAGGGTTTCTCTTCCCTGTGTGCATGATCTTGCACTTCTTTGCGTTAAACCCCAGTTGCCACTCTTCCAACCATTTTGCTAGTTTATCCAGCTCTCTTCTCATTGTGCCCACCCCACCTGGATCATCTACTCAGTTGCAGATCTTTGTGTCATCTGCAAACAGACAAACCTTACCCTCCAGTCCGTCTGCAATGTCACTGATGAAGATATTGAAGAGAACTGGCCCCAGGACTGATCCCTGAGGTACCCCACTTGTGACTTGCATCTCTTCTGACTGTATACCATTTACCACCACTCTCTGTTTTCTGCCCGTCAACAAGTTTGCCACCCAGTTGACCAACTTCTGACCCACCCTGAGCCTACCCAGCTTATTAATCAATCTTCTATGTGGAACAGTGTCGAAAGCTTTGCTGAAGTCAAGGTAGGTGACATCAACTGCTCCCCCTTGGTCCGCCACTCTGGTTACCCAGTCAAAGAAATCTATGAGATTCGTTTGACAGGACCTTCCTTTTGTAAACCCATGCTGTCTTGGATCCTGTGCGCCTATGGATTCCAGGTGTTGCACTATCCTTTCCTAAGGAGTGTCTCCATAATCTTAACCACTACTGAGGTAAGAATGACTAGTTTGTAGTTCCCTGCCTCCTCCTTGCTACCACTCTTGTGGAGTGGGATCACATGAGCCCTTCTTCAGTCTTCTGGGACCTCTCCTGTGCTCAGAAACTCACTAAACAATTTTGATAATGGCTCTGCTAGTTCCACCCTTAGCTCCTTTAGTACCCTGGGATGTATGCCATCAGGTCCCATTGTCTTGTCCACCCTGAGCTTATCGAACTCTTGTAGGACCCTTTCTTTTGTGAAGGGACTAGTGCACATCTCCCTCCCCCCTGTGTCCATGGTGCTGAGCTATGGGCCCTGTCCTACCTTCTCTTCAGTAAATACTGAGCAGAAGTATCTATTTAGGATAGATGCTTTTACATGGTCCTCCTCCTCACATGCCCTCTTATCCCCTTTGATCTCAGCAATACCCCCTCTGGTCTTTCTCCTTTCACTAATGTATCTACAGAAAGTCTTGTCACCTTCTTTTACTGTTTGTGCTACTGTTTCCTTGGTTTTGGCCTTTGCCTGCCTTACTACCTTCCCTGCTTCCCTTAGGGAAGTTTGGTATGCCTCCCTATCTACATCCTGCTGCATTCCCTTATATTTCCTGAAGGCCAGCCTTTTGGCTCTGACCTTTTCTGCTACTGTTTTTGAGAACCAAAGTGGTTTCCTTCTTCTTTTGCACTTCCTTTTCTCTCTAACACAATGGGATGTTGCTTCAAATATTGCATCCTTAATGCTTGCCCACTTTGCCTGTACCCCCTCACCTGTATTTCTTTTTGCCAGGGCTAGCTTAACTCTGTTGGCCATCTTATCAAAGTCAGCTCCTCTGAAGTCCCATATTTTTGCCTTGGAATGGGATGATTTAGTTCTAGTGGCCAAATTGAACCATACCATGTGATGGTCACTGGCCCCCAAGTGACCTTCTACCTAGAGATCTGTGATCCTTTCCCTGTTAGTACTAGATCTAGGATAGCCCTGTCTCTTGTGGGTTGTTATACCAGTTGTTTGAGGCCCCCCCCCCGCAGGGACTCCACCATGTGTCTAGTTCTGGCAGATGTTCGTGCTGGTATTGACCAATCAGTATCTGGCATGTTGAAGTCTCCCATTATCAGAACCTCCCCTTTAGCTGTCATGTTTTGTATATCTTCTAACAGTAATGTGTCTGTGTCCTCCCCCTGGTCTCGACGCCTGTAAACAACCCCAGTTCGTATGGCTGTCCCATTTCCTGTTTCCAGGGTGACCCACAGTTCTTCTGGCTCCTTGTGTGTATTCTGAATTTCTGTAGCTTTGATATTTTCATTGACATAAAGGGCCACTCCACCCCCCTTTTTGCACCTCGGTCTCTTCTGAACAGTACATAGCCAGGTACTGAAGTCTCCCAAGTGTGGTTACTGGTAAACCATGTCTCGCTAATGGCTACTATGTCCAGTTTAGCCTCTGTCATTATTGCCTGCAGGTCTGGGATCTTGTTTCCCAGACTGCGAGCATTTGTGTACATGATTTTCCATTGGCCAGATTTCAGTGTGTTAGTTGTTGGGCGAGGTCTGGCATTTCCCCTGTGCGTCGTATGGGGAGCCGGACCTTTTTCCCTTACCTGATGATGCAAATGAACTACAAACATGCTGAACTCCTGTTTGACCACTAGCTGAGGGGGGGGAGGTGTTCTTCACATTCGACGTATAGGGTGCTGCACCCCTCTCCCCATTTGCTAGTTTAAATATTCTGCAAAAACATCAAACTTCTGCCCCAATGCACTGACTCCCTCCTTAGTTAGATGCAGTCCATCAAATTTAAAGCACTTTAGCTCCCAAAACTGTTGCCAGTTCCCTACAAATTTGTGTCCTTTTTCCTGGCACCAGCCCTTAAACCACATGTTTAGCTCCCCTATCTCCCCTTCTCTGACCCTCTGTCCATCTGCCCCCCTCTCCCAGACTGGCAGGATCTCAGAGAAGGGGATGCCGGATGAAATGGATGATAGTTTGTTACCCAGCCTGGACAGGTGTTCCTTGGTCTCCACAGCTGACCGGCTGGCAAAATCATTAGTCCCTATGTATACCAGAACGTCAGTGTTTTCTGCTGCTTCCTGAAGAATTTTAGCAATGCAGTCAGTGTCTCTCCATGCTACTGTATGTGGGAGACATCTGACCATTGCCCCTTGCTGGAGATAGGTATCAACTCCCTGAATCATGGAGTCTCCTATGATCAGAAGTTTTCTGGATTTCTTGTTTGCTTTTTTTGTTTTGGTTCCTGCTTTGAGTGAGTTTTGTTGTGCTAGCTCCTGTGCTGCAGTGTCCTACCCTGCAGTGTCCTCTGCCCCTTTGTTTGAGTTCGGAGATAGAGGCATATACCTGTTTGTAGTTTTTATATGGTTTGTGGAGATGATATGTTGGAGAGCACCGAGTGATGGGGCACCTGATTTGCCCCTCCTAACCACCTGCCAACCTCCCGGACCAACTACCCTCTGCGATCAAGCTGCTTCTGTTGGATGTTGGGGAAATGGCGGGCGGTTCCTATAATATATTTCCTCTTGAATATGCAATTTCAGGCGTGCAATCTCTGCCCATGCTTCCTGGAGCTGAGCCCTTAGATCTTCAATGGCCCAGCATGTAGGACAGTGTCCTAAATCCTGTAAAATTGCCCTTCTGAAAAGTGTTCCGCAGTACCTGCAGTTAATGATATCCATTACAGATAAGTTACTGGGTTTATAACCTGGTCAGAGTAATTAGAAGGAAGAAAATGAAATCAAAAGTTTGAGTGTTTTGTTTGTTTTTGTATAACTTGTTATAACAAGTTAAATTACTAGTGCCCCTGTAAATGAGGTCACTGTGTGGATACCCCTCTGATCTGCCCCTTCCTGCTTTGCTACAGGAAATATCACAACTGTGCTACCCTATAAAAGGAGTGTAGTGTGGGGTGGTTGGGGGGATGGCTGGGCCCTTCCCCTGCCAAAAAAGAAGAACCACTGACGAAAGAAACAAGGAGGTAGGAGCAGAAACAATCAGTCAGCAACAAATGCAGCAGCCCTGAAAACTTATCCTAATGATAAATAAAACTATAAAACCTGTAAAGCAACACTTGTAATAATTTCACAGAAGATATACCCTGTAAGAAACACTTTGCTATGGAGAAAAATAAAGTAGTAACAGAAGATATACCTTACAAAAGACAATTTGAATCAGAAGATTACAGCAGTAATCTGTAAACACACACCTGTAGGCAAACCCTGTAATAATGCAGCAGAAGGTATTCCTAGGGTTACCACCTTTTAAGAAGCCCAAAGTGGGACATTTCTTACTCAAACAGGATTTTTCATAGGACAATATCAATCAATCAAATCTTTCTTTATTCAGGCGAACATCGTTGAGCATAGCTCATTTATAAGATGGACCTGATAAGGTCAAGGTTAATAATTGATACATATGCAGATAAGTCAAAACACATATATACAGCAAGAAAAAGGCAGAAATTGATTAAACATAATAGTACAAGGTAGGACAATGAAAGCAGACTAGGGACTCTAATATATACAATACATATCAACTAGGGGGCATCATGATATACAATCAACACATGGTACCCAGGACTTCCAGGGTCCCTGGGCAGGCCAATGAAGACAAGGAGACACAGTGGTTGAAGTGACTGAGGAGTGATGATCACAGCTTCTGGTGAGTGACAGGGTAGGAAGTGGTTGAGGGACTAGAACAGGGGCTGGGGCTAGTAACAGAGGTGTGTAGGAATGATAAGGGCTAAGGTTGGGGCCAGGAATGAGTGGGTGAGGAAAATAGCCAGGGGTTGAGTGATTCTGTGGAGGTAAATTAGTCGGAAACAGAACTGTGATAATGTGAAGGCTGCCTGAGAGGGAGAACAGTGGAGATAATGTCTAGGGAAGTGGATTGCCAAATTAGGGTGTCTGACAGAGGGAGAGGGTTAGGAATGTGGATAAATTAGAACTTGTGGAAGCAGTTGCAATTATCTGGGAAGAGACTTAGATAAAGATGTTTGAAGGATGCTAATGATATCCAGTTAAACAATTTCAGGGTCTTTTGTAAGGTATTCCATGATATAGCTAGAGTATAGCTGATAGCAGATCTCCCGTGTCGAGTGTTGACTTTAGGCACCTTGAGCATGATGAAGTTGTGGCTTCTTAGTGCATAGGTACTAGCTCTGGACTGAGTGAAGCAATCTAGAATATAGTTAGGAAGCTTCTTAGTCAATGCTCTGTAAATCCAAAATGCAACATTTCTGTTTCTTCTGAGATGTAGGGACGTCCAACCGACGGCAGCATAAAGAGCAGTGATGAGTGTTAAGTGGAAGATCTGTAACGAACCTTAGTGTTCTGTGGTATAGTGTGTCCAATTTACTTAAGTAGGAGGTGGGGCAGTGACTGTAAAGAAAATCTGCATAGTCAAGCACTGAGAGAAATGTAGCCTGAACCAACCTCATCTTGGAATCTCTGGTTAGGAAGTGCCTTATTCTGAAGAATAAACCAAGTCTTTGGCGAAGCTTTTTTAGAAGTTCTTCAATGTGAACTGTGTAGTCAAGCCTACTATCTATCCACACACCCAAATACTTGAATTTTTCTACATAGTCCAGGTTTTCTCCTAGGATAGTGGATAGCTGGGGGAGGTTGTTTAGTGAGGAGGGACTTGTACGGCTTTGGCTGGAGAACAGCATTGCTTTTGTTTTCTTTGCATTTAAAAGAAGTTTCTTTTCCAAAAGTTGATGTTGTAATAAGAGAAATTCTGCTTGTAGAATTTCACAAGCTGTAGCAGGCGAGGGGTTGCTGACATATAAAACAGTGTCATCTGCAAACAAGTGAACAGATGCTCTGATAAGGTTTGAATCAATGTTATTAATATAAATGGCAAAAAGGATAGGGCCCAGAATAGAACCTTGTGGAACTCCTCTTAAAAGAGGTTTTAGTGGAGAAAGATCACCTTCGGCTTTCACTTGTTGTGTCCTTCCCGTGAGATAACACCTAAACCAACTAAGGGAGGATGGATCCAGGCCTATGGAATGCAAGGAGAGGAAAGTAGCAGTTCATGGTCCACCGTGTCAAAAGCCTTGTTTAGATCTAGGAATACAGCACAAACACTATTTTTTTTATCCAATTCAGTTTGCCAGTCATTTGTAACTTTAGCCAATGCAGAAATAGTACTATGCCTAGCTCTAAACCCAGATTGTGCTGGATTTAAAAGATTAGTTTCTTCAAGGTATTCTCTTAGCTGGATGCTCACTAATTTTTCTAGCAGCTTGGATAGCACTGGAAGGATAGAAATTGGTCTATAATTGTTAAGTTCCATGGGGTCCTCTGATTTCAATAGGGGGGAAACTTGGGCTGTTTTCCATATAGCAGGAATAGAACCAGATGTCAATGACAGATTAAAGAGATGTGTTAAGGGAACTGCAGGGATATGTATTGCAATCTTTAGAAAGTAGGGGTCAAGGGAGTCTGCACCTGCACTTTTTTTGATATCCAACTGCGAGATTAGTTCCTCCACTTGATTCAACAGAACTGGTTTGAAGGAGAAGGAGGAAACGGACTCTGAGACCCTGTGTACTGGGAGCTTAATTGTGCACTTAGGCAGGTTAGCTGGGAGGAGTCAGATGTAAGGCCAGCAATTGTAAAGTGGTTATTGAATGCATCCAGTATTTCCAGCCTGTCTGAAATTATGCCTTCACTGTGATGCATTTGGTTTGGTAGTGTGGTGCTTGAGTCTTGGCCTACTATACCCTTAATAGTGCTCCAGAACTTGGCAGGATTGTGGCAGGAGGAGTCGAGCTCAGCCCTATAATAGGCAGCCTTTGCATCCCGTACTTTCCTGGTACAACTATTTCTGGCTTTCTTGAATAACGTCCAGTCATTTGGGTTCTTGGTCTTCCTCGCCTTTTTCCATAGTTTATCCCTTTCCAGTAGTGCAGTTTTAAGGTCAGCTGAGAACCAACGGCAAGATTTGTTTTTTATTCGAACACAAGTGATTGGTGCATGAATGTTAAGGGCACCTATAATTATGCTGTTTAACACCTGATGTGCTTTTTCCACAGAGTCTGCTAGGTAGAACTCTTGCCATCTGGAAGAATGATTTAGATCATGCAGATAAGCCTCAATATTGAAGATTTTTTTGGATCTCCTCAGAAGGAATTTAGCTGGGGCGTTGGTTTGTTGGATGATCTTACACCAGCAATGAGGCAGTGGTCACTTATGTCACTGAAAAGCACTCCAGTGTGCGTGAATAGATGGGGTTTATTCACCAGTATGATGTCTAGTAGTGTGCCGTTGCTCAGGTTCTTTTTGTTGATTCTTGTTGGTTCGTTTATCAGTTGTGAGAATCCATATGTGTCACAGAATGATACTAAAGGTGCTGCAGCCTTGGATAGCCAATTTAGATTTAGATCACCTAGGATTATGATTTCTTCAGTACCTGACTTGAATAAATTCCCCAAGTGGTTTAGAAGTTTGTAATCAGCTGAGGGGGGGCCTGTAACAACCAATTAGTTGGAAAGCTGCCTTGTTGGAGAGAGCCACTCTGATGGATAGACATTCAAATTCTTTGGACAGGGATGTTGCATCTGAGCAGGTTACAGTTATACTGGATTTTACATAAATAGCCACTCCCCCGCCCCTGGTCTGGCGATCTGCTCTGAATAATTGGTAATTGGGTAAATTTATGTCTCTATCTGCTGTGGTGGGTTTGAGCCAAGTCTCGGACACCACTAGAAAGTCTGGCAAGGTATGGGCAACCCAGGCTTGTATCAGCGTAAGCTTTTTTAGGAGGCTGCAGGCATTGATATGTATAAAGCTTAGACCTTTGGCTGAGGCTAAGTCTGCTGGTGAGGTAATGCAATCAGGGGGGCCTGGGTTAATTTCCACATTTCCAATACAGATCAGTAGAAAAAATAATAGATTCATAAGGGCTTCAAGAGATAAGATGAAGGAACTGACTTTGGCCCTCCTGTTCATATTCAGGGGCTTCTGTTTAGAGGTATTCCAATCAGGGATATGGATTCGTGCCAATTCACCGAATAGCAAACAGGTGGACAGTTGTAAAAGGGAACTGTATACCCAATAATGGAGCACCGAGCGAAACGCAGACAGGGTAATTTGAGTCCCTCCATGGAGCTTGACCCCCTAAATGTGATGTGGCACAGGTAAGGCATAAATGAGGATCCGGTCCTTCTTCAGTAAGGGTGAAAAGGGTAAGGGTGAAAGAGAGAGACTAGAAAGATGAGTTGCATTCTTTAATGTGGAAGTGACCGGGGGGGGGGTATCATTCACGATGAACCCCATGAACAATAGGGATAGGGATAGAAATAGCCAAAGGGATCCCCCCATTGTGGAAGCAGTACAGATGACTGAATCCAGCTAGTAAGTGACAGCGTAGTTATAGGGAGAGCAGAAGGGGTAGCAGCAATGGAGGCTACTGGTTGGACGACACAGCAGGGGCAAGAGCCTGATTACTGGCTAGCGTGGCAATGGGGCCGGGAGATGCAAGTCGTCGGGAAAATACCTATAAAAATAATACTCAAGGAGTGGGGAGGGCAAAAATTTTGCGGCTTTCCCGTACCTTCCCTCGCTGTCTCCCCGGCTTCCTGGTCCCTGAAGGTGGCCAAGCGGTTGCCGCCCGCCTGCTGGCGGAGCGTGGCTCCGGTCGCTCGACTGAGGGCTTCAGTCAGGGAGCTTCAACTGGGGAGAGACAGAGGAAGGCACAGTGAATAAACTTATAGCAGGAACAAGCGTTCTGCTTGGCAAGGTGACAATAATTAGCACAACAAAAGGATGTGGGGGGGGCTGAGGCGCCGTAGCGTCTGGCCCACTTTACAGTATAACTAAAGGCTGTAATCACTCAAACACAGTTCATCTAACAATAGCTCCAAGGATTCCCCTTAAACATGAAACAGCTCTTTTTTAGCAGTAGTAAACAGAGGATCAAAGAACTCCAAAATCAGTTTTGTAAATACAGTCTAGGCAATGCAAGTCAATGGAGCAAAGAGGACCAATGGGATCTCGAAGGCCTTGAGGCGCCAGCCTTCCGATTGGTTTCGCGGCTTTCCCTGACCTTCCCTCGCTGTCTCCCGGCTTCCTGGTCCCTGAAGGCGGCGCAGTTGCCACCAGCCCGCTGGCGGGCGTGGCTCAGTCGCTCGACTGAGGGCTTCAGTCAGGGAGCTTTGACTTCCCTCGCTGTCTCCCCGGCTTTCTGGTCCCTGAATCCGGCCAAGCGGTTGCCGCCCGCTCGCTGGCGGAGCGTGGCTCCAGTCACTCGACTGAGGGCTTCAGTCAGGGAGCTTCGACTTCCCTCGCTGTCTCTCCGGCTTCCTGGTCCCTGAAGGCAGCCAAGCGGTTGCCGCCCGCCCGCTGGCAGAGCGTGGCTCCGGTCGCTCGACTGAGGGCTTCAGTCAGGGAGCTTCAACTTCCCTCGCTGTCTCCCCGGCTTCCTGGTCCCTGAAGGCGGCCAAGCGGTTGCCGCCCGCCCGCAATATGTAACCTCGACCACAGCAACAGACTTTTTTTTTCAAAATAATCAGAATTAAGACTAAGTGTTGCAGTTTTTCAGTTGTTTCTAGTTTTATTATCATTTTAAGATATTTTAGATAAGGTATTATAGTTTTTTACAACATTTAGAGGAAAGTCAGAAAATATTTTTTTCTGCTATAATGTCAGGACAAGTAGTATTTTTCATGTTTTTTCGCAGGACACAGCTGCCCAAATCAGGACTGTCCTGTGAAAATTGGGACAGGTGGCAACCCTATGTATACCCAGCAACAACAATTTGAATCAGAGAAAAATAAAGCAATAAAATGTTAGCTACAAACAGTAACAATCCCTGTGAGTACAACATAAAAATAACAACACACAGTAAATCTGCCTAGCTAAAAGAAGCCTTAATCCTTTTCCTTTCTCTGGTAAGGTTCTTTGTTCTGTCCTTTCAAGCAACCTAGAAGAAAATAGCTCGGGTGAAACTAGGTGCCTTGGCCAGCAAACCTAGTCTCTCTCTCTCTCTCTCTTTAGCAAAAGTATTTCTGCTCTTTTTATAAGTCTTTGTCTGGGAACTCTTTATGAAGACATCCTGTTTTTCAGAAAATGTTCTTGTCAGTTTCCTTCCTTGCAGGTGCAACAAAACAGTACATGGTGTCCCAGAACACATCCCTTGTTGACATATCTGCAAAGAGTTTGCAAACTAGCATCTCCAGTTAACCCCTTGAGCTACAAATAGCTTTTTGCAATCATTTCAACATTATAACCGTATACATTTTCAGGGATCCCACTTTCACATAAAGATTCACACATATTTTAAAACTTATTTTATTTATTTATTGAAATGCTTCACCAGGAAGGCACACTGAAAAAGAAGTTGCTCGTCTCCCGGTGCGACCGGGGTGGGGGGTACAATTGGATGAAGAATTAAACATACAGTTATACATTTATCATATCTGAGAAATTAAACATACAGTTACATTTATAACAAGACATACAGTTAAAAAACATAAATAATCATACAGTCACATTTGTAACATAACATACAATTAAATATATCATACCTGTGGAATATGCATTTAATTACAAGTGGCATATCTGAGGAACATAGTACAGAAATTTAATGTAGCCTTGGAGCCAACTCCTTGCAGGAATGGATCATGGTTAATAGGCAGATTATTTAGCAGTTATTGAATAAATGAGGTTCAGTGGGGAGACATCAAGGAGGGTAGAGGGGTAGACAGGGGAAACCAGCTGGGGGAAGGAGAGGATAAAGATGGGGGGACATTACCGGAGAAAAGTGAGAGAAAAAAATCAGTTGTGAAGCACAAGTTAACACAGTGCTAGTGTAATCTGGGAGCCCCTCAGACAGAACAAAAAGTGCAAATTATTAGCTCAAGTGAACTAATTCCTTTGAATAAGTGCAGGGAGGTAGAGAGGGGGCCAGGAGAGAGGTGGGGGTAAGGGATAGGGAAGGGAAGAATGAGTCATACCTGGATCTGGCCCCTTCAGAGTGCGGAGATAGCTGCCAGTGGCGGAATGAGGCGAGGACTTAGAGTAAGGGGCAGGAGTAGGCAAGGACAAGTTGGGTAGAGATAGTAGAGGGGATGGCAAAGGGAAGGAGGATGAGGAGAGGGAGACACTTGCCTAAGACTAGGCCTCTTCAGGATGCTGAGAACCCTGCCAGAGCAGAGTCAAGTGAGGATGAGTTAGGTAGAGAGGATGAAGGGGAAGGGGGAGGGAAGAAAGGAAGAGTCGTTTGCCAGTGCTGGACCCCTCCAGGATGCTGAAAACCATTTTCAGGGGGCAGAACTAGGTGAGGACAAGTTGGGAAGAGAGAAAAGAAAGGATGAAGGGAAAGGAGGGAAGAAGAGGGAATGAAGAAGCTTGCCTAAGACTATAGCCACTCAAGGATGCTGAGAACCCTGCCAGAGCACAGAATCAGGTGAGGACTAGTTAGGTAGAGAGGATATAGGGGAATGGGGAGTGAAGGAAGAGTAATTGCTCAGTGCTGGGCCCCTCCAGGATGCTGAGAACCCTGGCAGGGGATAGAATTAGACAAGGACAAGTTGGGCAGAGGGAATAGGGAGGATAGAAGAGGAAAGGAAAAAGAAGAAGGGAGGGAAGAAAACTTACCTGACAGTAGACATTGCCAGAGTGCTAAGAATCCCAATAGAAGGCAGATTTAGGCAAGGACAAGTTGGGTAGAAAGGAGAGAGGGGGAGGAGGAGGAGGAGGAGGCTTGGCCAGTTCTAGACCCCTCCAGGTTGCTGAGAACCTTGCCAGAGGTCAAATCTAAGCAGGGGCAAGTTGGTAATGGAAAAAAAAAGTTAGGGGTAGGAGTGAGGGGTTAAGCAGTGAAGGGAGAGGAGAGCGTGTTGAGAAGCAGGTTCAGGGGTGGAAGGTTTAATAGGGGATGTAAGTCATGGAGAGGAGCAGAGGCATAGGAGGACAGTTAAGGAGGATTAAAGCAGGAGCAGTTAGATGAGAGAAAGTTATGTAAGGCAGAGGCAAGGGAGTAAGAAGAGGAGGAGGAGGAGTGCCATATTTGGGCGGGGGGAGTTCCAGATTTGTGGGAAACGATAGGTAAAGCCCCTCTGACCGATGAGAGTGGTTTTGACGAGGGACCAACAAAGTGTGAATGTCAGAGGATCTGAGGGAGTGGGGGGAGAATGAGCATGAGAGGTAGGAGAGAAGTTCTCCTAACCAAAATTTAGAAGTGAGTTTGGCACATTGAGTGAGTTGCCTGTTGGCAAGCGGGGGAAGGGACAGGGCATGGTAGAGGTCACAGTGATGAGTGCGTGATGGAGCATCAAGGGCAAATCGACAGAAGGAGTTAAAGAGAGAGTCCAATCTGGTTAGGGAGGATTTGGGAGCGGCACCATAGACTACATCACAGTAGTTGAAAATGGGGAGGATCATCTTCTAGACTAGTTCACGCCGCGCTGTAGGAGGGATGCAACTATGGTTCCTGAATAATGCACCAAGCTTGGGGCACAATTTTTTCAGGATGGCATCAATGTGGCCACAGAAGGTGAGATGTTGATCCAACCAAACCCCAAGGTATCTGAATGAGAAGGTGTCCTCTAGGATTGTCCCATCAAGGGTATGGAAAGACAGTAAAGGGTGGAGCCTAGAGGCTCTCTGCCTGACGCCAAAGGTCATGGAGACAGTCTTTTTGGCATTTAGGAATAGCTGATGTGAGGCAAACCATAGCTGAACCTGGTGGAAGTCTTGCTGAAGGGTGGTTGGTACATCAGTGGGGCATTTGCCAGAGGAGAACAGGATGGTGTCTTCGGCCTACATATGGATAGAGGAGGAGGGGGAGCATACTGAGGGCAGGTCATTTAGGAAGATGGAGAAGAGAATGGGTCCAAGCACCGAGCCTTGTGGGACTCCTTTGGAAATAGGGAGGAAGAGATTGTATGCTGGATCTTGACTGACTGTGTTCTGCCTGAGAGGTAAACTCTAAACTAGTTTTGGGCAGAAGTAGACAACCCAGCAGCCGTAAGAGAGTCAAGAAGTAGGGCATGGAAGACTGTGTTGAAAGCCTTTTCGAGGCCGACAAAGATGGCAGATGTAATGATGCCATTATCCATCCCAGTGAGGATGGAGTCAGTGAGCCTGAGTAGGGAGGGGGTAGTGGAGTGGTTCTTCCAAAAACCAAATTGAAATGGGGTGAAAAAGGAAGAGTCATCGAGGGAAGGAGATTAGTTGAGAGAGGACCAGGTGTTCTTGAAGTTTAGCAAGGGCAGGGAGGCAGGAGTGTGGGTGAAAATTTGCTGGGGAGGAGGTGTCGCCACCCTTAGGGAGAGGGAGGACCACCACATGTCTCCAGGATAAAGGAACAGATGAGGATGAGAAGGAAAAATTTAGGATTAAGGAGAGAGAGGGTACGCTATAACAGAAGCTGAAAGGTAGAGGAGTTTAGGGCCAAGGTCATCCGGCAGTGAGCCTTTGGAAGGATTAAGAGAGAGAAGGGCTGTTAGTGTTTCTTTTGGGGAGACAGCAGAAAAGGAGAAGGAAGGGTGGGCATGGAGGGGTTGAGTGCTGGGTGTGGGAGGATGAGGAGGGGGGAGGTTAGAGGGGAGGAACTTTAGAAGTGCTGTGGTGCAGGAGGTATAATTAAGCAATAAGGCACGACAGGGTGTGTGTTATGGGTAATAACGTCACTCCTGGGGTGGGTTGAGCACAGGATGCAGCACCACCCAGAGGGTGATAAATGATAACTACCTGAGTGTCTTTATTGCTATTATACATGAATATCAAGTGTTAAAAAAAGAAAAAGTATGTTTTTTATTTATTTTGTTACATTTTTGTGTGGGTAGACACATTTTAAAAAAGTAATCCCTATTTTTTTGTACCACTGGGTGGCGCTGTTGCTGGCTGATCTTCTTGTGTGGAGAATGCTGGCGCTTGTCATTGGCAGCTCTTTTATGTGAGCGAGGGACGTTGAAATGCCGTTTCTGCTTATGCCTTATTTTCGCTTTTTAATGTCGTGGAAAGTAGCTGTGGAGCACGGTAAGCAACTAAGAGTTGCTAATCTGACTGGAGGCTGGTATTTTTTATGTGGTTTTATTTTTTTTTTTTTATTTGCGATGTAGAGCGAGGGAGAGCGGGAATTTTGAAGTTGTGTGCAGTCAGTCAGCGCGGGTTACTGAAGCCGCTCGCTTTCGGTGCGAAATGCTGCCAGCAAATTTGTTTGTCTTATTCTGCTACTGAATTGTGGTGCTGCTTGTTAATGTGACAGGCTACGAAAATGGAAGCGGCTGGCGGCGGTAAGTAATGAGGGATTAAGCGGTGTCTCTAGGACTGGTACCATGATTTGTGTTATGTGGTCAGATGTGTGTGCCTGGACTTAATCCAGTGATGTTATAGCTTAATATCATCACTGTCCGAGGCACACACTGACCAATCAGAGTGCAGGAAATTTCATTGCCATTGTATAATAGGAGTTAACTTCTTGAGCCACTGTGCACGGTTCAGAGACCAATGAGGAGGAGGTGGATGTGAAGGGGGGAGAATAGGGCATGGACCACTTTCCAGAATTTGGAGGGAGAATTTATGTTTTTGAGAAAAGATTATTTAAAATATTCAGACTTGGCAAGTCTGGTAGCTTGTGTGCAAGCATTTCTTAACATGCGATACCTGGCATAGTCTGGGGGAATCTGGGAGGCCTTATGTTACCGCCAAGCTTTGTCTCGCTCCCTGAGACAGATCAGTAGCTCAGGGGAGACCCAGGGATGATGGTTGCCATGAACTGTGGTGCGTTTGTATGGAGTGTAGGAGTTCCATGTAGTTAAAAATTTATCTTTAAAATAAGTGAGGGCTTGGTCAGTGGAAGGAGCAAAGGCAATAGGGGACCAATTGGAGTTGGCAGTTCATTAAGACAGGTATTAAGGTTTAAGGAGCGGAGTTGTAGAATTTTGTGAGGCGGTTTTGGTCTATGGACTTTCCTGACTATGAAGATTGGGCGATGATCACTGAGGGCATCTGGGAGGATGCCTGATTTAATGACTCAGTGGGGGAGAGAGGTGAGAGCCCAGTCTGTCAGGGAGTGGTTAAGGGTTTTATGATTTGGACGGGTGGGTTCCAGGATGAGTTGGGGGAGATTGAGGGCCGTGATGTCATTCTGTGTCTTGGCAGTTGTTGGTGATAGCCAGTTTATGTTTACATCACCCAGGATGTATAGCTCATCTTTATGTGAGAGGGAGGTTATGGAAGTAATGAGATCCAAAGTATTGGATGGCTTGGAGCCAGGTCGACAGCAGATGCCAGCTGTGAAGATAGGGGAGGAAAAAGGCAAAGTAATATTTACTACAAGTGCGTCATACGCAGAGGGTAAAGAAGATGATAGAATGGTTGTGAACTGAAGCAAGGACAGGATTTGCATGGCTACTTTGCCACCCCTGCCAGTCCTATCCCACCTGATTATGGAATAACCTGGGATATTAATAGCGAGATCAGGTATTTTTGCGTTTAACCAAGTTTCTGTTAAAATTAGTATATCAGGTGTGAGGGAGATTACCATAGGATGTAAAAGGTCAATTTTTGACATGAGACTGCAGATGTTTAAGTGGAGGATTTTCAGGCCCATGGGGAAGGCAGAAGGGGTGGGGGAAGTTGGTATTTTTGTGGAAGGATTGCAACTGGCAGAGATGGGTGTAATGGGACCAGGATTGGGATGGACATTTCCTAATGCGAGTAGGAGGAGTGCTATTATGAGTGGGTGGAGTTTAGGGCATTTGTGACAGGCCGAGGATTTTATAAGTATTTGGGGGGGGCTAGGTGAGGTGAAGATAAGGCGGCGAAGGAAAGCTAGGTGGCTAGGGGCTGAGAACAGAGTAGTAGGGGGGAGGTGAGGGAAGTGAGACCAGAGTATTTGAGGAGGTGTAGGAGTTATGGCAAGGATAAAGGTAGGGGATAGGAGAGCAGAGGGGAAAGGTGAGAAAGGTTTATTGGACTGAGGAGAATGTGGAGCTGAGGTACATACAATTGATAGAATCAGAAGGCAGGGAAGTGGTGAAGAAAGGGTGGGCATATTGTATGGATCAGATATGCAAGGGGGAAGAAAAGACAGAAACAGCAAGTGAAGGCAGAAAGATAGTGGGAGGCAGGGAATAGTGAGACCGTTGGAGTGGCCAGTTCCTAGGTCTCACAAGAAAATGTGACTGCGCAGTCAGACAAGCAAGTGACAGAACAGAAGGGGATAAATCAGATCCTTGCATTTAACTCTTTCTATATAACAAATGGGACAGGGTCTTATTCAGCCCTGTCACAGGCATCAACTCTCCCTTCCCAGTAGAGGGGATGGTGTCCTTTGTGACACTTATTCTTCCCTTCGTCTGGCTGGGCCTCCAAGGACCTAAGCTTGTTTCCGAACCTGGGTGACAGTGGGACAAATCAGTTTGTCAGATGAGTCTGACCAGTAGTTTTCAAAATTTGGTAGCTAGATCAGTATTTTTAATGACCACCACTTTCAAGGGCTTATAAGCAGGTAGCCAGTTGACCAGTAACTATCAAAATCTGGTAACCAAGCCAACTCTTTTAGTGGCCATTGGCCAGCTGGCTACCTGATTTGTCCCACCTTACCTGGATCACTGGCACTGCAAGCGGTAGACCTACTACTACTGCGCTGACAGGCTAACCCTCTTCGGAGCTGTTCTAGTGAAATTTCATTCTGTGTTTTATACTAAAGTGTGATATGTTGCCAGTATGTATCATTCTGTTTTATATTAAAGTGTGATATGTGGCCAGTATGTATCATTCTGTGTTTTATACTAAGTGTGATATGTGGCCAGTAGGTATCATTCTGTGTTTTATACTAAAGTGTGATATGTGCCAGTAGGTATCATTCTGTGTTTTATACTAAAGTGTGATATGTGGCCAGTAGGTATCATTCTGTTTTATACTAAAGTGTGATATGTGGCCAGTAGGTATCATTCTGTGTTTTATACTAAAGTGTGATATGTGGCCAGTAGGTATCATTCTGTGTTTTATACTAAAGTGCGATATGTGGCCAGTAGGTATCATTCTGTGTTTTATACTAAGGTGTGATATGTGGCCAGTATGTATCATTCTGTGTTTTATACTAAAGTGTGATATATGGCCAGTATGTATCATTCTGTGTTTTATACTAAAGTGTGATATATAACCAGTATGTATCATTCTGTGTTTTATACTAAAGTGTGATATGTGACCAGTATGTATCATTCCTGTTTATTATGATTATTATTTTTCTTCGGTGTAGGTGTATGGAACACTAATAGGAGAACAGCCTTCCAGAACTTGGTAGGATCAGTGCCATTGGATAGAAACTTGTTCCAGGAAAAAAACATCCTTAGCCTGTCAGCTGATTTTGGCGCAGTAATTTTGGAGTTTGGTGCATGCGCCTGTCAGCTGTAGACCCACAGGACTTGTGTTTAGCCCGTGCTGCGTTTCTAAGGTGAAAAGTCAGCTAACTCAGAGGTGGGGGGGGGGGTTAGAATGTCAAAAAAGGGTGATTAGCTGGTGGCCACAGAGAAAACACTGTAAGAAGAACTTTAAGAAAAACATAATATTTGGACACAAAGCAGCTAATATTTCTCATTAGCTCTGTATTTGGTAGCCCCCATTAGTTATTACTGAGGTCATTTGCATGAAAACAGGATAGTTGTTCCTTGGGGGTTCATCAGCTCCTATTGTTTCTTCCCAACTGGATGTCATAATACTCTGCTTGTGACATCAGTTATTCCCATGGCAACAGACTGAGATGTCACAACAGAGCATTATAATTTCGAGTAGGGAACAAGCTACAGAGGCAGATGAACTCCAAGGGATAAAGATCTTGTTATTGTGGGAATTTCTTCATTGATGAAGAGTGAAGAGAAGAAAGCTACATAAATGTATGAAATATAGGCTGAATTGAATCTAAATATTGTGTTTTTCAAAGTTTTCCCCAAAGGCATCAGCTGCTCTTTATAGAGACACTGGCAGCCCTTTTTTGCATCATATTATTTTTGGTTGAAACCCCATGTTTTATGATTGCTTACCATCTCTAAAATCCATTGATGTTGCTGGTTGTTTTATCTGCTTCCTTCCTTAGTAGAACTGAAATGCATGCTAATGGTGTAATTATACCCAGCCTGGTTTTGTTTTGAATCTTTGATCTGCTCTTACTGCATACTTCCTGAAAATTAGAAACACTCCAAACATTGCAGTCACTCATGATGCAGTAGTTGCATATCCTCCCACTGCATCACAAATGGCTAGACTGTGTTGTGGGTGTTGCCAAGTGCAGGAAAGAGTCAGTGGGAGTTAATCAAGGACTATGAACAAACACTTTTTTATGTGGTAACACCAGTATGGTGGGCAGTCTGTTAGGAATCAGACTCCAACAACCAGCTACATCTGCAGTCTACAGAATATAAGCAATCATAACATGTTTTAAACTAAAGACACTGTGAGGCCTAAGGGGGTCAACAGTGTCCCTTTAAACTATAACCCATGAGGTTCATGCTCTGGAAGCACTAGCCTTCACTTGGGGTCCCCATGGAGCAGAGAGGGGGCAGTGGGAGGGTGAGTGGATACTGTGCCTAGAAAATATTCTTGAAGACCTAGGGTCTGATTTTCGAAGGATGGCATAGGGCATGCATCTAGCCCTGTAACAGACTTTTTCTTTGATGCAGCTGTGCCATTCTCCTTTGCTGCAACTACGCTCAGTTTTACCATCTTGGGCACAGTTGCAGTAGTGTCCACATTTTATGGCAGTTACATATTTGGCACACACGCCACACAAACAGCCCCTGGGATTGCCGTAAGTTAGACCACAAAAAGTTGGTCTAACTTGCAGCAGTTTCTGCACGGGATAGAAACTCCCATTAGAGTGTTGCAAGCCCAATGCGCCATATCTGCAGCATACCTGGGGCTTGCAGCAATCTAATGCTGTCGAAAATCCAGCCCCACCGAGCGATGGGGGATCACTCAGCATGCTGGCGACCTCAGTTCGCGCCCGAGCTCAGGACAGCAGGAGCAGAGTCCGCCGGGGAGGGTTCAGAGCATCTGATGGATGCTGTCCCCTCTGTGGGGGTGGGCACGACCCTGCACCACTCTTGAGTGGCTCCTGGCAATCTGTAGTGGCAGTGCACTTTGTGGCACTGGTGACCTCTTACTATGGTGTATCTAGTCAGGACACAGCAGGCGTGCGGCCGCCTTATGGGTGGGGGATGGGAAACACCAGAAAAATTACCTATCGGTTAGCCAGATGATGATGGTCACTGGGTCCCCTCTGTCACAAAGCTCCAGCGGAATGCCCTCTCTGGCTGCTCCTGTAGCCCCCATGTCTGGGTCAGGGTCGAATCCCAGTCTCTCTTCTCTCCTAAGGGCCCAGGGGAAGGGAGGGGAGGGCCCCCCCCGAAGAGATACATTGGACGCACTCAGTGCATGGGAATTGGGGCTCAGCAGGAAAGTGGCAGGAGGGGATGAACTGGCTGGTTGGATGTCCTAGACGACCTGAAGGAGTGGGCAGCTGTGCGGTGGGGGAGGTAAAGATAACACACACACACACACAAAAGTTTGGCCCTTGGAGTTAGCAACTTTCCTAGCTTCCGAGAATCAGTCTTCTCCAGAGAGCTCCACTGTGGTCTTTTTTTTTATCTTTATTTGGAAAAAAAAACAAGGCAGCATATGTAACAATAGTTGGACACTAGGGCAAGGTACCCTAAGACTATGGTAAAGTCAAGTGCAGAGTTTCCCAAAAATTGGTTCTTGGTGCCCTTCTGGGATAAAGGTTGTCCCTTTTTGACATAATGTACAGAACCCAGTTTCCCATAGTCTTGAATTTTGGAATATCCTGATTCGCCTTGGCCTTTAGTTGCTGTATTTTATAAACATTGTTCATTAAATTCTGCCGTAATATGATGGTGAGGGAGTATGTGCCTGTTGGAAGACAAAAATGGTGTCCAATATGTTTTTTAATTCTGAAGGCAGGCAGATTTATTTTGTTCTTCTTTTATTAACGTTTTGCATCCTGGTTGACAGGTCTTGTTTTTTTACAGTGCATTACACTGTTGTGGTCCTAGACAATCAGAATGCAGCAAATTTCCTACCCATTTCATAAGTGTTAATACGGTAACTGTTACATGTGTTATTAAGATGGTTGTTACATGTGCTAATAAAGTGGCTGTTGCATGTGTTATTAGGATAGTTGTTACATGTGTTAATACGGTGGTTAACATGTGTATTAAGATGGCTGTTACATGTGTTAATAAGGTGGTTGTTGCATGTGTTATTAGGATAGTTGTTACATGTTAATAAGGTGGTTGTTAGCATCTTTATTAAGATGAGTGTTACATGTGTTAATAAGGTGGCTATTATGTGTGTTACTAATACAGTTGTTGCACATGTTAATAAGGATGTAACCTGATGGTATGGTACTTTGTAGAGTGTGTGTTGGAAATTAGTATGTTATCAAGGTGTTAATAACACACTAATAATGCAGTAGTAGTTAATTTAAGTATCTACTAACCAGGAACCATCATATATGGGGAACTATATGATTGCTTTTGCTATGGGGATGAGAGCCCGACTACATACATGCATGTATATGTATGTATATATAAAAATAAAATGTATTTTATTTAAAAATTGGTAACGAATGATGAGTAAGTGTGGTATACAAGAAAATAAACCTGAGGGAGCTAACAAGATCATAAGGCTACGAGCCCAAAGGATGGTCTTTTATTTCATATAGCAACACAACCACCACTGTTTTAACCCCCACTGCTTCCGCTGGAAGACTGTTTCAGGCATCCACCACTCTTTCAGCAAAGTATTTCCTCACATAACCTCATAAATTTGCCCCCTTCCAGCTTCAGTACATTTCCCCTTGATCTTCCTGGACATAAGTCTCCACCACTCATTCACACTAGTGGGATTAGCGCCGGAGGCACTAAGACCCATCGGGAACAAACTTTTGCTGGAGGGTCGGTATGAGAAGGCAGCGACAGCCCTTATTTCAGCCATTCGGCCAGTAATGACCATCTCGGCGACCACCCTCCAACCGCCTCAGTTCCTTTTTTCCCGCCGTCGAGTGCGCTTCAGTGACGACGTCGCTCGCCTGTCGGGAGTCAAACTTCAAACTAGCGCATAGTTTTCAGTTTGTTTTTTTGTAACTTTATCACGATAAGTAGTATCGCTTAATTTTATTCTATTTTCGTTAAATTTTTCTAATATTTCAATTTTACTTGACGAAGTCTCAGCCTACTGGACGGAGTCAACCATGAGCAGGTCAGGTGACGGTAGGGAGACTTCGTATGAAAGCTGTTCAGTCAGCCGGGCTGGGTCCGGTCAGCCTCCTTCTCCTCAGCGGGGGTTCCGACAACGGTCAGTCCGATGCCGAGGATGCGGTCCCCGCCCGGCATAAAAAATAAGCAGTCGCATTCTCGGCACCGTTCGGCCTCGAGCTCTTCTTCGGCCCACAGGTCAAAAAAGAGAAGGCATCACTCGAGGTCGCCCTCTGGTATGTCTGCGCGTCGACGCTCGGTTATCATTGCTAGTTGCCGGTCTCCTTCTTCGGAGTCGCCAACTTCCGGTAATCGTCGTCCTCGACATCGGAGCCCTCCCGCCTATAGGTAGGACTCCAGATGAGCAGTTTCATCAGTGGGCCGCTCTTATGGAGCAATGGGCTCGGAGGTTGGTTCTTCTGCCTGGCTCGGTTGCCTCGGAGCCCTCGGGCCCCTCCGGCGATCAGGTAGGGCGGTTGGACCTTCCTAGTCGCGTGGCGCCTTCTTCGGTGCCAGCGACTCCGGGCTTAGGTGTTTCCCCCCTCACATGGCTGCGGCGCAGGGGGCCTCACCGATGCCCTTATCTCCTGTTTTTTTTCCTTTCTAGCTTTCCTGGGGCTCTTCGGCGCCTTCCGTGGGAGTCTGGTAGCTTAGCCGGGCGCGTTTTCGATGCACGCTGGGTTTCTTGGCGCCGTCAGCGGTGCTCTCGGGGTCTGCGGCGCCAGCGAAGTCTATGGCGCCCGCCCGGTGGTGACGTTGGATAGAAGGGCGCCGTCCGCTGCACCGCCGAGGCGCGCGGGGCACGGTGCCTCTCGGCGCCGTCGCCTCCTCGGTGCTGTCTTCAGCCCGCTTGCGTCTCGGCGCGGCAGCCATAGGGACTCTCCTTGTTTTCTGCTATTTCCTCCTCTCCTAATTTCCTCCTTTCCTGTCCAAACAGTCCTTTCTGGACCATCAGGAGATGATGTTGAGCCTGACCCAGACCTTCGGTTGGGTGATGAAGTGGAGGAAACAGGATCTTTCTTTGCTACAGAGCCTGTGGTCGAGGACCTGTCCTTTAAGTCTCTGTTGAAGAACCTGGGATCCACTCTTTCTCTCCAGACTACAGACATCGATCCTGGGAAGATATTAAGACTCCAGTATCTTCATGCTTCGGAGATCCCTACGGATTTGACTCCTCCGATCCAGCCTTCCTTCGAGACCCTGTCTCAAATGGTATGGAATAATCCTGCTCTTATTCCCTCAGTGGCTAAATCCATTGATAAGAAGTATTCAGCTCCCAAGGATCGTCCCATTTTGGCATCCCAAGCCTTTGCGGATCCTATTGTAGTCCTGGCAAGAGAATGACAAGTCGTTCTTCCTCAAACTACTACAGCTCGACCTATTAACAAAGAGTCTCGTAAGATTGATACATTAGATAAGAGAGTCTTTGCTGCCTCCACTCCAAGTATGCGACTGCCAGTTATCAAGGCTATTTTCTCAGTATGAGTATATCCTGTGGCACTCTATGAAAAGAATGGTTGAAGCTCTTCCAGACTTCGGATTCCAAGTCAGAGCTTCTTCTGACCGCTATTAAGAGGTATTGAGTCCAATAACCAACAGGTCAAAGCCGCTATGGACGCTCGACACTGCTTCTCGCTCAGCAGCCAGGGATTTGTACTCGGCGCCATTCCTGGCTGCGTACTTGGCTTCACGAATGATGCTCAGCAGCAGGTGATGGCGCTGCCTTTGATGGCTCCTTTCTTTGGCCCTCAGGTGGAGCAAAGCCTTAGAGGCCACTCAGAAGACTAGATCGGCCATTAAGTTGGCCAGGATCTCGCCTGCCCCTCTCAGGGGCATGTGAACAGACGTCAGTTTCATAGTCGTCAGTCCTTTCGAGGCAGAGGCAGGGAAGCTTCCATAAAAGCCAACCTGCCCAACCTCAAAAGAAGGCGCTGGCAGAAAGCCAGAGGCCTAAAGCTCCCAGCGCTACCTTATGAGTCGTTGGCCCAAGTTCCATCCACTCTGCCCGGGTGGAACTTTCTCCTCCGATGGGAGGTCGTCTGATGTACTTCTACAACCAGTGGAAGTCCATAACCGGACAAATGGGTCCTTCGGATAATTAGCGGGTTATTCTCTCAATTTCTTGAAACCCCCGAATTGTCTCCCAGACATGACAACCCAGGTTGTCGACCTCTCAGTCAGACCTCCTCACGCTGGAGATCCAGGGCCTTCTGAACAACAGGGCAATAGACTGAAGTGCCCCAGCATCTGAAACACAGGGTTCTACTCCCATTACTTTCTGGTTCCAAAGAAATCTGGGGATGCCCCCATTCTAGACCTCAGAAAGTTAAACAAATTCCTCCCCAGGGAGAAATTCAAGATGATTTCCTAGGTACCCTGTTACCCTTGCTGCATCAGCGACTGGCTGGCCTCTCTGGATATGCAGGATGCTTACCAGCATATCCCGTCCACCCGACCCACATAAGTTCCTCAGGTTTGTAGCTTTGGGTCAGCATTATCAGTTCAGAGTCCTGCCCTTTGGGCTATCCTCGGCGCCCGCGAGAGTTTTACAAAGTGTTGTGCAGTTCTCGCGGCGCATCTCAGGAAAGTCGGACTCCGAGTGTTTCCCTACCTGGACGATTGGCTTCTAGCAAGCCCTTCCGGCCAAGGGACTTTGGAAGCCGTGCAAACGACTTCTCGTCTTCTCACGTCCATGGGAGTTCTGCTGAATTTGAAAAAATCTCAACTGCAACCCTCCCAGAGGCTCCTTTTCATAGGGACGCTTCTAGACACCTCTTCAGCGAAGGCTTTCCTTCCAGAGGACAGAAGACTCGACATCCTTCAAATGGCCCGTTACATCAGGGAGAACCAATCGGTTACAGCTCTCGATGCAACGCATGTTGGGTCTCATGGCGTCCTCGGTCTTCACTGTCCCTCTGGCTCGACTGCACATGAGAACCACCCAATGGATGCTCTCCACTCAGTGGTCCCCGACTCTCACCACCAGTCTTATCCCATCAAGGTGGACGGAGCCTTGAAGGTCTCTCACCTGGTGGTCTCAGAGAGCAATCTCCTGGAAGGATTCCTTTGCTCCCCGGATCATCAGATCTCCATCACCACAGACATCGCTAATGGGATGGGAGCTCACTGTCTCTCCTCCACACTCAAGATGTATGGACTGATGTTGAAACTCATCTCCACATAAATGTCCTGGAGATGAGAGCGGTCCTCTATGCAATCCGAGCTCTGAAGGATGTCCTTTGTCACAAGAACATTCTCCTTCAAACGGACAACAAAGCAGTGATGTATTACATCAACAAGCAAGGCGGTGCTCATTCTTATCCCCTTTCAGGGAAGCAATGAGGGTGTGGGAGTGGTGCTTAGCACAAGTCTTGATTCAGCGGTTTATCTGCCAGGTATACAAAGCGACCTAGCAGATCACCTCAGCAGAACGGAGGCAGACCCTCACAGTGGTCTCTCGATCCAGCCGTAGCTCGGTCCCTGTTCAAGAGTGGGGACTCCAGACCTGGACCTTTTGCATCCCCACTCAGCAAACCTGCTCTCTTCTGCTCCAAATCAGGGCCTGGCATTTTTCTGTCAGGATGCGTTCAGGCTGCGGTGGACAAACAGCTTTCTTACGCCTTTCCACCGCTTCCTCCTAATCCAGAGAGTACTCCTCAAGTTCGAGTCTCAGGGACCAAGATGATTCTCATTGCTCCTTCCTGGCCTCAGCAACTATGGTTTCCTCTACTCAACAGTATGTTGGCAGCCTCTCAGACCACTTTTCTGCAAATCAGTCTTTTGACTCAGGTTCGTTGGTCCATCCCAACCTGAAATCACTTCACCTTCATGCTTGGCTCCTGAAGAGATAGAAGTGAATCGGTTCAACGTCTCTCAGAGAGTCTCAGACATCCTTCTGGCTGCTCGAAGCCAGCCACCCAACAGTCACGCTTCCAAATGGAAACGTTTTCTCTCTAGTGTCAAAATCCTCTTGGAATCCCTTTTCCTGTCCTCCTGGCAAGATTCTGAGTATCTTTTGGACCTGTCAAACTTAGGTCTTCAGTACTCCACAGTTAAAGTTCACCTTAGTGCCATCTCAGCGTTCCATGAGCGGTTTCTTCCTTAACTCTGGCTCAGTTACCTATAGTGAAGAGATTTCTTAAGGATTCTCCATACCAGACCCCTGTTAAGCGTCCAGTTGCAGCCTGGGACATTAACCTTGGTGCTGGACATGCTACTCGGAAGCCTTCGAACCCTTAGCTACCTGTGAGCTAAAATTTCTTACCTGGAAGACTGCCTTCCTGGTGGCCATTACCTCAGCCCGCATGGGGTCTCTGAGATACATGCCCTGAGTTACGGACCCTCCGTCATACTGTATTCCATAAAGACAAGGTAGTTCTCCGTACTCATCCTAAATTTCTTCCCAAGGTTGTGTCAGAATTCCATCTAAACCAACTCTGGTACTCCCGCTTACTTCGCTAATTTCCAAAATGAGGGAGAACGAGCTCTTCATTCCTTGGATGTTAAGAGAGCCTTGGTTCTATTTAGATAGAACCAAGGATGTTCATGAGACTCAGCAACTGTTACGTTTCTTTCAGCGACACCCGGCTGGGTCAACCTGTATATCAGATGCATCTCTTCATGGTTAGTGGCATGCCTTCGTCATTGCTATTCCATGGCTCAAGTTAAATTAGAAGAAGGTGGAAGTACGCTCACTCTACTAGGGCGGTCCTTGACATCTAAGCGGAAGTCTGCAATGTTCCAATTGCAGATATATGCAATCACGTACTCCGGAGCTCAGTGCATACCTTCAAGCACTATGCACTGGATGTTCATGCTAGGCGACATTCAGATTCGGCAGAACTGTCCTTAATGGGCTTCTATCTTAGGCTGGCTGGAGCTCTGGCTCTCCTGCCCGGCCCTTTTGGGGATTATCGGCTTGATACTCTCCCACTAGTGTGAATGAGTGGTGGAGACTTATGTCCAGGAAGATAGGAAAATTACGCATCTACCGTAATTTTGATCTTCTTGGACGAGTCTCCACACTATCATTCACACGCCCACCCTCCATCCCCCCGAGCTCACCGCTGTATTGGTCTTCACCCCTCAAATCTTTAGGCCGAGACTTTTTTGCTGACCCTTCTTACACGGGTCATACGGACTAATTTATGTCCGCTTTTAATGTTGGGTTTACTTTCGTTAGTTGCGCCTGCACCTCCTTGGTAAAAAGGCACTGAGGCGGTTGGAGGGTGCGTCGCCGAGATGGTCAGTACGCTCGAGCCGCTGCTCTCAGGCGCTGTGTCTCCTGGCGCCGTCTCTCACGCGACCCTCCAGCAAAAGTTTGCTCCTGATGAGTCTTAGTGCCTCCGGCGCTAATCCCACTAGTGTGAATGAGTGGTGGAGACTCGTCCAAGAAGATCAAGAATTACGGTAGGTACGTAATTTTCCTTTCTCGTACCCTTCTCCTCTAAAAAGTACTCCCCTTTTATACCTTGTTCAACCCCGTGAGGTATCCTTAGGTCTCCATCATGGCACCCTTGCCTTCTCTTTTCCAGGGTGTACATATTAAAGTCCCTTAGTCTCTCCTTATACGGCTTCTGATGCAGCTGCTGCACTGTCAAGGAGTGGCCTACAGAAAAGGACACAGTACTCCAGGTGGCGTCTCACTAGCAAACTATACAGTGGCAACACATGCTATCTCCTTTCTTCTGCTTGTGATACCTCACCCTGTGCATCCTACTCTGACCCTTCCTACTGCCTTGTTTCACTGCCTCACCACCTTGAGGTCATCAGATATGATTCCTCCAAGGTCCCTTTCCTGTTTGGTGACCGACAATACCTCTTCCCCATTTTATACTCCACCTCTGAGTTTCTGTGCCCTAAATAAATCTGCACTTTTTCCCATTAAAACCCAGCTGCTATACCCTTAACCATTGCTTGAGTTTTCTCAGGTCGCTGCACATTCTCTCCACCTCCTCTTGAGTGTCCACCCTATTGCAGATCATGGTGTCATCTAAAAGTGGCATAGCTTCCCTTCCAGCTCTTCTGCAGTGGCACTTATAAAGACATTAAAGAGGACTGGTCCCAGTACTGCACCCTGAGGTACCCCACTGGTCACTTTCTCTTGCTCCATGTGAGTTTCATTTACCACCACCCTCTGCTGGCTAGTCATTCACCAATTTCATACCCAGTTTACTACTTTCTGATTCACCCCCACACTTCCCAGTTTCCTTATGAGCCTCTGTGTGGTACGGTGTTAAAGGTCTTGTTGACATCAAAGTAGACCATGTCCACCACCTCTCTAGGATCTTTTTCCCTGGTCATCCAGTCAAAGAAATTGATCAGATTTGTCTGACATGACCCCCCCACCACCACCAGAATCCATGCTGCTTCAGGTCTTGAAACTCCCTGGATTCAAGATACTCCACAATCTTTTCCTTTTGAAGTGACTCCACTAGCTTCCCCACCACTGATGTCACACTGACTGGCATAGAGTTGCTAACCTCCTCCTTCCTACCACTTTTATGAAGCAGGACTACATTTGCCCTCTTCCAGTCCTCTGAAACTTTATTTCTAAATTGCCAATGAGTTGTTGGATAGGGCTGTCAGAGGTGCAGCCAGTACCTCCCTGAGCTTCCTCAACACCTTTGGGTGTACCTCGTCCAGCCCCATAACTTTGCCCACTTATAGCTTTGTGAGTCCTTTCAGGGCTCTATCCTTTGTAAATGGTCCTGTGTCTACCTCTCTATCCTTGGTGTTCCTTCTGTTTTTATGTAGTACATCCCCTTCCCCTTCCACCATAAAGACTGAACAGAAGTTTTTGCTCAGGATGTCTTTTTCCTGATCCTCCACTGCACAGTTACACACTACCCTCCTTAACCTCACAATTCCTCTCCTTGTTTTCTCTTTTTACTCATGTATCTAAAAAAGGTTGTCCCCTTGTGTTAGACCGTTCACTGTCCTTTCCTCAAGTGTGCACCGTTGCGTGTGTATATATTATATTTTATGCAAAAAACTTAGTTAATGCATCATTTAGGGTTAAAACACAAAAAGTCAGGAAATAAAACCTTTAAGGTTGCCCCATCCATCCCCTCGTGGACCTGCCCATCATCCCGAGATTGACAGCTGACGGAGTGTGTCATTGGTTTATGAGAAGCCTAAATGTCACCCCATTCCATCTGTTATCATATTCACAAGCCACAGTAAAGAGAATGGGGTGACATTTGAGGCTCTAACTTAATGACACACCCCATCAGTGGTCAATCTCGAGATGATGGGTGGGTCCACGAGGGAAGGATGGGGCAACCCTAAAGGTTTCGTTTCCTGACTTTTTGTGTTTTAGCCCTAAATGGTGCATTAACAAAGTTTTTTTGCATAGAATTTCCTTACTTTTTGAGAAAGAATAGAAAAGTAGAAAGTTGCACTAGTTGGTTGGAGCATGGGCCCTTCAGGCCCCATGCCCCCACCAACTTGCAAATTCCTACCTAAGATAAGAGTACAAGCACTGAATATCATATGTATTGCTGGGAGCACATGTGGGTGGGAGCATGGTGCCCACCACCTTGAAAGAAAGCAAAGTGTCAGTCATCAGAGTGGCATAGTTCAACACCTGTTTACATGTCAGACACTTAACCACTACAAATGACCTCCATGGCAGTAACGCTAGGCACCCTATAAATGTCAAGCCACTACCACAATGCAAAACGCCACACGCAAAACATAAAGTGTGTCACGCAGTATGGGCGCAGCAAATGAATTTTCCAACACCTAAACACCATAATTCACAGGGACAGCACATCCCCTGAATATGCTTCAAATTTCAATGTAAAAGACCAAACTGTTTCAGAGATAGAAAATGTGAAAGTTTCAGATTTGCATTCGTCACGCTGGCAGAATTCCACACCTATTAACATTTTACACACCTAATGACTGAAAAGTAAATCCATGGCAGTAAGGTTAGCAACCCTAGTAATTTCAAGCCACTACCACCATGGAAAACGCTGTCCACAAAACGTAAACTGTGCCATGCAATGTCTCCACAAAAAATGTATTGTCCAACACCTGGAGGGGTTCTCGTCTGGGGGAGGGGCGAGTGGGCGAATAAAGGGTGGTGAGTCAGGAGACATCCTGGGGCGAAATGGGTCCAGGACAGGGGTTTACGATGCCTAGTTCCCATACCCAAGGGTTCCACTGGTAGTGGGCAAGTGGCCCGCTCCTCCACGGCCTCTCATCCAACCTGGACAGTGTTATGCAATGCCAGGTCTATAAAGAACAAGACAGCAATTATTGCTGATCTTGTTGAGTCATCTGATCTGGCTTGCATCACCAAGACCTGGCTGGACAAAAATGCTGGTCCCATATTGGAGTCATCGATTCCAACCGGGTACTCGGCAATACACAGCCCTAGGCTGGATCGAAGGGGGGGTTGCTATTTGTTTTAAATTGAAATTGGGCCTTGTGGAGGTTCCAGTGGTGACCCCCAGATCCTTTGAGTGTATCATGGGAGCAGCTGTGGGCAGCAGAATTCTCCTCATCTACTGTCCTCCCAGTGACAAGAACGTTTTTCTGCAGGAAGTTGCAGACTTCATTGTCGACCTGGTGTTGAAGCCCTCCAGATGGTTGGTCCTGGGAGACTTCAATGCCTGGGTCGATGATGAACTCTCGCTTTTTGGCCAAAACTTCCTCCAACTAATGATTCCGTTGGGCTTCACACAGGTTGTTACCACTGCTACCCATATTCAGGGTCACTCCTTGGATCTGGTGTTCACCCTGGGGATGGAGATCTATGAACTGGTGGTGGAACCAGTTGGGTGGTCTGACCATCACTCCATAAGGTTCAAGTTCACGGCCCCCCCCCTTTGAGACCAACTCCTTTGGAGATGGTCCAGTACCGCCCTTTAAGGGGAGTTACCCCTGTGGGTCTGATGACGGTGCTGGACCTATCGAATTGGCCTGTGGAGTGCATGGAACCAGATGTCTTAGTAGTGGACTATAATAATATGGTGCTGAAGGCTCTGGATTCCACAGGTCCTGTCCGTGTTCACTCCCTCTCCCTCTGCCCTCAGTCCCCTTGGTTTGATGGGACGTTGAGGAACGTGGGGCGAAGGTTGGAACACTGCTGGCGGAAACCTGGTCTGGAAGATGACAGACTTAGATTGATGGCCCATTATATGGACTATGAATCAGAAATCTCCTGTAAGAAGGCAGAGTTCCTGTCCAGGGAGATAGCTGCATCAAGAAATCAACCAACTCAGCTCTTCCAGACTATGGACAGATTGTGCAATCCATCCTGTCTGCGGGGTTGGCAAGTTTTTTCACAAATAAAGTGTGTCGAGTTTGCTTGGTACTTTGATGATAAGGTGTTGTCGATCAGGTCAGAGATCCGCAGTATGTGTTCAAATGAGCATGGCGGTGGTCGATGCGAAGTTACAGGCCCTCAGTCAGTCTGGATTGATTTTGACCAGCCAGCGATCCTGGATATCATGAAGATTGTCCAGAGCTTGCGACCGACTTACTGTAGTTTGGATCCTGGTCTTACACGCCTCCTTGTGGGGTGTATGGATGCGATCGGACCAGTCCTTGCTGACATAGTCTGGTGCTCTTTGGACCAAGGGGTGTTTCCAGAGTCTCTAAAAGAGGCTACTGTGACACCCCTTTTGAAGAATCCTTCCCTCGACCCAGACTGTCTCGCAAACTACAGACCGATCTCTAACCTGCCCTTTTTGGGCAAGGTTATTGAGAAAGTAGTCATGCTGCAGCTTGAGGACTTTCTTACCACCCATGAAGTCTGTGATCCTCTCCAGTCTGGTTTCAGGAAGAGGCATAGTACCGAGACGACATTGGTTCTGGTACTTAATGATCTCCTAATAGTGAGAGATCAGAGGAGCCATTCGATCTTGGTTCTCCTTGATCTCTCTGCAGCATTTGATACCGTGGACCATGGAATGTTGCTAGAATGCCTCCGGCTGTTCTGTGGACTGTCAGGGACAGTCCTCAGATGGTTCCAGTCTTTCCTCACAGGCAGAACCCAGAGGGTAGTATCAGGAATGTTTTCCTCAGCTTCCTTTGCTCTGTCCTGTGGGGTGCCACAGGGTTCTGTGCTTCCCCCATGTTGCTCACGGTATATATGCTGCCATTGGGAGACCTTATAAGGCATTTTGGGCTGAGTTTTCACTGCTATGCAGATGATACTCAGCTCTGTATGTCCTTTGTATCCAAACAAAATGATGCTTTATCGGTCTTTAACAACTGCCTCGCTGAGATTCAGGGCTGGTTGAGTACTAACTGGTTAAGACTGAATCCAAACAAGACTGAGGTGTTGGTAGTAGACCTGTGTCACCATGCAGTGAAGGTGACTCCTGGGTTTTCCTCCGGCCTTGTGTTAGGGGGTAACCAGTTGAGACCTTCTGAACAGGTGCAGAATCTGGGTGTAATCTTTGACGTCGAGCTGACACTGAAGGCACAGGTGTCAGCCATTGTCAAGTCTTCTTTCTATCATCTGAGGAATATTGTCCGGATAAAACACCTTGTTCCACACAATGACCTTCCTGTATTAGTTCACGCTTTTGTTTCCTCGCATCTTGACTACTGTAATGCTCTATATCTAGGGTTGCTGGGGGTGGATCTCCGTCGCTTGCAGCTGGTGCAGAACGCTGCAGCCAGGTTGTTGAAGGGGCTGCCAAGAACTTGCCATATCACACCTGTGCTGTGCGGACTGCACTGGCTGCCAGTGCGATGGAGAATCACCTTCAAGGTCGCGTTGCTGACCTATAAGACCCTACAGGGTCAGGGACCGGACTACTTGCAAGATCACCTGTGACCCTACTGCCCTCTTCGCTCGCCCTGCTCCGCGGACGAGGGATTGCTAGAGGTTCCCAGGGTTCGTCTTCAATCATCAGGGGCCAGAGCTTTTTCTTTTGTGGCCCCAACTCTGTGGAATTCTCTACCTCGTCGGATTCGAGAGTGCCAGTCCACAGAACTGTTCAAGGCATCTTTAAAGAGTTCTTTATTCGAGCATGCCTTTGAATAGGCCACCCTATTGTCTTTTAATTGTTTTTGTATTCATATTTATTGTGTTGGCTGTTTGTCATGTTGTATCTGTGCTTTGATCATTTTGAAAAGCACATTATAAATAAAACCGGATTTGGTTTGATTAAACACCATAATTCACATCTACAGGACATGCCGTCAACACCTTCCAAATTTCAAGTTAAAAGACAAAACCGTTTCCGAGATATTCAATTTGAAAAATTGTTAAAATTGTGCTATCTGGTCCCTCCAAATCTGACCATCTAGTCCCTCCCTCGTGATCAAAGAATCTCGCGATCAAAGAATTTGCAGGCTCGCGATCACAGAATTTGCAGGCTCGCAATCAAACAATAAAAAATGTTAAAACTCAATTTTTAGAGAAAAATACATGAAACCACAGCCATGACTCAACAGAATGAAGGCCCCTGAGCAGATCCCACCCTAGTTTGCCTTTAGAAGTGACTTCTGTGCTGAGAAAATAGATTTTTTCAAGTGGCCGTCTAGTCGCGCCCTCACGATCAAAGATCACGGTCAAAGAATCTCGCGATCAAAGATTTTGCAGACTCGCGTTCAAAGAATTTGCAGGCTCGCGATCAAACAATAAAAATTGTTAAAAGTAAATTTTTAGGTAGAAATACATGAATCCACAGCCATGCCTCGATAGAATGAAGCCCCCTGAGGAAAACCCACCCTCATTTGGCTTAATAAGCCACCCCTGAGCTGAGAAAATTGATTTTTTAAAGTGGCCATCTAGTCACGCCCTCGTGATCAAAGATCGCAGTCAAAGAATCTCAAGATCAAAGCATTTGTAGGCTCGTCGGCCCGGTGGCGCTGAGGGTTGAGGCGCTGGATGCCACACCTCACACCACGCTGGCGACCTGGGTTCATACATGAGCCCACACCGTCAGGGGTCGGCGGGGGGGGATAAGGATTGAGAGTCCGGTGGACTGCTCTCCTATCCCCGGGGAGGGATCTAGGGAGCCATTGCTCTGCAGTGGCCCCTGGTGACAATCAGGGGCACTGCTAGAGCTGGCATTGCAGGATGGAATGCGGCAGACATCGGCATTGTGTGCCCAGATGTCATTGCACATTTGCACTCTAAGGGGCAGAAAAAATCAAAAATTGAGCAGCACAGACTACAGCAGTTTGATGGCCGCACTCCGCCAGCCAACGATGCCCGATGCGCATACTGGTAATGGTTCCTCGTCTGGCGCGGGGGTAATAGGGGGTGCCCCTCTCAAAGGCAGAGCTGCATATGCCAGCTGGGCATGCCACTTCGGGGTCAGAAGTGGAGCTGAGCGGTGGCTGGATCGATTGCAGGTCAGTGGCTGCCTAGGGGGTAAAATATGATTAAAAAAAAAAGAATTTGCAGGCTCGCGATCAAAGATTGTTAGCGAGCCACGCTCAAAGGATAAAAAAGTTAAAAACTCTATTTTTTTACCATTTTGAAAGAAACCACAGGCATGGCTCGATAGAGGGAAGACCCCTGAGCAAAACCCACCATAGTTTCACCTCAGAATCCCCCCTGGGCCGAGATATTTGAATTTTTCTGACCGCAAACTGAAAATAAAGATGACGGCCGTTGTGATCAAAGAATGCCTTGTGATCAAAGATTCTTTGATCGCGAGTCTGCAGATTCTTTGATCGTGAGGCGGGACTAGATGGCCAAAACCCCATTCTTCTTTCGCAAAATAACCATATAAATTTTCCCTTTGACTTATAGTGGGAACTTAAAAGTTTTAATAACTTTTGAATGGATTAATATTTTTTCACCAAATGAAAAGTGGCATGTTCCTTGACCCAAGCTCTTTCGGATGAGCCAAGTTGCAGAGCAGCATGCCACACAATGGCCGTGCAGAACCACGGACAAAATCAAAAAAAACTGCCCACATAATTGGCAAAAAGTGCATTTTTCAGCATTTTGGTGCACAAAAACCACAAGTCCAATCGAAATGAAATTTGGGAAATCAAGAGCTTTACCATGCCCCACCGTGCATGCCAAATTTCAAGCAAATCCGTTGAAAGGGTCCAAAGTTATTAACGCGCAAAATTTTGAGTTTAACATAGAAGTGGCTTCATAACCCTAAATATAGTGGTGCGATCTTGCCCCTATAATATATCCCATGTCTGAGCACGTTGACATGCTACAGTAAAGGAGAATGAGGTGATATTTAGGCCTCACAACCCCAATGACACACCTCGGCATCTGTCAGACTGTGGAAGATCAGGGTGGCGTGTGTGGGGGGGTTAGGGGTTCAACCCTAACATCTCATTTCCTGACTTTTTTTTATTTAACCCTAAATGAAGCATTAACGCAGTTTTTTTGCATAGAATTTCCTTACTTTTGGAAAAAGTGTAATATAAGTAGTAAAAAATACGTATCGGTGGGAGTGCGGAGCCCAGCTCCCACCAAGTTGCCAATTTTTGCATAACAATATGCATCTGTGCCCATGCTTCCACTTACGCAAAGCTACGGAGCCATGCAGCAGCACTATAGGGCACCAAACCCTTGTAACAGTAATTTGTGCATAGAAGAGCTAGAAAAAATTGTAGCATCATTGTAATTATGACAGCGACTACTTCACGCATCATTGAAAAGAATGTACTCATATCTCACATCGTTTCCAAGATATGGGCACCAAAAAGCACTGGACAAGCACTCTTTCAACCCTTGTGACAGTAATTTCACAATATCTCATGAACTGTGCAATGTACAAACAAAATTCCACTGCAGTCTTACTCTACGATTTCAAATCTTTTTCCAGTGGCGTGATCTAAGCCACCTGTAGTGAAAAGTCTGTATCTCGCTTTGTTTCCAAGATAATGACGTTGAAAGTCATGACACAGACTGCAGTGTAATCCTATGGGGAAAATGTCAATTATGTCATTGAATATCTCTGCATAAAATTATTTCCCCAACACCTAAACAGCATAGTTCACATGTCTATGACATCCTCTCAACACCCTGCAAATTTCAAGTAAAAAGACCAAACTGTGATTGAGATATGGTCATCCCAATTTGGGCCATCTGCTCTTTCCTAGGGCCATCTGGTCTTTCTCATTAACATTCAAAAAATACATATAAATTTTCCCATAGGATATAATGGGAATTTCAAATTGTAATAACTTTTGAACAGATTAATATTTTTTCACCAAACAAATGATGGCATGTTCCTTGGCCCAAGCTCTTTCTACATACCAAGATTCTGACCAATAGCCCACACAGTGTCTGCACAGTGCCACAGACAAGAAATGCAAGAAAGTGGTGAAAAGTTAATTTTTTGGTACTTCGTTGTGCAAAAACTGTATATCTGACTGAAACACAATTTAGTAAACCAAGAGATCTACCATACCAGACTGTGCATTCCAAATTTCGTGCAAATCCGTTGAACGCTTGCAAAGTTACTAATGAGATAAATTTGAGGTTTAACATTAAAGTGCCTACTCAACCCTAAATATAGGGGCACGACCACGCCCCTATAATTCACAAGCCACAGTAAAGAAGAATGGGGTGACATTTAGGCCTCACAACCCCAATGACACACCTGTCGTCTGTCAATCTTGGGAGGATGGGGGGGTACATGGGGGGGAGGGGGCAACCCTAAAAGTCTCATTTCCAAACGTTTTGTGTTTTAACCCTAAATGATGCATTAACGAAGTTTTTGGCATAGAATGTCCTTACTTTTTGAGAAAGAATAGAAAAGTAGAAAGTCACGCAAGTTGGTGGGAGCGTGGTGCCCATCATTCATCAGAGTGGCATAATTCCACACCTGTTTACTGTACATGTCAGACACCTAACCACTGAAAATAACCTCCATGGCAGTAAGGCTAGGTACCCTATAAATGTGGAGCCACTGCCACAATGCAAAATGCTATATGCAAAATGTAAAATGCATCACGCAGTATCTCTGCAGCAAATTAATTTTCCAACACCTAAATACAATAATTCACACGTACAGGACATCCCCTCAACACCATCCAAATTTCAATTTAAAAGACCAAACCGTGTCTGAGATATAACATTTTAAAGTTTGAGATTTTCATTCATCGGAGTGGCAGAATTCTGCACCTGTTTACATTATACACACCTAATGACAGAAAAGTACGTCCATGGCAGTAAGGCTAGCTACCCTATAAATTTCAAGCCACTACCACAATGTAAAATGCTGTGCGCAAAACATAAACTGTGCCATGCAATATCTCTGCAACAAATGTATTTTCCAACACCTAAACACCATAATTCACATCTACAGTACATCCCATCAACACCCTCCAAACTTCAAGTTAAAAGACCAAACCGTTTCCGAGATATTTAATTTTAAAAGTTGTTAAAATTGGGCTAGCTGGTCACTCCAAATCTGGCCACCTAGTCCCTCCCTCATGATCAAAGAATCTCTGATTGTGAACCTGCAAATTCTTTGATCGTGAGGAGGGACCAGCTGGCCAAAACCCCATTCTTCTTTCGCAAAATAACCATATCAGTTTTCCCTTAGACTCATAATGGGAACTTAAAACTTTAATAACTTTTGAATGGATTAATATTTTTTCACCAAACAAAAAGTGGCAAGTTCCTTGACCCAAGCTCTTTCAGTGTGCCAAGTTGTAGAGGGGCACACCACACAACAGCCGTGCAGTGCCACGGACAAAATCTGAATAACTGCCCACATAACTGGCGAAAAGTGCATTTTTCAGCATTTTGGTGTGCAACAACCGTATGTCCAACTGAAACGAAATTTGGCAGATCCAGAGATATACCATGCCCCACCGCGCATACCAAATTTCATGCAAATCCACTGAAAGTGTCAAAAGTTATTAATGCGCAAAGTTTCAAATTTAACATAGAAGTGGCTTCATAACCACAAATATAGGGGTGCGACCGCGCCCCTGTAATATATGTACAGTATGTATATGTGTATATAGAGTGTATATATATATTTATACAATGGGTGTAGGCAAAAAAACTGTTAAATCTATTTATTTCCACTGGTGTTACATAAACGGTGATTCTAACATTTATTTAACACCCTAATGTCAATCAACCACCATTTATTTAACACCCTGCCATCAGTCAAACCCTCTCCTGCCGGAACTATACTTCCACTTTTCTCAGTAGCCCACTGTGCAGACCTCCCATTCCACTTTTCACATTAGCTAATCACATCAACAGACTGCACATTTCTTAACATACAGCACACACTATTATTCAGTACTTAAAAAAACATTTCATTTCTCATTAATTTTAGCCTTCCGCCCCATCGCTTTGTCTCACTCTCTTCTCCCCCCACTGCAGTCCTGCTATTCATGCTTCCACCCAATCACTCTTTCTCTCCGCTCCAATACAACTTTGTTCGCTTCCCTCCTATGCCTAAGATAATTCTGTCCTATTTCATTAAACAATTTTTCACCCACCAGCAACACAGGAAACCCACGGTCACCCAGCTACCTCAAATAAAAAACAATGTTCTCCGCTCTGTCACAGAACGTCTTCAGTCCCTCACAGGCTTGCTTCTTCCGTCTTCCCGCCTGCTGCTTTCCATCAAATAGAATCGTCTCCCACTCTGCAAACCACAACTGAACAATAAAGTCATAATGGCAAAATAAAATGAATACTTTAGTGCCAGAGGGAAAAGACAGCCAAAAACACATGGAGACAACACTGGCTGTCCCCACCTCTCGCTAAGCAAGAAATGGAGCCGCCATTTTTCCAAAACTCTCCAGCCCTCCCACCAACAAAAAAATAACCAATAAAAACAGTGCACTGAACATTGCTATGCTGGCTGCGAAGCAACACACACAAACCAGCCCGCTCTCCAGCACCAGCACATAAAAAAATCCCACTTAATTCACACAAAAAAAAACTCAAACTCATAGAAAAAAATAATTTAACAAATCCCAAAAAATTCCCTCCCTATTGCATAAATCAAATATGCAATGTGGACATCATGGAATACATGATTTATCCACTCACAAGCAGTTTGACCTTGGACACCTCATGAGTGTACCCGAGGTCAAACTGCTCTAGTGTGGATAACTCATGTATTCCACTTGTCCCCATTGCATAGCCCCTATATATATATACACATATATTAAGATAGTTACCGTTAGTTTGGATTGGATTGTACCAAAGAGAAACAGTTAATTCTTCAAACAAACAGCAGATTTAAAAGCTAGAATTAGCAAACTGATGCTGTATAAATGGAATGTGCAATGGTCTGAATCAAAATACGCAGTTTGTTTTCACTTCTGAGGGGGCAGGACTTTCATAGCTAACATGTGACTGCCACGTGTGAGTTACAGTCCTGCCCCCTCACATTTGAAGATGCATTGCTTATCTTGAGTTAGACATTATATCTGTCTACGTATGTATGTATGTGTCTGACTATCTATATATCCTGCCCACTTCAGTGTTGATAAATTGCCTATTTTGAGTCAGGCTATTATATATTCTATATCCAACAGCAGTTTGCAAGTTATAGCATTTAACTCTGCAGTTCGTTTGAAGACGTTGCTGTTTTTCTTTGATTTTAACAGCTAATGTCAGTGCTGCACTAGGTATTGTGATGTCATCAGCAGGTATAAGTAAGTAATAAGCCATGACAGGGTGTGCTTTATGCAAGCAATAACACACAACGAGGTGTGGGTTATTGCCTGATAAACTACGCCAGGGGTGTACTAAGGCACGAGGCACTTGCGCCGAGTGCCTTATGCCCCTGGGCGTGTTTCATTGTGCAATAACCCACCCTCGAGTGTGTTATTGCGCTATAAAATGGGCCTCGGTAAAGAAATTTATATAAAAAAATCACATTAGGATATACAAGAAAAAAATGAAGAAATATGATTTTTTCATTTGAGAAAAAAAATAGTCCCTCTTTATGTGTTGAATGGAGGTTTTGCATTAAAAGTTAGTAGTGGTGACTGGTGTTTGTCTGTGTTTCTACTGTCGACAGAAACAGACAGACATAGAAATACCCCAAAGCAAGTTTATTTTGTTTTAATATTTTATTACTTTGAACATGGAGTTGTAGCTACGTGCAGTTAGCGGCAAGCGGGAATGACCGAGTCTGTTATGGATTCTGTATTAACTGTCCACTGCCCCCCTCCCCCATATACAGACAGCATTTATTTTGGTTGTTTTATTAAATTTTTTTTTTTTTTTTTTTTGTTTTCTGTTGACATTGGTTGTTTGCCCAAGTGGGATTGAACATGTTCTGCATTGGCCGCCTCACAGTGTGATTTCCTGCTTTGTGGTCAGGCTTGAGGGTTATTTGCTTTATTTTAAAAAAAATGTTTTTTTTCCTTCTTGGTATGGTTTGCCATAGTTAGTTATCGGCTGTTGCAGCTGGATTCAAAGGACAGTATGGCAGGACGGGGGGTGGGGGGCTGCGTTGCCACAACTGAGTAATGGTGAAGTTGGACTTGTGTGGAAGAACGTGGTTGGACTGTGAGTAAAAATAATACTGTTTAGGGGGTTCTGCAGGAAGGGTGACATTAGCTACACACAGTGTTAGGTGTTCTGTTCTGTGCAGTGGATTTTTGAATATTTTGCCATTTCTCGAGGGGTGCTTGCTTTACCACTGTTGTGTGGTTCTGTGTGAGACTTCCTGCCCAATACTTGATTGTGAAGTGTGTGCCAGTCTCTGCTTTTGTTTACTGTGGCCAGTGGGCAGTGATACAGTGTCGTTATGTGGTCGCAGGGTGAAGGTTAGTGCTGGTTGACCAGGATATCACTTGATAAGGACACGGGTCTGAAGGCCTTTTAGCCAATGAGATTCATTTATTTTAAATGCCCATTTTATAAAAGATTTTAATGCGTGCCCAGGGGTGTAGTAATCCAAGAGGCTGAAGGCCGAGTGTCCTTATACCCTTAGGAAGAGCATTAAAAACCTATAATGCACACCCTGGAGGGGATTATTACACTTATAAAATGGCTCTAAGTAGTTGTGTTTTTTTTTGGGGGGGGACAAAAATGAGTTTCAGCACCTGACTGTGCATTTATAGATATTTCTTGCATGGTCAGGTGATGTCTCTCGGGTAATCAAATGTCTAGATTTATTCATGCCATATTTTATTTTTATATATATATATATATATATACACACAAACATACAAAATTTGCCAGCAGATAAAGGCCTAGAGGTCTATCAAGTCTGCTCGAATGTGCAGCTAGCACCCCTTATTCTGCAGCTGCCCCTCCCTTCCACCCTTCCCCTTCATTAACCCTCCCCCTTGTCCTGTCCCATCCCCTTTTGAAGCAGTCCACTGTTCTGCTGCATACCACTTCTGCAGGTAACGCATTCCACCCAGCCACCACCCTATCTGTAAAAAAGTGTCTTCTCATCTCCCTCCTGAACCTTCCTCTCTCCAGTGTCATATCATGGCCCCTGGTGGCCCTCCCTTCCCTTACTTTGAACAGCCCCTCTGTACCTGTCTTGTTTATTCCATTCATGTATTTAAAGACTTCAATCATGTCACCCCTGTCCCTCCTCTCCTCCAGTGAGTACATGTTCAACTCCTTCAACCTCCTCTCGTATGATAAGTCCCCCAGCCCCTTGATCATCTTTGTCGCCCTGCACTGCACCCCTCCAGTAACTTAATGTCCCTCTTCAGATACGGGCGCCAGTACTGCATGCAGTACTCCAGGGGTGGTCTAACTAATGACCTATACAGTGGCAGAATCACCTCCTCCCTCCTCGAGGATATACCCCTTGCAATACAACCCAGCATTTTGTTGGCCTTTGCAGCTGCCTTCCTACATTGTGCCGAGTTGTTCATTGACCCTGTAATGAGCACCCTCAGATCCTTCTCCTCCTCTGTCTGGGCTAGCTGCACTCCCCCAGCTGGTAACTCCTCCTTGGGTTCTTCATCCCAAAATGCAGCACCTTGCACTTTTTGGCATTAAATCTCAGTTGCCAGATGTCTGACCAGGTTTCAAGCTTTGCCAGATCATCCTGCAACCCCTGCCATTCCCCTAGGTCATCCACCACCGCGCCTACCTAGGTATCATCAGCAAACAGACTGATCTTGCTCTTGATGTCCCATGATATGTCTGCAATGAATATCCCAAACAACACTGGTCCCAACACCAAGCCCTGTGGAACACCGCTCATCACTGCCCTTGTGTGTGAGAGCTCCTCACCCACCACCACCCTCTGTTGCCTCCCCTGAAGCCAGTTCCCTACCCAGCTCACCAGCTTTGCACCCGCCCCTGTGCCTACTAACTTCCTTCCCAGCCTTCCATGCGGCACTGAGTCGAATGCCTTACTGAAGTCCAGATACAGGACATCCACTGCATGGCCCATGTCCAGTTGCCTAGTTACCCAGTCATAGAACTCCACCAGGTTGGTTTGCAGGAACTGCCACGTGTAAAGCCATGCTGTCTGCTGTCCTGTAGTCCTTGGCCTCTAGGGAGGGCCACCAGCCTCTCCTTCAGGATAGTCTCCATTAGCTACCCACGATGGATGTGAGGCTTACTGGTCTGTAGTTTCCCGGTTCATCCTTGGGGCCACTCTTGTGGAGGGGCACCACATGAGCCATCCTCCAGTCCTGAGGTACACACCCCGAATGTAGTGAGGCATTAAATAGGTTTGCCAAAGGTCCTGCAAGGACCTCTGCCAGCTCCTTCAGTACCCTGGGGTGGATGCCATCTGGGCCTGGCGCTTTGTCCACCCTCAGTGCCTTCAAACCCTCTCGAACTCTGCCTCCATGATTTCCCCATCTGTCACCACTTCCTGCTTCTGCCATTTCTCCAACCTTGGGTGTCACCCCCCTTTTCTCTTTAGTAAATACTGAGCAGAAGTACTCATTTAGTGCTTCTGCCTTATCGCACCCTGCTTCCACCCAACCCCCCTCCTTCCTAATCCTAATATAGATAGATAGATATATGTACATATATATGCACACCAAGATTAGCACAGCTGAGAGGCAAATCTGTATCTCTGCAATATGTCCTATTCAAAGAGTTTCCTATCTGTACCCATTTTTATCGTGTTATCTTCCCATGATAGCCAAGGTTAGAGGAGTATCTGGTTTTCATTGGGGTCCTGCCATTATTTATTTTTTTAGTTTTTTTATATCTGTGAGGAACTAAATCACTTAGATGCTAGGTCACTTACTTAGGGGCCACACATGTAAATGGCTCACGGAAGGTGGTGGGATTTGGATCAGGGATCTCCCGGTTCACAAGTCTGCACCTAGAGTCACAGCCTTGTCTTTTTTTTTTTTTGTGAATGGCATTTGTGGATTTGAAATGAAAGCAGATGGGGAAAGTGTGCATCCCTGTTGAGGGCTGTCGTCTCCAGTCAGTGACTGGTGCTGATGCCAGTCTCTCTCTGACTCTGTGTGTCTCTCTCTCTCTCAGCACTGCTCAGTGGGACGGACAGCACTATATTCATATCCACCACTACCATGTGCAGCCTCGTCACAATCAAAACAGGGAGCCGGGCGGCAGCAGTAACAGTGAGCCTGGATTTCATTACCTCTCACTTTAGCCTGTGAGCTACTGGGGACCATCCGAGTATTCTGCAGCGGATAGCTTTCTTTATTGAACAGAGGGAGAGAGAGAGGAACAGAGGAGGGGGCAGCAGTGACAGCTAGACAAATAGAAAAAAAAGCCCCAGCACCCTGTGACAGCTCCATCCTCGCCTGTTTTTTTTTTTCTTTCTTCTCTCGTTTGCATCTAGTCCTCTGTCTCTCTCTATCTCCTGCAGGAATGCTGAAGGTTGTGGCTGCCGGCTGCGTCTTGTTCCCAGGGCTCTTCCTCCTCTCCAGGAGCTGCCTGAAGAAACTGCTCGGATGGGAGGAATCGGACGCTGTTATCGTCTCATCCAGGTAATAACCCGGAGAGGGAGAGCTATAAATCAGCTGGCGTGCAATAGCAGGAGAGGTTACCCTTCGGTTTCCTGTGTGTGTGTGTGTGGTATTAAAACATATTGATAGAAAGCACCCACGTCCTTTCTCCATTGTCTGCCTATTGGGTGGGTGTGCAGTACCCGCATTCTCTGTGTGTTGAGAGAAGGTTAGGTGGTCAGTGGGGTGATGCTGATGACTGGATGATGGAGGATAGTCGGTGCATTGAACAAAGGGATATGGGAAGGGGGAAGAGAGGTCTGTCTCTTTCTCTTTGTGTATACTTTTGTCCTGAATAAGTTGTGTATCTATTGTGTATCCGTAGGCATTGTGTGCGTTTGTCTGTGCCGGTGTATGTGTGCTTATGTGCGGTCTCACTGTAATGGGATGTGTATGTGATGAGGGGTTGCTATATGTGTATGCATATGTACCTGTGTGTCTCAATGTAAAGGGGGGGAGATTTTGTGTATGTATACACGCACACACGTTCGTTGCCGTCTCTCTCTCTCTATATATAATATATGTATGTGCTTCTCTCTCTGTATGTTGCAAGGCTCTCCCTGGTACATTTCAGTCAGTCTCTGTGTGTCAGTTTATCGCCCCTGCCTGAAATGCAACTACCTGCCCCTCCCGGCGCACTCGAAATATTAATAACATAACTCCGAGCATTGCAGTCCGACCCTGGGGGGGGGGGACCGGAGCATTGGGAGGGGAGGGGTTGCTTTCCAATGTGAGTTGGGGAGCCGAGGCAGCCAACTGGGGGTTATAATCTGACCGGGGGAGCATTGCAACCCGACACCTGGGGCCTGCACATCCTTCCAGTAGAGGAGAGCATTACAATCCGCCGGGTTGGGGGCATCGTTCCCTGGATTGGCACTGGGGAGAGCATTGCAATCCGACCCCTTCGTGGGAAGGGGGGAGTAGAGCATTGCTGGGCTGGGATCATCTTGCAGGAGCAGCCAGTCGGGATTTAATTGTGTTTTTCTTTGCTCAGATTATCGATTTGCTGAGACTGACGAGCTGCCGCCCCCCAAAAAGGTACCTCCGCCTAGAAGATGCTGTAGGATTCGTTGTGCGTTGGTTGCGTTTTTATATCAGCGGACACATTCCGCGGCTACGATGGGCCAGGCTGGGTTTATTACAGTGCTGCAGGTATTGGCCCTCAGGATGTGTGACCGGGCCCGGGAGCATTACTGCCGCAGGTCCGTTCTTTTTTGCGATCTTTCTGATCCCTCCCGCCAGCTTCCTGAGAGATGCTGTTGTCAGCCGAGACCTTCCAGTCTCCCCCGTCCCCTGAGCAGCTGCAGTGCTGATTCCACATGTGGAGGAGCTCCTGGGGCGAGGTCATCCCCATCCCCCACCCCCACAAATGACAGGAAACTCAACCTCCAAAATGACCGCAAACCTGCCCCCCACACAACAAATGACAGCAAAGCCCCGTTCCACAGATGACAGCAAACTCAGCACCAGGAAATGACAGAAAACTCGCCTCCCCCACAAATGGCAGTAAAGCCCCCACCTCCATGAAGGCAAAGCCACTCTCTCTACAAATGAAAGCAAAGCCTCCTCCCTAAAAAGCCTGCATGATCCACTGTTCAGAATGCCCCCCCCCCCCACACACACACACAAAAAAAAGATAAAACTCATCTGCAGTACTTTCAATGCATTTATACAGGGCTTCAACCATAACTCACAACATGACCTTGAGCAAGTTTCTTGCCCTCCCTGTGCTTCAATGGCAGCAGTAAAATTGGATAAAAAGTCCCCCACCACCCACCGAAAACTAGAGGTTGCATCTCAGGTTGGCATCTCTGGAAAACAAATCGTAAAAAAAAAAAAAGGTGCCGAAGGCTAAAAAAGGCCTGTTGGGGTTGCCCTGCACTTGTGTGCAACCACATGCAGTCTAATGCTGGACCACAGCTAGTCTACTGCTGGCCCTGACTGTATTTCGACACCCCCTTCCTAGTCCACTCATCCCCTTCCCTCAACTGCCCGCCCTTCCTGCTCTGGTTTAGACTGTTCCTCTGTGCCTATCCCATGTGTGTCTGAAGCTGGCAAGGGATTCCATGTCGACCATTTCTTCTGGAAACACATTCCACTTCTCCACCATGCTTTCTGTAAAGCAGGATTTCCTTATGTCCCTCTTAAAGCTCCCTGCACCAGTTTCCATCCATGGCCTCTTTGCTTTTTTTTTCATACAGGTGTTTGTCACTTACTCCATTTTGACACAGTCCCACACAAAAGATTAATATACAAGTTAGCCAGCCTTTGAGTGGGTCCCAAGATGGTAGCCTGGGTAAAGAATTGGCTGGAGAACAGGACACAGAGTGTAACAGTAAATGGAGTCCACTCTGAAGAAAGAGGGGTTCCTAGTGGGGTACCGCATGGTTCAGTATTAGGACCGGTCCTCTTCAATGTCTTTATAAGCGATATAGCAGAGGGACTATAAGGAAAAGTATGTCTCTTTGCAGACGACACAAAGATCTGCAACAGAGTTGATGCACAAGGTGGGGTAGAAAGAATGAGAAGGGAGTTGGCAAGGTTGGAGGAATGGTTAGATGTGTGGCAGCTTAGATTCAGTGCTAAAAAGTACAAGGTAATGCACCTGGGAAACAAAAACCCAGGGGAAGAGTACACAATGGGGGGGGGGTAAGATACTAACAACAAAAATGGAAAGGGACCTGGGGGTAGTTATATCGGATGACCTAAAGCTGGGCAAGCAATGTGAGAGGGCTGTAAGGAGGGCTTGGGGAATACTGGGATGTATAGGGAGAGGCATCACCAGCAGAAAACAGGAAGTTGTTATCCCTCTGTACAGACAGCTGGTGAGATCCCATCTGGAGTACTGCATGCAGTTCTGGAGACCCAATCTCCACAAAGACATAGGCAGGATGGAGGCAGTCCAGAGGAGTAACTAAAATGGTGCAGGGTCTGCACTGGAAGACATATAAAGAGAGAATTAAGGAGCTTAATATGTATAGCCTCGAGGAAAGGAGGGAGAGGGGGGACATGATAGAATCTTTCAAGTACCTCAAGGGAATCAACAAAGTCCAAGAGGGTAACATGTTTCAGAGAAAGAGCTGTGCAAGAACAAGGGGGCACAATTTGAAGATTGGGTGGGGCTCAGAGGTAATGTAAGGAAGTATTTTTTCACAGAGAGGGTTGTGGATGCATGGATCGGCCTTCCGAAGGCAGTTCTGGAGTCAAAAACAGTGGTGGAATTCAAGCATGCAGTCATAAGGCAATTCTAGAGAGTGGGGGTAGGAAGAAATAGGCTGTTGGTTAACTAGGGTCTGCAGCTTATCCATTAGGTAGGAAAATGGGCAGACTGGGTGGGCCAAGCAGTCCTTATCTACCGTCAAATTCTATGTTTCCTCTGTGGCAGGCTGGGCAGCTTTATCAGCCCTGTCCCATTGTACCATGGCCATCCCAATTCTCCCTCCATCTTCCTGAGACCAAGCAAGCTGCAGGTGTTCGCGGGAAGGTCTTTATGAGGCCCAATCTCCTTATGTTTCTTCCAGTTTTCTCCCTGCCTTTCCCCTAGTTACAGACTCGCACACACCACGGCCTGGCTTCCACCAGGTGGTAGTCAAAGGGCAAGGCATAGGACCCCCGAGGGAAGAGAGCAGTCCTACAGATGCTCAGTCTCCTCTCCTCTCCTCTCTTCCAGCTGGAGCCCCGAGTGACCTGAGTCCATTCCTGAACTCGGGTCACCAGTGTGGCTGGCTTATCCATGGCCTCTTGTTATCTTGCTCTTGCCTTTTGTGAACAGGGCACTGCTGTCCACTTTATCAATTGATTGACTGATTGATTGATTGGTTCATTCATTCATTTATTCATTTATTCATTCATTCAATTTGCTAACATGAGTTGGAGCATTGGACTGAGGGTCCTTTTCTAGCTCGAGCTGGGCCGCAGCACGTTACAGCAAAAAAGTTACACCGAACAGTTAACAACAAATACGAAACATTACAGAAAACAATTACATTGACATTGCAGGTAAATATTACTACTACTTTTACTAATGCTAGCTATACAGTTCAGTGTTCATTTCCTAATTTATGTTAGTTTTTTTTTATTTTGATAATTAAAAAACAATATCTATGTAGTGTTGTATGATGTATTAATTTTTTAATCTTAATAACATTTTATTGCTATAAAATGCTTTTAAAAACAGTAAGAGAATAAAAATTGCAAAAGAAAATCCGGTAAATTGTTCCAATTGCTGGGAGAAGCAACTGAAAACGCACATGTCCCAACTTTTGTTTCATGACGTCTCTTCTGAAGGATACCATGCGATGAACGCAGGCTTGCCAACACTGTCCTTACAGAGACCAAATCCAACAAGGCGTAGGGGCCTGGAGAAAAAAAAACAGCTTTAAAATTTGACAACTAAAGAAAAAAATACTCAGTCCTCAGGGCAGGGGACAGTCAACCTAACGCAGAGTACAGAAAATAGCGATGTGTACGCTAAAACCAACTGACAAATATTATAAACAACTGATACATTTTGGCTCTCCTTTACACCTGCCTCACAAAAAAAAAAAAAAGACTTAGCATGTAGGCATAATGTTGTTACAAGAAGCCAACTGCAATGACTTGATGAGTATCAAGTGAAAAAATATTTTTTAAATATATAAACAACTCCCAGCTTTTGATTAATATTACGCCACACAATTTTCACATGAGCAGAAAATGTTAGTACCAGAGCAAGCAAAACACCCATAGAAACATAAACTTTGATGGCAGATAAGGACCGTTTGGCCCACCCAATCTGCCCATTTCCCTACCTATTGGATAAGCTGCAGATCCTAGTTAACCAACAGCCTACTTCCTCCTACCACCCACTACCCCCCCCACTAGAATTGCTTTATGTCTGTCCCATGCATTCTTGAATTCCCCACTGCTTTTGACCCGCAGCCTCCTCAGGAAGGCCGTTCCATGCATCTACCACCCTCTCTGTGAGAAAATACTTCCTCACATTGCCCCTAAGCCACCTCCCCCATCTTCAAATTGTGCCCCCTTGTTCTTGCACGTCTCTTTTTCTGAAACATGCTACCCTCTTGGACTTTGTTGATTCCCTTGAGGTACTTAAATGTTTCTATAATGTCCCCCCTCTCCCTCCTTTCCTCGAGTGGTATACATATTAAGTTTCTTTAGTCTCTCATTGTATGGCTTCTCTTGCAGACTCTGCACCATTTTATTTGTCCTCCTCTGGACTGCCTCTATCCTGTCTATGTCCTTGCGGAGATGGGCCTCCAGAACTGCACACAGTACTCCAGATGGGGTCTCACCAACTGTCTGTACAGAGGGATAACAACTTCTTGTTTTCTACTTGTGATGCCTCTCCCTATGCTTCCCAGTATCCCTCCATCCACCCTTACTGCCTTCTCACATTACTTGCCTACCTTTAAGTCATCTGATATGACTACTCCCATGTCCCTTTCCATTTTTTTTGTTGTTAGTACCGCCCCCACACTGTGTACTCTTCCCCTGGGTTTTTGTTTCCTAGGTGCATTACTTCGCATTTCTTTGCATTGAGTCTAAGCTGCCATACTTTTCACCATTCCTCCAACCTTGCTAACTCCCTTCTCATCCTTTCCACCCCCTTTGAGTATCAACCCTGTTGCAGATCTTTGTGTCATCTGCAAAGAGGCATATTTTCCCTTCTAGTCCCTCTGCAATGTCACCTATAAAGACATTAAAGAGGAGCGGTCCCGGTACTGAACCCTGGGGTACCCCGCTAGTAGCCCCCCTTTCTTCAGAGTGAACTCCATTTTCTATTACACTCTGCGTCCTGTTGTCCAGCCAATATTTTACCCAGGCTACAACCCTGGGACCCACTCCCATGCTGGCTAACTTGTTTATTAATCTTTTATGTGGGACCGTGTCAGATGCCTTGCTAAAGTCTAGGTAGGCCATGTCCACAGCCCCTCCCTGGTCTACTACTTTGGTCACCCAGTCAAAGAACTCAATTAGATTCATCTGACATAACTTTCCTGCTGTGAATCCATACTGCCTTGAGTCCTGTGCCTCACAGGCCTCTAGGTACTCGACAATTATTTCCTTCAGAAGTGATTCCATCATTTTCCCTAGCCTACCACTGAGGTCAAACTAACAGGTCTGTAGTTTCCTGCCTCTGTCTTGCTCCCACTTTTGTGAAGGGGAATCACATCCGCTCTCCTCCAGTCCTCAGGTACCACACCATCCTTCCCTGATTTGTTAAAAAGGGTAGTCAGTGGTGTCACTAGCTCTCCCCTTAGTTCTTTAGAATTCTGGGGTGAATTCCATCAGGCCCCATTGCTTTGTTCACCTTCAGTTTTAGGAGTTCTTTCAGGACCCTTTCTTCTATGAAAGGACTAGTATCGACTCCCCTGTCTAGAGTGATTCTATTGATTGGATTAGGTACCTCCCCCTCCTCTTCTTTTGTGAATACTGAGCAGAAGTATTCATTCAATATACCTGCTTTTTCACTGTTCCAGGTATTTAAACTTGGATAACTTGCTAAATTTCATATCGAGAGTTGTCGTATAACCTAAGAAAAGGACCTCTGCTAAGCATAGCCCTAGTACCAAAAGGCACTGACTTAGTCTTTTTAGAATTTAAAACTGAAGAATTGTTAGAAAACCAGCTACAAAACAGAGTGAAATTCTGACTCAGTATCATCCAATATCAGAGCTAGGTCTTTAGAAATAGAAAAAAATAATCAAATTGTCAGCATAAAGTAATGGAATCACTAAAACTATGAACAGATTGAAGAAAATGAATAACATAGACATTAGAGGCCCCTAGCTAAACCCCTCCCAGTTGCACAGGACTTAGAAAAGGCAGAGCTTCCCCGCAGAAACAGAGACCTCTCAGTCAAATAATCATGTACGCAAGAAACAACATTTGTCGAAAAACGCAGCGATCTGAGATGTTAAACAAAGAAAATTATAGTCGGGTCGAAAACCTCGGCCAGGTCCACGAACATAGCCCCAGTAATAAACTCTGCATCCATATCACTGAGGGCTGAGTTCAAGAACCTGAACAAGGCTATCTCTGTCCCATGACCCTTACGAAATCCATGCTGCGATGAACAAAAAAATATATTTTTCAAGATAAGAATTTAACTAATTAGCAACAATTTTTTCCAGCAATTTTTTAACGGGATTTAAAATCAAAACAAGCTGAAGATCATCGATTAGAATAGCAAGGGGATTTCTGGGGTGCAGGAACAGCTTGAGTTAATTTCCAAACAGAGGGGAATTGATGTGAAGTTAAAGATAAATTAAATTTATTGTATAGAGGAGATGCTATATATGGAGCCACCGGCCTCAAAAATTTACCGTCTAAACCATCACCACAGTCAGAACTCCTGTCACAAATGGCTGTGATTAGTTTCAAGTCTTCATCAGCAGTGACCCTCTTAAAATAAAAAGTTGGTCAGTTACTGGGGAAAAAACATTATCAGTTAACTCAGAGAAAAAGTCATGTGTGACCTTTAAATTAAAACTGGAAAAATCAGAGACTGGGAGTTGAGAGATTCGTCTGTTTCAAGGGGCCACAGAGCTCCCGCCCATTAACAACCAGTTTCTTGATGGACCCCAAACTCTTGAGTTTGTCGGAGAATGTGTATTGTGCCAGAAACGCCACACATCAGACCAGCTATTACCAGTCTGTTTTTTATAAAACTCCAATTTCGCAGCTCTCGTTAAATATTGAACCTTATTTCTGGTGTGACGATACTCGGACAACAACAAATTGTTGGATGGACAGAGCTTGAAAGCATGCAGATTTACGCTACTTAATCAAATCCTTTATGTCTTCTGAAAACCACCTGTTGTCACATCCTCCAAGTCTCTTTGTGCAAACTGGGAAACCATTTTTTTGGATAGGGATATGCTGATTTAGAAAAAAATCTAAAACTAAATCGGTATCAGGTATGGAATTGATAAAAGACCAACCAATATTGGCCATTTGAGCTGTTAGAGTAATCAAAAATTCTGACATTGTGAGGCTGAGCTGTGGGGCTTTGAGGATTTCAGAGTCAGGTCACAGTAACGGCCAAATGGTCACACACAGTGTCCTCAAGTACTCCAACAGACAAAATGCTGTTCTCCTGATTGGTCGTAATCCAATCAAGTAAAGACCTGTTTAAAGTAAGCTCATTCCACCAAGTAGGGTCATTGATAAATTGAACCAAACAATTAGATTGCAACAAGGATCCAAAACAAATACTGTTCTCTAGAAATCAGTTTAAGTTAACATCCCCGATTATCGCAAACTCATACAGCCTAGAAAAGGGTTTAGTGGGGAGGGGGCACTCAACTGGTGGCCCTGCCCAGGGGGTAAGCCTGGGCATGGTGGGGATGGCAAGGTGGTGGAGGTTGAGCTTCTGGGCAAGCGAGGTTCCTGACCAAAACAAACAAACTCAGGGACACCACGGGGGATACAAACAGGCAATGAAAACGTGTTTGCTCCCACCCAAAACCAGCCAAGCAAAAAGCCATTCACTCAAACTATTTTTACTTTCAGTACTGGCCACTAAATGTAAAAGTAAGTGTCCTTTATTATGGACAGCACCCCCCCACCCCCTTTGTTTCCTGGTCAGTATACTCTAAATAAATTAGAACTGGGCAAAACACAGCCACTAGGCTACATTTTCAAAGCTCTCATAACTCCCACAGCTGCGGGGAAAAAACTGGCACAAGTGGGTCGCCACTTGCGGAGCCGCGGTTTTTCCCACAACTGCAGTATTTTCAACAGTGGAGCCAGTTTGCGACTGGCTTCATGGTTTACAGCAGCTGGCAGCTGTTCTTTCGGCACAGCTGCAGAGAAATGTTACACCTGGTGGGACCAGGCGTAACATCCCCCTCAGCTGCGCTGGCTGAAAATACAGATCTCCGCAGGTGCAGAGATTTCATCCTGTGGCTGTGAGACTGAATTGCCACAGCATTTGAAAATCTGGCCCACTGCCCGGAGCTGAAGATTTTGGCCAGGTCTCTGAGATGCCAGTTATATCAGGATGATAAGTAGTAGCCACAGTTTCCAGTTCTGCTAATTTGGGAACGAAACTTCGAACCTTAAAATGAAAAAAATGCCACAAAAGGAGTAGTTGAATTTGTAAAACAAAAGAGGGCCAGGCTTCATTGCAGTGTTGCCAGCCAGCAACAGCAAACACAAACTAGAACATAACACTAATGTAAGCATTTTAGATACCAGTTGATGACGGTCAGCAAAGAAACAACAAACACTGTAAGCACAGAGCCTATTTGCGTAGTTCTTAGCAACAATAGTCAAATACGATAAATTCAACTCTGGGCTAGAATCCAGCATTAATTCATTGGACATTGAAAATTCCCTGACATCCTGATAACGGCTATTCATTGTAGAATTAACCTAGCATATACCTACTGTCTCTGTATGCAGCTTGCTGTCTTGAACTTGTCCTTTTTGAATGATTTGTCAGTATTATGTATGTTTATTGACCGCTTGTCCAACATTTCCCTTGGGATTTGCCGTGATTGTTTGGTCCTTGTTTTGAATGTAATCATGTAATCTGGTGTCGAATCTTCGTAAAGTCTCGGATGTCTATTGGTCTGTAACCTATGAGTTTGAGAACTCCGTGTGTATGTAATTGTCAATATTGGGCCTGGTGCGTATTTTGTATGTGTATCATATTTATAAAGTGTTTTGTGTAAATGTAACTGGAATCTTGCTGATGGATGTCTCTGGAAACGAGCCTCAGCTCAGTTGAGTTAACCAATTCAGTTGTACATCTTATGAATAAAAGTTTTACTACTACTACTAAAAGAGCACTTGTGCTCAAAAGTATTGTCTGAATCTTCCAACAAACACATAAAGAAAATTAAGTACTGAAGAGCAAACCTCAAACAAAATAAAACTGTAAAAGAAAAAAGACACACACAGTAAAAATATAAAGCACCATTTTGTAATATTTTATGGTTATTCATTATTTTATGCATAAGCCATAGGCAGTATAATTACTGGAAGCCAGGACAGGTTTATCACGAACATAGGTGATAGCCAGGCATTTGCTAGCATTAGTATAGTATCAGTCCAGTAAATGTGGGTACCTCAGATGGGGTGCCTGCATACAGTCCAAAGAGCCCTTCAAAAAGTGAGCTCATTGACATGTTCCAGAAGGCTAGCCGCACTAAGACCTATGGGGGAAAAGCAAGAAGCCAGGGAGAACAAAATGTCTTTCAACATGGGCTGCGTAACAATTGTAGAACCCAATTTTAACAAGCATAAAACCCCCTAAGGTACCTAGAGGTCTCTATCCTGTCTCCCGTCTCCCTCCGGGTCTCCAGTATGATTGTATTTTGACTCCCCCGCGTCTCGTGCTATGTCTTCCCTGCTGCCCTGAATCATTTTTGTGCCTGTTCTCTGAACAGCTTTCAAGAGGTCTGTTCTTCAGATGCTGTCTTCAGAACTGTGCACAGTACTCCAGGTGAAATCTGACCAAGGTACTGTATCAGGACCTAGCAATACAAAATAAAAAACTCAGCACTCACAGAACAATTCAGTAGCAATGCTTACTGCAGGTTTATTGTGGGGGCTGTAGGGCTTTATCTGGACTTTTGCCACAATAAACCTGCACTAAGCATTGCTAGAGTTGTTCGACGATTGCTGAGTTTTTCTGAATTTTTCTGTTTTTCTTTTGTGTGCCTATGAAGCTGGCAGCTTTTTCTCAGCATAGCCACATTTCCAAGCACACTCGACTTTTATGTGTCTTCTTCTAGCAACCCCCCATGCACCTCAACATCATATTTTATTTTGTTTCTTACAATTTGTGGCCAGGAAAGGCACATTAAGCCAAGGCTTGTTTCCAGGTGCATTCTGGGAGCACAGTTAAGTTAGGTGACTTCCTCATGATCACACAGTATGCAAGTGGTGGCTGCAGGATTCAAACCTAGTTCCCCAGGTTTGCTGCTCAGTGCTTTTAACCACTGCGCTATACTGCCTTACATTCTGCTGCCTTCTGGCACTGAGCATGCAACTTTCGATCATCACAATAATGACTTTGAGGTCCCTTTCCTCCAATATCTGATACACCCTCACTTTCCCAACCAGTAGTCTGTTTTGTATTTATTTTGCCAACATACATGACTTGTCACTGTTTGGCACTAAATCTGAGTTGTCTTGTCTTGGTCCACTTTTCCAGTCTGTCCTATTTGATTGCATTTCCCATATTCCCAGCCTAGTATCCATTCTGCCTCTGTTTTTTTTTTTTTGGCCTCAGGCATTGCCAGGGGAAGGAGGATTCCCCACCCCACATCGGCTAGGTCCCGGCACATGCTGGGATCCGGGTGCCATGGGGCTTGCACTGAGGGATTTTCCTTTGTGTGTCCCCCCTCTCCAACTGTCTGAGGTGGGGCCAGTCATGCAGTGACCTCTGCGCACAATCGGGCACATTTCCGCACCCGATGTGCAGAGATCCACAGGTCCCCACCCTGACAGGCTTCTGGTATGGTCCGTGGCTGCTGCACCCCCCTGCCACTGCTAGGGGTTGGTAGACACCAGGTACCAAGTTCCCTCTGTCCCTGGAGAAGGCGAGCAGTCCCTGGGACACTCAGCCTTCTTGCCCCCCCCAGCTGACCCTCCAACGTCTGAGGTCTGTTTCCAAACCCCAGTCATTGGCACCGCAGATGGAAACACTTCGCCATGCTGGTGGGCAGACCCCTGTCTCTGACTTTGACATCGTCTGTAAAGAGACTGATTCCACCCTGGATTCCCTCCTCTCACTCGTAGATGAATATATTACAGAAAGGAACAGCCCTGCGACAGACCCCATTGGTACCCCACTAGTGCTCAATCTAATCCCTGAATATTTTACATTGATAGTTACCCTCTCAGTTCTTCCCCCAGCCAGTCATCAGTCCACATAGTTAAATTGTTTCCCATCCCCAGATCTCTCAAATGCTCACAAATTTCCTGTGAAGCGCAGGCAAAGGCCTTGCCAATGTCCACACATAGTATGTCTACTGCTTGGCCCTTATCAACTGCCTTTGTGACCCAATCAAGGAGGTCTATCAAGTTTGCAAGGCATGATCCATCAGTTTTCCCAGGATAGAGGTCAGACTGAGCAGTCTGTGGTCCCCTGGTTCCTATCTATGCCCACTCTTTTTTTTTTTTTTTTCAAACTGTATTTTTTGCTGCATGACACAGACTGGATGGTCCCCTCCCTTCAGCTCCATTGCCCAGCCTAGCCCCATCACCCACCCACCTTCTCTGGGACTTACCTCTCTCCTGTGTTCCCCCATAGATGACCCCCCCAATGGGAAGGACTGGTCGTTGGCCACTTTATACCCCCGAGCAGAGCTGAAGTGTCGTTCAAAGCGAGAGAGAGAGCCTTTGTTGGCGATTAGGGACCTGCAGCAGAGCGGCGGGTGAAATCCTGCATGGGCAGAGATTTTCTGTTTTTCTTCCCCTTCTCATGAGCATCACAAGAATGTTGCATGTGATGCCAAGGCATCAGAATGCTGATGTTCCCTTCCCTGTGCACTCGCTCTGTGGCACTGCCACCTGTGGTCACCCAGGTGGCAGTATTGCAGCAGAGACCAGAAACCCATCCAACTTCAAGGAGGCGAGCGCCATCCTCTCCCACCTGGCCACTAACAGCCCAGGCTCGTTCCTGAACACGGGTCACTGGCCTCGCAGGCAGTAGCACTACCCTAAGTCCCACTCTTGTGCAGCCGGACCACATTGACCTCCCTCCAGTCCACTGGAACCACTCCTGTTTCTGTTGAGCAGTTTAAGAGGTCACATAGGGGTTCCACCAGGGACCGGGCAACCTCCCTTAGCATCCTAGGGTGCAGACCATCTGGGCCTGCTGATTGGTCCACCTTCGGGGTTCCCATGACCCTCGAGTACCTTCCCCACTGTTATCCCTCTCACCTCTAATCAATGTATCCTTTTCCCCAGGCTGGAATCCCACACTTTGGGAGTGGTCCCTCCTCCAAATCCTTTGTGAAGACTGAGCAGACGTGTTCATTTACAATTTCTCTCTTCTTCTTATCATTTTAGTTTTCCCTCCTTCACTCAGTCTGATGGTTCCATCCTATGTCCTCCCCGTTCCTTGATAACAGTGGAAGAACATTTTTTCCCCTTCCTTTACACCCTCTGCTAGTGTCAGCTTTCTCCCACTCTGTTCGCCTCCCTCACTCTCTCCTCGTAGAGCTCCCTACTTCCCATTTGGTGGTCTTCCCTGGTATTTCCCGAAAGCTGCCCTCTTTATCTCTCGTGTCATCAAGCAGTGTGGGAGCTGCTCTCCCATTGGCTAAATGATGACACTGACATAGAAACTATTGAAATAATATGCTGATGCCATAAAAGTTATGAAAATATTTTTCATATTTCAACAGTTTGTATGTCATACCGACTAAATAGCCCTTTTACTTTACACTAATGTTTATTATAGTGTAATAGGGACAAACAGAGGCTATGTGCCCATGGGTACTGACCGCCACACTTTTTAGAGAGTAAAGCTGAATATGCCTGAGACAGTCATAAAGTAATCTAGCTTATGTTTACATTTTTATTTTTTTATTTTTTTTTAACTTCTGTAACCTCTTGGGCAATGAATTTCAGATTGCAGTGTCTCTCTGGGTATAGATACCACATTTGGCTTCAGTTATAAATTGTTTCGGCTGCGGTTTATCAATCAATCTACTTATTTATGTATGTATGTATTCAGTTTTTGTTAGCCATGTAGGTGCACTAGATAGTAAAATAGCTATTTTCAGGCACGACCCAGAATGTTACAAAACAAAAGGCAAAATTACATAAAACATCACGGATACAATTATTACATGTCTGTAAGTCAGTGACTTTATGTTTGTAACTAAAACTGATGACTTGCACACGCTGACGTGGAACCTTTGTAAAAGAGACTCGGCTCAAAGGTATTGTAATCCTAGATTGAAATAAATAAATAAATAAAAATAAACAATTACACATTGTGGAAGAAGAACAATAAAATTACAAAGTGTAACAACAGTAACCATGTTGCATGAAAGCAGAGATCAAGCTGGCATAAGTACACTGCAAAATACATACTGTATCAACATACACTTACAAGAAGTTGAAGATGATAAATACAAAGTGTGAACAAAAGTAACAAGAGCAGGGCGGCCCAGTGGTGCTAAGGGTTGAGGCGCTGGATGCCACACCTCATGCCATGCCAGCGACCCAAGTTCAGGAATGAGCTCAGGTTGGCGGAGGGGAGCAGGGTGCAGGATTGAGCTGCCTTCAGCAAGCTGTCCTCTCCCAGGGAGGGTTCCTGTGGTTCCTGGAGCTACAGTGGCACCTTGTGGTGACTGGGTGCCCTCACGGTCAGGCCACTTCGGTGGGGTTCGGAGAAGGCCGAGGCCTACAGAGGTCGTGTGGGAGTGTGTGACCTGACGTGCAGACCACATTGCATGTCCTCCTCCGGGGCATTGGAAAACCAGGAAACCAGCACTCGGGAAAGCGACGGCAGTGCCCACAAATGGCACCCCATGCTCACCGCTGGATCTACCCCGTCTGACCTCCGGCTTTTCACCAAAATCCAGTGGCACACTAGATTGTAGATAGAGTGCCAGAGGAGCGGATGGTCCCACCTTGGGGCGGAGAGCCAAGGGGTTGGCTTAGTTGGGCGAGGCATGAGGAGCATCCCGGGACAGAGGTTCAGGCAGTGGGGGTCTCAGACTGAGTGGGAAGAAGTGCTGGTCCCTGTACCCTAGCTGGAGAGAGTCCTATGGGGCCAGTGAGAAGGGGACATAAACAGAATCTACAAAAAAGAAAAGTTCCTTACTATACAAGTAACAAACAATGGGTAAACTGGTGATGGCAGGCAGCGTACCCGTACAGTACAGAGACACCCCTTGTTATGGATATATTGGCCTTAAAGGGGAACATGACTCTGATTATATGATATTTGCAGAGACAGTAGTATGATGCATAACCTTAATATGGAATTTAAAGGGTAACATCACTAACAAACCCATACCCAAGTGTGGGGCTGGTCCCAATTTGCACTTTGTTTGCAAAAACCTTTGTTTACTTACTATGTACTGCAGTTAAGTAGATTATATCAGACTGATTCTGTAGACTTACAAGCTGACATTTTCTGTAACTACAAATCCCAGAATCCCCCGTAGCTATGTTCGCAGGAGGACTGAAGCAGTAGAAAATTCAGTAGCCTGCAGTGCATGTTAGAGTTGTTATAAGCTCCGATCAGATGTTTTCCAGTACAGATGTTTTCCCAGGGCTAGGTACAGCTCTCTGTGACTGTACTTGGTGTCAGGGAGGACAGCAGGACCAGCAAACAAAAGATTAGAGCTCATAAAAGCTCTAGCAGGCATGGCAGGCTGTTGAATCTTTACTGCTGCAGCCCTGCACTGATGTCAGCTGCAGGGGATTCTGGGATTTGTAGTTACAGAAACTGTCAGCCTGAAACTCCCACTGTGGCAGTGGTATCCTGAGCAGGAGTCCTAGCACTGCCCCTGTGGACCAGGCAAAAGCCTGTGTTCAGGGAATGGTTTCTTCTTGTGTCACCTTGTCAGCATCCCCTATACAAGTATTTACAAACAGCTAGCTGTGATGCTTTGCACTGGGTTTTGAGGTGTTACGCTCTGGGTGAATGGGTTTTACATGCAGACATGACAAAAAGGGAAAGAAAGACGACCTTAAGCTCATCTGGTTCTTTCCCACACAGCTCAGTGAGTATTAAGGGGAGCAGTCATCACAGAGAGCCCTGCACTTAAGGGTGGAGCTGCTCCCAATATGCACTTGGTGTGCAAAAACCTTGCTTTACTTTTTTCCTGTTTACACAGTAGATTGTATCAGACTCATTTTGCTACATGTAGGCTGACATCTTCTGTAACTACAAATCCCAGAATCTCCTGTAGCTGACAGAGCAGTAGGCAGCAGTGGGAGATTGTGGCCCGCTGTGCATGCTAGAGTTTATATCAGCTCTGATCTTTTGTTTGCTGGTTCTGCTGTTCTCCCTGGGCAAAGTACAATAACAGAGGGCTGTACTTAGCCCCTAGAGAAAAGCCGAACCAGAAAACATCTGATTGGAGATTATCTCTAGAATAATGACAGCCTTGGGGAAGCTTTGAAACACACAACTTTTCAATGAAGTTTAGTTTCATGTGCACGTGCTTCTTGCATTTAGCATCACCTGTTGCTACACAGCCCTGTACATTAAAGAGCTAGTTGCTCCGAAAATAGTAGATAGAAACTTTTATTCCTTTTTTTTTTTTTTGCACCCAAGCCCTCCTGGATGACCACTCCTTCAAGTGGCCAAAGGCCCCCACGACTAGACACCCACAATCACCATTTTGCCACCCCCATTTGCTGCTGTAACCCGGTTGACCCTATGTAGCCCTTGGTTGGGGGGGCCCACTTCCTGTAGGAGGACCAGGAGGGGAGACATGCCCAGTGGGCATTCCATCTGTGCCGGGCTTGGCAGGGGAACAACACGATCACCTCCGGGTTTCTTGGCACATGGGGGACCGGCCGCCATCATCTGGTTGGCCAGGTGGCCATTTTTTCCATTTTTAGACCCCACCCTTCACCCACAAGGTGGCTGCATGCACATGGCATCCTGGCAGGACGCACAGCAGTGCGTGGTCACCTATGCTGCAATGTGTGTCACCCCAATGGGCCACCAGGAGTTTCTCCAGATTGATGCAAGCTTGCACCCCCCCCGGGAGGAGAGCATCCAGCAGACATTCTGAACCCTCACCATCAGCCTCTGCTCTTGTAGTCCTGGGCTCAGGCGCAAACCCAGGTCGCCAGCGTGCCAGGCAGCCCCCTATCTCCCAGCGCTACAGAGCCGGCCTGTTATTCATTTTCAAAAGTTTGACTTTAATTTCTGAAGTATTTTTCTTTTCCATTTGCCCATTCAAAGGTTTTTTACCTGGTAGTATGAGGTGGGATTAAAGCGCAGTACTTTACCTGATGCTGACACGTCTAATTCTGTTCCTCTTCATACCTCATCAGCATTGTGACATTACTGTGACATCACAATGGACTCCTCTGGCAGCAGTTGATTGGCTCTTCTTGGTTACTAGTGATGTCACAGTCATTGAGACCACAATGCTGATGACGTATAGGGAGGAACAGAACTGCCTATGTCAGCCTCCAGGTAGAGTGCTGTTCCACACATCTCATCTTGTGCTGTCAGGTAGACAATCTAATTAACAAAACAAAGAAAGAAAAAAAATACTTAAAATATAAGGAGTGATAGCTGACTACTTCTGCAAGTTATTAATTTCAAGCACAATACTAGCTCTTTAAAGGAGCGGTATTCTCCAGCAAGTCCGAAAACGGTGGATATAAGAAAAAGAAGCAATAGTTCACTCCTTTTGGCAGTTAATATTAATTTCAGGCAGTATACAAAGCACTTTAACATGAAAACAGGATCCCTGTTCTCTGAACATCATCTGCTCTGGCCGCTTGTCCGCACCGGATATCACAATCACCTGCCAATGACACCACAGCCAGTCACCCTGGAAACAATTACAATGTCATGAACAGAGGATTATGATATCCGCTGTGGAAGAGCAGCCAGAGCAGATGAAGTCGGGGGACAGTGAGCCTGTTTTTATAATACAGTGCCCAGTTATAATGGGAAAAGAATGGAAACTAAGTACAGAGAATGAGTGAAAGATAAGTTGAAATGTGCCTTAAAATTAGGTTTTCCCAGAGTTTCCTTGGGGCCATGTAGAGCTGCTGTATATAATTAGCCACTTGTTCCCTCTTGTTCTTTCCCTTTGGTTATATTTAGTAGCTTTTATCTGATCCGATGGAGTTATTTCCTGCATCAGTTTAAAAACGGTTATTATAATGCCTCCTAATCTGCTTTCCTCCATTGAGAGCAACCCCAGGTCAGAGAGTCTGTCCTCGTAACTTGAAATCCTCCATGCCATCTTCTGTTTTGTTCCTCAGAACTCTTTCTAACAGTATCTGTATGTAGTCAACCCCAAGAATCCCTCACTATGCTTACTAGTACATTCAGCCTGCGGGTCTGAGCTGTCCCGGGGCTTAGAATGTTTATTTATTTGCCTTTGGTGACCGGGTAAGTGCACTAGGCATAGCAATGCCTATTTTCAGGCATGACCCAGGAGGATACAAAGGTTACAGAGATGGCAACAAACAGCTTGTGGAGAACAAGAATAGGTGGAATTGGAAACAAATTGATACAGGTGAGTACAGTTTTCAAATAAGTGTGCAGTGTATACAAGTTAACAGTAGATAACAATAAGTCAAAACCTGAAAGTAAACGGGATATCAAGTGCAGGTTCACCCGTCTTAGGGTTACAGACTGGGAGAGATAGCTAGCTAGTGCACAAATGTGAGGTCCAACTAGGAGACGAGTTAGAAGCACAAATAAATGATCAGCTATAACTGAAACCAGGGGACTAGAGGTCCAAGGATGGTTGTGGAGTGACAGTTCAGAGGGAGAGAACCAGATGGAGAACGGGGGGTGAGTGCTTTTCTTTTGTTCAGTGGAAGGAAAAGCAAGGGAGAAGAGAACAAAAAGAGAGAGAGGAGGTGGGTGGGTAAGAGAGTGGAAGTGGTGAGAGGGAGACAGGGGTAAGGTAGAAAAGCAGAGGTGAGGAGAGCAGCGGTGAAAGGTGGAGAGGTGGGGCAGGGAGGAGGATCGGTTCTAATGGAGGTCAATGCAGGTGCAGGGGGTAGAGCCAAGTAGATGTTTGCGGTGCAACCTCTTGAAACTGGCATGGGTTGGAGCTTATGGAAGAGAGTTTCAGTATTTTGGTGCCATATGCGAGAAAGCCCGTGTACCCATTGCTGTTTTACATCTAGGGGTGTGTAGAGGCACTTGGACGGTGGATCGAAGCTCATAGGAGACAACTTGTGCATTCAACATAGGCTAGGGACAGGGGAAAACAATATCTGGCAATGCTGTCAGTGAGAGATCCAAGTGACTGGAGCCGATGGGTAGAGGGGGAGGGCCATTTCATTTTATTTTTTTAATCATAGAATTTATTTATTTATTTGAAAGTTTCAGAATTACAAACCTTTGAGTGATAGACTCATTTCCAAAGTCTCCTCATCAATAACAGTACAAGACACAATACAAGATAATACGAATAGTACGATACATTGCGCAATACAGATAACCGTAGTAAATACAGTACAGTACATCAGGTGTAATTGTCAATCTAACATTGTTTGTGCATTGGGTCTGGAGATTACATGGATGACGGCTCTTACAGTGTTGTAGCTAAAACACTTGGAGTGTTATACAGAGTTGTAGCTAACACACTCGGAATGCAGCAGTGCGATTGTCAAAACAGGCATCGCTGTGCACAGTACATAGCGGTTTCATGGATGATGGCCTATACATAGTTGTAGCTAATACACATATGAATGGTCTATCCAGAGTTGTAGGTAGGGTAGGTCACTGGGCTAGCATAGGCAAGCTGGCATTAAGGCTAAGAGAGCTGTCCAGGTTGGACAGAACATTTTATTGATTTCGAAAACAGAACATCTGCATCCTCTTATCATAATAAAAAAGTCTGTGGGCAGTATAAACACATGTAGCAGTACCCATTGAGTTGACTATGCTCTAACAGACTGTACAACTAAAGCTACATCAGGCCATTCATTATAAAGAAATAAAGCATCTTGAAGCACTAGAATGCTTCAGTAACCAGTCTGAAACTTACATTTTCCCTCGAGGAAGTCTACCACAGGTAAGGGTAGGGTACACAATTGCTCTGTGGATGGGGGGCTCAATACGGGGGGGGGTTGCTAGGAGGAGTGGGGGTCTTGCATAATGGAGAGCGGAGGTAGGACTCCCATTTAGTGAGGTATAAGTCAAAACGCCCCTGGTGGGAGTATGAGAGATCCTCTAAGGTCGCAAGCTGAGCGACAGCCACCTGCCAGGCTGCCTGGGTGGGCAAGACCATCTGTCACCAGTGCATGAGCAGCAACCTTTTGGCTTCAAGAAGTACAAGAGCCACCCAGTCATGGTGAGGCTTGGGTACATTTCCCAGCAAAGAGGTATCCCACAAGAGGAGTTTGGGATCCGTTAAGGAGATAGGTAAACCCAACACTTTGGAACAGTCAGCAGCAGTCGAGGTCCAGAAAAGGGTGATCAGGGGGCATGACCATGGGGCGTGCAGTAGGTGGGCTTCAAGTTATTGGCATTGCTAGCACTTCAAGTGTTCCAACAGTCCCCGGGCGTGTAAGGCTGCAGGTGTACGGTGCCAGAGCAACAATATCTTCAGTTGAAGAAAGTGGCTCTTAGTATCTCTGTAAGTGAGGTGGGCTCCCCAAAGGTAGCGTGCCCATTCACCTTTAAGAATACTGACATTAAGGTCAGTCATCCACTTCAGCCTACAAGGAGTTGAGGGGTCTGGCTGGGAATCTCTCAAAGTCTTGTAAATACAACCAATTAAGCCATGAGAAGAAGGGGATTTGTGCAATCAATCTAGCCAAACCCACTTGCAATCCAAGCCAGGGGAGGTTGGGAGACCACTGACTGCACTCCGCAGCTAGAGATATCTCCAAAAATCTTTGCTGGGGAGGTTAAACTTAGCCCTTAGTTGTTCAAATGAGAGCATAATCTCCAAGTCTGGCAAATATAGGTCTTTCACCCGGTTGATTCCTTGAGTTTCTCAAGCCAGCCAGTGTATTGCAAAGAGGGGTATACCAGGAAGGGAGGGACCAAAGGTAATGAGGAGTGTGCAAAAGAGACATGAGGGAGTGCCACACCCTTCTCATCTCAAGCATGATTGGGAATAGGTTTCTGCCCAGCCGGGCTTAGGGCCATGTCTCTCGCTAAGCTGGCCTCCAGCTTTACCAATGGCAAAAGATGAGGCATACCAGGGATAAGCCATTTAGTGGCCGTAGCTGCCGTACAAGCTAGATGGTGCCCTTTAAGCCAGGGAACCCCTAAGCCGCTCCGAGACCAATGTGCTCTTCTGTTTACTCCACCTAGGAGACCGGCCTTCCCAGAAGTAGTGGGCCAAGATTCTCTCTAAGGAAAGGGAGGGCCATTTTAGGTCAGCATACAGCTGGCAGTGGTGTGTGTAGCGAGGGGATGCAGAGGCATATCTGCAGATATTGTTATAGGTGGTGTCCCACTTGTGAAGAGACGTTTTTGATGCACCAAGGTAGGTGACTGAGCCATATGACAGTGCCGGAAGTAGACTGCCTTACGTAATGGTGAGCCTGGCTGATGAGGTAAGGGCAAAGCTAGTCTGGTAGGCACCACCAAGTTTAGCGACTACGGCCTTGCTTATAGTGTTGATGTGCTGATCAAAACCCAGAGATTCATCAAGCAGGATGCCCAGGTGTTTGAAGGAGCTGATGTTGATCACCAGGTGTTTGAAGGAGTTGATGTTGATCAGTGGTGAGCCATTGGAGCCGGAGAATTTGAGGGGGTTTTGGTCTGTTCTGAGTCTGGCTGGGGAGCCGAAGAGCATTGTATGCATCTTATCCACATTTTAGAACAAGAGCGTTTTCAATGAGCCAGGACTGAAACTGGATAAAGTTTGAGGAGAGAGAGAGCAGTTTATGTCCAAGATGTTCCTGGCACTGGAATAGAGATTGAGGTCATCAGCATATAGCAGAGATGAACAGTCAGGGGGGAGAGAGAGTGGGGAGGTTGTTTACAAAGAGAGGAAAGTAGAGGGCCCAGAATAGATCCCTAAGGAACACCAATGTTAGTGATAGAGAGCTTGGACAGGACAGAGTTATAATTTATGGTGTGTCTTCTGTCTGTCAGGTAGTTACTGAACCATGCCACTGCCTCTGTGGAGAAGCCAAGGTACAAGAGTTTGTTGAGAAGGAGAGGGTGGTTCACCAGGTCGAATGCTTTAGTTAGGTCGATAAAAAAACGTTCTGGTAAGGAGGCCATTGTCCATTGTGGTAAAAATATCATTTGTAAATTTTAGGAGAGTGGTGACAGTGCTATGGCCTTTGCGGAAACCATGCGGGGAACAGGCGAGAAGATTGTGTTCTTGTAAAAAAGAGGTGGTTTGAGTGGCTACTAGTTTTTCCAATATCTTGCTCAGAATGGAGAGCATGGCTATGGGCCGGTAGTTGGCCATATTTGTGGGGTCACCCTTTTTAAATATGGGAGTGACTTTTGCTATTTTCCAAATGTCGGAGAAAGAGCCATGGCATAGTGATAGATTGAGAATTTTGGCTACAGCTGAGGCAATCATGGGGGTACCAAGTTTCAGGAGCTTGGGTACAAGATATAGTACAGTATATAAAAAGGTAGCTGTACCTTCTCCTGCCAGTGAACACAACTAAAATGTCCTCATTGGACGGCATTAAGTTCTTACAGAGAGTTTCAGTAATATGCCTGCCCTCCCCCGGCTCTGGTTCCATTCCCAGCACCCGCGGAGGAGGAGTTAAGAATATTTTATGAAGAAGAGGGAGAACCATAGAATTAGATGGCTATCCTGAGTGAGAATTTAACTCACTTCCAAGATCCTCAGATGGCTATACCTCTCACTATAGTTTTGTGAGACATTTGGTCAGTTCCCCCAGCCTTTCCTCACAGGAAACTGATGAAGATGGGGGGGTGGGGGTTGAGTTCATGGATATGGTGGGTTTATCCCCTCTAAGGGGTTAAGGCTTCCCATCTATGAATCCCTCAGGAAAGTCACTTTTACCTTCATGTCAGCACCCACCTCAGCTGTTGGCATAGTTTAAAAATTAATGAAATACGTAAATATTGGTTGACAAACAGGGTCCAGGGTACCTGTATTCCCACAAAGATCATGAGGAAATGGTCCAGGATGCCGCCTGAGACAGGGCCAAAGTGCTCTTTTTCCTCCCAGTCTCCTGATAAAGATGCAGAAACAAAAAACAAAGTGTATACTTCAGCTTCCCTGCTCCTAAGACAGGCAGCTCACCTGGCCTACACAATTCACTTCCAGAGAGCCTTATGGAACTCCAGTCTGGCACTGAGCGAAAGTGACTGGAGACTTGGCACGGGATACGGCTGGCACAGCAAAATCAGCCACACATGCCACAAAGTTCCCATTTCATATGGCAGTGTACACGTAGGATGCTGCATACAGGGTTAGGGCCCATGCAGCGTCTAGGAAGGGTTGCCTGACTTAGGACTACAACTCCATCCCAGGACTCTTAGACAAACGCTATGATTTTTCCCTTCTGGGGGAAATTCCCTGTTTGATAGCAAGACAAAGGCTTTCATAAAAAAGGTGGACGGGTATAAAACCACCTACAAGAGGAAAGAGGATACTCCCCTCCTGTTTATGCCCTTATGAATGCCCCCACGACGGACCAGTAATAGTTACAGGGGAAGGGGATTTAGGCATGCTGTTGCAGCACCCGCACTTGAACCCCAGACAAAACAGAGTCAAGACTCGTTCACTTCTTCCATCCTAGAGATAGTGAGCCAGGGTTTGACTTTGTAGTTCAGAGGATTTCCCAAACTACAAGACCCAAGAGTTTTTTCAATCTCACATCGGAGAAAGAAAAACAATTCTGCTGGAGCTGGGGGTGAAGAAATCGCTGCCAACACATGCAGTGGGACAAGTAGCAGCTGCGCAACAGGGCAAGGGACATTACCCCAGATACTTCCTAGCTCTAAAGAAAAATGCATAAAGGCCTGAGGAACATCCCTCCAGTTCAGGTTAAGGGACTGTCATCAGCAATTTACAGCCCTACCCTTCAGCCTCACCACAGCTCCATTGGTATTGACAAGTACCAGCTCTGTTGGCAGTACGCTCTCCTCTCCCGTCACTGCTAGGTACTATGTTCTTCAGCTAGACAACTTGTAATTAAATGCATATTTCACAGGTATGATATATTTAATTGTACATTATGTTACAAATGCAACTGTATGATTATTTATGATATTTTTTTAACCGTATGTTTTTTGCAAATGTAACTGAATGTTTAATTTTTTTGTATATTTTAAATGTTAAACTGTATGTCTAATTCATCATCCAATTGTACCCTCTCCCCCCGGGTCTCACTGGGAGATGAGCAACTTGTTGTTCAGTATGCCTTCCTGGTAAAACATTTCAATAAATAAACATTTGAGAAGACAGGATTGATGTTTTTTCCTTACCTGATTAAAAACAAAACATACCCAGCAGCAAGCTCCTCCATATTGCTAAGCCAAAGCCCTTTGGAAGCATTGGTCTTCCTCATAAACTTTCAAAGTCCCAAACAGAACCAGTGCAAGTTCTGGGCTTCATCACTGCAGAGCTGGATACCCTGCAAGGGAAAGCTTTTCTTCTGTGGCAAGGGTAGCAAATCTGATTTCAACAGCAGACTCGTTCATAGCAGGCCAGCCAAGGTCTCCAAGGGTTTTTCATATGGTACTGGGTCACATGGCTTGCTCCGTATCAGTGGAACCTGGTTCAGTACCAGATTCCAGATGAGCGATATCAAGTATCACCCAGGGGACCATTGTTCTCAGAGGTAGGACACCTTATACAAATTTGTGCCTCTGTCTCAAGAGACTTGTTTAGGGCACTGGACTGGTGGAAGTGGGAATGCAACCTCATAGAGAGGATTCTCTTACTCCAGCAATTCCCTAAAGTCATAGAAACATAGAACGTGTCGGCAGATAAGGACTGCCAGACCCATCCAGTCTGCCATTTTTTTTTCTTACCTACTAAGAAACCCTCAGATCCTGCTTGATCTCTGGGTTCACTTCCTCTTTTGACCTGCTAGTGTTTCCCTGTGTCTAACCTATGCAGTTTTGAATTCCCTTCTGATATTGCCCTACCACCTCTGCTGGGAGGCTGTTCCATGTCTCCACCACCCTTTCTGTGAAAAAGTACTTCCTCACATTACCCCTTAATCTACTCCCTTACAGTTTCATGTCATGCCCCCTTGTCCTAGAGCATCTTTTCTTCTGAAAGATGCTGCCCTCCTGTACCTTATTTATTCCTTGAGGTACTTGAAAGTCTCTATCATGTCACCCCTCTCCCTCCTCTCCTCCAAGGTGTACATATTGAGTTCTTCCAGTCTCTCCTTATATGACCTTTGGTGCAGGCCCTGCACCATTTTTGTTTCCCTTCTTTGAACTGCCTCTACCCTGTCTGTGTCCTTCTGGAGATGTGGCCTCCAGAACTGGACACAGTACTCCAAATGAGGTCTCACCAATGACCTGTACAGTGGCATCACCACCTCCTTTCTTCTGCTGGTGGTCTCTCTCCCAATGCACCCCATCATCCCACTGGCTCTCCCCACTGCTTTGGTACACTGTTTGACCACCTTTATGTCATCAGATATGATCACCCCAGATCTCTCTCCAGTTGTGTGGCCTCTAATAACACTCCACCCATTATGTAATCCTCCCCTGGCTTCCTGTGCCCCAAGTGCATGATTTTGCACTTGTTCACATTGAATCTTAGCTGCCACACTGGACCATTCCTCCAGTTTAGCTAGGTTGCTTTTCATTTTCTCCACCCCTCCCAGACTGTCTACCCTACTTCAGATCTTGGTGTAATCTGCAAAGAGGCATACCTTCCCCTCCATCCCTTCTGCAATATCACTGGTGAAGATTTTAAACAGTACTGGCCCAAGCCCACAGCAGATGCCTCCCACCTAGATTGAGGTGTCCACCTAGATGTTCTAACTGTGCATGGCACATAGAGTGCACAGGAGGCGCTAGATCACATACATCTCCTGGAACTCAGAGCAGTGTTCCTGGCAATTCAGGTATTTTCCTCCCAGATCAGTGGTCAGTCTGGACACATTAGAACAGACAACACCACAACCGTGTACTACATCAGCAGACAGGGAAGAACAAGATCTTCCAAGCTGTGCTTGGAGGCCATGAAGGTCTGTGCGCTGGGGATGCATCTGTCTGCAGTACACCTACCAGGGAAAGGCAATGTACTAGCACCTTGAGCAGGATCAGTCAGGGAAATCACGAATGGGCCCTGAACCAGCAGGTGCTGGCATCAGTGTCCAGAAGGTGGGATACACCAGAAATAGACCTGTTTGCATCCAGGAAGAATCATCATCCACCCCTGTTTTGTTGCAGGTCTCTGGCTGGGGACTCAGTCCCCTCAGATGCCCTGACTCTAGACTGGACAGTCAGGTTTCTGTCTGCCTTTCCTTCCCTCCCTTTTTTGCTAAGAGTGCTCTTGAAACTGAGGAGCCAGTCTGCAACCTTGATCCTAATAGCCCAGATTGGGCCAGGCAGGTTTGGAACTCCCCACTTCTGGCTCTCACCGTCAAGCATCCCATCTGTCTCCCACTGAGGCACAACATGCTGACCTGCTGACCGTGTCTCAGGGCAGGATAACCTTCCCAGACCTCAGGTCTGTGCACATCAAGGTATGGTTTTTGTAGAGCTGGAGTTCTCTGACTTTAACCTTTCTAAAAAGGTTTTGCAAGTCTTCAGTGTTTCCAGAAATCCAGCAACATGGAAAACTTTTGTTCCCAAGTGGAAAAGGTTTTCCCTGTGGTGTGTCCTTAAGCAGCTCAGACCTTGCAAGCAGATCTGCCCACATTCTTGAACTACCTAGGCCACCTTCAGTACCTGGGCTGCAAGTCCCTCAACTCTTAAGACGCATCTGGCAACAGTGTCGGCTTATGTTTCAGCAGGTAAAGAGAAAACTGTGGCTTCACACCACATTTTCAGGAAGTTCTTTAAAGGGTTCCTGCACCTGCATTCCTTTGTCAGGGACCCACTCCCTCCATGGGATTTGAACCTGTGCATTGCTGAGCTCATGGACCCTCATTTTGAGCCCTTGGCTACTGATGCTTTAAAGTATATCACTTGGAAAACAGTCTTCCTTGTGACCATGACTTCTGCCAGAATGGTGTGCAAGTTGTAGGCTCTCTGCACAGACCCAAATACATCATCTTCGACAGGGACAAGGTAGTCCTAAAGACAAACAAAAAATTCCTCCCTAAAGTGTTGTCTGAATTTTACCTGAACCAGTCCATCACCCTTCCAGTGTTCTTTCTTTACCGCAAAATCCAGCTTTAGAGAGCAGAGGCTGCACAGCCTGGGTGTCAGGAGGGTGCCTAGTTAATACCTGGACCACATTAAAGAAGTCAGGTCCTCCCAGTCACAGTTGTTGTCACATATGGTGCACTGGGCAAAGGTAAGCCAGCTTCCAAGCAAACAAATGCGTGTTGGATGTTCTCCTGCACCCTTCTGTTTCATCAAAGCTGGCAAGTTACCACCACAGGGCCTCAGAGCACATTCTACACATGGTACTTCTGCCTCTGTGGCAGCTGCAAGAGACATCCCCTTGCTGTAAATTTGTAAGGCAGCTACCTGGAAAACATTACCCATCTTCACAAGGCACTATTGTCTGGACGTACAATCCTGAAGGGAGATTTGGCACTGCTATCTTGCAGAACCTTTTCCCTAAACAGGTTCTGTACCCAGCCTCCCAAGGTACTGCTTTGTTATCTGCACTAGTAAGCACAGTGGGGGATTCTATGGGTTTGAAGAAAAATTACTTACTGTAGTAATATTGTTTCTTCCAAGGGATCCCTCACTGTGCTTAACAACCCCATTCTTCCTCCCTTTCCAGAACCTACAAAAGGTTCTACAAGACTCAGTTCTGTTTTTTTTGTCTTTACTTCTCTTGAGCATTATTCATGTATTGCCTACAATCACATTTTGGGTGCTTTTGTTGCAGTTTTTGGCCTGCCATGTTCTTGTCCCAGCAGGGACTGAAAATTGTGTTGGGTTTTCTATTTTTTTTTGTATAGGTTTACCTACTTCAGTGCTCACTGCTCACCCTAGCAGTAGAAATAAATCTGCTATTAGAATGTTGGGGTGAGCATGACCACACAGAGTTTTGAATTTCATTCCAAGATCTCTACTTAGCATAAATTTCTAAGCTCCGGAGCAGCTCAGACCTGCAGGCTGAATGCACTAGTAAGCATAGTGAAGGATCCCTGAGAAGAAACAAAATTACTATGGTATGTAGTTTTTTCTTCTGTAGTATGGTGATCGGAAATGTATACTGAACTCTAGACAGGCCTAATCCTGAGGGCTGTACAATGGCGGGATTATTTCTGTTGATTTACTTGTAAATTTCTCTCAGTATGGGGCAGGATTTTATTTATTTCTGTTCTGCAGGCCATTCAGTGTTTCCGCCCAGTAGTTCCTGTATCGCTTACGTTAATTCTTTCATCTGTGTCTTTGCCTGTGCTGAAACCACATCAAATAACACCTTCGCCTCTGATTCTTCTCTTTTGTATCCCCGGCCTGTCATCTTCAAAGGTTTGGGGAGTTGAATACTCATGGTGAATAGCTTCTGACGACATACCAGGACATCATGTAGGGCAACATCAAGAGAAAGCACACACCTAACAAAACACCAAAAATAAAAAACAAAAAGAAACTACATGTCTCTCATGGAATAGCTGGCTGCTAAACAGTGAGTCCTCTTTTGGTGGAAGTCAAAAACGTTCATGTGTCCAAATTTGAAATTCTTTCCAGTTTTTTGGAAGTCTTCCCCCACATTTTGGAAATCAGTATTCCAAAACTACTCTAATTCTTGAAGTTATTTTTTTTTAAATATTACAGGCAAGATTTAGAAAGACAGAAATGAGAAAGAGAGAAAATAACGTGCACAGTCCTTCCAGTCTGTCCCAAGATACCCTAGTTCAGAATCTCTCTAGCAGTAATTACTCCCCTCCCAGCCTCTCCATCCCTTCCCATATTATCTGATGTGATGACTCTCTCAAATGCATCCCCATTTTTCTTGAACCCCGCTATCGTCTTTGCTTCTGCCACCTTGTGTGGAAGTTTCTTCCACCCTCCACCATGCTTTCCCTCAAGGAGTACTTCCTAATGTCTTTTTTTAAAACCTTCCCACTTCCAACTTAAACACAAGACACCCTTATTAGCATCCTTTTTCTCAGACTAAATAAATCTGTATCCACTTCATGTCACCCTTTCATAAACTTGAAAATGGCTGCCATGCCCACCCCCTCTTCCTTCTGTCTTACAGTGAATATATTTTAACCCTTTTCCGTCTTTTCACTTATATTTTGCCATGTTGTCTGGGAACATTTGTATGGCTTTTCACTGCACGGTTTCTAATCCATCCCCATCTTTTCCTTAGGTATGTGCCCCAGAATTGCACACAGTACTCCAGCTGTGGTCTGTCCTGTGACCTATACAGTGGCAGCGTTATTACCTCCCTCCTTCTGCTAGTAATCTCTCTCCCTGTGCATCACAGTGTCTTGTTAGCCCTCCCATCTGCCTTATTGCACAGAGAGGCCAATTTCAGATGAATACTTATCATCACTCCCAGTTCTCTCACCTCCTTTGTATGAACATATGAATGTGCCAGCAGATAAAGGCCTTATAGTCTGTCTAATCTGCTCAAGTGTGCAATTCCCTCTATGTTTACAGAGGGAACTGCCTCCCCTCTCCTATCGCCCTTGACCCCTATCAAATACCCCTTCCCCCGACTTGCAGCTATCTGCCTTACTCTGTCCTAACTATTCTTGAAACTGTCCACCATTTGTAGGGATACCACCTCCTCCAGCAATTCATTCCACTTAGTGACCACCCTCTTGGTGAAAAAAGGGCCTCCTCATCTCCCTCCTGAACCTTTCCTTGCTTCTCTGATGCTCTCTACTGTCATCCCATCAAATCAGTACACTGTTCCAGTGTTCATCACCCCTAGGAACATTACCTAACCCTTTTTGGCATTGAATTTCAGCTGTCATATATTAGACCATTCCTCCAGTCTCCTCACAGCCTGTCTCATATTTTTTTGTTTAACTGTTTGATGACCGGGTAAGGCCCACTAGGCACAAGTGTCTGTTTTCAGGAGCATTGGAAAGGTTATGTGACTTGCTCAGGGTTACACAGTATGCAAGTGGAGGTTGTGGAAATCGAACCCAGGTCTGCTGGCTGTATCAAACTCACTCATAGCTTGCAATTCTAACCTCTAGGCCATACTGCCGGTCAGTATTTTGGTAACTCACCCCTCATTATCTTGATGCTTTTCGTTCTTTTTCACATCAGTCATTATCCCCGGCCCCACTGCCATTATTCATAGATATACCCTGCTCATGGTACGCCATCATATAGATGGCAAATGTGCATTTTCTACCTGTTTTCCTAACCCCGTCCTTGTGGCGGGGAGCAATGCCTCTTTCGGCCTCGCTCACACACAGTGTGTCCCTGCAACAGAACAAGCCCTCGCCCCCCTGGGCCCACACACAGGGGTCATTGTGTGGTCATAATCCACCACCAACCCTCCCTCTTAGCAGCTGCCGACAGCTTGGCCTGCTTCCTGACACCGGGACCTGAGTCCATTCCCAAACCTAGTCACATGCGGCAACACAACTGCTGCAGCTGCTGATCCATTGGAGCAGCCCTCCGCTGGTCTTCCTTCCTGCCTGCCTTTCTCTTTCTTTCTTGTTCTCTCTCTTTCATTCCTCTTTCTCTTTATCATTCCTTCTTTTTTCTTTCCTTTTCTTTCTTTTTCTCTCTCTTTCTGTCTTCCTTATTCTTTCCTTCTCTTTCTTTCCTCCTATATCTTCCTTCTTTTTCTTTCTTTTTTCTTCTTTCTTTTTATTGCCACTTTTTTCTTTTTTTTCTTCCTTCTTTTTATTTCCTTCCGTCCTTCCTCCATGTCTACAAAATCAGATCACCTAATTTTCTTCTCCCCCTTTTGAATTTCAAATACAGTACTTTCCATCCTCCTGTAGCATGGAAGCTTTGGTCTCATTTTTGAAAATCGAAATCTTCCGAAATTGAGATTATCCAACACCCTGCTGCTAACTCCAAACTCAAAGAGAGTCCACATTGATGAAATAAACCACACAGAGCCAGACAGGAAAACAGCAGAGCTCCCTTGGGGAGAGGCCACCGCATGATAATACTGATAGAAAAAAACATGAAAATCACCATCTGCAGCACTTGTCCAGAAATCTGCTGAGCCCATAGTGAACAAGTAGGTGACTAGGACAGGGGGAATAGGTAGGAGCAACACAATTATGGATCTTGAAAACAAGGAAGGCCATCTTAAACTGCATGCAGATGGGGCTAGGGAGCCAGTGCAGGTCACAGAGAATGGGGGGGCATGTTTCTTGGTGCAGGTAATTAGGCAAGTGATGACTTTTCAGACATATTGGAGTCTTCAGAGCTGAGACTTAGGAAGGCAACAGGGTAGAGGGTTTCAGTTGTTTGGATGAGAGGAGATGAAGGCTTAAATAAGGATTTGATTTCTTTTTTCTTTAGTATGCTTTTCCACCTCTTGCCAGTTGGCCACCGTTGGTCCTACCCACTCATCCAGCCCCCTCACATGCCTTCCCCGCGACTCACATCACCTCTTTCATGTCTTGGCCTTCCTTCCGGCATGGAGCAGTCGGGAGTGGGCTTTACCCCCAATGGAGAGTTAGTCGGTGCTTCAGTGGAGAGTGCCTTGGTCAGTGGTGGTGCTGGGGCCTGCAGTGAGGGGCAGATGTCCTCCTGCAGAGATGTACAGCTAACTGTAACATGCTTATGTTCTTGGAATAGTTTGAGGTATACATTTTGGCAATACTGGCATACCTTTATCAACGTTACATGGGTTAAAGCTCACATCTGAGGGCTCAGAATGAGGCACCCGGTGATACACTGCAGTGGGTTTAGGTACAACAGTGCAGTCTCAATGTTCACCAAGCCTTCTTCCTGCAGAATTTCTGTATCTGTGCTGTCATACCAATAAAGTTCTTTGAATTATTATTATTTTTTTTTATTTTGGTCTGTGTGCTCTCCAACCCTCTGGCTGCATGTGTAAACTTCCCATCTCTGAATCCACTTGCGTTACTCCATGGTCTCCACGACTTCCCTCGCTGTGGCAGGTCCTTTAGAGTAGGGTATCTCCTCCCCCTCTGCTGGTACACATAGTCAGATAGGAGAGGGTCTGCTGAACAGTGCCCAAAAGTGCCAGTTTCTAATCCTAGTAATGCTCAGGTATTCATAACCTTCTACAGTAAGTGAGAACTTTCAAATGCTGCCTCTACTAACTGCCAGTGTTCTAAACCACCTCAGATTTTTTCTTTCCGCCTAAAAAGTCTGGTCGCTAATAGTGCCGTTCGTCCGACTTTCTCCTGCGTGAAGAAAACTTCATTATATACACGTAAGTATAATTTTGTTTTCATTTGCTGCCTCTATTAGTTGTATTTTGTTGTTAAATCTTAGTTTTAGCTTAAATTTATTGTTTTTCCCAGTTCCTCTCTGTTCGGAATAACCATGGGGGATCCAGGTTAGTTTAGTTGCATACTGTGTGATCCTAAGAAAGTCACTTAACTTCCATGTGCTCCCAGGTTGCATCTGGAAACAAGCTTCAGCTTAGTGTGCTACTCCTGGTTAAACAATGTTCTCTTTCCCTTTAGTTAATAGTCGGGGTTTTCTGACTAAGAAAACCCTTATTTATAGTTATTTTGAATTTAAAAACTTTATTTTTGTAACCGATAACTTCGGTTGCTGAACCGCTAATCCTGGTTCAGATTTCTTTCATTGGTTCAGTTCACCCGGTTCCCTTTCGGTTCTGGAACTGACTGCAACTACTTATAGTTAGAAAAAAAAAAAGTATTTTGTTTAGCGGTTGTTGTTTTTCTCCTTTAGGACATTATGTCGGAGAAACCTAAAAACAAAACTGGTGAGCCAGGTTTCAGAAACTGTGTACAGTGTGGGGAAGTGTTTGCAAAAGCAGACAAGTATAATTTATGCGTGGCTTATCTGTGTTATGACCATTTAAATGAGGAATGTGATATCTGCAAGACATTCCCAGAAAAAACAGTTGAAAAATGCCCTGAACGGCTCAAAAAGAAACTTCCTCATCCTAGGGGTCCCTCTGGCTCTGATCAGCTGATATTCCCTCTTAATATGGCTGAAACCACAACGACTGTTGCCTCTGTCCCTGAGACGAGTGAAGAAGGCACTAAGAGGACTAATGAACCAGCTGACTCCCCGTTTCCCTAAGAAAGAACTAAAAAGTTAAAAAACACAGAACCCTCACCTTCCAAACCGGGGACTTCTGTGTTTGGCCTGACTGTGCCTTCAGCTGAAGAAATTGCACAGACTTTTAAGATTATCCAGGCCTTGCAGACTGTTATTTCTTCTCAGACGCCTCCTGCCCCTTCTCCGGGTCCCCAGGCTGGCAGTGCTGCAAAATCTTCTTTCCCTGAGGAAGAAGTTTGTGAAGACTTTGAGGAGGAGGATGGAGGCCCATAGAGCATGAGGTGTCCTCTGAACAGGACTTTGGCTGTCCCCCAAGAGCCTCTGAGGACTATTCCTCTCATTTCACATTCATCAGGAAGATGGCTGATACTCTGGACATCAACACTACTGAACATAGAGAGGAAGAGGAAGAAGTGGAATATATGGAGATGATGGGGCTGACACCCGCAAAAACTCCCCTTCTTCCAGTAAATACATTTTTCAAGAAGGATGCTTTAAAGCTCCTTCAAACTCCTAATTCCATTCCTCCCCTCAATAAGAGGATGGATAAGAAATAGCAGATGGATAGGGAGGGAGCAGACTTCCTCTTCTCCCATCCTGACCACCAGTGGGTCATGCAGTAAGCTGCATGTGATAAGGCTAGGGTCCCTCTGTCCTCTCATCCTCTAGACAAGGACTCTAGGAAAACTGACAGCATGGCCAAGCAGGGGTACCTGTCCGCCTCCTTCGCCATCCACCAGGCCAGCTTTCAAGCCTATGCTGCCCAGTATCAGAAATCACTGCGGCAGTCAGTCTTGGCCATGGCTCAGAAAGCCTCCTCACCCCTGTCAGACGACCCGGCTGAAACTGACAGGTTTGAGTTAGAGGCGGCTAAGTATCAGTTCCAGGTGGCTGCTGATACAAATGATACTGCAGCCAGATGGATGGCTAACACGGTGGCACAGAGCAGGTTTGATTGGCTTAGGGCCATAAACCTTACTCAGGACACACAGTCTAAGGCACTGAATTTCCCTTTAGAGGGTAACTCTCTTTTTGGGGAATCCACGGTGGCCTATATGAAGAAAGTGGATGAATACAAGGCCACTTACAGAAGCAACTCTGCAAAAGAGAGAGAGCTTCCTCATCCGCCAGGCCTTGTGGAAGGGGAGGCTGGAGCAGGTTTTTTAATATGAGGCCCTTCCTCTAGACAGTGGCCTTACCCCAGTACCAGCAGTATCCACAGCAGGGATACTTCAGGGGCAATGATAGAAGGGGCTGCAGGCAAGGGTCCCAGACTCAGCCCCAGACTAAGCAGACCCCCTGAGGCACAGGCCACCCCCTACCTCTGTGTCAGAGGCAGACTGTCCCACTTTCTCCAGGCTTGGTTGAACATCACCACAGACAAGTGGGTCCTGGAGGTGGTGGGTCAGGGTCTGTCTCTGGACTTCAAATCCCTTTTCCCCTCAAAAGATCAGGGTTTTCAGCTCACCCTCCCTAGCAGAAAAGACAATGCTAGAGGCAGAGGTTTGAAACCTGCTACTGATAAAAGCAGTAGAACCTGTTTCAACCCCTCTGAGAGGAAAGGGTTTCTATTCCAGATACTTCCTAACCACAAAGAAAAGTGGGGAGTGGTGGCCTATATTGGATCTCAGAGCTTTAAACAAGCACCTGAAGAAACCAAAGTTCAAAATGGTAACTTTGGTATTGATTCTGCCAACATTCCAAAAGGAGATTGGTTGGTATCACTGGACTTGAAAGACCCCATAAGGGAGTCTTACAAAAAATATCTCAGGTTCAGACTCCCTTCAGGCCATTACCAGTTTTCAGCCCTGCCTTTTGGCCTTTCCTCGGCCCCAAGGGTGTTCACAAAGTGCCTAGCAGCAGTAGTGGCACACCTTCAAAGGCAGGGGGTCACAGTTTTTCCATACCTGGACAACTGGCTGGTGGTGGGGAAATCACCAGACCAGGTTAGACAGTACCTATAGATCACCCAATACCTCTTGGAGTCTCTGGGATTCCTAATCAGTCACAAGAAGTCAGTCCTTATTCCTGCACAAATCCTGCAGTTCATAGGGGCAGCAAACAATACCCTACAGGGCAGGGCTTTTAAAAAGTCTCTTGCTGATTGCAAATTCATTCAGCTTGCACAGGCCAAAAACTGCAAAACAGTTTCTGCAGCTACTGGACCATATGGCTTCCTCCACAGGCACAGAGCTCGGCTCCAGGTTCCAAATGAGAGACATTCAGTTCCACCTCAGGGCTCACTGGAGTCAAAGAAAAGATTATTTTTCAAAGCTCATTCCAGTAACAAGGACCTTGTTACATGCCCTCCAGTAGTGGAAAGAGGAATCCAACCTAAGATGAAGGATCCCTTTTCAGAAAGAGTGTCCCTCAGTTCTTAAAACAGATGTATCCCTCTTTTGCTGAGGCGCCCATCTAGGGGACCACACAACCCAGGGCACATGGTCAGCTACAGAGTCCCTTCAGCACATACATTTTCTGGAACACAGAGTTGTGTTGTTGACTCTAAAAGCTTTCTCATCACTAGTACAAGAAAATGTGTTACAGGTCAGAACAGACACCACCACCACAATGTACTACATAAACAAGAAGGGGGCACCAGAGCAGGCCTCTCTGCACAGAAGCCATGAGAATCTGGACTCTGGCTTACTCCTTGGGAGTATATTTGCAGGGAATCTGCTTGCCAGGGAAAAACAATACCCTGGCAGATGCCTTGAGTTGAATCAATCAGGCCCATCACGAATGGACCCTGAACAGGCAGATGGTGCAAGTGATTTTCAGATGGTGGGGCACTTCGGAGATAGACTTGTTCGCGTCCCACCAGAACCACCACCTGCCACAGTACTGCAGCACACCACCAGATCAGAGCACACTTCCCCTGGATGCTCTGGCTCTAGATTGTTCAGGAAGTCATCTGTATGCCTTCCCTCCTTTTCCCTTGGTATTCAGGGTCTTGCTCAAGCTCAGATCCCACTCAGCATCTCTAATCTTGATAGCTCCAGACTGGCCCAGGCAGCCACGGTACTCTCTACTGCTCTCCATGTCTGTAGCCAAACCAGTACACCTCCCTCAGAGGCATAACCTGCTGACCTCCAGTCAAGGAACCCTGTTGTACCCGAACCTCAAGTCCCTCAATCTCAAGGCTTGGCTCTTGAGAAATTAGAATATGCTAATTTAAATCTTTCTGAAGCTGTTACACATGTTGAGAGGTTACAGGAAACCTTCCACTAAGAAAACCTATTCTTCCAAATGGAAAAGGTTTTCCAACTGGTGTTCAACTAGAGATTTGGTACCAGCCCAGGCTGGAGTGCCAGCCATCCTGGACTGTCTTTCTTATTTGCATTCGCTGTACCTACAACCCATTTCTTTAAAGGTCCACCTGGCAGCAGTGTCTGCTTACCTTTCTGCTGGAGCAAAGGTAACAGTAGCCTCAGAACCTATTTTTAGAAGATCCTTTAAGGGATTGAACCATTTGCATCCCCCTCACAGGGCACCAGTGCCAGCATGGGATCTTAATGTGTGTATAGCTAAGCTCATGGGCCCACCCTTTGAACCCATGGCTACAGCTCATTTGATATATGTCACATGGAAAACAATTTTCCTAGTGGCAATGACTTCTGCAAGAAGAAATCAGTGAGCTCCAGGCTCTCTGTATCAACCAGGACTATAACTCATTTCATAGGGATAAGGTAATCCTCAGAACAAACAGAAAATTTCTCCCCAAGGTGGTTTCAGATTTTCATCTGAACCAATCCATTATCCTTCCTGTCTTCTTCACCGACCATTCCAGTTCTGGTGAAAGAAGACTTCACAGTCTGGATGTAAAAAGGGCTCTCAGCTATTACATGACAGCCACTAAGGACTATAGGCAGGACAGAAAGCAATTGTTCCTGACTTATGGGAAGGTAAGAAAAGGTAATCCAGCATCAGAAAGGTCCATTTTTGATGGATAGTCCAAAATATCCAATTCTGTTACACTAAAGCTGATAGGGAGCCCCCAACAGGGTTGAGGGTCCACTCTACGAGAGGGACAGCTGCTACCTTAGCAGCTGCCAGAGATGTTCCACTAGTGGACATCTGTAAAGCAGTTACCTGGAAAACAGCACACACCTTTACAAAGCACTACAACCTGGATATCTTGTCCAGGAGTGATGCTAGGTTTGGCACAGCAGTCCTGCAAAGTCTGTTTCCAAAGTAAGTTCCATGCCCACCTCCAGTGGTACTACTGTGTAATCTGTAGAAAGTTATGAATACTTGAGCATTACTGGGGTTAGAAGAAAAAATTACTTACCATAGTAATCTTGTTTCTTCAAACAACATGAAGTCTTGCTGTATTCAGACATAATGCAGTTAGCCCCAGCACTTGAGCTGCCCCGAAGAGGAAAGTGTTAACTCTGTGCAGAAGCATAGAACGTTGAGCTCGAGCTCGGTTTTCAAACCTCTGTCTGTGATACTTCCCAGTGTAACCGTCAGATTCTTTACTCCGCCTAACAGTGAAGTCGCTCTGGAGATTTCCTCTGCTCGGTTCGGTACAGTAAAGCGTTCGGTTTAAAAAACATTTCTTTATTGTTTTTTCGGATATCCAGCCTCTGTCTACGGTACAGGTATGGTTGTAGATAGGTAGTGACTGTGTTTTTATTTTATTTAACTGTGGAAATCGTTTGTCTGTCCGGTTTCTTTTCGGTCGGTCCGTTTAGGAACCAACCTTGTGAATTCTCTAATTTTAAATAATATCTTTCTGGGATTAGTGTGGTGTTCTAGTACCGATCGGTTTCAAAAGAACCGGGCTTTTTCTCAGTTCTTTTCCAAACCCGTGACACAGTTGTTACCGATCGGTTGATATTACCTGGCTTGAAAACTTCTATAGGGTAATTTTGGTAGGTTGGCCATGTCTGAGAAACCCAAAAAGAAAACCAGTCCCACTGGGTTTCAACACTGTACTGAGTGTGGGGAGGCCTTTGCCAAGGCCGACCCCCACCTCATCTGTGTTTATTGTCTGGGGTTTGACCACCTCCAGTCAGACTGCCAAATTTGCAAAAACTTTCCCAAAACCACTCTAGAAAAAAGACTGAGTAGGTTGAGGGAAAGGGAGGCCGAGAAGTCCGTGGATCTGGATGGCCAGCCCGGTTCGGTTGCGGCCAAACCTGAGAAGGTGCCTACTAACCTGGGCAATACCTCCTCTGGCAAAAGGAGAGCCGACTCTGAGGGGTCGGTTCCGTAAAAAAAGAAACGAAAGTCTGCCGGTTCGGATCCAGTACCGCATACTCCAACCGCGGATGAGATAGCCAAAGCGATTAGTATTGTCCAATCACTTCGCCCCGGTTCCATCTGAACCGGTACCACCAGTTAGGCGGTCGGTTTGGTCGGAACCGGCTCCTTCGGATTACAATCCAGATGCTTTCTATGAGGAGTGGGAGGGAGACGAAGATTATCCCAGTGATGATGACGACCAGGGGGGTCTGGATGTGCTCACTGAACCGGACATCTCCCCAGACAGGCCCTCTGATATCTCTTCTCCCGGGCTCTCTAAGTCCCCTTCACACTTCTTGTTTTACAAGAAGGTGGCCCAAACCCTCCAGCTCCCTATAGTTGAAGCTGCTGAGGAGGAAGAAGAGCCTGATTTTGTGGAGATGATGGACATCCCAGAGTCCAAAAGGTTGTCTATCCCCCTTCATAAGTCCTTGGGGAAACAGACACAAAAGATTCTACAGACTCCTAACTCTTTACCTCCTGTAGATAAAAGAATAGACAGGAGGTATGTGTTATCAGGCTCAGCTGCGGAGTTCCTTTATTCACATTGCAGCCATGTTTGGGTACTGCGGGCTGCAGCCTGTGACAGGGCAAACATTCCTTTGGCTTCACACCCCCCCAGACAAGGACTCCAGGAAAGTCGATGCCATGGCCAAAAAAACATATTTGGCATCCTCTTTGGGACTCAGGCAGGCAAATTATAGGAGAAGTATTAATCAGTATATAAGCTGACAATTTATTTTGTGTGTATAATATTTAAAAATGTTAAAAATGTGTAATATAAAAAAGAATATAAAAAACACATTGTATATTATTAAAAAGTAAGTGTTCAAATAAATGTGAATGGTTCCTACAAAAACAAACAAGAAACTTAATTTAGAATATTTTATATGTTTTTACAGTTCCCCTGAAGAAGCCTAATTTAATAGGTGAAACGTTGGGATCTTTCAAAAACTAAATACATTTTTCGAGACAAGAATCAATGGTGTAAGAGCTTCTGTTGCTTACGAGCATGCCATTCATCTTTGTTGTTAGGCAAATTATATGGCCTATACAGCCAGGTACCAGAAGTCCAGGTGGGATACGGTTCTGAAACTGGCTCAACAGGCCTCCCCCCGGCTAGTCAAAGAGCTGGAGGAGGTGGCTGCGGATGGAATTGAAGCATCCAAAGTACAATTTCACGCTGCTGTGGACTCCGATGTGGCATGGCTACATCTGTGTCTCTCAGGAGGCATGCTTGGCTCAGATGTACTAGCCTATCACAGGACACCTAGTCTAAGGCTATGAATTTTCCTGTAGTTGGTAACTCTCTGTTTGGGGAGCAGACAGAGGCTTACATGAAGAAAATGGAGGAATACAGGACAACTTACAGGAGTGCACAGGCCAAAGAAAAGCAAGCCACTCCTCAAAAGTAGCAGTCCAGGGGCAGGGGCAGGCCTTTTCACATGCCTTTTTACCAAGCCCAGGCCTCCTCTTCTTACCCTCAAAGGGTTTTTTTCCGAGGGAGGGGCAGGAGGGGGATGAGCAGGGCTGCTTCCTCCTCCCAGTCAAAGGCTCCTGCCAAGCAGACACCCTGAGGTATCAGCCCGGGTCGACTCCCGAATTCCAGTAGAAGGCAGGCTGGCTTACTACTTCCAGGCCTGGAAGTCTGTGACCTCAGCCAAGTGAGTCCTGGAAGTAGTAAGCCAGGGACTGGCCCTCAGCTTCAAAAAATTTCCAAAAAGAAGGGCTAAGTCTTTTCTACCTGAATCAGTCTCAGAAACCCTTGCCCTAGAGGCAGAGGTTTCCTCTCTTCTAGCTCTCAGAACTATAGAGCATGTTCCTACTCAGCATAAGGGAAAATGACTGTATTCCAGGTACTTCCTTACCCCAAAGAAAACAGGGGAGTGGTGACCCATCCTAGACCTAAGGTATCTGGACAAACACATTTCAAAGCCCAAATTCAAAATGGTAGCTCTGGGAATAATCCTTCCCTCTCTAAGGCCAGAGGATCGGCTAGCATCTCTGGACCTCAAGGATGCCTACTTCCATATTCCTATCAGGTGCTCCCACAGAAAATACCTCAGGTTGGAGTTGCTTTCAGGCCACTACCAATTCAGAGCCATGCCATTCAACTCCAAGGGTGTTCACAAAGTGCCTTGCAGTAGTGGTGGCTTACCTCAAAAGACAGGGTATCACCATCTTCCCGTATCTGGACGACTGGCTTTTAGTGGATCAGTCACCTTTACAGGTCAAGTCAGCTCTTCAGACTACACAGGACCTACTCATCTCCCTGGGGTTTCTTCTCAAATCTTCCAAAGTCTGTACTCGAACCAGTTCAACTTCTCACCTTTATAGGCATAGAGCTGGACACTGTATAAGCAAAATCCTTCCTTCCCCTGGCAAGGGTAAAGGCCCTAGTGGATCTCGCTTCTTCCTTTCGACCTCTGGTCTTCTGCCCAGTAAGACAGTTCCTCCAGCTCCTGGGCCACATGGCAGCTTCCACGGCTGTGGTGCAGGGAGCAAGGTTCCAGATGAGGGACAATTCAGTTTCATCTGAGGGCTTTTTGGTCTCAAAAGAAGGATTCACTTACCAAACTGATTCCAGTGACTCAGACTCTGGTCCAAGCTCTCCAGTGGTGGCCCCAAATGGACCAGGACAACCTCAGACAAGCGGTTCCATTTCTCCCTCAAGTCCCATCAGTAGTTCTAACTATGGATGCTTCTCTCCTAGGGTGGGGAGCCCACCTGGGAGCCCTGACAGCTCAAGGGCTCTGGTCTCCACAGGAGTCTCTCCTTCATATCAATCTCCTGGAGCTCAGGGCAGTTTTCCTAGCCCTGCAGAGCTTCTCGGATTCAGTCAAGGGCAAGGTGGTCCAAGTCAGAACAGACAACACCACCACAATGTGGTACATCAACAAGCAAGGAGGCACTCGGTCCTCGGCCTTGTGCACGGAAGCCATGAGGCTGTGGTCTCTGGCCTATTCTCTTCAGACTTCTCTGGTAGCAGTCTACCTTCCTGGGAAGGACAACATACTAGCAGATGCTCTGAGCAGAATTTCACAGGGACACCACGAATGGTCCCTGGATCCTCACATTCTGAAGGTCATCTTCTCCAGGTGGGGCACTCCAGAGATAGATCTCTTTGCGGCACCAGACAATCATCAACTTCCTCTGTTTTGTTGCAGACCTCCAGTCCTAGGGACGGTTCCCCAAGGATGCTCTCTTTTTGGACTGGAAGGGCAGGTTTCTCTATGCCTTCCTTCCCTTCCCTCTGCTGTTCAGGGTTCTGAACAAGATCAGGACTGAACCCTGCACAGTGATACTGGTGGCTCCAGATTGGGCCAGACAGCCTTGGTATCCTCTACTGCTGTCCTTGTCAGTGTCATGTCCCCTGTCTTTGCCCAGGACATACAATTCCCAGTCCTTCTCCTGGGACGGATCTGGTACCCCAATCTCCAGTCTCTCCATCTCAAGGCCTGGCTCTTGAAGAGTTAGAATATGCAGCTCTGCATCTTTCTTAGGGAGTTCTGGATATTCTGAAGGTCTCTAGGAAACCTTCCACTAGAAAAGCATTACAACTCCAAATGGAAACGGTTCAGTATTTGGTGCTCTGAGAAAGGCATCCTGCCCGACTCTGCAGACATTTCCACAACCTTAGACTATCTAGTTCATCTCAATGGTTTAGGCCTTAGGCCTGCCACTCTGAAGGTTCATCTAGCAGCTGTCTCTGCATTCCTCTCAGCAAGGAGGGGCTCTTCCCTGGTATCTCATCCTGTTTTCAGAAAGTTTTCCAAAGGTCTGGTTCACATTAACCCTCCCTTTAGGGAGCCCACTCCGCCTTGGGTTCTTAATGTCTGCATAGCTCAATTAATGCAGCCACCCTTTGAACCTCTGGCTTCGGCTGAATTGAAGTACTTGACCTGGAAAACTGTGTTCCTGGTAGCTATTACTTCTGCCAGGCAGATTAGTGAGTTACAGGCTCTGTCAGTGGATCCTGACTTCATTTCCTTCCATAGGGACAAAGTGGTCCTCAGAACCTATAGGAGGTTCTTGCCCAAAGTGGTATCAGATTTTCATCTGAACCAGTCTGTACCTCTCCCTGTGTTTTTCACTGACCATTCTTCTTTAGGTGAAAGAAGGTTACACAGTCTGGACATTAAGAGGGCCCTTAGCTACTATATTAAGCATACTAAGGCACATAGAAATGACTGTCTTCAATTGTTTCTCACTTATGGTGAAGTGGGAAAAGGTAAGCCTGCCACTAAGAGAACTATTGCCAGGCGGATTGTTTCTTGTATACAGTTTTGTTATAACAGGTTGGGTGGGACGCCCCCTTCAGGCCTGAGGGCTCACTCAACCAGGGGTACAGCTGCTTCTCTAGCTGCAGCCAGAGATATACCTTTGTTAGAGATCTGTAAAGCAGCCACCTGGAAAACAGTACATACTTTCACCAAGCATTACTCCCTGGATATCCAGGCTAGGAGTGATGCTAGGTTTGGTACAGCAGTACTGCAGAGCCTCTTCCCAAAGTAGGTTCTGCATTCCCTCCTCCATAGGGAACTGTTTGGTAGTCTGCATTATGTCTGAATACATCAAGTCTTCATGTTGTTTGAAGAAAAAATTACTCACCATAGTAATGTTGTTTCTTCTAATGGAGTCTTGCTGTATTCAGACCTCCCCCCCCCCGCCTCCCCTCTCAGAACCTGGTTCTGGGAAGTGGGCTGGCAGGTACAGAGTTGCACCTCAGGGGTGTACCTTATACCCTCCCTCTTGGGTGGGGTAAATGTTGTTGTTGTTATTTTTTCTGGTGTTTTACTTAAATGTTGTCACTACCTTTCCTTCTTGGGTTCTCGACTTGAGTCTTTTGGGGCCAAAAAATAAATATTTTGCCCTTTGGCTATATTTTGAACAATTTCCATACTTTAGTATATTAGTTAGTTAGCTCGTAAGAATTTGACGGTTACACTGGGAAGTACCACAGACAGAGGTTTTAAAACCGAGCTCAACGTTCTATGCTTCTGCATAGAGTTAACTCTTTCCTCTCCAGGGCGGTTCAAGTGCTGGGGCTAACTGCATTATGTCTGAATACAGCAAGACTCCATTAGAAGAAACAACATTACTATGGTGAGTCATTTTTTCTTCTAACCCCATGTATTCTTATATTCATAACTCTCTGCAGTTAGCCTGCCCAGTAAAACTGCCTGGAGAATAGAACTATATGCTAATGGTGAAATCATTGGCATGTGACAATATTCAAACTGATGACCTCATCTACTGCACATTCTATCAGCGTCTCAGATTTCTTACTCCGCCTCACAAGTCTAGATGCTCAGGTCATTGTTGGCTTATTGTAAAGTATAATTATTTAATTATACATAATTTTCTTTCTGCTGCCTTAATTTATTGTTTAGTTTTATTCTAACATCTAGTTTATTTTAGTTTAGTTAGATTTAGCATCTATTTCTCGGTTCCTCACGGTTTGGTATAACCGTTGAGGAACTGAGTAGTTTTATATTAGTTGCAGACTTTTTTCCACTTTATTTTCTCTATTTTTGTTTAAGATATTATAATAACTGGTCAGCAATTTCTCTCAATGTACTGACTAGGCTGATATTTTCCATAACAACTGGCTGGTTGTTATGACATTCATGAGCCATGCCAGTCAAACTGTGCTGCTGCCTCATTGGCCAACATTCTGTATGTGGGTGGGGCCAGTCTCACAAACTGCTGGAGAAAAATTGCTGGTCTGTTGTTATAAAAAATAAGAGATGGAGAGGGTGTTTCATATGAGAATTTAATGCACACCCATTGTGGGATGCTTTGATAAACCCCTCGGGGTTTATGTAGCATCCCACAACTCGGGTGTGCATTACATTCTCATATCAAACCCTTCCCCATCCATTATTCTATATTTATTGTTTAAAGTTATATTTGTCTTGTTGAAACCCCTAACCTGGTTTCTTTTCTAACCGCTAACTTCGGTACTGTGAACCGTTGTACCCTGTTCCGAATTTACTAAATTCATCGGTTCTTTTGGGTCCTAATCGGTTCCTAATCCGACTGCAAAAAAAAAAAAATATCTTTTGTGGTTGAGACTTTTCTTCTGAAAATGGAGCACTTTGAAAAACCTGAGAAAAAGACTGGTCCCCCATGGTTTAAAAACTGTGTTAAGTGTGGGGAAGTGTTTGCCAGAGCAGACAAGCATGACAGCTGTGTGTTCTGCCTGGGAACCGAGCATTTGAATTCTGACTGTGAAATTTGCAAATCTTTTCCACAGAAAACTGTGGAAAAAAGAATGGAGAGGTTGAATAAAAAGTTAGGAGGGGCTTCAGGCTCTAACCAGCCAACACCTTCAAAATCTGCGGGTGAACCTGCAGCTTCTTCCTTTACCACCCCGATAAGGATGAATCAACCTCTTTAAAGAGGCAGAGTGGGCCGGCTGACTCTCTGGTCCCCTCCAAAATGTCAAAGAAGACCAAGCACGTCGAACCCCAGGCAAAACCTACAAGGGATTCTTCTGTACCTCACAGACTGCTTACTGCTGAGGAAATTGCCAGGGCTATTAAAGTCATTGAGGCAATTCAGGGGTTTATACCTTCTCCAACCCCTCCTCCTCTAAGGGTTCAGGAGATTACTCCCTCCTCAGATCCCCAGTCTCAGGAAATAGATACTGGGGAGTATGATATACCAGAGGAAGATGAAGGTGAGCCCATTGAACCAGAAATCTCACCAGGGCAGGAATTTGGCTCTCCTCCTAGGCATGAAGATTTTTCCTCTCACTTTTCCTTTGTGAGAAAAATAGTAGATGCCCTTGACCTGGCTACCATCGAGGTCATAGAAGATGAGGAGGAGGCAGAATATATGGAAATGATGGGATTAACACCCACTAAAAATAATTTTCTGCCTATCAATAAATTCTTTAAGAAGGATTTATTCACAGTCCCGCAGAACCCTAACTCTGTCACACCTCTGGATAAGAAGGCCGACAAGAAGTACCAACTGGACAAGAAAGGGGATAAATTTCTCTATTCTCACCCTGATCATCAGGGTATAGTCCAGCAGGCAGCCTGTGAGAAGGTGAGGGTTCCTTTATCCTCTCACCCACCTGAGAAGGATTCAAGGAAAATAGACAGTATGTCAGAGAAAGGGTATTTAGCTGCCTCTCTGGGTGTCAGACAAGCTAATTACTAGGCCTACGCTGCACAGTATCAAAAGACACTGTGACAGTCTGTTTTGGCAATGTCAGAGAAGGTTCCATCTCCTGTCTCTGATGACTTAGCAGAAACAGCCAGATTTGGACTGGAAGCATCCAAATACCAGTTCCAGATGGCAGCAGATGCCAGTGATAACGTTGCTTGGATTATGGCTCTGACTGCAGCCCCGAGAAGGTTTGCTTGGCTAAGGGCTACAAATCTAACACAGGACAACCAGGCTAAGGCCATGGACTTTCCTGTTCAAGATCATTCCCTCCTTGGCAAACAGACCAAGAATATATGAAAAAGGTGGATGAATACAAAACCACCTATAAGAATAATTCATCCAAAGACAGGCCTTCTACGTCTTATAGGCCTTATGGAAGGGGAGGTAGAGGTAGGCCCTTCTATCAGACTCAAGCTGTTTCACAGCTGCAGCCATACCCACAGCAGACTGCGTATTATAGGGCCAGAGGTAGGAGGGGCTCCAGGAGGGGTTCCCAATCCGCCCAGGCTCAGGCCCCACCGAAATAAAATCCCTGACTCCTTTGCCAAGGTCGCCTCCCCTATACCGGTAGGGGGCAGACTGGCTCACTTCTTCCAGGCCTGGCAGGCCATAACCACAGACAAGTGGGTATTGGAATTAGTGAGCCAGGGACTCTCCCTGAGTTTCAAATCCTTCCCTCCTCTGAAGTCAAGGCTATTCAAGCCAGCCTCCCTTCTCGAAGAACAGCTCCTGAAAAGGAGGTTTAAACCCTGCTCAGCATAAAGGCAGTGGAGCAGGTGCCAACCCTTCAGAGGGGCAGAGGGTTTTACTCCGGGTATTTTCTTACCAAAAAGAAAAATGGGGAGTGGCGGCCTATTCTGGACCTAAGGCATCTGAGCAAATACCTGGCAAAGCCAAAATTCAGGATGGTGACCCTACCTTCAATTTTACCTGTCATCCAGCAGGAAGACTGGCTGACATCTCTAGACTTAAAAGATGCCTATTGCCACATCCCCATAAGCTAATCTCACAGAAAATATCTCAGGTTCTGACTCCTTTCAGGTCATTACCAGTTCTCAGCCCTGCCCTTCAGTCTCACCTCAGCACCAAGGGTATTCACAAAGTGGCCTGGCAGTGGTAGTAGCATTCCTACAAAAACTAGGAATTACAGTTTTTCCCCTATCTCAACGACTGGCTAATAGTGGGAAACTCATTTCAGCAAGTGCAAGCACACCTGGAAATAACAAAAAATCTGTTACAGTCTCTGGGCTTCCTGCTAAACCAGGAAAAATCCATTCTCACACCGGTTCAGGTCCTGCATTTCATTGAAGCAAAAGCGAATACTTTAAAAGGAAGAGCTTTTCTTCCAGAGGACAGAGTTCAGTCTATACTGCAACTGATTGCCTCATTCGAGTTGGGAAAGCCATGTCCTGCAAGAAGATACTTGCAAATACTGGGACACATGGCTGTAGCAACAGGAGTGGTCTTGGGAGCAAGACCTAGAATGGGAAACATCCAGTTTCATCTACAGACACACTGGTGCCAAAGAAAAGACCATATGTCAAAACTGATCCCTGTAACAAAGTCAGTGATCCAGTCCCTACAGTGGTGGACAGATATCCACAATCTAAGGGCAGGAGTTCCCTTCCAGAGGGAAAATCCCTCAGTCATCCTTACAACAGATGCTTCTCTGTTAGGATGGGGTGCTCATATAGGAGAGCACACTACCCATGGCACTTGGTCCAGTGTGGAGTCTCTCCTCATCATAAATCTGCTAGAGCTCAGAGCAGTATTTCTGGCTCTAAAAAGATTTTCCCAGTTAATACAGTGCAAGTTGGTGCAGGTCAGAACAGACAACAGCACTACAATGTTGTACATAAAAAAGCAAGGGGGAACAAGGTCAGACCCCCTGTGCACAGACGCCATGAAAATCTGGGAACTCGCGTACTCTCTAAAAGCTTTCTTGCAAGCTATTCATGTACCAGGCAAGGACAATACCCTGGCAGATGCTTTAAGCAGGATCAACCTGGCACATCACGAATGGTCACTGAACAGACAGGTACTGGACTCAGTGTTCAGACGATGAGGCACTCCAGAGGTAGATCTCTTTGCCTCTCATGAGAATCACATGTTGCCCCTATTTTGTTGCAGGCCACCAGTCAGGGGCACAATTCCCCTGGATGCCCTGGCCTTGGACTGGTCAGGAAAGCATCTGTATGCCTTTCCTCCCTTCCCTCTCATCTTCAGAGTGTTACTCAAACTCAGGTCACAGCCTGCGTCCATGATTCTGATAGCACCAGATTGGGCCAGACAGCCATGGTACTCCCTTCTGCTGTCAATGTCAGTGTCCACACCAATCCTCCTTACCCAGGAGGCACAACCTACTATCTTCCCACCAAGGGAAGATCCTGTATCTGAACCTCAGGTCTCTCAACTCAAGGTCTGGCTCTTGAGGACTTAGAGGTTGCAAATCTGCAACTTTCCCAAGCTGTTCTGAATATCCTAAAAGGGGTTTACCTATAGCACTTTGACAGCGATAGCGCCGACATCCCCTACCACGACAGCTACAATGCCGACTGTCAGCATTGTAGCTACAGGATGTCGGCTTTCACAATAGGGGGGCTGTGCCCCCTGAACCCCTCCTTGTGAGGGGCTACACCTCCCACACCCTGGTCTCTAGGATTCTAACCCCAGCCGGAGTTGACCGGGGCAAACACTCCAGCAAGGCAGCCCCACGCTGCACGGACCACTACAGCAATGGGCAGATTTTGCCCGATTTCTGGGACTGTGGTGGTCTTCGCGGTCAAGGAGTCGCTTCGGTGACGGTATACACCTAAAAGGATATAGAAAACCATCTACTAAGAAAATCTATAGTGCAAAATGGAAAAAGTTTTCTGTTTGGTGTGATGCCAAACATATTTCTCCTTCTCTGGCAGAGATTCCACTATTGTCAGAATATCTTACTGAGCTGCATTCTCAAGGTCTCAAACATACATCCCTGAAGGTGCATTTGACATCAATTTCAGCTTTTATCTCAGCAGGGAAAACAGTTTCCCTTGCATCTAACCCTATTTTCAAAAAATTATTTAAAGGGTTAGCCCATTTACATTCTCCTATTAAATGAACCAGTCCCAGTATGGGATCTGAACATTTGCATTGCTCAGCTTATGAAACCTCCATTCGAGCCAATGTTGTCAGCACATCTGCAATATATCACATGGAAAACTGTGTTTTTGGTAGCAATCACTTCTGCTAGAAGAATAAGTGAATTACAAGCATTGTGTGTGGAAAAGGATTATTTATCTTTTCATAATGATAAAGTAGTATTTCATACTAACAGAAGGTTTCTCCCTAAGGTGGTTTCCGATTTCCGCTTGAATCAGTCCATGACACTGCCAGGTTTCTTCACAGAACATGCCAGTTCAGAAGAGTGCAGGCTCCACAGTCTGGGTGTTAAAAGGGCATTGAGTTATTATCTAACTCACACCAAAGATCACAGTGCTGATGAACAGCAACTTTTTCTCAACTATGGGGATGTGGGAAAGGGCATTCCAGCCTCTAAGAGATCAATCTCTTGCTGGATAGTTCAATGCATTCAGTTTTGTTACATAAAATCTGGAAAACATGTCCCAGCAGGCCTCAGGGCCCACTCTACTAGGGGCACAGCTGCTTCTATAGCAGCTTCTAGAGATATCTTCTTATTAGAGATCTGTAAAGCAGCTACCTGGAGGTCAGTACACACCTTTGCTAAACATTATAATTTGGACTTGCAGTCCAGAAGTAATGCCAGGTTTGGCACAGCAGTCCTGCAGAGCCTCTTTCCTAAGCTGGTTCTCTGCCCACCTCCAAAGATACTGCTTTGAAGTCTGCAGAGAGTTATGAATATGAGAAGAATACGTGTGGTAAGAAGAAAAAATTACCTTAGTAATCTTGTTTCTTCTAATGTATTCTTCTATATTCATAACTCTCCCTCCTTACCTCCCCTTCCAGAACCAGAGCCTCTGAATAGTCTTCTTACTTGACAGTCCCAAACACAGGCACACTTACCTTAATCCTGTGGGGTTGTTTTTTACTTAGCTTTCTTTTTCCAAGGTGATTCTGGGTGTTTCAGGTAGGTCTGATACCACAATCATTAGTATCAGTGGTAGGGGTAGTTATAGAACAGAGTTGTCTGTATCAAGCAGTTTTTTAGCTTGAGTCACTTTAGTTAGGTTGCCTTGTAGGCTTTCTAGAAATCTGATAGGTTGAAAGAATGTGCAGTAGATGAGGGCAGCAGTTTGAATATTGTCACGTGCCAATGATTCCATTATTAACATATAGTTCCATTCTCCGGGCAGTTCTGCTGGGCAGGCTAACTGCAGAGAGTTATGAATATGGAAGAAACAAGATTACTAAAATGGGCAATTTTTTCTTCCCAGTGATGCTCAGGTATTCATAACTTCCCACCCTACCTCCCCTTCCAGAACTTCAGTCTCTGCACTCCTCAAGCTGGTGCCACTGAAACTCAGTATACCCTTTGAATGCATATTCTCTGCATCTAGTCCTAGTTTTAGTAAACAGGGTTCAATTGTATTTCTTCTTAGGTGTTTCTGGTATTTTGCCACATTATTTGATTATATTATTCCTCCAGTTGGAGGTTTGAGATTTTTTCTAGTTTTGGATTTTTGCAAATCCTAAATTTATTAATCATTAAAATCATAGTGTTATACCCTCTTGGGCCTGCCTTTGCAGGCTCCTACAAAATCTGAGGAAGGTTAGAACACTGGCAGTTAGTAGAGGCATCGTTTGAAAAGTTCTCAATGCAAAGAGTTCCATCACTTGCATGTGTTCTATTCTCTCCGGGCAGTCCTACCTAGGAGGCTTACTGCAGAAAGTTATGAATACCTGATGCAACAAGATTACTACGGTAAGTAATTTTTTCTTCTGCCCTCATGGTGATGGAGCAGCAAATCACGTTAGTACTCGAGTACAGAGATAAATAATATACTCACAGAAAGGTTTGAAGTTTAACCACCAACACTGAATCGAACTTCAGACGAAAGTACCGGCACAAAGCCCAGACACTTCGCGTCATAGACCCCTGATGAAGCGTCAGATCTATGATGCAAAGCGCCGGGGCTTTGTGGTTATATTTTCATCTAAAGTTTGATTAAATGGTGGCTATATTTCAACCCTTTTTGTGAATTTATTTTCTATCTCGTTACTTGAGTGCTACCCTGGATTGCTGTACGGTCTAAGTTTGATTTGGTACCCGTGCATCACAGTGGGTGCCATGTTCTCTGCCTTGCTCATGGTGATAGAGCCAGGGACATATTTCTCCCAATAGTCATCTTGGAGGCGCTGTGTGCTCAGGGCTGTAGCATCCCTTGATCTTGCTTGTCTTATCATTGGCTCCTTACAGAGCCTCATGGGAGCCTCAGACACATGAAGTATATCCCCCGGTGAGGAAGCTAGCACCTGGAGCCACCACACTGGAAGAGCATGGTGCCAGCCTCACTTGAGGTGGGACACCCCAGCCCAACTGCCACCTAGCTACTAGGAACTTGAGTTCACTCCCAAGCCTGGATTGCCTACTTAGTAGTTTAATCTGCTACCATTGGGCCAGTGGGGGGGGCATGTTCTTTGTATCTGAATTTAGTGGAGTGAGAGAGTGGCTACATAATAGATTGTACCACAATACCCACATTCATCAGCCCAACCAATGATGCGACAGCAGTGCATATGTAAGGGATAAAACATGGCAGGACATGTGGTTATAAGGGAGTAATGCACACCTTGGGTGGGTGTTAGGCACAAGGTGTAGCTGAGTGTTTCAACCACCCAGGGAGTACATTATTCCCTTGTGAGTGCACACCCTGGAGTGTTTTATCCCACTAATAAAATGGACTTTTGTTTGTTGAAAAAAGTATGTAGTTTAGATGAGGTGTGCAGTTATCAGAAAAAAATTGTCATGTGAGGTGTTTCAACCAATGAGGTTGCAGGATTTTCTTTGCCCATTTTATAGTGCTTGTTATGTATGAGAAAAGGCATTCTGTGCAAAGCAGCGCCATCTAGTGGGGAAAGTGGTGAATAATAGTTAAGCAGTGATGAGTAACTATAACACCTAGTGACCTGTAGTGGTGGCAAATGGGACAGCAAGTATGAACATAAAATGATCTCTCTAAGTGGAGAGCTGGGGGGGTTTCCCTTTAGCTGACTGGTTAGAGTAATTGCCTTCATGACTCAGGATCCCTAGTTTCATTGCCAGCAAGGGCTGGAGGTGCATCTGCCATTGAAAAGGGGACAGACGTGCCTTTGCTGCTACCTGGGAGACATAATTGAGCGCAAGCTCTGGAATCCTGCATTGGGGCTGACTAGAGGCTGAGCATGTCTCAGAGATGAGGCTGTCTGTTTTCTGGGGAGGGGGTACAGGCCACAGGTATACTGCATCTAATGTATTCCTCCCCCCCCCGTCCACCATTCCGGTGATGTCATCATAAAACGATAGAAGAGTAAGCATTGTAAATCCATCAATTTGGCCCTGAAGCCCTATGATGCATTACACATAGACTAAATGATGGGCAAGTGTGAGTTACAAAGTGATAATTCAATTGACAGGTTTATGGCACTACAGCCTCGTGGATTGTGAAGTTCCATAAACATGAGATTGAATAGTCACCTTGTAACTCACACTTGCGCATCATTTTATTTTTTATATTACAGAGCTCATCCAACCATGCAACAATCAGCAAGAATCACAATGCCATTTTTGTGGCTCAGTTTGAAGAAGCCGTTAGAGTCAGTATGTCAATGAGAGAAACAAAACACACAAGGAAAAATGGGCAGTGCGACACCTGAAAAACGTACTAATAGATTTGATTGACAGCTTGTGATAATTCACAGAATTTGATTTGATTGACAAGTGGTAATAATCCACAGCTAGCCATGGATTATTACAACCTGTCAATCACATTATGATAATCCACAGCTAACCATGGATTATCACAACCTGTCAGTTAAATTCTGTGAATGATTAGGTTTTTATTTTTATTTATTTATTTAATGGAATCAGAATTGCAAACCTTTGAGTCAAGAACTCGTTTACAAAGGCTCCTCATCATGGTACAAAGACAGGTAAACATACAGTCACAGGTACAATGTGGTTACAGTAAAGACATAAAGAAAATATTAAGTTTCTATACATGTATATATGGAATGGTCAGGTATAGGTGAGTAAAGCTTTAGGCAGGATCCTATACAGTGCGGTAGCTAATCGTCATTGCAGGTAACAACATAATGCACTCAGTTATTTTACTTAAGCAGCTACATATAGAGCAAGGCAGTGGGACAATTGGGGGGGGTACCCCAGCGAGGGTTGGGAAGTGCTTCCTCAATGTGAATTATTGGCCCAATCCATTAGTTTTCGCACTTTATTATCGTGAGCTTCCCCTGAGCCGTGGCAAAGATTTTGAGCCTCCCTCAGATTTGGAAATAGTCTTGGGCCTCCTCATGGAAAAAATATCATACGGAAACTGTGACACTGCGCTTCATATTGGTGGGCTTCACTGTACTTTGCACAGTACACCAGCGATAAAGTGAGACTAATAAAGTTGACTGAGTCTATTCTCTTTTTATTCTCCCCCCACCCCCACACCCCACATTATCCTTGTCACTCCACGTTTCTGACTCTTGGACCCTTGTTACTTTGTCTGTTTCCCATCTATCTGTACAACCATCCTAGCCACCTTCATATCTCTCCTCCTCTTAATCCTGTGTTAAGCAACTTCCTGTACCCTTACCCTAAAGCCCCATTCACACAAACAAATCTGTGGCCTTGTTGCTGGTGCACAGCAGCAAGATCGTGGCTGCTGTGCACGTCTGAATGCCACAGTTTTGCCATTTCGGGTTGTGTTTTGTTCTGTTCACGATCCCTGTTTCCTTGGGATCGGGTTGTGTCGCGGGCATTTTGCACGGTTTTACTCTGCCATCTCAACAGTCTGCACCACACTTGCATTGTGACAGGCTTTTCTCTGCCTGCACTTGCATTTCTTAGGCTTGCAGGCACGCTCATTTTTCCCACCCGAGTTCAGCTGAAGGTTATTACTGGTACTGTAAATGCAGCTGAACTTGGAGAAGTGATTCTTTTTGAAAACCAAGGGCAAAAAATTAGAAAAAACAGTCTCGGAGTCTAGCCGTGGCACTGGGCGTGCGTGTATGCATATGTACATGCCCAGTGTCACAGCTCAATTCTGAGGCTGTGTTTTTTCCAGTTTTTAGCCCTTGTTTTTTAAAAAGAACCACTTCCCCAAGTTCAGCTATGTTTACACTACCAGAAACAATCTTCAGCTGAACTCGGGTTGGAAGACCCATCTGCGATCTGTGTGGTGCTGTCACCCCAACTCGACTGCCTCCTCCCCACTGGAACCCTCTTCTAAACACCAGAACTTCAGGGAGCATCACTCCAGCACTCCAGGGCCATGCTGTCTGAACTCTGCTCCACAGCATTTCAGCAAGCATGGCCAGAATGAATTACACGGTGCTGATGTACATCACTCGCCATCTGAACGAGGGATAAGTCACACCTGAAAACCTGGCTCAGTGTGCCTTTCCTAGTCACTAATTTATATAGAAACACCTACTGTAGAAACAAGTTGAACTCTGTGTGCCTTTCTCAGTCACCAATTTACATATAACCTATTGTAGAAACAAGTCTTGACTTGGCGTGCCCTTCCCAGTCATCAATTTCCATGTAAATGGACACCTACTGTTGTAACCAGCCTTGACTCAATGTGCTTTTGCCAGTCACCAATTTACATATAAATACACACCCAGAGACAAGATTTGGCTCAATGGGCCATTCCTGATCACCAGTTTGTGCGTCAGTAAAGAAAGTCACCTGCTGTTATCCATATTTAGTTTGCTTCACAAAACATCCAAAACTTTATACTGTGCATTCTCAGACTTGACTGGGCCTCCCCTGGAAAAGTTTGGGTCTTCCTTGGGAGGCTGGCCTCACCATTTGAGAACCATTGGCCTAACCATATAATACTTCCTAATAATCCCCCTCCTTAAAAATATCCCATCGTGTTTTGAACCAGGTATAGTCCCAGCATCACCACATTGCTGGGCTGACTATTCTACCCATCCACCACCTGCTCGGTGAAAAATGCTTCCTAATATCCTTTTTAAAATTTCCCTTCAGGTTGAGATTGTGCCCCCTGCTGGATAAACTGTTCCTCAGCTTAAACAACTCTCTGGCCCTCCCCCGTTGTACTCTGACATTGAAACTGCAGGGAGAGTGTGACTACAATGCAGTGTTTGAACTTGTATTCTAAATTCGATAGTTACCACGAAGTTCCGTCTCCGGGGCATCACACTGTGATGGGATGATGCTTTTTTGTAAGGCATCATTAACATTTTTCTATGTATCCTGATATCTCACTGTACGTAAAAGTTGTATTCGTCGCTGTACCTGTAAATTCAAGTCTGTAACTCTCCGGTCGCACCTGAAAATAGGCACTTGGCTGTCTAGTGTGACTTATCAGGTGAACAAAGCAAATAATAATGTATTCCGTTTGAAGTGAATGTTTCTATCATCCCTCCCCCGCAGTCCTTGAAGAGAACATATTAAAAATTTCGGGTCTGTCCTCATAGGACCTGCCCTGCTGTTCCTGGAACATTTTCGCTGTTCCTGTCCTTCATCAAATGTCGGTGTATTGACAGATCAAGTTGGTTGGTATAAGAATGCTTTTCTTTTAATACATAGTATTTACCTTTCCCAGGCCAACAAGACACCCAGTGAACCCACAGCCCTGTCCCCCTGCCTGCCTCCCCCAGGTCGTGGGGATCCAGTTGGAGGGTCCACAGCCCAAGAGTACTGGGCTCGCCATCCTGTTCAATTACTTTTTTTTTTTCTGTCCTGCAGTTTCTTTCCATGCGCCCTTTGACTGGCCCTCTACCCTGGCAATGCCGGGCACAGCCTCTTATGGGTCTTGTGCATACACAATGATGGTTGGACACCTCCCTTGTGAGGGAGCTGGCTCCAAGATCCACAGCAAGATGCCACAACTGCACTGGACAGGGGCACCAGCCCTTTCACTGCTATGGGCAGTGTTATTAACTTCTTCCTAGCCTTGGTCACACAGCTGCAGGGGCACAAGCCCACTCCAGGATGTAGATTGCCTGCATGGCTTCCTCTGGGCTACTGGGCTGCTTGTGGCCACCCCTTTCTTTACCCATCTCGACTGGCACCCGTGATGCCATTTCTTTACTGGACTGATACCAGTGGACCAGCATTCCTGTTGGGCAAGTGTCCTTTGCCTTGGCACTGCCCATGAGGCACTCTTATCAAAAGAAGGGTGCCTCAAGTGCAAATAAAAGGAGTGCTGTGATTGGTCGAGGGTGTTACATGAAGCTTCCTGGATCTATAATCTAAAATACAATATTAAAACCCATTTCTTTTTTTCTTTTTGTTTCTCTGTTCCTCCGCCACCCAGTCGGCCCTCGTTCAGGAGGGCACCCCAGTCCTGTCCCCCTGTTGTCCTTCAGGACTTACCACCAGCCGTCTTTCCCCAGGGCTTGCCTGCCCTGGTGGGGTCAGCAGGGCGAGTCCCAGGCCCCCACCGAAGACTGGATCCTGTTCGGGCTGGAGAGTCCAGCTAGTTGGTCTGTTGGCGATTCCCCCCGTTTTCTGGTCTTCAAGGAGTTGTGGCGTGCAATGAGGTCCAGGCATATGCCGCACGCTTCTGCACAATGTGCAACGACATCTGCCCCATCTCCCCGATCTGCTGGCCAAAGCTGCCTTTTCCCCAACTTCCACCAGGAGACAGGCAAGCAGCGGGCTCTACCCAACCTTCCCCTCGGAGAAGGAGAGTAGTCCATGAGATGCTCGATTCTCCTCCCCCTGGCTAACCCCTGATGCCCGAGGGTTATGCTCGACCCTAGGTCACTGGCATGGCGGCAGTGAGGCTTGGTGCCTCAGCCCTCCATGCTACTGGGCCGGCAATATTCAAACCCATTTCAAGTAATATTTCATTAAATGTCTGTCCCTCCTCTCTTTCTTCATCACAGAGGAAAACAGGATCACGCTCTCAAACCTTATCTCATTCCCATGCTGCCCCCCCCACTGAAGTGCTAATGCTCTGTTTTGTGACATCACAGTTGTTTCCGCAGCCGCAGACTGTGATGTCCCACAAGCAGAATTATTATTTATTTATTTATTTCGCTTTTGTTGACCGGGTAAGTGCACTAGACAAATCCTGCCTAATTTCAGGCACGACCCAGGGAAGGGGGATACAGATGAATGCCAACTGACCTTGAACCAGATTAAGCTGTTGGTGGTATTTTTAGTGAATGAGGAAATTTGGTCAGGACACGGGAAATTCCCTACTCTTTTCGATAAGTGCCATGGGATCTTTAACATCCACCTGAACTACCACCAGTCCAGGCAGATGGGACCTCGGTTTAACGTCTCATCGAAGACAGCACCTCAGAAATGCAACACCTCCCATGCTGCATTACAGTGTCAGTACTGGGATATTAACCCAAGTGCCAGATGTGGGAACTGAACCCACAGCCCTCTGATCTCGGCCTCAGAAGCGGATGTGCACCTACTGAGCCACTGGCACACTGGCGATTAACAACATCGGTGGGTGTGGGTAGGGGACGCTCGCAGGTGGACGAGATGTATTCTGGAGGACAAAATTATTGTTTTCATGAAAATGTCCTCAGTAATAAAAAATTCAATTCAGGTTTTATTCAAAATAAAAACCATTGAGCAGAGCTTGTTTACAATAATGTCCTGTTAAGGCAAAACGTGCGATGGCAGGCAAACGTATTACAGACAAACAGTACCAGGTACAGCGTACAACTTACAAGGCATTTGAAGCAATGGCGTGTAACTACAGAAAATGAATGCCATATAAGTTGAACTGTATCCCAATATTATATTTTAAAATGTTTTGCTGGACACTGGAAAAATGCTTTACTAATGGATTCCAGTAACTTCCCGATCACGGTAATTAGGCCCACAGTTTCTCAATCAATCAACCATCAGTTTTGTTGGTTCAAACTTTTATCATAACCATACAAACATTTAAAATCACGTCGATTACAGGATGCATTCAGAGGGTTAAGTTATACAAAAGATTGTATAAATTTACAGTTTTATATTTCTGTTTAATTTATCCACTTGATATTTGGATAAAGCAACTGCTTACGTTAATCTTTTATCGTGGTCATAAAAAAAGTTTACTTATGAGCTCATTCAGAGAGGCATAATTATTTTCCAGATGTGGTCCCTGGATTTTTTTCCTAAGAGTCACCACCTTACCCGTGCGTAACCTTAAATACAGCCTAACCTGCAGCTCTGTAGCTCCTCTTTTGCTCCCTTCATTTGTGAGTCACCATATAGTTTTCAGCGGTAATGTTTTTCTGGGAAAATATTAAGATACACATTTTTCTTTTCATTTTCTTTTAGTCCTGAACCAAGATATGGGATTTTGAAGTTTTTAATTGTTCACACTCCCGTGCCGTGTCCACCATGAAAAAAATGAAACATCTTGGTACAGTGCTGTGCTGTTTACTATCAGAAACATGTGGTTGCACCCTCCTAATACATCCACAGTATGAATTAAGCACGTGCATTCAGATGGTAAACTCAGTGGAAGAGATTTTTAAAAATGGCAAGTGGCAGCCATCTTTAATGGCGTGAGTCATTAATGACAAAATTAGCTATAAACACTACTTTAAAAAATATCTGAAAAATATACTGAGGGTAAGTCTAAGGATGTCAGAAATGCACTTTTGCTAAAAACTGTAGGATGACATGTTTTGCTGACCGACAAATTATTACTGCTTTAAACAAGGGGGAAACCTTTGCATTTCATCAGTTTCTTGGTACTTCACTAATTTACAGAAATTCCAGGTCTCTGCCAGAGGCTGTGCCACTATTTATTTATTTACTGAAATGTTTCACCAGGAGGGCACACTGAACAACAAGTTACTTATGTCATGGTGCGACCTGGGGGTCCACCTCATTGTTGACCTGGCAGGCCCAATGTTTCTAGCAGAGACAGGATCATTCAGCTGATGGGGCCATTAAACGTGCACTGCCTTCTGTGTCCTGACTGCCAGTTGCAGCACATATATTGTGACAGACTGCTTGCAGTGGGTCTGTGGTCCGGAAAAGGTTTGTCATTTGTACCAGCTGAGCTAACACCTCCTGAATTGATTTCACCTGTGGCCAGTTTCCCTGGGGGTCAGATCGCATTGGCCCTTGTTTCCTACACTGAGGGTGAGCGTGAGGTGACACACGTGTCTTGCGGTTTGCGTCATTAACTGATGATGAACTGGTTTCATCTCCCACTGCTCCTGCGGCTCTCCTTCCCCTGTCAGCTGGGATGATTTGGGAACCCCCGTGGACTGAACTCCACAGTTAGAGCCAATGGTATGGCTCACTTTCTCGATTTGCTGTCACGTCCATATGGAAGATAGAGCGCAAGCAGATTCTTTACCCTGTCATTGCAGGAAGTCAGTAGGCTGTAGGACACCATTCTGAGCTGCTCTCAGATAGCTATTTTGGAAGTCAGGGCCAACGGATTCTGGGGGGTGGCTGACTGGTCCTTGAAATGTGCTCCTGCAGCTTCTGTACACAGACATCTGGACACTCCCTCACTTCACATCTGCATCCCTCCACTTAGGCCCCTGGGCACTCTCTCACTGCACATCTGTTTCCCTCATCTCAGACACCTGGATCATCTGTCACTGCACATCCTTGTGCCTCCCTGGTCACGCACTCACTGCACATCTGTATCCCTCTTAACAGACATCTGGATACTCCCCTCACTGCACATCTGTTTCCCTCACCTCAGATACCTGGATAATCTGTTACTGTACATACTTGTCCCTCCCTGGTCACACACTCACTGCACATCTGTATCCCTCTCAGCAGACATCTGGATAATCTGTCACTGCACATCCTTGTCCTTCCCTAGTCACACTCGCTGCACATCTGTATTCCTCTCAACAGACATCTGGATACTCCCCTTGCTGCACATCTGTATCTCTCCCCACGAACGCCTGGATACTCCTCTCACTGCGCATCTGTATCCCACTCCACAGACACCTGGATATGTCCCTTGCTGCACATCTGTATCCCACTCCACAGACACCTGGATACTTCCCTCATATCTGTATCCCACCCCACAGACACCTGGGTACTTCTCTCACTGCACATCTGTATCCCACCCCACAGACACCAGGACCTTTCTGTACTTCACATCTGTATCCCACCCCACAGACACCTGGATATGTCTCTTGCTGCACATCTGTATCCCTCCCCACAGACACCTGAATACTTCCCTCATTGCATATCTGTATCCCACCCCACAGACACCCGGGTACTTCCCTCACTGCACATCTGTATCCAACCCCACAGACACTTTGATACTCTGTCACTTAACACCTGTATCCCCTTCCTGGACACTCCCTCACTGTACATCACTATATCTCCCCACAGGCATCCGGATACTTCATTATTTCACATCTGTATCCCTCCCCTTGGACACCTGGACACTCCCTCATTTTACATCTGTCTTTCAGACAACTGGACACCTCCTCATTGCACATCAGTATTCTCTCACCTAATGCAGCTGGATATTCCATCACTTCACATCTGTATCTCTTCCCATGGACACTGTGTAACTTAACATCTCTAGCCTTCGCCAGGCACTCCCTCGCTGCACATCTGTATCCTTCTCCACATGCTCCTGGATACTTTTCTCATTGTGCATCCATATCTCTCCCCTGGGCACTCCCTTACTGCACATCTGTATCCTTCTCCACAGACACCTGGATACTTTTCTCATTGTGCATCCATATTTCTCCCCTGGCACTCCCTCACTGCACATCTGTATGCCTCCCTACATACATCAGGGTACTTCCCTCACTGCACATCTGTAGACTTCCCCTGGGCACACCCTCACTGCATATCTGTATCCCTTCCCACAGACACCTGGACACTCTGCCACTTCACATCTTGATCCCCATAGTGCCTGTACACGTTATCACGGTCACTGTGGCAATTCTGGTCCTCTAGTTGACTAGAAGGGGATAAAATGACAAAAAGCTGGGCCAAAAATGAAAACTCATTAAAAAGAAACTTGCTGTGCTTTAAAACCAGGGAAGAAGGCAGCAGACAGTCAGCTGAAATGAAAGTTGGCCATGGGGGGCATCATTAGGGAGCCCCCTGCCCCCAGGGAAGGGTGGAATCCAGACTCCACTCCTGCCTTCTGGCTGTGCAGAGCTGGAATGGTCGGGCTTCTTGTTGAAAGGCAGCTATTTTTACTGCGACTTACAGCAGATTAGCCTGGCAGCAGTCCATGTCCTCCGCAGTGGGGTTGTGTCCTTCTGCTGATCTTCCCAGCTGCAGCTCTGACTACCCCCCCCCCCCGCTGTGCTGTTACCTTCCCCACTCCCCCCCACTGTGCTGTTACCTTCCCCACTCCCACTTCTTTTCAAACCTTAACGCAGGATTTATTTGTTTTTTTGCACACACACCCCCACCCGAGCTCCGGAATCACACTGGCACATCTGGTCCCTTGTTTTTGTTGGGGGGAAAGCTGTACAGGCAAGGGATTTCCTCAGTTACAAAGGGCCAGAACTTTGTTGTTACAGGTGCCAGTCCAGAGGAGCATTGAGTCACCACCTGAATGACCAGGGGTTTTAGTGTGAGCCAGGGACCCACCTCACTAGGGTCAGCTGAAGTCTGAAAGGAATGCACTTAGCTCCTGGAGTGCGAGAAAGGGTGCGGGCAATCCCAGCACTGACACTACCCTTCCCCTCCTTTCCCTCCTCGCTGATCACATAGTGGCAAGGATATTGCCTGTGAAGGCAGCTACTTGCCTCCACCACAGGAGCATCTCTGTCTGCATGCGAGGCCTGATGGGGCATTGCGGAGTGTCATGGAGGGTCTACTGGAATGAGAGAAATCCAGAAATACCTATGTCTCCCAGTCACCTGTACTCCTGGGCCCCATACAGTGTGGATCCCTCTGTCTCTGATAGGTGGAGGGAGGGGCAGGTGGCACTAGGAGGTCAGGAGAAAGCAGCAGCATGAAAGCAAAACACATTCTAACAAAAAACATATGCTGTGGACTGGCAGGGGAGAACAGGACTCAAGTGACACAAAAGACTGAGTGGTCCGCCTAGCTCATCTCTCATCTAGCCAGACACTCAGAATCTCTCTGGAAAGCCGGCCCAGTGGTGCTGAGGGTTGAGGTGCTGGACACCACACCTTGCTCCATTCTGGCAGTCCGGGTTCGGGGACGACCCCGGGCCGCCAGGGGTCGGCAGGTGAGAGAGAGAGGATTGAGCATCCAGAGGACTGCTCTCCTCTCTAGGGGGGAGGGTTTGCCATCCCTCTCGTCAATCTCCCTCTAGTGGTGGCTGGAGGGAGATGCGGGCCGCGAGGCACATAGCCAACATATGTTGTCAGTGGGGAGGAGGGCGCAGGAAAATTGAGCTGGCAGGCTTCGGGATGACCTCCTAGTGCCCGTCTGGCACCCTGGATGTCTGGATTTCTGTCCGGTGGTGGGGGAAAGTCATCACTCTTTCACCTTGGCCCTGTCATGGGGAGGGGGAACCTGTCCACCTGCCAGGCTCCTCAAGCGATAAATAGATAATAGAAAAAAGAAAGAAAAGAGAGAATCTCTTTGGAAGAATTTACTGTCTCCTCTATACTCTGTAAACACATCATTCAGACATTTTGGGAATCGAACCAAGGCCCCAGAGTCCTGAAGGCAGTAGCTTCACATTTTCAGATCAACTGAAATGCTCCCTAGCCGGAGTTAGAGCTGCTTCGTCTTTCTTGCTTGTTGTCTCATAGACCACCACTAGAGGGCTGTATTGCTGTTACAGTTAGCTCTGCATTTCTTTGGCATTCACTACATTCACTATTAGATGGCGCTGCTCTGACAGGCTGCTGGTACAGCAGAAATCCTTTTGTTATTATTATTTCCCCTGTTTTGGCCCCTTGGGATACCCCATCCTCACCCGATGTTAGGAGGCCTCGAGAGCTGCCATCTCCCTCTGGCCGAGGTGCTAGAGGAGTGACTGCATGCTCGACTGAGGCCAGTTGTCAACTCCATGGTCGTCTGGCAAAGGGACATGTGAATGTGCACCCTCTCATGCTCCCTCCCACACATGCCTTGTGCCCAGCTGGCCTATGCATAGGGTTCTGGGGCTCGAACGCAAACTCTGGTCTCCCAAATGGCAATGCGACATAGTAACGCAGCACTATTTTGACAGCGCAAAGACTTTCCCTTTTTCTGCAAGGTGAACTGTGCTGTCATGGCTGACTGCTGAAATAGCTCTAATTTTTCCCCTTTGTAAACATGGCGAGCACCAACCTCCGGGAAGTGCTAAGGAGTGTTGACACAGCAACTGAACTGGATACAAAATGCATCTTTACCGGTACCATTTCATAAATATTTACAATTACGTAGTTTAACCCTGCCACATGGGGGTGCATCCGAACTGTCCCAGTACACTTCTAACTCTGTCTTCAAGTCTCCCCCTCAAATCTATCATTTAAATGAAGCCTGACCTTAAAGGGACACTGTCAACCCATTTTGCATCTTATTATTTCTAGATGAAAACCCACAGTTTATTATTGCTTACCTTCTCTAAAACTCATTTAAGTTGCTGTTTGTTTTATATGTTTCCTTTCTTAGTAGAACTGAAATGAATGATAATGGTGTAATATAACCAACATTTTCCCCCAAATCCTTGATCATCTCTTACAGCATCCTTTCTGAGCACTACGAATACCCCATCACTCAAGATGTAATAGTCTCCTCTCCTCTCTTCAAACAACATGAAGTCTTGCTATATGATGACAGTAGCAGTTTGTCCCACCACTAGAACTGCTCCGGAGGTGGAATGGTTAATACCATTCCAAAATAGAACTTTGAGCACGAGCTCTAAGAAGCAGCTCTATCTGTGTAATTTCAAACCTGAACTGTCAGATTCTTTACTCCGCCTCAGTGAACAGTCGCTCGATTTCTCCTACTGCTCGTTCATTTCTCGGTTTAAACAGTGTTTTCTCGGTTCGATTCAACGAGAATAGTTTTATTTTAACCATAAAACCGTTCGGTTCAAGCTCTGTCTGTGTAATCGTAAGTAAATTAAAGGTTTTGTCTGTGTGGAACTTGTAAGTTTATCGGTTCGGTTTTGAACCGATCAGCTGGAATTTAAAACTTATTAACTTTAAAGTTTAACATTTTAGAGTGCGGTTCCGGTTCTTATCGGTCCACAAAAAGCGGATTTATTCGTTTTCCAATACCAATCACGGTTAGGAACCGATAAGGGTGTCTTGCCTGGCACTGCCGTTTAAAGAGCAAGTTTTTCTGGTTGAGGCTGGCATTATGTCTGAGAACCCAAAAGAAAAACCGGGCCCACTGGGTTTCAACACTGTGATGTCTGTGGGGAAGTCTTTGCCAAGGCTGACCCACACACCACATGTGTCTATTGTCTGGGGTTTGACCACCTCTAGTCAGACTGCCAGATATGTAAGAATTTCCCTGCAGCCACCCTGGAAAAGAGATTGGGCAGGCTCAGGGAACGAGAAGCCAAAAAGTCCGCTGACCCAGATGGCCAGCCCGGTTCGGTGCCAACCGAACCGGAGGGAGTGCCCTCTGACCAGGGCGAGACTTCCTCGGGCAAAAGAAAAGCTGGTTCTGAGGAACCAATTCCAGTAAAAAAACAAGAAAGTCAGCAGGTTTGGAGTCCAAACCCCTTCTCCAACTGCTGCAGAGATAACAAAAAGCCATACAAATTGTCCAGTCACTGTCTCAGGTTCCGTCCGAACCGCCACTATCTGGCAAAAGGTCGGTTCGTCCGGTTCCAGTGGTTCAGGAATATGATGTTGAGGAATTTTATGAACCAGAGGAGGGGGAGGATGATTATGAACAGTATGAATGTGGCTGGGAAGGTCTGGGTGTGCCCATTGAACCGGACATTTCCCCAGACAGACCTCTAGAATCTCCCCCTATGCTATCTGAGTCCCCATCTCATTTTATGTTTTACAAAAAAGTTGCTGAAACCCTCCAGCTTCCCTTGGAAGAAGCTGTGGATGAGCAAGAGGAGCCTGATTTTGTAGAAATGATGGATATTCCAGAGTCTAGGAGATTGTCTATTCCTTGCATAAGTCTTTTAGGAAGCAAACAATAAAAATTTTAAAAGCTCTAATTCTGTGCCTCCTGTAGATAAAAAGATGGACAGAAGGTACACATTGTCAGGTCCTGATACAGAATTCCTTTCTCAGCAATGCAGTCATGTTAGGGTAGTTCAGGCTGCAGCCTGTGATAAAGCTAATATCCCCTGGCTTCACATCCTCCTGACAAGGATTCAGGAAGATTGATGCCATGGCAAAAAACAGTATATGGCAGCCTCTCTGGGACTCAGTGAGCAAATTATATGGCTTATGTAGCTAGGTATCAGAAATCTAGATGGGATACTGTTATGGAATTAGCCAAAGCAAGTCCATGGCCAGCTGGCTGCGAACTAGAACAGGTGGCTACTGATGGCATTGAGGCTTCTAAGGTACAGTTTCATGCTGCTGTGGATGTTAATGATGTTTCCTCTAGGGTCATGGCCACATCTGTAGCTTTTCGTGGGTTGGCCTGGCTCAGGTGTACTAGTCTGTCACAGGATACCCAGACTAAGGCTATGGATTTTCCTGTGGTGGGAAATTCTCTGTTTGGGAGCAGACAGAGAATTACATGAAAAAGATGGATGAATATGGGACTACTTACAAAGTGCCCAAGCTAAGGAGGCGGCAAGCCACTCCTCAGAGGCATACCCCAGGGGTAGGGGTAGGCCTTTTCACGGCCTTTACCAGACTCAGGCCTCCTCTGCCTATGCTCAGAGGGGCTTCTTCAGAGGCAGAGGGCAGGCGAGGGGTGGGCAGGCCTGCTCCACCCCTCAGCCTAAAGCTTCTGCTAAGCAGACACCCTGATGGGGTGCCCAGGGCCGATTCTCCTTTACGGTGAGGGGCAGGCTGGCTTACTTCAGTCAGAACTGGGCTTCTTTAACCTCAGACAAGTGGGTTCTGGAAGTAGTAAGCAGGGTCTGGTTCTCAGCTTCAAAAGTTTCCCAAGTTGAGAACCAGACTTTTCTACTCAAGTGCTTCAGAGACCTTGCTCTGGAAGCAGAGGTCTCAACCCTGTTGGCTCTCAGAGCAGTGGAAAGGGTTCCTCCCCTGCACCAGGGCAGGGGTCTGTATTCCAGATACTTCCTTACCCCAAAAAAGACAGGAGAATGGCGGCCCATATTAGACCTCAGATATCTGAACAAGCATCTTTTGAAACCAAAGTTCAAAATGGTAACTCTGGCAATGATTTTACCCTCCCTAAGGCCAGGGGACTGGTTAGCCTCCCTGGACCTCAAGGATGCCTATTTCCACGTCCTAATCAGAAGCTCCCATCGAAAGTACCTCAGATTCGAACTACCCTCAGGTCATTACCAGTTCAGAGCAATGCCCTTCGGCCTTACCTCTGCCCCAAGGGTATTCATAAAAGCGTCTAGCAGTGGCAGGGCTCACTTAAGGAGGCAAGGATTGCTGTTTTTCCCTATCTAGACGATTGGCTCATTGTAGGCCAGTCCCCAGAACAGGTAAAATCTCACCTGCAAGTTACCCAGCAGCTTCTCACCTCCCTGGGCTTTCTGCTAAATCTACCAAAGTCGGTTCTGGAACCAGTCCAGGTACTCACCTTTATAGGGGCAGAGTTGGACACAAAGCTAGCCAGAGCTTTTCTTCCCTTAGAAAGGGTGATGAATTTAGTGACTCTGGCCTCCTCCTTCACCCTGCAGGTCTCTCGACCAGCAAGACACTTTCTGCAGCTCCTGGGACACATGGCTGCATCCACAGCTGTTGTGCAGGGAGCAAGATTTCAGATGAGACATTCAGTTTCACTTGAGAACCTATTGGTCTCAGAGAAGAGACCCCCTTTCCAAGTTGGTCCCAGTGACTCGAACCTTGATCCAGGCCCTCCAGTGGTGGCAGGATCAGAGCAATTTAAGATTGGGGGTCCCCTTCATTCCCCCTGCTCACAATTTGACTCTCACTACAGATGCTTCCCTTCTGGGTTGGGGAGCCCACATGGGCGACCTTTCCACTCAGGGAGTGTGGTCCCCCCGGGAATCTCTGCTCCACATCAATTTGCTGGAACTCAGAGCTGTCTTTTTAGCTCTTCAAGCATTTTCTGCATCTGTCACAACAAGGTGATACAAGTCAGAACAGACAACACCACAACAATGTGGTACATCAACAAGCAGGGGCACTCGGTCTTGACCTTGTGCACGAGGCAATGAAGTTGTGGTCTCTGGCCTATTCCTGAACACTTCCCTCATAGCAGTTCATCTTTCAGGAAGGACAATGTCCTAGCGGATGCTCTCAGCAGGATTTCCCAGGGCCATCACGAATGGTCCCTGGATCCTCAAGTGCTGGGGATAGTCTTTGCCAGATGGGGCACCCCTCAGATAGATCTTTTTGCAGCCCCAGACAATCACAAACTTCCTCTGTTCTGTTGCAGGCCTCCAGTGTTGTGCTCAGTCCCCCTGGATGCCCTTCTCCTGGATTGGGAGGGGAAGTTTCTTTATGCTTTCCCTCCTTTCCCTCTCCTATTCAAAGTATTAGTCAAAATCAGATCTCAGCCTTGCAGGGTGATTCTGATTGCTCCGGATGAGCCAGGCAGCCCTGGTACCCTCCTTCTGTCACTGACAATCCATCCTCCCTTTGCCTCCCCAGGATTCACAACCTGTTAACTTGTGCCCAGGGAAGGGTTTGGTATCGGACCTCAAATCCCTCAACCTCAAGGCCTGGCTCTTGAGGAGTTAGAGTTGCTGATTTACACCTCTCTCAAGGTGTTCTTGAAATCCTAAAGGCTTCCAGAAGCCTTCCACTAGAAGCTACTTATAGTTCTAAATGGAAAAGGTTTTCCATTTGGTGTGCTGGAAAAATATTTCCCAGAATCTGCTGATTTGCCCATTGTATTAGATTACATGGTCCATCTTAATTCCTTGGGTCTCAGACCAGCTACCCTGAGAGTCCATTTGGCAGCTGTATCTGCTTTTGTGTCAGCAGGAAAGTCATCCCTCTTTCCACTCACCCTGTGTTTTCCAAGTTTTTTAAGGGATTACTCCATACTAATCCACCCTTTAGGGACAGGCCCCTGCCTGGGACCTTAATGTTTGTATTGCCCAGTTAATGCAGCCTTTTGAACCTCTGTTTTCTGCAGAGCTTAAGTATCTAACTTGGAAAACTGTTTTCTGAGTGGTTATCACTTCTGCTAAAATATAAGTGAGTTGCAAGCCTTGTCAGTGGAAACTGACTTTATTTCTTCCACAGGGATAAGGTAGTCCTTAGGACTAATAGGAAGTTTTACCTAAGGTGGTTTCAGATTTCCATCTTACCAATCTATCTCCTTCCAGTATTTTTCACTGATCACTCCTCTTCTGGTGAGAGGAGTTGCACAGCCTGGATGTTAAGAGAGCTCTTAGTTACTATATAGAGTGTACCAAAGGTCACAGGTTGAATCCCTCCAACTTTTCCTTACCTATGGTGAAGCTGGAAAGGCAACCTGCCACTAAGAGATCAATTGCCAGGTGGATTGTCTCTTATCAATTTTTATCAGAAACTGGGCAGAGATCCCCTCTGGCTTGGGGGCTCATTCTACCAGAGGTACAGCCGCATCTCTAGCTGCCAGAGACATCCTATATTAGAGATATGCCAGGCTGCTACTTGGAAAGCGGTACACACTTTTATCAAGCATTACTCCCTGGATGTCCAGGCCAGGAGAGATGCTCAGTTTAGCACAGCTGTTCTTCGAGCCTATTCCCTAAGTAGGTTCTGCCCCTCCTCCATGGAGGTACTGCTGTGTAGTCTGCTACTGTCATAATATAGCAAGACTTCATGTTGTTTGAAAAAAAATTACTCACCTTAGTAATGTTGTTTCTTCTAATGGAGTCTTATATTATGACCTCCCCAACCTGCCCTCTCAGAACTTCTACTTGGGTGGGGTGCGGGCAGCTTAGTGTGGGCACTATTTTATGCCTTTTAGCATTTCTCCCTTTGGGAGTTTGGGGTGTGTGTGTTTTATTATACTGTTGTTTTATTCTCATGTTGTTAGAATTGTTAGTAGTTCTGGTCCCTGACTTGAGTCTTGGGTGTTGGGACCAGCAATAGTTGATTAATATTTAGGTAGCCATTTGGCTAGTGTAGGTTACAGCTTCCACACAGACCTTAGTGAGTTTTTGCTCGTAAAGATCTGACAGTTCAGGTTTGAAATGACACAGATAGAGCTGCTTCTTAGAGCTCGTGCTCAAAGTTCTATTTTGGAATGGTATTAACCATTTCACCTCTGGAGCAGTTCTAGTGGTGGGACAAACTGCTACCGTCATAATATAGCAAGACTCCATTAGAAGAAACAACATTACTAAGGTGAGTAATTTTTTCTTCTACTGCATCATGAGTGGCTAGAGTGTGTGTGTGTGTGTGTGTGTGTGTGTGTGTGTGTGTGTGCACGTGCAAATCCAGGAACTATACAGTAGAAGTTGATCAAGGAATGTAAACAGACATGTTTTGGTATGGTAACACCAGTATGGTGGGCAGTCTGTTTTTCACTTTTAAAAAGAACATTAAACTCAGAATCGGAATCAATCAGCTACAACAGCAATAAGTACAGAATGTGAACAATCATAAACTTTGAGGCCTAAGGGGATTGACGGTGTCCCTTTAAGCTGTAGGTCCAGTTTTCTTCCAGTCCTGATTTTTTAACTTTTAACCCAGTCCCTCTGGGTTCCTCACCCTACAGCAGGTTGTAGCACCTGTCCTTCCTGGAACTCTGTCAGGGGTTTTTCTCTCTCCCACTGGCTTCTCTGTCTCTGCAGCACTTAGGGCCTATTGAAAAAGTTCCTGGCCCTTTAGCACTAGCTGGGGACAAGGCAAAGTCACAGAGTGCCCCCCACATTCAGTATGTGCACCATCAAGGCACGCTGCGACATCCATAATAGGAGATGCATTCCCCCTTCTCGTGTGATCCTGGCCCCATGTGCCTTGCTATGGACAAGATGGGTGCAGACAAGGGGCATGGGCTGGTTGGAGCCTGATGTTTAAAACAAACAAATAGTGCAGGTGGAGGGCCAGCAGAGGGTGTGACCACTACACCTGCCTAGGAGTAGCAGGAGCGGCTGTGTGCTCCCCTCTGACCTGCCAAACATCACAATTCCAAACCCAATCAGCCCTCTGTCCTCAAACCCTCAGCCCTAGTTTCCTCAGTTCAAGGAGGGTTGGGGACATCTCTGGCGCAGGCTAGTAATTACATGACAATTAGCATTTGTGCTGGATGACTGCTGTATCCTGCCATGCCTTCCACCTTGCGCAGGCAGCGATCCACTTGCGGGCTGGGATTGGCATCTAACTGGACCAAACCCACTCTGCCCACCCCTGAAACCCCCTGCCCAGGGTTCGACAAATCCAGTAGCCCGACATCCCGGGCTATCACTGTGCAGTCAGGGACAAGCATTTTGCACAGAGCTAGTTGTCCACGGACAAGTACTGTAGTGCATTAAAAAAAAACACTTTTCCTTGCATTTCTTGGATTCTCCACTAGGGTGCCTGCTTCTGACACCGTAGTCCGACCGTCCTGGTGGCCATGTGACTGCCCGAAGCGCCAGGGACCTGAGTCACATGAGGACTCTGAGCCCAGGAATGAGGCAGGCACGTTGCTGGGGTGTGGAGAACAAGCGTGGAATAGAGGGCGAGAAAGCAGCTGGGTACTGAGGAGGAGCCAGAGAGTCATCGGAGCGGCAGGGGGGAGCAGAACTGTCGGAAGCTAGGGTAAGAAAACCTACTTGCCATGGCAGTGATTTTGGGGTTTAAAAGTAAGATCGAAGGCGCATTCACATTCTGACTTGAGGGGAAAAGAAGTAGCTCAGTCCTAACAGACCGCGGGGAATGGCACAACACTGTGTGTCTGGTTGTTTGTGGGGAGATTTCTGCAAGTGTCACTGACTACAACAACATATTGAAATTTAAAAGAAAAGATGAAAGAACTGAAAGGGAATGTGACTGTCTGATGGTGGTGAGCTTGGGGGTTGGGGGATGCACTCGACAAGATCGGATCTGCATGCTTTCCGACTTCCGGTGTGATTGAAATCTGACCCAAAAAACGGAACAAAAAGGAAAGTATATAAAAACTGAAAATAAAAGAAAAGTGTGTTGGGCTGCAGGGTCAGGTACTAGAGAGTGGAGGGGCAAAAGGTAGTGTGTTACTGCTTGGCCACGTGGATTTATGTGCTAGCTGCAAAATGACTGCATGTAGTATAGTAGCAATTGAGCAGAATAAAATTCAGTCTGGAAATAACATTTTTAAAATTAAGAATTGGATACTTGAGAGCAGAGGGGCGAAAGGCAACCTGTTACTATTGGGCCATCATGATTTATGTGCTAGCTAAAAATGCTCCAAAGGAGGAAGAGTGCGGGTTGGGCTTTGTGTTGCCCTGGGAAAACCAGAATTGATGTTAAGGCAAAAGCTGCCTAAGCACAATAAAAATGTGTGTGTTGTGGTCTGTGGAGTGGAAGGAAGGGAACTGTCTGTCGAGCATGTTGCGTGAGAGTGTGGCTGGCACGGGACAAACTGCAGTGCAAAAATAAAAAAGTAAGCATCAAATCCACACTGTCTTGTAAATCTTTCTAGACATTGCTATATCTTCCCAAATCCCATCCCAATCCTATTCCACTGCCTTTCTGTTACTCCCTGACTGCCTACCTTGCTTAATCTAAGCAGCGTGCATCTGCAAATTAAGCATTATTCTTTATTAATGTCTGTGTGTCCCCTCCCACTGCAGTTTACCACCAGTGAAAGACACCACACAGTGAGTGTAACAAAATAAGATTTATTAGCATCACAAAAAAGAAACACACATCTGTGCTCGATGAGCAGGTGGAAGAGAGAAGAAAAGAAATATAACTCTGACTTTAACATGTATTAATAATTTAACAGAAAATAATTTTTCCTATTTTCCAATAGCCTATATCTACAAAGTATTAATAATGCAACCCCGACCACATACTTTGTTGCTACTTACTTATTTTAAAATGGCCCTTAAAATATAGCCTTCTGACCATGGACTACCACTCGCAACACTGGGACTACCATTTTTGGCTAGGCCAGTTGTCCTTCACTAGCACGTAAATTTGAAATTTGTCAATCCTTGCCCCTGCCCCAACATGCAGCTTTACACCAGCAGACCTCAGGGACTGGGGTTAGGGATGTTAACAGGCATGCCCGCACTCACAGCTGCAGGGCAACACACCCAAGATACATGAAAGTCGCTTGTATCTGGGCTGCCTTTGAGAATCAGGCTCTTAGAGACAGGGACCAATTCCCCTGCTTCAGTCAGGCCCTTGGAGACAGGGACCAACTCCCCCACTTCAGTTGAGCCCTTGGAAACAGGGACCAACTCCACTGCTTCAGTTGGGCCCTTGGAGACAGGGACCAACTCCCCTTCTTCAGTCTGGGCCTTAGAGACAGGGGCCAACTCGCCTGCTTCAGTCTGGCCCTTTGAGACATGGGCCAACTCCCCTGCTTCAGTCTGGCCCTTAGAGACAGGGACCAACTCACCTGCTTCAGTCAGGCACTTAGAGACAGGGACCAACCCCTCTGCTTCAGTCAGGCCCTTAGAGACAAGGACTAACTCCCCTGTTTCAGTCGGGCCCTTAGAGACGGGGGGCCAACTCCCCTTCTTCAGTTGTGCCCTAAGAGACAGGGACCAACTCCCCTGTTTTTGCCAGGCCCTTAGAGACAGGGACCAACTCCCTGTTTCAAGTTGGGCCCTTAGAGACAGGGACCAACACCCCTGTTTCAGTCAGGCCCTTAGAGAGAGGGACCAACTCCCCTGCTTCTGTCTGGCCCTTAGATACAGGGGCCAACTCCCCTGCTTCAGTTGCGCCCTAAGAGACAGGAACCAGCTCCCCTGTTTCTGTCGGGCCCTTAAGAGACAGGGACTACCTCCCCTGTTTCTGTTGGGCCCTTAGAGACAGGGGCCAACTCCCCTGCTTCAGTTGTGCTCTTAGAGATAGGTTAACCAACAGCCCTGCTTCAGTTGGTCCCTTAGACGGACCAACTCCTCTGCTATACTTGGGCCCTTACAGACAGGACCAACTTCCCTGCTTCAGTTGGGCCATTAGTTAGGGACCAACTCTTTTACTTCACTCAGGCCCTTAGAGAGGGATCAACTCCCCTGCTTCAAGTCGAGCCCTTAGAGACCAGGACCAACTAAGTATGATAATTAAAACCCTTACCCCTCAAAATAAACCCTCCAACTGGAGGGGAAAAAAAACCAACAGATACCTCCAGAAATGTCAGAGCAACCTGAAAGAAAGGGGAAACACAATATGAACCTTATTCATAAGAACTGTGCCAGGAAGTGGCATATATACCCCTGAGAGCACCATATACAGGAGTGCAGAGGCTGAAGGTCTCAGAAGGGGCGGCAGGGTGGGAAGTTAATAATACCTGAGTATCACTGGGAAGAAACAAGATTACTATGGTAAGTAATTTTTTCTTCGGGGGGAACAGGACAAATAGAGTCAGCATTTTCTTTGACCAAACAGGGTCTTTGAACTGCTACCCAAATAATTGCCAAACAACCCTTTGGGAGGACAAAGTATCCAGGTGCTGCCACCAGTCGCTCAGCTGAACCCCAAACTCACATTGACAGGTTTCCACACTGTGACTCCTGAGGCTGAAGGTCTGCACTTTCGTTTTATATTTAGCAAGGGAAACAACACCGGCCCCAAAAGTATTAAAAAATGCTTATTGTTTCATTGAGGCCACTATAACTAAAAACTAAACAAAACACAAACATATTTTAAAAAGTTTCTAAAAGGAAAATATGTAGCCATACCCTGGCTCACATTGTAGAAAATCTGACTGAAGCTCCTAAAACCATAACAGTGACAGGAAACCCCCAGTCACACTCCCCCCTTTTTAAAATGTTCACCAGTCGCAGAGACTGGGGAACATGGAAAGGTGCTCAGTTACTGAAGTGTGTCTCTGTACCAGAGAGCAGTGGGGAACCATGTAGAGGTAGCCGGGAGAGCATGTTTACTCAGTAATTATTTGTATTGATTATTCATCAGACGCTAATGACAGATTTATGTTTTTAAGTACAGAGACATGTGAAACGGACATGATTGCATCCATCGTTACTGTCATGATTAACGAGGGCTTGTCCTCACGAGTAGCCTGATATAATCCTTAGGGAGCCCAGAAAAAGGGAGAATGGACATCCTCAATTCCCAGTCTTTCCCAGCAGAATTCCCTGTAGGAGTCACAGCCTCTGAGTGTAGTAGGAGCAACACACCAGCACACTAGGGCACCGGGATTCAAACTCACAGCCTCTGAGTGCAGTAGGATCAACACACCAGCACCCTAGGGCACTGGGATTCAAACTCACAACCTCTGAGTGCAGTAGGATCAACACACCAGCACACTAGGGCACCGGGATTCAAACCCACAGCCACTGAGTGCAGTAGGATCAATACACCAGCACACTAGAATACTGGGATTAAAACTCACAGCCTCTGAGTGCAGTAGGATCAATACACCAGCACACTAGGGCACCAGGATTCAAACTCACAGCCTCTGAGTGCAGTAGGATCAACACACCAGCACACTAGGGCACTGGGATTCAAACTCACAGTCTCTGAGTGCAGTAGGATCAACACACCAGCACACTAGGGCACTGGGATTCAAACTCACAACCTCTGAGTGCAGCAGGATCAACACACCAGCACACTAGGGCACTGGGATTCAAACTCACAGCCTCTGAGTGCAGTAGGATCAGCACACTAGGGCACTGGGATTCAAACCCAAAGCCTCTCAGTGCAGTAGAATCAACACACCAGCCCACTAGGGCACCGGGATTCAAACCCACAGCCTCTCAGTGCACTAGGATCAAAGTACCAGCACACTAGGGCACTGGGATTCAAACCCACAGCCTCTGAGTGCAGTAGGATCAACACACCAGCACACTAGAGCACCAGGATTCAAACTCACAGTCTCTGAGTGCAGTAGGATCAACACACCAGTACACTAGGGCACCAGGATTCAAACTCACAACCTCTGAGTGCAGTAGGATCAGCACACCAGTACACTAGGGCACCGGGATTCAAACTCACAGCCTCTGAGTGCAGTAGGATCAGCACACCAGTACACTAGGGCACCGGGATTCAAACCCACAGCCTCTCAGTGCACTAGGATCAACATACCAGCTCACTAGGGCACCGGGATTCAAACCCACAGCCTCTGAGTACAGTAGGATCAACATACCAGCACACGAGGGCACTGGTACTCAAACTCACAGCCTCTGAATGCAGTAGGATCAACACACCAACACGAGGGCACCGGGATTCAAACTCACAGCCTCTGAATGCAGTAGGATCAACACATCAGCGCACTAGGGCACCGGGATTCAAACTCACAGCCTCTGAGCGCAGTAGGATCAACACACCAGCACACTAGGGCACCGGTTCAAACTCACAACCTCTGGCGCGAGTAGGATCAACACCCCCAGCACACTGGGGCACGGGATTCAAACTCACAGCCTCTGGCGTAGTAGGACCAGCACACTAGGGCACCGGGATTCAAACTCACAGCCTCTGAGTGCAGTAGTATCAACACACCAGCACACGAGGGCACTGGGATTCAAACTCACAGCCTCTGAGCGCAGTAGGATCAACACTCCAGCACACTAGGGCACCGGGATTCAAACTCACAGCCTCTGAGCGCAGTAGGATCAACACACCAACACACGAGGGCACTGGGATTCAAACTCACAGCCTCTGAGCGCAGTAGGATCAACACACCAGCACACTAGGGCACCGGGATTCAAACTCACAGCCTCTGAGTGCAGTAGTACAAACACACCAACACACGAGGGCACTGGGATTCAAACTCACAGCCTCTGAGTGCCGTAGGATCAACACACCAGCGCACTAGGGCACCGGGATTCAAACTCACAGCCTCTGAGCGCAGTAGGATCAACACACCAGCACACTAGGGCACCGGGATTCAAACTCACAGCCTCTGAGCGCAGTAGGATCAACACCCCAGCACACTAGGGCACCGGGATTCAAACTCACAGCCTCTGAGCGCAGTAGGATCAACACACCAGCACACTAGGGCACCGGGATTCAAACTCACAGCCTCTGAGTGCAGTAGTATCAACACACCAACACACGAGGGCACTGGGATTCAAACTCACAGCCTCTGAGCGCAGTAGGATCAACACTCCAGCACACTAGGGCACCGGGATTCAAACTCACAGCCTCTGAGCGCAGTAGGATCAACACACCAGCACACTAGGGCACCGGGATTCAAACTCACAGCCTCTGAGTGCAGTAGTACAAACACACCAACACACGAGGGCACTGGGATTCAAACTCACAGCCTCTGAGTGCTGTAGGATCAACACACCAGCGCACTAGGACACCGGGATTCAAACTCACAGCCTCTGAATGCAATAGGATCAACACACCAGCACACTAGGGCACCAGGATTCAAACTCACAGCCTCTGAGTGTAGTAGGATCAACACATTAGCACACTAGGGCACCGGGATTCAAACCCACAGCCTCTGAGCGTAGTAGGATCAACACACCAGCACACTAGGGCACCAGGATTCAAACTCACGGTCTCTGAGTGCAGTAGGATCAACACACGAGCACACTAGGGCACCGGGATTCAAACTCACAGCCTCTGAGTGCTGTAGGATAAACACACCAGCCCGCTAGGGCACCGGGATTCAAACTCACAGCCTCTGAGTGCTGTAGGATAAACACACCAGCACACTAGGGCACCGGGATTCAAACTCTCACAGCCTCTGAGTGTGGTAGGATCCCAGACCATTTACAGGGGTGAGCCGGGTGCACTGGGGAGATTAAGTGACTTGTTCAGGGTCACACTGTGTGCAAGCGGGAGTTGTAGGAATCAAACCCAGGTCAGCTGGATGTACCAAGCTCGGGCACATCTCATTATGCTAACCTCTGGGCTGTACTTTGCCAGCACTAGTTCTTGGCAGGCGTGCTGTAGTGCCGATGGATAGATTTGCATATGTAAAGTGGCAGGGGTGTGTCTTCCTGTGCTTTTCTTTTGTTTAACCCATTATGGGGCTTTACTATACAGAATAGTAAATTAATAGCCTGCGTCTGTTCCTTTCTGTTTTTTTGGTCTCATTGCCCCGCTTCCAACATCTGGCACTCCACTGCTTTAGACTTTTCAAGCACTGGTGGCCTCACCTCCCGCTGTCACCACTGGCTTCTCAGGTGTTCACTGCTCTGAGGTGCTGCCTGTCCTTGCACGGGGGCCTCCCATTCTTCCAGCAGGAGCAGGGAACCAATGCAGGGGTGAAGCATCTGCTCAGGGGGGTAGGTTAGGTGGTGTGTTGAGGTGTCAGGTAAAGTGGGCAGAACACATAAATTGTTTACTGGCATGCTGGGTAGGGGTATCTCCCTCCTTGGCAGGAGTGTGTGTGCTGTTTCATCTGTTGGGGAGGGGCACTGCATGTTGCCAGGATTTCTGAGTGCCCCTCCCCACCACCACCACCAGTCAGTGCCACGGAGTTATCTTTGTTATAAACCTACAGTTTACGTTTCTTTGTCCCGGACCCCTTTCCCTGGAGATGGCCCAGTCCCTTCTCCTGATGTCCATGCCCCTTACCTGGAGCACCTTGCAACCCTGCATGCTAAACCCCCACCTCCTCGTGGTCACGGAGGCAGGAGTTCCTGGGGTGCTGCCTCCAACAGACAGCTGCCTGGAGTCTGGGTCCGAGCACGCCATGGGTCTTCCCGTGCAAGACAGGCTTCTTTTTCCTGTTTCTTGGTCCCACCCCTTGGGACATCGGTGCACTAAAGGTTCCAAGCCCATGCGCGCAGAGCATGCTGCAGGCTAAGCCTGGCTGACGTTTCCTCTCCTTACTTGTACTTCCGCTGCAGTAGCACCTGTATTCAATTATGTGGCAGTGTGATAAGAGCAGCATCAGCCCTCCCTGGAGGAAGAGAACGTTCTCTGGGATGCTTGATCTGCCTACCCCAGCCGTCACTGGCGGCATGAGGTTGCTCCGGAACCCAGGTCACTGATGTTGCAAGCAGTAGCCTTACCAATGTGCCAAAGGGCCTGCTTAAAAAAATATTTTTTATTACCTGATCATGCAGCAGCTTTATGACTGAGGGTTTGCTTGATGTGCTGGTGATCTGGGTTCCCACTCTGAGCCCAGGTCAGTAACTGGGAACTGGCAAGTGTAGTTGTAGTGTTCCTGTGAAGGGGGGGGGGGTGCACTGCTGCCTGCTTACCTCTTGTTGAGCTCTTGACAAGGGATTTTGATAATGCAAGTGTCAAGAACGTTCAGTGCAGAAATATGCCCTGATGTCATCTATCACTGTTAATAGGAAGAAGCAGCACTTAGATGCCGCCCGTGGCTAAGTCACTCGCCAACATTCACGGAGGCTCAAACCACGGGGTACACTGGGATAAGTATTTGACCATCATGGCAGGTGGGGGGGGGGGTGTCACAGAATAAACCAGTTAAGGACATGAATTATTAGAGAAGTAAATGAGCAAAAACAATTTCAAGCAATTTCCTAGTTTATAGTGAAAAATTCACAGTTACCACCAGCAGCACTCAAATGCACAAATGTCCCCAAACATATGGATTTTGGAGCCTTTCACCATTGGAGGGGGCCAGCTGGGGTTCTTTTAACCATCTGTGGTAGGACTCAGTGAGGCAGAGGGAGCACCTTTAAGCAGTAATGTGGTCAATTCGCTGCCTGTTCACATCTTCCAGAGAAAGAGCAGAGGTTTATTAGATCTGACAGTGTGCTTCCTGGCTGCTCCCAGGCATGCTGCAGACCGGGAAGCCCCAGTAGTCACTTCATCGCTACTGGACCCTGGATGAGGTTTTCAGTTAATGCTGAAACACTTTATTCTTCATTCAGCTCTTCCCTCCTGGGAGACAGCGCAGTTGCGTAGTTGGAAATTCCTTACACGCCCCTTTTACATACATGAGAGACTGACTGCACACATGTAGGTCGAGCACCCATCCTTACATCATACCCTGCCCTCATTCCTAACTTTCGGTACAGGCAAACCTTCTTGGAAATCCCTTGGTAACAATATTAGTGTGTCGGCAGAGCTTGGCATTCATGTATGACCCTCACTGGCATAGATACACCAGGTATTGGAGGGTTTCTCCCTGACTTCTCCTCTGCGCTGTCGAACTATCTCTAGTCTCAGTTGGCAGAGCTCAGCACTTGCCTGTGACCCCCAAGTGGCATAGGTACATCGGAGCATTGAAGGACTCTTCCCCACTGCACTGTCAAACTACTCCCATAGGGCAACAACCTCCCTCCTCCCCTGTATCAGGATTAGGGATGCAGGGGTCCCTCAGGGCTGGTTTGCAGTTTTATTAAATTTAAGAGAACTCTGGAGGCAGTCACCAATCAATTCCCAGTTTGTTTCCAGTGTTAACTTGCCCCCTGCTGTACCTTATTTTCCCAGTTGTTTTGCAACACAGGGACTCCCAAGTAGCAGAGGTGGTAACCCCCTTTTATTATTGCAGCCTCCCTTCCGACAGTGCAGCAAACAACTTGTGTGGATGCCCTGCATGGGGGTGGGCGTGACCAAGGGAAATCCCCCTGTCTAGGGGTATTGATGCTCCGCTCACCAGGAGCTCCCTTGCCCTCACACCACTGTGGATTGCTAACTTCCTGAATGGATTGTTGAAACATGGGCACCAGAGGTGTAAAACAAAAAGTACAGACAATGAGGCTTCCAAGTGCTCGACTCCCCTTACTGAGGCGTAACCACATTGCACTGGTCCAGAAACCATAATCTCTCAACTGCTATACAGTTTATTATGGTACATCCACTTTATCCAAAGCAACACTGCTTAGTGGCATTTATTCCAATCCCATGTCCTGCAGCTGGTACTATCATATTCCTGGACTCTTCCTGCCCTTCCTTGTAGTAGACTTCACCATGACCTGGGGATTCTTTATCCCCACCTTTGTTAAAATCTCTGCCTTTTACTCTGGCGAGCTTCACCACTGCCATTTCCTGTACAACTATTTTACTTTTGAGGTACACTGCCATGCGTTGAGATGATGTCTGTGATTCAGGGTACGTGTGTATAGGCAGGCCCACCTGACTGGCACTCCCTCACCAGATACCGGTGCGCTGGGACATCGCCAGGCTCCAGCTGTGTGACTGGATCAGCCTCAGTCCGTGTTAACTATGCTGCAGACACTGACAACCCACCCTCCTAGGGTTGCATTCTGGCAGAACTGGCCATGGGCACCACTTTCAGCTTTGGGGATTCCACTCCCCACTTGCATGGAGATTTTTCTTCCATCTTGCGCCTGAGCCCACTGGAGTTACCTGATTTGCCATCCATTGAGTGCTTGAATGGTCTCCTCGTGTCCCACGGGGTCACTGCACCATAAAGATACCCACGTTCTTCTTTTAGGAAATCCACCTCAGGCATAGAACCATCTGGGGATATTCCCTGAGTAGATACCTACCTGGGGTTCCCGCACCCTCCTGTGGTCCCACTAAACTTCCCCCTATGGGAAAACTCCAGAAATTGTACTTTTCTGTCCTTGCTGGGTGCTGGGAGGTTGGGAACATCCTGGATACCCACAGTCCTCCCAGGCCGCTGGACAGGGCGTCCTTGCTGTTCTATCACAACCTTGCTGCAGTGAGGTATCCCAGACCTCGTGCCACCCTCAGGCACTGAGAGCAGAAACAGGACCCCTTGTGCCTCTGTCCACAGTTCTGCAGCCAATCACATGGTGGAATACACCATGTACAAACCCTTCCAGGCACATCCAGAGTCCTGGACACCTAGTGTCCTGCTGGCAGTTCCCGCCACTTTCCTTGCCCAGGGTGGCCCGACCAATCCCTCACCAGAACCAGAGGGCACTTGGCCAGCAAGGGCACCTGGATTGTGGCATCCTTTGCCTCAAAATTGCCACCTTAAGGACTAACTGAGAACTCTCCTTACTCCCTGCTGGTGTCAAAGGGCACCCTCCTATATACTGTCTAAGCTTTGTCCACACCAACTGTTCCCAAGAGGGTGATGCCTTGGCACCCTTTCCCTCTACAGGGCACCACTAGCAACATCCAGCTCCCCCTACTGTAAGGAGCGGTTGCCTGAGAACTCTCCTTACTCCCTGCTGGTGTCAAAGGGCACCCTCCTATATACTGTCTAAGCTTTGTCCACACCAACTATTCCCAAGAGGGTGATGCCTTGGTGCCCTTTCCCTCTACTGGGCACCACTAGGAACAGCCAGCTCCCCCTACTGTAAGGAGGGGGGTTGTTACATTACTTACAAGCAGTGGGACTTGGCAGTCAGCTAGAGGGGGATGACCAGATTATTAACTCCTTCCTAGCACATTGGCAGCTACATATGAATTTCAGGAGTCTCTATTTTTTATTACCACAACTATTCTCTCGGGGCTTGATTGCCCCCCAGCAGCCAGCCCTCAGAGTCCCCACAGTGGGTTGGGGGCTGTATTGGCACAAGCCAGCAGTGAGTGACATTATTTAGCATTCTGTTGGGTATACGGAAGTCTTTGGAGGACTGCTGTAGCCAGTCAGCCACTGTACCCCAGGGAGGCAGGGATGCGCTGACATCCTGATGCAAGCATCCAATTGATGCTTGTTGTCCAGTACAGCATGACCCCCATACATGTGACTGCACCAGCAGACTGCAGCAGGAATGGGTTGTGGATACTGACAAGTGCCCCAGCTGCTGCAACTGTGGGTCAGTGCACCCCAGATACAGGCACGTTACTTACATCATGTGGTGCCTTCGAGGATCAGGGCCTAAGGGGAAACCCTGGCAGTAGGCAAAATTCAATGACGCTAATGGGAAGGAGATTTAGGAAAGATGTCAGGAAATATATTTTCATGGACAGAGTGCAGGAAAAGTGGATTGAACTGCCAAGGGACATCATCTGTGCAAAATCAGTGGTGAGATTCGAACATGGGTGGGACAAACACATAGAGTTGAAAGGAATACTAGGAAAAGGGAAGGTGGAAGGAAGGAGTGATTGGTTAACAGTACGTTAGGCTGGGAAGACTGGTTCAGTCCTTTTCTGCCATCAACTTCTATATATTTTTTAATCTCCATTTTATCCCCCAGGAGCTGGCAGGTGGGCTCCCCGGGGTTTGCATCTGTTCCCGACCTGTGACCCCATCACCGGGATCACGGCCAGGGGTTTCATGGAGCCTGCCAGCTCCGTTTTTCCAATTTTCTCCCCCTCCCCTGTGCCTTGGCCACGTGTTTGCGTGTGGAGTCACGCGCACACCGTGGTACTGAAGGGCCTTGCGGTCCCCATCTGCCAACACAACTTCTATGTTCCTATGTGCCACCCGCTCGCCAACATTACCCTCAGGCCTCCACCTAGGGGCAGTTGGACTACGGATGCGACAAAGGTCCCTCCCCGGGAGAGGAGAGCTGCCTTCCGGCTGCTTAATCCAGCTCTCTTCCTCCCCCCCAGCCGACCCCTGCCGACCCAGGCTTGTTCTTGAACCTGGGTTGCTGGCATAGCGCAAGTTGTGGTGTCCAGCGCCTCAACCCTCATCACCACGGGGCTGGGCATCGTCTATATTTCTATGATTGTCACCACTGCAACTCCCTACCCATTGGTGCCAGGATGGAAAACCCACATCACTGCTCAAACCCAGGTTTCCCAGTTAGCCAGCAGCAGGCATTTAATTTAAAGGGACACTGTCAACCCCCCCCTCCCCAGCCTCAAACTGTCCCTAGATTAAAAAACACATTTTAGGATTGTTTGCATTCTGCAGAATGTGCTGATGTAACTGGTACTTTGACTCTGTTTCCTTTTTCCTTTTTAAAAGTAGAAAAAAATTGCAGACTGCCCACCGTACTGGTGTTACCACACAAAAATGTGTTTGTTTACATCTCTTGATCAATCCCCACTGCATCTTTCCTGGACTTGGGAACACACTGAACACAATCTAGCCACTCTAGATGCAGTGGGAGGAGAGAAGACTATTGCATCATGAGCGACTGCTCTGTTTGGGGTGTTCCTAATGTTTAGGAAGTGTGCAATAAAAGTAGATCAATGCTTTGGAACAAAACAATGTCGGATATAATTACACCATTGGTGTGCATTTCAGTTTTTTTTTTTTTATGTACTTTATTTAAAAGACCAGAAAAAATTGTACAACTATTGAAGCAGATTCCATTTATATAGATAATTTCGAGTAATACTTGCATATGGCAATTTGTACCATATGACATACAAGCACTATAAAGTAAGTGAGGATACACATGAACAGTGCTGTCCAAATTTAAGAAAGGAGGCAGATTAAGCAACCAGTAACACCAATGAATTTTAGAGAAGGTAAGGAATCATAAAATGTGGGTTTTCAACTAGAAACAATATGACGCAAAAAGAGTTGACGGTGCCCCTTTAATCAGTCCCAGGCAAAGATGAACAAGCCTCAGACATCAGTTGGAGGAGGTATCCTGGTGCACTTGAGGCCTCTCCAGACCCCTTGCCATGCAGCTGGCATGCACCATGGAGGAAGATGGCTTTCAGCACCAAGAACTAAATGCACACGCCTCAGCCCAGCCAGCAGGCAGACCGTGATTTGGAAGGACGAGCAGCATTCTCTTTCTAGCGTGGTGCCCCCCAGCTGTGAGTGACCTCAGCCCTCTGAGGTTTTACTGCACACGGCTTCCTGGCATGGTGGGAAGAGTGCTCTGTGAAATCTCCATGACGTCATCATTCTCAGTGTCTGTAACCAGGAAACAGGTGGAGGGTGGGGGAGACACCTGTGACTCTTAGAAGCTGCAGAAAGAGAGAGTGAGGGAAACCAGAAACCTTGACATGAAAGGTATAGCCCCATGGTTGAAGGCTGGAGGATTTCCCACAAGCAGAGGGAGTCTGAATCCTGTACAGCACTCCCTTCTGATTGACCCACGGTGAGAACAGCTCATTAATTATGTCTGCGGTCTCTTCAGATTGCCCAGGACAGAATGCAGTCTATTAAAGAACAACTCTGCATGCCAGGAAGTGCTACAGTTATGAACATAATGTTATCAATTATGACTGACTAGAAATCATTTTTCTGGTAATTCATATATTTATATATTTTTTTTTTTCGTGTTTACCCTCGGTTGCCATCCTGGCCCCTTTCTTCCCCCTTAGAGTCACCTAGCCCCGTCACCTCAACCTGCAGTCTCCATGTAGACAAAGAAGAATCAGCATGTACTGTATATAGCGCCTTTCATGCTCATTGTATCCCAAAGCACTTTCCAAGCAAAGAGAGACTGGTAGTGAAGAGACTGAACGTGTAGTGGCAGCCATTTTGCACACATCAATACCCACACACAGCCTTGGACAATTGCATGAACCGGTTTTAGGGGAAGGGGAATGTTGTTCCCTACTCTTGCAAAAAGTGCCTTGGGCTTCCACCTGGACACCCAGCATAGCATCAGAGATGGGTAAAAGGGATATTGGTTAAATGTCTCATCCAGAAGTTGGCACACCCTGAGAGTACCTCACCTCCCAGTGCTGCAGTTGGGTTTCAGCATTTGTAGTATGAGCCCAATCGTGGAGTGGGACTACAACCCACGACTTTCTGGCCCAGAGGCGGATGTGCTACCCACTGAGCCAAAGTGACACTTAACATGTACTCTTCTGTTACACCCAGGGCAGGGAATGGAGTGGGACATGCTTTTACGTACACACACTCACACACAGTCTCACCGTAAGTCTTTAACTACTGTAGGAAGTAACAGACTTTGGTTTTATATAGTGCCTCCTTTTATACACAGGAGGCGAACGGAATGCTGGGATTCATTGGGAGGGGGTTCATCAGCAGAAGAAATTAGGCCATCTTGCCTCTGTAGAGAACCTGGGTAAGACTGCAGCTGGAGTACTGTGTTTGTATACCTATAATGCTACTGTAACATTTTTATTTATTTTTATTTTATTTATTACAATCTCGGAAGTACCTCTGAGTCAGAGACTCATTTACAGAGGTTCCACGTCATGTTAACAAAAGACATATACAAACAACATATTCACCTAAAGTTACACATGCGGTAAAACAGTTAGCAGGAGGAGAGTATTACATTACACGTAGGTGGCTGTGCAAGGTCACAACTGAATACATAAACACAATCTGACAGTAAGGTAGAAGGCAGCCAGGACTGTTCCACAGAAACAGTTCTGTTGTCGTGGTACTTAGGATAGGTATAACAAGTTCTATTGAGGTAGGTAAAAGCTGGAGACCGGCAGCAGAGTTGAAGTGAAGAGGGTAGACAGCAGAAGTGGGGTGGAAGAGAGGGGGAAGAGGGCAGTAGGGGGGAAGGTAGGGAAGGGGTAGGTGCTCATGAACGGAGAGGGAAGAGAGGGGAAAGGGGAGAAGAGGGGAAGGAGAAGCAAGTGAATGGAAATGGGTTGGAGGAGGAAGAGCAAGTGGAGGGTGTGATGTTGGCCAGCTGGTTATGATTATTGTATGATATTTGTAATATAAAAAAATATAGCATATGATTGTCTCACATAAGACAGTTGGGCTTCCATGGGTGTCACCCCCCCCACACACACACACACAGGTTTCAGTGAAGCTACAGGATATGTAAACTGACCAGGAGATCTCTGTAATGTAATTAACTTCCTTGAGAAATTGCATTTTATGGCCTTTTTGTGACATCATGTTTTGAAGTGGAAATCAAATGTGACTTTATAACTTCAGAAACAGGACATTATTAAGCTGATTCCTGTTGGCTAGCTCACACCTGGGTGATGGACTGCAGGGTTGTAAATCCTCAAAGAAACTGGTGGATCAAACACTCATAATTTGGAAAATTAGTTTTTGCTGATGTCACCTTATTTAATATACCTCCTGATTGGGACTCATGTTTGTATTTTTTTTATATTCTAAGAGGAGGCGCTAGATGACTCACAGAAGGGGTATGGAGTGACAGTTAAACTAATACTTGTGTCTGAACTGTTTGTATACCATCTTGGGACTCTAGAAAGACACAGCTCTCTGATTGAATTTAACTGCACTTACTGAGGTAATACACTATATAGAAAAGATCTAACTGTATGTCGGTAGGAGTTTGTTCTGTAGTTGTCCTTGTTTTTTTTATGTGATTGTGATGCTCTTTGATATAGTGTTCTGTGTTTACATTTTTCTTATTTTCATGATTATCATCTTTTAGTAAAGAATCTTTTATTTAAAAGACTGCCTGGGTGTCTGCCAGTTCTTTTTGCATGTGACGTATAGAGAGTTAAGTTTGACAAAACTGTTCAACAGCTCGATGGTGTTACTAAACTGGGAAAAGGTAAGAATATACCTAAGGTCTCTTATAGAGTTTTTAGGGTTCATTTTGGAAGCCTGGCTTGGTGCCCCTGGCAAAAGATTGTACCGCAGTCCCCAAAGAGGGTACATATCTGAGCTTGTAACTTGGATACGCTAGCATAAGGGTCACAGTTTGAATCCCCCCAGAACTTGAGACTAAAGGTGATTCGGACCCAAAAGCAGACAGGAGGGTTACCCTGTCTGTTACCTGTTCACGCTATTGTGCTCAGAGGTTGGCACTATGGGAGCAGAGGGCCTGACCTGCTGAGTGCGTTTGTGACAGAGGGCATGGGTTGGAGGAACTTGGGGGGCCAGGAGGAGGAGGGAGTGGGTGGCTGAGAGTGAGGCGGTGAGTTGGGAGCTAGGGAAGGGTGAGTGAAGGAGAGAGTGGGTGGGAGAGGGAAGAGATGAGGAATTGGGAGAGAGGCAGTTGACAGTCCAACAAAGTAGGGAGGGTGAGAAGGGAGGGTTGGGGAGTTAGGGAAGGGTGGGTAAAGGAGAGAGTGGGTGTGAGAGGAAGAGGTGAGGAGGAATGGGGAAGGAGGCAATTTACAGTCCAGTAAAGTAGGGAAGGGGTGTAGGTGGAGGTAAGGGGGGCAGCAGAGGAAGGAGAGAGGAGGGTAGGAGTCAGTGAGGGATCAGAAGAGAATGGTTAGATGTAATTAGGGGGGTGATGAAGGTATAGTGGGTGTAGGGTACACCAGAGCGGGGGGGGTCTAGGTATTGCAGTCACTGTCCGTATACATAATGTTGCAATATAAACAACTGCAAAGCAAACGTACTGACAAAAAGCAGAAAACAGACCAGCAGGACAGGTAACAATATCCAGTTCTGATGCTCACTGAGTGAACTCCAAATCTGGACCCAGTACTTTAGGTGTGGCCTTACCAGAGACCTGAACAGATGCAGAATCACTTCCTCCACACACTATCAAGTTAGGTGTGTTTCCTTTTTGCTGTCCCACCCCTGACATGCTGGCATTCTAGGGGCTTCGTGCTCATGCATTCAGTGCGTGCCTGAGCGGAGCCCAGCTAGTGTCCCCCTCCCACTGTGACGTCCTTGCACTGCCACCTGTGGTCACCCAGGTGGCTGTGTTGTAGGTGCAGCAGCTTCCTCCTTCTCTTCCAGGAGGCAGGTGTGCCCTCTAGGATGCGTGATGATAGATCCCCCGGCCCGCCCCTAACAGTCTGAGCTCATTCCCAAATTTGGTCGCGGCATCATCAGCAGTAGTGTTACCATTGCTCAGGCAGGCCAGCTGTAACATGACCCTTTTAGAATGCTGTCAGCCAATCAGAATACTCCGTCTGCAGCCATTGTTTTATGAATTGCATTGAACTCCAGTTTCCATAACCTGAAGGACCACTTTTCCAATTTTCACAGTTCCAAGGAGACAGAGGAGGTTAGGCACTTGAAAGCTGAGTGAGTTGCTCAAGTTCACACAGCAAATGAGGAAGTGGCCGAGGTGGGATTCGAACCTGCTCTCCAGGTTAGCAGCTCCTTTCATACTTTGAGATGGCAGCCAGGCACCAACAGAGAGCAGCCAGCCAGTCACACTGACAACTTCTTGAGAGCAAAAAGACAGACAGTCTGGTCAAACTCAGTCACTGCACTCTGTGTCACGTTCCTATGGCAACTGGACTTCCAGAAATGCAGCCAGTTGTCATAGCAACAAAATGAACGAAAGACCAGCCTGTCTGTAGAGGCCCTTCATAGAGACCGCTAGAATTTTGATTCTGGGGCAAAAAAACCTTTCTTTCACCCTCCCTATTAATCCCTCTCCCTGGCATCTGCACAGCATGTCGCTGTTTGTATTTATTTAATTTATTGCAGTTTACCAGGAAAGTGGACTGGACCAAAGATCCATTTTCAGTCGCACCCGGGGATAAAGGAATACAATAGGTCAACAATACATTAACAAGTCACAAACGTAGACTAGACCATCACTAATATCATATAATGCAATGTATACACGTTTCTATACATGCTGAAACTATGTAACTGGATTTCATAACAACGAGATCAGGGTACGTCAAAACAACTACAAATCGACAATGTCTTCAGAAGTTCTCTGAAGGAACACTCTGCTATATTTAATTTACACCGGATTTCACTGTATTGTTTTGTCTTTCTTAACAGTTTAGTATTTTGCATTTTCTCAAATTTTACATTTAGTTCCCTTGGTGCTTCTGTATTCAAAATTCTATTCATAAAAATAAAAATTGAATTTAAAATGCTATATTTTGGGGAAAAAAATGTTAGAACCCCTATATAAGTCACATCGCCATGCACTCCCAACATTTACCTTGAGGCGCACAGACAGCGGGCTCTGCTGATTCCCCGTTTTGCAGCTGACGTGTGCCAAGTGCTCCCTTCAGGTTTCATCAGCAGTGTGACCTCACTGAATTATAAAATGGTGTCTAATATGAAGGCTTCAAATATACGGCGTGGGACAGTCATGTACTGTGATGTGGGATGCATTGGACTCATTTTAACAGCTTCTCTTATCTGTTTCAGGTTGGTGTCCTCTGTTCAGGCTGTCATGGCAACCACGGCGGGCTATATCGTCTCCGTTTCTTGTCAACACATCATCGAGGACCAGTAAGTGCTGCACTCGTAATTAAGCTATCAGGCATGACGGGATGTGCAAAACAAAATGGTTATATTAAATGCACGCTGAAAATAGAAAATAGAGTTAAAAATCTACGTTTCGACCTTGGGTCTTCTTCAGGAAATATCTAAAGGAGAAAAAAAAACAAGTTAGTGTAGACGGGATGTGTATTATTTAAGCATTAAGGCGTGAGCAAGGGATCTTTTATCATCTGTTAATCTAACCCTAGGGGAATCATGAGGTACAAGGTGAAGCCGAGTGTCTCCTGCCTTTAGGGTTAGATTAAAAAAGGTGACCCAACCCTTGGAGTGCCTTAATTTTATTATAAAACTAAAATGCTTTCATTTTTTTTTAAACTGTTTTTCAATAGATAAAATTCAAGTTCTTTTATTCTCAAATTGTAATGAGAAGGAGATAATGTGACCCACTAGGAATTGAACCCAGACCACTGGAATACCATCCCAGTGCTCTAACCACTGAGCTACAAGCTCACATGGTTGGAGCTGGGGTTCCTTTCTCTGGTATTGCATTATATTGTCATCTTTTTAATTCTTTCATTGTACATGACAGTTCCTAGCCATTAACATAACCTGCTTAGTAGGCCATCAGCCAATAAGAATGTTCCATTTTCAACTATTGTTTTATAATGTGTAATAATGGCACGCCTTTGAGGGGAGGCACGAGACAATGCCAAGTGCCTTGTGCACACAGGAAGTGCCGTTATCTCACAAGTACACACACCCTGGAGTGCCTTACTATGATTATAAAGTTGTTTTTCTGATTTTTATTGTAAAAACTGAATAACGGGGTTCAGCATGATAAGTATTTCCTACCTTTACTGTTGTGTTGGAATAACTCATGGTCATCTGATAGCATCTGACAAAATTGCATGTTTTTTAATTCTTTGGTAACTGGGTAAACTAGGCACAAGTGCCTGTTTTCAGGGGTGACCCTGGAGCACTGGAGAGGTTAAGTGACTTGCTGAGAGTCACACAGTATGCAAGTGGAGGTTGTGGGAATCCCAACCCTGTTCCTATTCTCACTTCTGGCCTACGTCACCACTTACTGGGATCACTGTTTACAGAGCAGCTTTCTCTCCAATAAGAAACAGTCGAATAAAATCTCCATCAAACAGCTACACTGGTGCACCCTGAAACTTTTGCTTCTACTACTACTTCTGTCTGGCAATATTCACCCTAACCCTGGCCCCATAATCCCAAGCTCTGACCTCCAGCAGAGTCACTCTGGGGGACTCCCCTTTACAACGATTAACATCTGTAACCTTCTACCCAAACTTGATGCCCTACAATTATTTGCACACCAACACAACCCTGATGTTCTTGTGATTGTTGAAACCTGGCTCACTCCAAAAATATCTGATAGTGCAATTACCCTACCAGGATATAACATATTCAGAATTGACAGGACCACTAAAAAAGGCGTAGGATGTGCTGTTTACCTCAAAGACTCTCTCCTGGGGCACCGTGTTCAATCCCCCATCTCAGTCTCTACCGCCCAGATACTACCCATCCGAATTCTACTCGGGGTTCACAACAAGGCACTGACTATTGCTGCTGTCTACATCCCTCCCAAGGATCAAGGGAAAGGTCTCAACTCCGTCCTTGGCCTTGTCTGTTCCCAACCACCAGGCATCGAGATAATCCTAATGGGCGATTTCAACATAAATTAGTTTGGATCAGATACAGATGGCTACAAGGATGCCATCTCAGCTGCCAACCTTGCTCAGCTGGTTGTCTCCCCCACTAGACTGAACTATAAGACTGGGACAAGCACCCTCCTAGACTGGATACTGACCAGCCACCCATCCCGCATCTCAAAAGTCTCCATTCTCCCAGATATGCTAAGTGACCACTCCCCAGTCACATGTGAATGGTCTAACAAATTCAGCCCACCACCACCCAAACTAATAAACAGCAGACTCCTTCCACATGGTCAATTGAAGCACCTCAAATTACTCCTTAGACAACAAGACTGGTCACCTATCTTCCATGCATCAGATGTCAACTCTACACTTGACTTCTTCATCAGCTCCTTCATGCTGCCTGTGACGTTTATGCTCCCTTCAAAAAGAGGAAAGTAAAGGCCTTAGCAATCCATGGCTTACTGCTGATCTCTTTACATTGCTGAAAGCTAGGGACCACCTCTGGTTTCAGGCCCGGGCCACTGGTAGACAAGTAGATATACAAAACTACAAACATGCCCGAAATGACTGCACCAAAGAAATACGCCTGAAGAAAAGCAACTTTTACAAAGATGCTCTCACAAACATGCTCTCACAAACACCTGGGGAAAGGCGAAGTCATGTGGAATAATCTCAAGGAAGTTACAGGAATACTGCCCAAAATATCACCCTCAATGTTGGACGTGGATGGGACTATAACTCTTGACCCTTCCACTATAGCTAACACGTTCAATAACGCATTCACTGACCTCAGTAGCGTTCTTCCTCCAGACTTCTTTGATGAAGACCTCCCTCCTGCACCCTCCTCCACCCCCGCCTCCTTTTTCAAGTCATCCCCCTTTTTACTTCAGAGCAGTCAGGACACATGAAGTCCATAGATGCATCTCTAAAGCAATTGCTGGATCTAGAATAAGTGGTGACTCACTCGACTTCAAACTGCTGTCCCTTACTCTTGATGAAGTGCTGTCTCCTCTAACCTGGATTTTCAACCTCTCCATCACCCTTGGCCAGTTCCCTGACAGATAGAAATCTGCCACCGTGACACCAGTCCACAAGAGTGGGGACAAGGCCCTTCATGGAAATTATAGGCCTATATCCGTACTACCCCCCCAAAGCAATTGAACGTCTGGTATATGACCAGCTAATGGAATATCTGGACAAGTACAACATCCTTTGTAAACAACAGCACGGCTTCAGAAAAGGCCACAGCACCACATCTGCCCTCCTTGAATTCACAGGAGCAATTCACAATGCCCTGGACAATAATTATGTCATTGGTTCGGTCTTCATAGACCTGACCAAGGCTTTTGACACTGGTCCATCATCGAATACTCCTCACAGAACTGCTAAAAGCTGGGCTCTCCCCTGAGTCTACAGCCTGGTTTAAGAGCTACCTGGAAAACCATTCCCCAAGAGTAAAAATTGCTGATGTCCTCTCAGATGCTAGAACAGTACGCTCAGGAGTCCCCCAGGGATCCATTCTCGGGCCACTCCTCTTCAGCCTGTTTTTGAACAATCTTCCACAATCCTGTCCAGAACAAATTCTACTCTATGCTGACGATGCTGTCATTCACACCACCCAACAGGACCCCCACCTACTCAAAAAAAAACTTCAAGGGTTTCACCTCCATTGAAACATGGTTTAGTAGTCAAAGGCTGGTTCTCAACTATAAGAAAACAAAGTCAATGCTTTTCTGTGGCTCCCACAACAAATGTAGGCTTCACCCCCTTAATATTACAACCTGCCTTGGTGCTGTCCTTGAACAGGTTCACTCCTTTAAATATCTGGGGATCACCATAGACAGCAACCTATCCTGTGGCATCCACATAGATAGTGTCACTAAAGCTGCAAACACATGCATTGGTCTCCTCTACAGATACAGGCAATGCCTTACCTCGGATGCCTTAAGGATAGCAGTACGAAGCTCGGTGGTCTCTCTAATCGACTATGGTCTGATTATTTATGGCTCTGCAACTGACACAGCCCTCAGGCGCTTATCCTTGGCCCTAAACAAAGCCTGCTGGCTCATCACAGGATCCCACTGACTCACCCATACGTGTGACCTCTATGCCCAAACAGGGTGGCTCCAGTTATCAAACCGTATTAAGTACCAAACTTGTCTAATGGCTAAGAAAATTATGCTACATCTTGCTCCCTTGGAGTCCAAAGTCTTCTCCATACAGCACGCAACCCCCACCTCACTGTGGCTTCAGAAAATGAAATGCTGAACATTCCTCAGTGCCACACCACACAGGGCCAAAGATCCTTTGCGTACCGAGCTCCTAGCTGGATTAATGGTCTCAACAAAGACATCTCCTCTCTGCAAAAGCTAGGCCTGTTCAAAGCCGACCTTCATCTCCACCTAGCTGCCTCTAGCGCCTGCGACCGTCCCTCATAATCTGATCTCCCTCCTAGCACTTCTACTCTTACCCCCTCTTCCTACAGCCTACCCTCCCCTCCTTTTTTGCCCCCTACCCCCAAGCACTTTCTTGAGGCCTGACAAATGTCCACGGCTGCATCTCTCTTTTTGTGTCCATTCCAAGCCTCAGTTGCCTCTGGCTACCCTGCCCCCTCTGGTACCCACTTTCCCTCAATGTAACGTATTTCAGCTACTTAAAAATGTCTGTGCACCATTTCTGCATTGTTACTCAACTCTATGCAATGTTTGTATTGTACCTCAATTGACATGGAACCTTTGTAAAAGAGCCTTGGCTCAAAGGTACTTGTAATCCTAGACTCTAAATAAAGAAATAAACCCAGGTCTGCTGGATGTACCAAGCTCATTCGCAGCGCATTACTCTAACCTCTAGGCCATATTGTCAGCCCGATTAGAGGTCTTGGTTTCTTTTACCCATTTTATAAGTAAGCGATATGACCCACCAGGGTGTGGGGGTGTTGGGAGATGCCCGCCTGCTCTAGGGGTGTGACACGACACCACAGGCAGAGGGCCTTCACAGCCCCTGGAACAGCAGATGGCCCCCGAAACCCCACAGCCTTCTCGATTCGAAAATAGGTTGTGTTGCAGAGCGTGATACGACTGGGGTGTTATATGAGAAATGCCCCTTGAACAGTGCAGTGCAAGTAGTGAGGCTGGACTGCAGTATTCAGAAGGTAATCTGTAAGCAGGAATGTGTGCACCTCATACCAGAAGCGTTGCCTGATAAATGTATGGGTAGAGAATGCGGTCAACCAATCACAGGCCAACATTTCTCTTACTCATTTGCTAAGTCTATGAAGTACAGTAAAAAAAAAACTGTGAGGTCAGAAAATGTTCATTTGAGCTTTTTATTTTTATTGTTTTTAACCCCCCCAATTGTTCCCCCAGCCCCCAAATGAGTGGGGTCACCGTGGCAGCACCCGTCCTCTGTCTGGAAGGGTAGATGGGTGAGCAGCTTTCTCTTTTTGTTACGGTCGCACTAATGCCTTGGTTGACTGGCAGGTGAGTGAATGAATACAGGGTGACACACGCGGTCTCTGTTGCCAAGAGCCAAGCATCTCCTCTCTGTGACACGCCCTGCCCCACTCCTCCACTGCATACCTCAGCGTGGGATTTTAAGGGTTGCACACGAACCTCAGTCTCATGGGTGGCAGTGTAGCATGGAGTGGAATGCCACTGAGCCAGACAGTTTTTTTTTTTTTATTTTGGTTATATATGTAGGGATTTATTCCCCAAACCAGCTTCCCACCTAGCAGAGTTATACCAGGATTCCCAGGGGTATACTCGGTCTCAGACCACAGCCGTTTTCCTGACAGCGGCTTCCTATTTTTTCCTTCCCGGTTTTCTCCCTGGACCCATCCTCTGCACATTAGCATGAGAAAAATCCTTTCTGTACTGTGCACACACGATCCACTGTGGGGTGGAGGGGGCAAGCTCCCTAGTTCTCCTGCTGGTGTAGCCGTTTTGCTGGAACCCACCACCAGCAGCTATCCCTGGGTGGGGCTCAGCTGCTCCAGCCCTTGGCCTCCCCTTGTCATGGCTTCCTGGTCTGTTCCTGAATCCGTGTCACTATCGTACCAATGCGCTGTTGCTGGGCCATCAGGGAGAGGACCCTTCAAAGCACATGTTCGATTTGTGAGATACCACAGAAAAACGGGCGCTATCAGTTTAACCCCACAGGGAAAACAACAGAACCCTAAATATAAAGAAATGTAATTGTGGCAGTGAGGCCCTGAGCTCTTGGGGCATTATAGTGCAGGACACCTGGTATTCCTTTCTCCTGTTCAGTTCTGGAGCCTTCTTCTAATAAAAGGACAGGATAGACTGGGAACCATTGGGGAGGGGCACTAAAACGATACAGGGATAACCGGGAAAAACAGAGAGAGTGTGGAGTGCCTTAATACAGCATGTAATTTCTGGAGTCAACATGGGAGAGGGATAGGGGGATATGATTTAGGCCTGCAGGAAGAAGTTCTAGGGTAGATATCCATAGTAGGGATGTCTCAGTATCATGGTTTTATGGTATACAGCAGTATCGGAGGTCACGGTATTGATTTCGTGGGCAATTTCCAATAGCACGATAACCATGGTTCCCGTTGTACTATGGTAGTCAGACCTTTTAACAATTTTTTTTGTATCTTCAGGGACAACTGCCCTTCCACACCAACTCTCCCTGATGCAAGAGTTTGAGGAGGCTTCGTTTCTGTACAAAAATTACTTCTGTAATACCGCGGTATAACGGTAATTGCGGTATTTGATGTGACAGTTATGCCATCAGAATTTCATACTGTGACATCCCTACCAATAAGACATAGAATCTGTCGGCAGAAAAGGACAGCCTCGCCCACCCAAAGCAGACTGGATGGAGTCCATGAGCTGTATTTTCAGAGGCACAAGATTGTCGCATGCACCGGATGCGTCAGATATGTGGCGCTCTGGGCGTGTGGCAAGGAAATGGGATTTTTGTATCCCATGCGTCAAACTGATGCCCACTAGACCAGCTTTCATTGATCTAGCGAGTGTCAGTTCAGGGGCCTCCATCATGCAGCCTGCAGTGGAACTCTCCCTCAAGCAGCCATAAAAAAAAGATTGTTTGTCGCAACTACTCCTGAGATTATAAAATCGAGTGCAGTTGCTGTATTTGCCCTTGGCGCAGCCTCAAAACAGCAAGGGTTGGAGGCAGGGCTTGCTGCAAGCTCTACATCACTCTTTGAAAATCCAGCCCCGTGTCGTTATTTCCTCGTACCTTTCTGTGTTTCTGTTCCCTCCCACCAGGTTGTCGGGTGTCACGAGCAGTAAAGCTACAGTTGCGCAGGTGGGCCAGCCTCCTGTTCATACCTTTCTATGTTTCTGTTCTAACCCCAGTAATAATCAGGTATTCATAACTTTCTGCAGTGTGCCTTTTAGCCAGAACTGCCCGGAGAGGATAGAATGTGTAAGTAATAAGCCACGACAGGGTGTGCATTAAAGGTTTTTACTGCATGCCCCAAGGGTGTGCTAAGGCGTGAGGCCGAAAGCCGAGTGTCCTTGCACCCCTGGGAAGTGCATTCAAATCCTTTAATTCACATCCTGGAGTGGCTTATCACAATTATAAAATGGGCCACCATCATGAAAGAATTAGCTTGATTTACTCTGATAGGGATTAAAACTTATTTACTATTTTCAAAAGAGTGTACAATACATTACCTCTAAAACATCTAAAAACTGAAACGGTAGTCCCTATTAATGCATACAATAGAGAATAATGTATGGGCAACCATACACAACAAGGCTGTGTTTCCATCAAGGGGTTTAGATGACAGCAAATGAACCTTGAGAGCGAAGCTCGAGAGGTCCATGCTGTCATCTCAACCCTGAGATGGAAACACATGACGAGTTGCACATGGCTAACCATATTTTATTTTATATAGTATATGTTTTTTTTGCACTGGAGTGACAGACCCCCACTGAAGTGAAAACAAAAAATCTTGCCATTTCTTTGTTCTACTCACATATCAAAATCAAATTTCCAGACTTTTGAAAGGTAAAAGGTATGACTTTGGGCACTGGGTGGTTAGTAAGTAGCTTAGGTGTAGAATAAATGAGAAATTTAAAATTGTATGACCTTTGAACTGTGCACAACAACTGTTCGGAACGCGCATAACAACACTTTAGAATGCATGTAACGGTTTAGAATGTGCTTAACGAGGATTTTGAGCAGGCTGATTTTTATACATAACAAAGGGTAACCATATACTATATAGCATATCTCAGCAATAGGCTAACTAGTACAGTACTTTACAGTAAAAGTATTTATTAGTAGAGTTGGTTGATAATACGTATTTTCTCTGTAACATGTAAATTATATTAAATGCACTGTAACATCTGTACATTTGTAAAACATAAGCAGTGTTTAAAACTTAATGTTCATCACACTGTAGATATATAGTTTAATTGAAGGCAACCTTCTCTTTATTTTTACTTATGTGTTGTGGTCTAGTACACAAAAGGAAAACTGCTATAGGATTGAGGTGAAAGGTTAGCAAGGAAAAAAAAAACTTTAAACCTGCCAGCTTGCCTTTTGTTTGATAGGGAAGGGTGGGGATAGATTTCACCTGAAAACACCTACATATGATTCAGATGTTGGTGCTTTTATAAACATCAGCATGTATTTGAGAAGTTTTGGTCTGTCTCTGCTTACGTAACTATGTTTTCCCACCTTTTCTCTTTGTTTATAAAGTATTACTGTATTGTCTACTTTCTTCATCCTGTTTTTGTTTTCTTTTTTTCCCCCACATTCAAGACATGGAATGTTTATCATGGAATATTTACCATGGAATACAGGGATTCCAAATTCTGCTCAGTTCCACTGGTAGAATGTTACTGTCCTAACATACTGTACACACAGATAACAAAGGCCTGTTTTAGAGCCAGAGACTCAATTATCTCACTGTCAGGGCAAGCAGAAGAGATTTCCCTGATGAGCAGGTAAAGACAGAATGGGGATTTTTCACTGTTAGTAAAGAAACAGTTGTAATGAAAACTATAAACGATATTTAATGTTTCTAATTTGTTTATGTGTGTAAGGAGAGTGTGATGATCAGGGAAATGACATTTAATTAATTTGTTTTATTTTTTATTTAAGGTAGTTTTATTTTTAGGGCCCAGTTGAAGGTTTTTACAGTGTAAAGGTAGCAGCCATGTTTGTGATGGAAGATCAGTTCTGGTTGTAGGAGGACTGATTTGCTCATTGTGTGATGTGGTTTAGGACCAGGATGACTGTGCATATATAGAGATTTAACGTACAGACAGCTGATGCCTCTTGGTCAATGAGATTTCTAGATTTTTTCTAGCCATTTTATAAATGCCAATGATGGAACTCTTTGCACGTGACAGCTATTCAAATGCTGCCTTTAACTAACTGCCTTAGTTCTAAACCTCTCAGATTTTACTCTCCGCCTGTAAAGTCTAGTCACTCAGATTTTTGCTCTTCAGCTTGTTCCTGTGATGTGAAGAAACTTAAGAAAACATATAAGTATCTTTTTCTTTCATTTGCTGCATTTTATTATTTGTTACTTGTAATTAAACCTAGTTTAATGTTATTTTTAATACTTTTCGTCGGTTCCTCCCGGTTCGGTATAACCACTGGGGAACCGATTTAGTTTAGTTATTTTGGGGGTTTTCTGACTAGAAAACCCTGTTTAGTTTATTTAAAAGTTATTTTAAATATGTAATTTTGTAACCGCTTTATCGGTTACTGACCCGCTAGTCTTGGTTCATTTTTCTCATCGGTTCCGGTTCCCATCGGTTCAGGACCCGACCGCAACCTCTACATTTTTGGTATAAACATTTAAATAGTTTAGCGGTTCACATTTTTTATCGGTTTCCAGAAAATGTCAGAGAAATCTAAAAAGAAAACTGGTAAGCCTGGTTTTAAAAATTGTTCTGATTGTGGAGAAGTGTTTGCTAAGGCAGACAAACATAGTCTGTGTGTGGTAAAACCCTTGGCTCCGCCCCATGACGCCAGATCTTCCCTCAGGTTCCCTCCTTAGCGCTCTGCGTTTTAGGCCTGGATCCACACTCTTCGGATTTCCCAAAACTAATTTTAAAATTTACAAGACTAAGGTCTTTGTCTTCCCTCGCGGCTGCGGTGGACAAATTCGACTCCCAGCTTCCGTCGGTGCCCTTGTGGGCAGAAGATGTCCCGGACCAATCCGCACTCCACGTGCGTCTACTGCCTGGGGCTTAAACATGATTCGCAGGCCTGTGAATTGTGCAGGTCTTTCTCGGCCTCGGTCTTGGAGGACTGCACTGCCAGACTACTTCTTGGGTGCCCCGAAAAACGGTACCTGCCGGTCAAGTCTAAGGAGGCCCATTGGGCGGTGTCCGCGGCGGCAGGCTCCACGGAACAGTTGGAGTAGATGATCGCCCTCGAGGAGGAGGTGGCCCAGGCCGCTTCTTCTTCCTCCTCATCTGCGGCCGCTTCTTCTTCCTCCTCGGCAGCAGCATTTATCCCACTCTCCTTGGGCTCTTCCTATATGGCTTCGTTTAAGGAGCTTTGTCAGTCTCTCTCCACTAAGGGAGAAGGGCCATCGGGACATTCCAGTTGGTCCAAAAAGAAGGACCCTAAAGGTAAGTCCCACCATTGACGTTCGAGGGAGCGGGAGAGATCCCCTTCACCAGACCGTCGACTCTTGACCTCGGTCGAGGTTGCGGCTGCGGCCACTGGCTTCATGGTGTCCCCGTCAGGTCAGCCGGCCGAGACATCCGTTGACGCGGTCGAGATTTTTCTTGACCCGTCAGACGGTTTGTCGACTGGTGAAGCCAACAACCCTTCTTCACCGGTTCCCCCAGTGGTTACCGAGGACTTGCCTGTTATGAAGTCCCCAGTTCAGGTACCTGCACCGAAGGAGGGGCGGGTTTCCCGCGTTTCCTCTCTGACCCGCCCTCGGAACCCCGAAGGTCTCGGTCGGTCCTCTTCCAGGTCCAGCAGGTCCTGCCAGCATCGGCGGTCTCGGCACCATGGAAAGCAGCGTCGCTGTTCGTCCTCTTTGGAGGATAGGCTCCGGCACAAGTTGTGTTGGTGTTATGAGGACTTGATGTGGCAGCAACCTTTACTGACCAGTAACAAGCTGACTCAGTCGCCTTCTCCAGCCATTAAGTGGCTGTCACCGGTGTGGCGGAAACAACCCCTCGAGGTAGTCGAGGAGCGGCCCCCAGCGCCAGTTGTTCGGCCGAAACCAGCTGCTCCACCCTTAGTGGTGGACCTGCGCCTCCACAACCGAAGACTGGGGTCCCAACTAAGGATTTTCGGTCGGGTTAGGGCTTGCCCCATAGGTTGTCGGTCACCCTCACTTCCGATCGACCTCGGCAGGTGGAGGGTGGCTGAGGCGCTTGGCAGCTGTTCGCAGACTTCTCGGAGTCTGACGATGACTCCTCCCTGTTCTCCAGGCCGTTGGACCTGGAGTCTGCAGGGGGCCAGTCGGTGGACGAGAGCCCATCCTCATTTTTGGGTATGCTTCGATTCAGCTCAGAGTCTACTGGGATGCAGCTCGAACCCATTCAAAAATGGGCCAAGTATCCCCTTACGGAGATACTGGACCAAGGGGATTCCCCTACGGAGGCCTTTCCGATGGCTGAAGCCATTGTTGACTCGGCCCTGGAGTTGTGGCAGCTGCCAACATCTTGTCCCGCACCTTCGGCCGGGATGGCTCGAAAGTACGTGGTCCCTACCGGTTCACTCTCAGTTTCTCAGAGCACCCCTGCGAGGGGTGAGTGACCCGATAGTGGTTCCAGCGCTCTGGGAACGCCTGGACGTGGACAAACTGCCCGATAAGGAATCCAAAAAGTTGGATTACTCAAGGTGAAAGGTTTACGCTGCTTCCTCCTTAGGCCTTCATCAGGCCAGCTCGGCTCTTCTGATGGCACGTTTCTCACACGTCCTTATGGGCTCCCTGGATGAGGTGATCCTCATCTCCCGACTGACCATCAGACGATGGTCAAGCAAGTGCAGGATCAGGGAATGGTGGTGGCTAAACAACAGCTCCAAACATCATTGTACATTGGTGACTTTTGTGCCTGGTCAGTAGTGGCCGCAGTGGCCATGCACCGCACAGCTTGGCTGCGGAGCTCCACCTTCACGGTGGACATCTAGCACAAGTTGGCAGATGTTCCCTTCCTGGGCAGTGACTTGTTCGGGCCCGGAGTGGAAGGCCATCTCCAGAGGATCGAGAAGTCCAGTGCCACCTTGGACTCGGTCACGTCTGCCTGGAAGAAGAAAGGCCGCCAGCAGCAGCATAAGCCCTTTTGCCCTTCTGCTCCTGCAGCACGTCCGGCCCAGCAACACCAGCATCAGGGCCAGCAGGCTCATGCTTGGCGCCCCAAGGCCAAGCCTGCTGCTTCCTCCAGCAGGAAGCCGGGAGGGAAAGGTCCAGGCGGCTCCTCGGCTGGCCCTTCCTCCAAGCCTGCCCAGTGATGGGTTGAGGGGTGTCGCCCCCAACCTCGTTACTCCTCCGTGGGTTCCCTCCCCCCGTGGGGAGACGGCTCCGCCATTTCTTTTCTGCCTGGTCCGCTATCACCACGGACTGCTGGGTGCTAGAAGTGGTAGGCAGGGGTCTGCCTCTGGAATTCGAGCAGTTCCCTCCCTGTCGAGCCATCGCCCCATGGGGGGCTACAGGTTCTGCAGCCTCTCTGTTGGCTTATCGAGCTGACATTGCTTCGCTCCTCCAGAAAGAGGTGATCAGCGAGGTGGCGGACCCTCCTCCAGACCCAGGGTTTGTGTCCAGGTACTTCCTGGTCCCAAAATGGATGGGGGGCTGGTGCCCCATTCTCGACTTGCATGACCTAAACAAGTTCCTAAGGCTTCGCACCTTCAGGATGGTCACTCTGGCTCAGATCATTCCATCCTTGGAACCAGGCGTGTGGTTCTGTTCTCTGGACCTTTGGGACGTGTTCTTTCACATCCCAATCTGTCCGTCTCATCAGCGATTTCTCCGCTTCATAGCAGAGGGATCTCTTTTCGAGTTCCAGACAATGTCCTTCGGCCTCTCTCCAGCTCCCAGGGTCTTCACCAAATGCTTGGCAGTGGTGACAGCATTCCTGCGGCGCCAAGGGCTCCAGGTGTACCCTTACCTGGACAACTGGCTGATTGCAGCCACCTCCAGGTTGGAGGTGGAGCGGTCAAGGGATCTGGCCCTCCAGGTCTGCTCTCAGATTGGCCTCCTCATCAATGAGGCCAAATCGGAACTCGTGCCATCGCAGGTGATTCAGTTCATTGGGGCAGAGCTCAACTCTTTCCGAGCCAGAGCTGGCTCCCAGCGGACACGGCCGAGGACCTTTCCTCCTTTGCCAAGACATTTCTGGTTGGGCAGTTGCGCCCTGCCTGGGACTTCCTGTGCCTCCTGGGCCTCATGGCGGCCTGCACCAGCATGGTCCATTGGGCCCACTGGCATTTGCGCCCTCTGCAATGGGGGCTGGCCAGCCAGTGGTCAGAGCGCTCCGGTCCTCTGGACCAGCCGGTGACAGTGACCCAGGAGATGTGGGATGGCCTGTAGTGGTGGCTCATCCCAGCTCATCTGCAGGAGGGTATCCCGTTTGTCTGCCCCAAGCCGACAGTCACTCTAACGACTGATGCCTCTCTGATGGGTTGGGGTGCCCATCTGGGGGAGCTCAGGGCCTACGGCCTCTGGTCCCCTCAGGAATCTCGACGCCACATCAACCTGCTGGAGCTTCGAGCGGTATGGCTAGCCCTCACTGCCTTCACTTCATTTGTATGGGGTCAGGTGGTTCAGGTCCAGACGTACAATACCACGACCGTGTACTGCCTCAACCGTCAGGGCGGGACGCACTCCTTGCCTGTGTGCAAGGAGGCTCTCCGCATTTGGTCTCTCATGATCAGCCTGGGGCGGATCTCCTAGCCATCCATGTGGCGGGAGCCTCCAACATTCTGGCTGATTCCCTCAGCCAGATAGGCACTGCATCCCACGAGTGGTCTCTCCTGATGGAGGTAGTACAAGACCTGTTCTTCCAGTGGGGCACCCCTTAGGTGGACCTGTTCGCTTCCAGGGAGAATGCGAAGCTGAGGCTGTTTCAGGCCCGCCCCCCTCAGCAGGGCTCGCTGCAGGAGGATGCCTTCTCGAGGCCGTGGACCCCGGGCCTCTTCTGCGCCTTCTCTCCATTTCCCTTGATCCACAAGGTGCTTCTCAAGGTGAAGAGGGACAAGGCACAGGTGATTCTGGTAGCCCCAGACTGGCCGCGCCAGTACTGGTACCCAGATCTCCTCAGCCTCAGCTCCAGGCTCCCAAGGCGGCTTCCAGTCCGCCCAGACCTGATCTCAGTAGACAAGGGGAAGGTTCTCCATCCGGACCTTCGGCCCCTGCACCTGATGGCCTGGTTCCTGAGCGGCTAGAGTTCCAGGCCTTGGGTCTTTCCGACGAGGTCCTCAACATCGTTGAGGCATCCCGTAAGGAGTCGACCAGGAAAAGCTACACCTTCAAATGGAAGAGATTCTCCATTTGGTGTCAGGACAAGTCATTGGACCCTTCTTCCTGTCCCTTGGCTAGTATTCTGGACTATCTGTGGTCCCTTTCTCAGCTAGGGCTTCGGTCGATGACCCTAAAGATGCACCTGGCAGCCATTTCTGCTTACCGGGCATGGGCCGGCAAGCAGTCAGTGGCGCAGCATAAGATGGTCGGGCGCTTTTTCAAAGGCCTTGATCACACATCCCCTCCGGTGCGAGAACCTCCACCTCTGTGGGATCTACTGCTGGTATTGGCTAAGCTCATGGGCAGGCCATTCGAACCGATGTTCAGGTGCGATATCTACCACCTGTCGTGGAAGACTGCCTTCTTGGTGGCCATCACGTCAGCCAGAAGGATGGGTGAGTTCCAGGCACTTTCCATCGAGTCTCCTTATCTGGTCTTCCACAGGGACAAGGTTGTCCTTCGCCCCCACCTGAAATTCCTTCCAAAGGTGGTGTCGGAGTTTCACCTGAATCAGGTGTTGACTCTGCCGGTGTTCTACCCCAATCACACATTGGAGGCCGAATATAGGCTCCATTCTTTGGACCCTAGAAGAGCCCTTGCTTATTATAAAGAGCGAATGGCTGAAGTTCGGGGAGAGGTTTGCCAGCTGTTTCTCACCTACGCTGAAACTGCACTTGGCAGACCTGCAGCCAAGTGGATGACAAGCAGGTGGGTCATCTCCTGCATAGATCTCTGCTGTAGGTTGGCGGGCATGGGGCCTCCAAAAGGGATAAGCGCTCATTCTACCCGCCATACCGCTGCTTCGGTGGCTGCTTCTAGGGACGTCCCTATCCAAGAAATCTGCAGGGCTGCTACCTGGAAGTCAGCACACACCTTTATTTCCCATTACTACATTGACGTAGAGTGACGCCGGGATGCTGGTTTTGGGACCTCAGTTCTCTAGTCCTTATTCCTTAAGTAGGGGGTGCGCGCTTTGCCTCCCTCCTCCCAGAGAACTGCTAGGAGTCTGACAGACAGTGTGGATTGAACAACATATCCACGTCCCTAGAAATACAGGTTGCTCACCCGTAACAGGAGTTCTAGGAGTGGTATATGTTGTTCATCCACACAACCCACCCGTCCTCCCCGGCTTCGACACACAACCTGGCTTCCAGTGGGCTAGATCTGGTGTCGTGGGGCGGAGCCGAGAGTTTTACCACCCGGGTGGGTGGGAGGAGCCAGCTTGAAGACCTTCCGGGAAGATTTAAAGTGGCTAGGAACCTGCCAGACGGTGTGGATGAACAACATATACCACTCCTAGAACTCCTGTTACAGGTGAGTAACCTGTATATTCAGACCATCCTCCCTCGCAGAAAAGAAGCTGTTGGAGCAAGAGGTTCGAAACCTGCTACTGTCAAAGGCGATGGAGCCTGCCCCAGCTCAGCAGAAAGGAAAGGGGTTTTACTTGAGGTATTTCCTTGCCACAAAGAAAAATGGGGAGTGGTGGCCTATCTTAGACCTCAGGGTACTAATCAAGTATTTTACAAAACCAAAGTTCAGAATGGTAACATTGGCGGTGATTCTGCCAACACTCCAAAAAGGAGACTGGTTGGCATCACTGGACCTAAAAGATGCTTATTTCCACATCCCCATAAGGGCATCTCACAGAAAATACCTCAGGTTCAGACTCCCATCAGGTCACTACCAATTCTCAACCCTGCCATTTGGCCTAACTTTGGTCCCATGGGTATTCACAAAATGCTCGGCAGTGGTAGCGGCACACCTTCGAAGACAGGGTGTCACGGTGTTTCCATATCTGGACAACTGGCTGGTGGTAGGAAAATCACCAGACCAGGTCAGAGAGCATCTGAAAACCACTCAGGAGCTTCTAGAGTCCCTGAGGTTCCTAATAAATCACAAAAAATCAGTCCTCCTACCTGCGCAGGAGTTGCAGTTTATAGGAGCAGAGATCAATACCCTGCATGGCAGGGCCTACCTGCCTCATTAATACCCTGCATGGCAGGGCCTACCTGCCTCATCAGTACCCTGCATGGCAGGGCCTACCTGCCTCATCAGTACCCTGCAGGGCAGGGCCTTCCTGCCTCTGGACAGGGTAAGAAGTCTCCAGCTAATTGCAAGCTCATTCAGCCTGCATGAGAGAAAAACTGCAAGACAGTTCCTTCAACTCCTGGCCATATGACTGCAGCCACAGGCACAGTCCTAGGATCCAGGTTCCAAATGAGAGACATCCAGTTCCGCCTAAGGGCTCACTGGTGCCAGAGAACAGATTCCTTCTCAAAGATGATTCCAGTAACAAAAATCTGTTACAAGCACTTCAGTGGTGGAAAGAGGACTCCAGCCTGAGGGAAGGGATTCCTTTCCAACAAGAATCTCCATCAGCTGTTCTCACAACAGATGCATCTCTACTGGGGTGGGGTGCCCATCTAGGGGACCACACAACCCAGGGCACTTGATCAAGTGCAGAGTCACTCCAGAACATAAACTTACTGGAACTCAGAGCAGTGTTTTTGGCACTAAAAGCCTTTACAACACTGATAGAAGGGAAGGTGGTACAGGTCAGAACAGACAATACCACCATAATGTACTACATAAACAAACAAGGAGGCACCAGGTCAGGTCTTCTCTGCACAGAAGCCATGAAAATTTGGAGCCTGGCTTACTCCTTGGGAGTGTCCCTGCAGGCAATCCACCTGCCAGGGAAGGACAGCACCCTAGCAGATGCTCTGAGTTGAATCAACCAGGCCCATCACGAATGGACTCTGAACATGCAAGTGGTGGAAGTAATCTTCAGTAGATGGGGCATCCCACAAGATAGACTTGTTTGCATCCCACCAGAAGCACCACCTACCTCAGTACTGTTGCAGACCACCAGATCAGGGCACACTACCCCTCGATACTCTGGCTTTGGACTGGTTAGGGAAACACCTTTATGCTTTTCCTCCCTTCCCTCTGGTGTACAAGATACTGCTCAAACTCAGGTCCCAGTCAGCATCAATGATCTTGATAGCCCCAGGCTGGCCCAGGTAGCCATGGTACTCTCTTCTGCTCTCCATGTCTGTAGCAGAGCCAGTACACCTCCCTCGGAGGCACAACTTCTTAACCTCCAACCAGGGGAGACTTCTATATCCGAATCTCATATCTCTCAATCTCAAAGCCTGGCTCTTGAAGACCTAAAATACACAGGTCTACACCTCTCTGAAGCCATTTTGGATATCCTGAGAGGTTACAGGAAGCCTTCCACTAAGAAAACCTATGCCTCAAAATGGAAAAGGTTTTCTATCTGGTGCTCAGCTAGGGAGCTGGTACCAGCGCAGGCTGGGGTTCCAGCTGTTCTTGATTACCTCTCTCATTTACATTCCCTGGGACTGCAGCCCAGCACCCTTAAGGTTCACCTGGCTGCAGCATCTGCTTACATTTCTGCTGGAAGAAATGTGACAATAGCTTCAGACCCTATCTTCAGCAGGTTTTTCAAGGGCTTGATCCATTTGTACCCCCTCATAGGGAACCAGTGCCAGCATGGGACCTTAATGTGTGCATAGCTAAACTCCTGTGACCTCCTTTTGAGCCCATGTCCTCTGCTCATCTGAAATATGTCACTTGGAAAATAGTTTTCCTCATGGCAATGACTTCTGCAAGAAGAAGAATCGGTAAGTTTCAGGCTCTCTGCATTGAAAAGGACTACTTTTCATTCCACTGGGATAAAGTGGTCCTGAGGACAAACAGGAAATTTCTCCCTAAAGTGGTCTCTGATTTCTGCCTGAACCAATCCATTATCCTACCTGTCTTTTTCACCAAGCACTCCACTTCTGGTGAAAGAAGACTTCACAGTCTGAATGTCAAAAGAGCGCTCAGCTACTACATGACAGCCACTAATAACCATAGGCAGGGCAGAAAACAGCTGTTCCTGACTTATGGGGATGTGGGAAAGGGTAACCCAACATTGAAAAGGTTCATGTCTCGATGGATAGTCCAGAGTATCCAGTTCTGTTACACTAAAGCTGGAAGGGAACCCCCAACAGGATTGAGGGCCCATTCCACAAGAGGGACAACTGCTACCTTAGCAGCTGCCGGGGATGTTCCACTACTGGACATCTGTAAAGCAGCTACCTGGAAAACAGTACACACCTTTATAAAGCATTATAACCTGGATATTCAGTCCAGGGGTGATGCTAGGTTTGGCACAGCAGTCCTGCAAGTTTGTTTCCAAAATGAGGTTCTGTGCCCACCTCCAAAGGTACTGCTTGGTAGTGTGCAGAAAGTTAGGAATACCTGAGTATTACTGGGGTTAGAAGAAAAGATTACTTGCCATAGTAGTCTTGTTTCTTCCCAGTGATACTCAGGTATTCATAACTTCCCACCCTGCCTCCCCTTCCAGAACCTCTAGCCTCTGCATTCCTGCATACTGTGCTCTCAGGGCGGGTATACATGCCACTTTCTGGCACAATTTTATTAAACAAGGTTCATGTTGTGTTTTCCTCCCTCTTTCAGGTGACTGACATTTTGGGGGGAATCTGGTGTTTTTACCCTTCCAGTTTGAGGGTTTATTTAGGGGGTTATGGGCATAACTATTATTAAATGTGAATAGTATTGATTACTAATACTGTTCAGTATTTATAGTTCTTTGGGGCCTGCCTATCCAAGCGTCCAGGAAATCTGAGGGGTTTTAGAACTAAGGCAGTTAGCTCAAGGCAGCATTTGAATAGTTGTCACTTGCAGAGAGTTCCATCATTTGCATGTGTTCTATTCTCTCCAGGCAGTTCTGGCTTAAAGGCACATTGCAGACAGTTATGAATACCTGAGTATCACCAGGAAGAAACAAGATTACTGTGGTAAGTATTTTTTTCTTCTCTCCCCCCCTTCGTACTGTTTAGCCAGGGGGTAGCATTGACCTTGGCTTTGAAGGTAGCCACTTGTTTCCAGGAAGAGTACAGCCGAGTTCGGTCCAGTCATGAGGGAGAGGGGCAGGGAAGCAAATTGGGAAGGGCAAGAACAAAGAGAATAATTATAACAAATGTGAGTCACCCATGGTCATTTGTTATCACAGAGTGTATTATGGCTCTGAAACCCATTCTCTCACTTTCATCATTGCCTATGTCTTTACCCTACCATCCCCGCCCTCAGTGAGCCCTATAAAACACAGCTGCTACAGTCACACTAGGGTATTTATTGTCCCTGTGGGGCTGGGAATTCCTTCAGTCGGAAAAACTTTGTGGCTCGCAGTCTCCCCCCCCCCGGGTGTAAAGGGGAATGGCACCATTGGATTGCGCAACAATAATGTCACAGCTCCTCTCTCCTCCAAACAAAACACAAGCCAATCTTCCTGCCCTGCATTTGTACATCACAGTGAAGGGTCTGGAGAACTCTAGTCTGTAACAGGAAATCAGGCGATGCCAGCAGCTGTGGGATATTAGTGTCATATGGTTCCTTTACCTTCTATTTATAGAGTGAACATTTGCATTTGTTGTGGCCATCGCACTCCATGCCATTTCTTGAAACTTCCTCTCGCACACATTTTTTTCCCTTTCGTTTCTCCTGTGCGTCACTTGAATCCTCCGACGGTCACAGCTGCATGCTTCCTGTGGCCAGGAGGACAGGTGGTGGCCTTCACAGCAGACACCATTGTCAACCTTGGTTGGTCAACTAGGCCAGATTAGGGACAGCAACTGACCTCTCTACTGTATATATTTGTTTTGGTTTATGTTCCAACTCTGGTGCTGTGCCCATGTACTCACTCCACCTCCCTGGTGCTTACCCCTCTCCTTTTAAGCCCACGAACTTACCCCTTGCGGGGAGGGTGTTCAGAGGCTGGAGAGCCCTGGATGGGAGGACAGACACTAGTGGGAAGAGGGACCCGAGCTGATCATCCTGCTAGCTCCAGGGCTTTCCATTGTTCTGTCCCATTCCCACTCCCTCTGGAAGTCCACACACTAGGGGCTCCAAGGGTACCATCTGGAGCTCAACCAGCATCCGCTCCTTTTTATGCCCACGCCCTGCTGTGCTGCCACCTGAGGTCACCCAGGGGGCAGTGGTGTAGCAGGAATTACCACTTTGTTTCCCCAATGACTGCTTTTTTTAGTCTTTTGGTAACTGGGTAAGGCCCACTAGGCACAATTTCCTGTTTCCAGGGGCAACCTGGGAGCACTGGGCGGTTAAGTGACTTGCTCATAGTCACACAGTATGCAAGTGGAGGTTGTGAGAATCAAACTCAGGTCTGGTCTGCTGGATGTATCAAGCTCCTTCACACCTCATTCCTCTAACCTCTAGGCTATACTGCCAGCTCAGTCATCTTTCCCCAGGCAGCCCCAAACAACGGAGTTCATTCCCAAACTCAGGTTGCCCACGTTGAGAGTGATTGTGCTACTGCTGCGTTAACACGCAGAAAAAAATGCTATAGAAAAAAATGAAACAGATTTCATTTAATCTGAACACAAGCTTTGTCCCAAGCCTGCAGTGTCCTCACGTCACTCTTAACTGCTGTCCCAAGCCTGCTGTGTCCTCACATCACCCTAACCGCTGTCTCAAGCCTGTTGTGTCCTCACATCACCCTAACTGCTGTCCCAAGCCTGCTGTGTCCTCACATCACCCTAACTGCTGTCCCAAGCCTGCTGTGTCCTTATGTCACCCTAACTGCTGTCCCAAGCCTGCTGTGTCCTCATATCACCCTAACCGCTGTCTCAAGCCTGTCGTGTCCTCACATCACCCTAACCGCTGTCTCAAGCCTGCTGTGTCCTCACATCACCCTAACTGCTGTTCCCAAGCCTGCTGTGTCCTTGTGTCACCCTAACCGCCGTCCCAAGCCTGCTGTGTCCTCACATCACCCTAACCTCTGCCCCAAGCTTGCTGTGTCCTCACATCACCCTAACCGCTGTCCCAAACCTGCTGTGTCCTCATGTCACCCTAATCGCTGTCCCTAGCCTGCTGTGTCCTCACACCACCCTAACTGCTGTCCCAAGCCTGCTCTCGCCTCATGTCACCCTAACCGCTGTCCCAAGCCTGCTGTGTCCTCACATCACCCTAACCGCTGTCCCAGGTCTGCTGTGTCCTCACCTGTCCCAAGCCTGCTGTGTCCTCATGTCACCCTAATCACTGTCCCAAGCCTGCTGTGCCCTCATGTCACCCTAATCACTGTCCCAAGCCTGCTGTGTCTTCATGTCACCCTAAATGCTGTTCCAAGCCTGTTTTGTCCTCTCATCATCCTAAGCACTGTCTCAAACCTGCGGTGTGCTTACATCACGCGAAGTGCTGTCCCAAGCCTGCTCTGTCCTTACATCATCCCAGCTCCTTCATCTCTTCATTCGTCACCCCCTCCCTTCTAAATTGCATTCTAAAATTCTGCTTACTGCTTGACTAAAGAAAGAGAAGACAAAGCTATTCAGGATGAAAGTGTATTGATTTCCTTTGGGGAAGGTAGCTCACTGCTTTTATAATAAAAAAAAAATCAAACATCCATTATTTGCTCTCAGCAGAATTTTTCCCTTTTTTAATATTGATGTGTGTGTGTATGTGTGTGTGTGTAATAGTTCAAAATGTGTGTGTGTGTGTGTAATAATTCAGAGTGTGTGTGTGTGTGTGTGTGTGTGTGTGTAATAGTTCAGAGTGTGTGTGTGTGTGTGAGATAGTTCAAAGACAAAAGAGTAGAGTTTGATTGTAGATGGTGCATTCCATTTCCGAATAGCTAACAAAGCAACATGGAGGATACCAGTACTGCTGATGGGGGGCAGTGTGCAGACAAATGTAGTGATCCTGATGGCCTCATCAACGTCCCACACACAGCCATGGACAGTTGCATTAAAACTAATTAGGGAAATATTAGAAAGCATTTCTTAATCCTGGGGATTGGGAGAGGAGCGGACAGTAGCAGGAGTCCGGTCCGAGCACACCCAAGATCACCCTGCACAAGTCAGAGAGGTTTCCATGCTCCAAGGTTCCCCACCCCTGGGATGTTGGCATGCTTAAGGCTCCATGCTCACACATGCACAGGATGTCTGAGCAAAGTCTGGCAAACATCCCCACACCCCCGCCCCATGCTCTATCACCATTGCACTGCTCCTGTGGTTACCCTGCTCTGTCACCACTGCACTGCTTCTGTGGTTACCCAGGTGGCAGTGTTAACATCCCCACCCCCATTGTGCTGTATTGCCACTGCACTGCTCCTGCAGTTACCCAGGCAGCAGGGTTAACATCCTTGCCCCCCATGCTCTATCACCACTGCACTGCTCCTGCGGTTACCCAGGTGGTAGTGTTACCATCCCCACCTCCTCATGCTCTGTCACCACTACACTGCTCCTGTGCTTACCCAGGTGGCAGTGTTAACATCCCTGTCCCCCGTGCTCTGTCACCACTGCACTGCTCCTGTGGTTACAAAGGTGGCAGTGTTAACATCGCTGCCTACCATGCTCTAGTGCCACTGCACTGCTCCTGAGGTTACCCTGGTGGCAGTGTTAACATCCCCACCCCTGTGATCTATTGCCACTGCACTGTTCCTGTGGTTACCCAGGTGGCAGTGTTAACATCCCCACCCCCGTGCTCTGTTGTCACTGCACTGCTCCTGCAGTTACCCAGGTGGCAGTGCTAACATCCCCGCCCTCTGTGATCTGTTGCCACTGCACTGCTCCTGCGATTACCCAGATGGCAGTGTTAACATCCCTGGGCCCCCCCGTGCTCTGTCACCACTGCACTTCTCCTGCGGTTACCCAGGTGGCAGTGTTAACATCCCCTCCCCTTGTGCGCTATCATCACTGCACTGCTCCTGCGGTCACCCAGGTGGCAGTGTTAACATCCCCCATGCTCTATTGTCACTGCACTGCTCCTGCAGTTACCCAGGTGACAGTGTTACTATCTCTGTGCCCCCCGTGCTCTATCACCACTGCACTGCTCCTGTGGTTACCCAGGTGGCAGTATTAACATCCCTGCCGCCCCCCCATGTTCTGTTGCCACTGCACTGCTCCTGCGGTTATCCAGAAGGCAGTGTTAACATCCCTACCCCCCATGCTCTATTGCCACTGCACTGCTCCTTTGGTTACCCAGGTGGCAGTGTTAACATCCCCACCCCCCATGCTCTGTCATCACTGCAGTGCTGCTGTGGTTACAAAGGTGGCAGTGTTAACATCACTGCCCACCATGCTCTAGTGCCACTGCACTGCTGCTGCGGTTGCGCAGGTGGCAGTGTTAACATCCCCACCCCTGTGCTCTGTTGCCACTGCACTGCTCCTGTGGTTACCCAGGTGGCAGTGTTAACATCCCCACCCTCTGTGCTCTGTTGCCACTGCACTGCTCCTGCGGTTACCCAGATGGCAGTGTTAACATCCCTGCGCCCCCCTCGTGCTCCGTCACCACTGCACGGCTCCTGCGGTTACCCAGGTGGCAGTGTTAACATCTCCTCCCCTTATGCGCTATCGTCACTGCACTGCTCCTGCATCACCCAGGTGGCAGTGTTAACATCCCCCATGCCCCCATGCTGTATCGTCACTGCACTGCTCCTGCAGTTACTCAGGTGACAGTGTTAACATCCCTGTGCCCCCCCCGTGCTCTGTCACCACTGCACTGCTCCTGCGGTTACCCAGGTGGCAGTGTTAAGATCCCCGCCCCCAGTGTTCTATCGCCACTGCACTGCTCCTACAGTTACCTAGGTGGCAGTGTTAACATCCCTGCCCCCCCCACTCTATCATCACTGCACTGCTCCTGCGGTAACCCAGGTGGCAGTGTTAACATCCCGGCCCCAGTGCTCTATCGCCACTGCACTGCTTCTGCAGTTACCCAGGTGGTAGTGTTAACGTCCCTGCCCCCCTGTGCTCTGTCACCACTGTACTGCTCCTGTGGTTACCCAGGTGGCAGTGTTAACATCCCTGCTCACCATGCTCTATTGCCACTGCACTGCTCCTGCGGTTACCCAGGTGGCAGTGTTAACATTCCCACCTACGTGCTGTATTGCCACTGCACTGCTCCTGCGGTTACCCAGGTGGCAGTGTTAACATCCCCACCCCCTGTGCTCTATTGTCACTACACTGCTCCTGCAGTTACCCAGGTGGCAATGTTAACATCTCCGCCCCCCTTGCTCTATCACCACTGCACTGCTCCTGTGGTTACCCAGGTGGCAGTGTTAACATTCCCTCCCCCCGTGCTCTGTCACCACTGTGCTACTCCTGTGGTTACCCAGGTGGCAATGTTAACATCCCCGTCCCGTGTGCTCTATCGCCACTGCACTGCTCCTGCATTTACTCAGGTAGCAGTGTTAACATCCCCGCCCCCCATGCCCTATCACCACTGCACTGCTCCTGTGGTTGGCCAGGTGGCAGTGTTAGCATCCCTGCCCCCATGGTCTATTGCCACTGCACTGCTCCTGCAGTTACCCAGGTGGCAGTGTTCACACCCCTCCATGCTCTATCGCCACTGCACCTGCAGTTACCCAGGTGGCAATGTTAACATCCCCACCCCACCCCCATGCTCTGTTGCCACTGTACTGCTCCTGTGGTTACCCAGGTGGCAGTGTTAACATCCCCACCCCTCTGTGCTCTGTCGTCACTGCACTGCACCTGCAGTTACCCAGGTGACAGTGTTAACATCCCCATCCCCCGGTGATCTGTTGCCACTGCTCTGCTCCTGCGGTTACCCAGGTGGCAGTGTTAACATCCCCAACATGCTGTATTACCACTGTACTGCTCCTGCAGAACCCAGGTGGCAGTGTTAACATCCCCACCTCCCCATGCTATGTCACCACTGCACTACTCCTGCAGTTACCCAGGTGGCATTATTAACATCCCTGCCCCCCATGCTCCATCATCACTGCACTGCTCCTGCGGTTACCCAGGTGGCAGTGTTAACATCCCTGCTCCACCCCCCCATGCGCTATCATCACTGCAATGCTCCTGCGGTTACCCAGATGGCAATGTTAACATCCCCCCATCCTCTATCGCCACTGCACTGCTCCTGCAGTTACCCAGGTGGCAGTGTTAACATCCCCACCCCATGCTCTATTTCCACTGCACTGCTCCTGCGATTACCCAGGTGGCAGTGTTAACTTCCCCACCCACCCCCATGCTCTATCACCACTCCTGCGGTTACCCAGGTGGCAGTGTTAACATCCCCACCCACCCCGTGCTCTGTCGTCACTGCACTGCTCCTATGGTTACCCAGGTGGCAGTTTTAATATCCCCACCCCCCATGCTCTATCGCCACTGCACTGCACCTGCGGTTACCCAGGTGGCAGTGTTAACATCCCTGCCCCCGTGCTTTATCACCACTGGACTGCTACTTTGGTTACCCAGGTGGTAGTGTTAACAACCCTGCCCCCCATGCTCTGTCACCACTGCACTGCTCCTGTGGTTACAAAGTTGGCAGTGTTGACATCCCTGCCCACCATACTCTATTGCCACTGCACTGTTCCTGCAGTTACCCAGGTGGCAGTGTTAACATTCCCACCCCCGTGCTCTATTGCCACTGTACTGCTCCTGCGGTTACCCAGGTGGCGGTGTTAACATCCCTGCCCCCTGTGCTCTATCACCACTGCACTGCTCCTGCAGTTACCCAGGTGGCGGTGTTAACATCCCCCCCCCGCCGTGCTCTGTCACCACTGCACTGCTCCTGTGGTTACCCAGGTGGCATGGTTAACAACCCTGTGCCCCCCGTGCTCTGTCACCACTGCACTGCTCCTGCGGTTACCCAGGTGGCAGTCTTAACATCCCTTCCCCTTGTGCGCTATCGTCACTGCACTGCTCCTGCGGTTACCCAGGTGGTAGTGTTAACATCCCTGCCCCCCATGCTCTGTCACCACTGCACTGCTCCTGTGGTTACAAAGTTGGCAGTGTTAACATCCCTGCCCACCATGCTCTATTGCCACTGCACTGTTCCTCCAGTTACCCAGGTGGCAGTGTTAACATTCCAACCCCCGTGCTCTATTGCCACTGCACTGCTCCTGCGGTTACCCAGGTGGCAGTGTTAACATCCCCACCCCCCCGTGCTCTGTCACCACTGCACTGCTCCTGTGGTTACCCAGGTGGCATTAACAACCCTGTGCCCCCCGTGCTCTGTCACCACTGCACTGCTCCTACGGTTACCCAGGTGGCATTGTTAACATCCCGCTCCCCATGCTCTATGCCACTGCACTGCTCCTGCGGTTACCCAGGTGGCAGTGTTAACATTCCACCCGTGCCTTATCCACTGCACTGCTCCTGCGGTTCCCAGATGGCAGTGTTAACATCCCCGCCCCCAGTGCTCTATCGCCACTGCACTGCTGCTGCAGTTACCCAGGTGGCAGTGTTAACATCCCTTCCTCCCTGTGCTCTGTCACCACTGTACTGCTCCTGTGGTTACCCAGGTGGCAGTGTTAACATCCCCACCTCACCATGATATATCACCACTGCACTACTGCTGCAGTTACCCAGGTGGTATTATTAACATCCCCGCCGCCCATGCTCTATCATCACTGCACTGCTCCTGCGGTTACCTGGGTGGCAGTGTTAACATCCCTGTTCCACCCCCCCGTGCTCTATCACCACTACACTGCTCCTGCAGTTACCAGGTGGCAGTGTTAACATCCCTGCCCCCCTGTGCTCTGTCACCACTGTACTGCTCCTGTGGTTACCCAGGTGGCAGTGTTAACATCCCTGCCCCCGTGCTCTATCACCACTGCACTGCTCCTGTGGTTACCCAGGTGGCAATGTTGTAGCAGTTGTAGCTGCCCTCCCTAGAGAAAGAGAATGTCTTCTGGGACACTCAGTTTTCCTCCTCCCAACCCTCCTGGTCGACCTTGATGACTCGAGCTTGCTCCAGAACTCAGGTCACCAGTGCTGTGAGCACTAGCACTACTGCTGTGCTGACTGGCCAATCATTGGGCCAAAACTTCTACAATTAAAACAAAAAATGAACAAATAAATCACCTTATTTTCAGTTGTGCGGAGGAAGGGGTGCTGCTTCTATCCCACTTTTTACACATGGGAGGACAGAAACCCAGATAGTTCATGTTACTTGGTCACAGTCACACACTGCATCAGTGGGCTGTTGTGGGATTCGAACTTGGGACCTGCTGCTTCCCAGTTTTATTCCTTGTAATTGACCCCCAGTCTCCATCAGTCCATCTGTCCAGTAATGAACTGATCTCTAGTGTTTGGTGGGTAAATGGTAGTACGCCTTGATTCAGGCCCAGGGCTGGCAGTAGTTCCAGTTTACATGGGGGTGCATGTTCTGTGCATGTGTTTGACACTTGACACAGATATAGTTTAATAATCCTTCGAAATGTGAGACCTTTCAGTTCATGTGAGGAGCATCAGACATAGAGAAACTTGAGTAAGGAGGTCACTGTCACAGGCAGAGAGGAGGAGTGAGAGAGACAAAGAGTAGATGGGAGAGAACAGGAGAGGGAGAGGGAGAGGGAGAGGGAGGGGCGGAGAGGGAGTAAGTGAGGCAGATTGAGATGGAGGGAGAGTGAGGGAGAAAGGGGGAATGAGGGAGAGAGGAGAAAAGAGGGCGAGAGGGGAGAGAGGGAGTGGAAAAGAGAAGGACAGAGTGATAGGGAGAGACAGAGGCTGAAAGGGAGAAGGAAAGGGGACGAGAGAGGAGCTAGAGATAGAGGGACAGAAAGCAAGGGAACGAGGGAAGGGGAAGCTAGAGAGAGAGAGAGAGAGAAAGGGAGCGAATCAGATAGAAACAAAAGGGAGAGAGATGCAGGCAGGGAGACTGAAGGAGAGGGAGGGGGGCAAGGGAAGGAAGAAAGGAGAGAGTGGGACAGAGGTGAGTGTTTGAGAGAAAGACAGAGGGAGAGGTAGAGTGGTAGATAGAGAGGGAAAGAGAAGACAGAGAAAGCGGGAATGAGAGGGAGAAAGAGAGAGAGACAGATGAAGAGACAGGGAGAGAGGGAAGGAGCAAGAGGGAGGGAGCGAGAAAGTGATGGAGAGAGACAAAGTGAGAGAGCATGAGGAAGAGGGAGGGGGGATAGAGAGAGAGAGAATGATTAAAAGAGAGACTTTTTTTAAAACTGTAGTGCGGTTGATTTTTGCTGATACAAGGCTGACTGTGATTTGTTTCATGTTGCTGGTTGTCAGACTCACACCACTCTCCCCTGTATAACTTGATCTGCTCCCAGGAGGCTGACGAGGCAGACTTTCTAGGATAAGTGTGTCACATTTCAGTTTCTGAAATATAAACTTATTAAAAAACTGTTTGTATGAACAGTGCAGTGTTCAGCCTCGAGTGTACAATATCAGAGACTTTCTTCTGTCGTCATGTAACTGGAGGAGTTTATTATATCTACTTCTACAGACTGTTACACAGTCACACAGCCCTTAGTGGGGGGAGGGTCAGAATGCACACCCTCACTTATTTGAAAAGCTGCTAAGGGACTGAGTTTGAAGTAAAAGTATGCTGAATCAACCAGCAGCCATGTGGGTATCCCCCAATGTCTTTAAGTGACTAGCTGGGGGCATTACATGTCCCAGGGACTGCGAAGGCAGCAATAGCGTTGGAGCCCATATTGTGAGGGGTCTACACAAGAAGGGCCCATATTGTGAGGGATCCCACTTAGGAAGGGCCAATACTGTATTGGAGGTTCCACACAGAAGGGGCCCATATTGTGTGGGGGTCCACACAGAAAGGGCCAATATTGTGAGGACAGTGTCCACACAGAAAGGGCCAATGTTGTGAAGACTGGGTCCACACAGGAAGGACCAATGTTGTGAAGACAGTGTCCACACAGGAAGGGCCAATGTTGTGAGGACTGGGTCCACACAGGAAGGACCAATGTTGTGAGGACAGTGTCCACACAGGAAGGACCAATGTTGTGAGGACAGTGTCCACACAGAAAGGGCCAATGTTGTGAAGACAGTGTCCACACAGGAAGGGCCAATGTTGTGAAGACTGGGTCCACACAGGAAGGGCCAATGTTGTGAAGACAGTGTCCACACAGGAAGGGCCAATGTTGTGAGGACTGGGTCCACACAGAAAGGGCCAATGTTGTGAGGACTGGGTCCACACAGGAAGGACCAATGTTGTGAGGACAGTGTCCACACAGAAAGGGCCAATGTTGTGAGGACTGGGTCCACACAGGAAGGGTCAATGTTGTGAGGACTGGGTCCACACAGAAAGGGCCAATGTTGTGAGGACTGGGTCCACACAGGAAGGGCCAATGTTGTGAGGACTGGGTCCACACAGGAAGGACCAATGTTGTGAAGACTTGGTCCACACAGAAAGGGCCAATGTTGTGAGGACTGGGTCCACACAGAAAGGGCCAATGTTGTGAGGACTGGGTCCACACAGGAAGGACCAATGTTGTGAGGACTGGGTCCACACAGGAAGGGCCCATATTGTCAGGATGGGGCTCCACACAGGAAGATCCCATACTGTATGGAGGGGTCCACAGGAGTGTGAATAACTTTACAATTATATTTCATTTATTCATATTTTATCCAGCTTTTTTCTCTGCAGTCTCAGCCTGTCATCTAACCTGGCAATCACTGGCCTTGTTGGCTGTGGTATACCGTCATATGGGTGACTGAGATTGAGCTACTCAGATATGAGCGACTCAGTCTCAGTGCCTGTGTTTTGAGCTACCCAGAAAAGGTAGCGATGGGTGAAACGGGAAGGCAACCGGAAAAACCACGGGGAACAGAAGAGAAGGGAAGGTATGCAGGAGGCAGTGCAGCAGAAGGCTGTCGAACTGACCATGTGGCATGGTGGTGAGGGTGGCTGGCTACAGTTGGGAGGGTACAGGGTTCGGGTCTGGGGAGCAAGAGTAATTTTGTAGTTGGCAGAAATTTTTTTTTTACAAGTTTCACCCCCTCCCTGATATACACCCCCATGGAGTTGAGAATCTGTAGTTGGGGGGGGTGTGGGGGGGGCAGCCTCACACATACATAGAGATGTGTGTTGGCGCAGTTGTGTTCACCACAAGTATATATCACCATTTTTATTTTCAGTGATGGCAATCTTCATTAAGACATGGAACAGTTGGGTACTAGACACCAGCCAGCTTCAAACATGAAGTCTTGCTGTATTCTGAATATATGCAGTTAGCACCAGCACTTGAACTGCTCTGGAGAGTAAAGGGTTAACTCTATGCAAAGGCATAGAATGTTGAGTTTGAGCTCGGTTTTCAGACTTATGTTTGTGGTACTCTGAAGTGTAACCGTCAGATTCTTTACTCCGCCTTACTGTGAAGTTGCTCCGGAGATCCCTCCTGCACTTCGGTTCGGTCCAGTTCGAATCGGTCGTTTTTTGTTTTTTTTCAAACCGTGATTTTCTGCAATTCGGTATTCTTACCTCTGTCTTGGCACCAGTAAGTGGTAGCTATAGGTAGTGGTTATATTCTGTGTTTTTTGCTAAGAAATTGTTTTATTTCGGTTCTTTGCTGGTCTGCCGAAGCTTATCTTCTTTATTGATTATTATTACTGTGTGAGGGGTTTTTCTGGTGCTTATCGGTTCCTAAAAATATCCGATATTTTAGGATTTTTTTTTTACTGACTCATGACATGGTTGGAACCGTTGAGTTTGTAATCGCCTGGTTTAACCACTGTGTAAAGTGATTTTTTTCTGGTTTAAGGCATGTCTGAGAAACCCAAGAAGAAAACCGGACTGACTGGGTTTCAGCACTGTACCGAGTGAAAGGAGGCCTTTGCAAAGATCGACAATCACCTCATCTGTGTGTATTGTCTGGGGTTTGACTACCTCAAGAAAGACTGCCAAATATGTAAGAACTTTCCCAAAGCCACTCTGGATAAACGTTTGAGTAGGCTAAGGGAGAGGGAGGCCGAGAAGTCCACTGACCCAGATGGCCAGCCCGGTTCGTTTGTGGCCGAACCTGAAGAGGTGCCCACTGACATGTGCGATACCTCTTTGGGCAAACGGAGAGCCGATTCTGCGGAATCGGTTCCAAGTAAAAAAAAGAGGAAATCAGCCGGTTTGGATCCCGCTTCCCATGGTCCGACCGCTGATGAGATAGCGAAAGCGATTTCAGTAGTTCAGTCGCTGTGCCCGGTTCCGACCAAACCGGTTTAGGTTCAGAGCCGATCGGTTCAGTCGGAAGTACTTGCTTCAGATATAGATCCTGAAGTATACTGTGAGAGCGATTGGGAGGAGGAGGATGAAGATTATGAAGAAGAACAATGTGAGGGCCTAGATGAGCCAGTAGAGCCTGACGTCTCCCCAGACAGGCCTTCCAGTGTGTCTCCTCCCAGACTTTCTGAGTCCCCCTCCCATTTCTTGTTCTACAAGAAAGTGGCTGATACTCTTCAGCTTCCAGTGGAAGAGGCTGAACAGGATCGGGAGGAACCTGACTTCGTGGAAATGATGGATGTCCCAGAGTCCAAAAGGGTGTCTATCCCTCTGCATAAATCCCAGGGGAACAGACACAGAAGATTCTTCAGTTTCCAACATCTATACCTCCTATGGATAAAAGGATGGACAGGAGGTATACCTTGCAGGTCCTGGGACTTAATTCCTCACCAATCATTGCAGCCATGTTGGGGTAGTGCAAGCTGCAGCCTGTGACAAGGCTAACATTCCCCTGGCATCTCACCCCCCAGATAAGGATTCCAGGAAAGTGGATACCATGGCGAAAAAGCAGTACTTGGCATCCTCTTTGGGACTCAGGCAATCTAGCTACATGGCATACACCGCCAGGTACCAGAAATCTATGTGGGATACGGTTCTGGAACTGGCTAGGAATGCCCTTCCCCAGCTAGCCAAGGAGCTGGAGCAGGTGACTGCAAATGGTATGGAGGCATCTAAGGTGCAATTCCACGCTGCTGTTGATTCCAATGATGTTCATTCCAGGGTCATGGCTACATCTGTCTCCATGAGGGGATTTGCTTGGTTTAGGTGTACCACCCTCTCACAGGATACCCAGGCTAAGGCCATGGATTTTCCTGTAACTGGTAATTCTCTCTTTGAGGACCAAACAGAGAATTGCATGAAAAAAATGGACGAGTACAGGACCACCTATAGGAGTGCTGCAGCCAAAGAGAAGCAGACCACTCCTCAGAGGCAGCAGTTTAGAGGCAGGGGCAGGCCTTAAGCTCAGGCCTTCTCTTCTTTCCAGCGGGGGGGGTTCTTTAAGGGAAGAGGTAGACGTAGAGTAACTAGGACCCCATCAGCTACTCAGTCCAAGCCCCCTGCCAAGCAGACACCCTGAGGTGTCAGTCAGGGTCGCCTCCCCAATCCCAGTAAGGGGCAGGCTGGCTCATTACTCCCAGGCCTGGGAGTCTATTACTTCAGACAAATGGGTCCTGGAAGTAGTGAGCCAGGGACTTGCTCTCAGTTTCAAAAGGTTCCCAAGAATGAGAGCAAAGTCTTTCAGTCCTCCCTCTCCCTTGGAGACAAAGGCCTTAGAGGCAGAAGTCTCCTCTCTTCTGCTTCTGCAAGCAGTAGAGAAGGTACTGCTTTGTCACAGGGGAAAAGGACTGTATTCAAGATACTTCCTTATCCCCAAAAAGACAGCGGAGTGGCAACCCATATTGGATTTAAGGTACCTAAACAAACATTTGACAAAACCAAAGTTCAAAATGGTGACTCTGGGAGTAATTCTTCCCTCTCTGAGACCAGGAGACTGGCTAGCCGCCCTGAATCTCAAGGATGCCTACTTCCACATACCTGTCAGATATTCCCACAGAAAGTACCTCAGGTTCGAGTTGCCCTCAGGCGATTACCAATTCTAGGGACATGGATATGTTGTTCATCCACACTCATTGGCAGGTATCCTTGCCGCTTTAAATCTTGCCGGAAGGTCTTCAAGCTTGCTCCTCCCACCCACCCGGGTGGTATAACTCTCGGCTCCGCCCCATGACACCAGATCTTCCTTACCGCTTGGAAGCTCAGGTTCCCTCCTTAACGCTCTGCGTTTGTGACTGGTTCCTATTTCTCCGTTTGCGGATTTAAAAATAAATTTTGCAAAAAGACTTCAGTCTTCTATCCCTCGCGGCTGCGATGGACAAATCGACTCCGGGATTTCGGAGATGCCCATGCGGGCAGAAGATGTCTCGGACGGATCCACACTCCACGTGTGTCTACTGCTTAGGCCTTGAGCACGACCCGGGCTTGCGACCTGTGCTCATCTTTCTGGCCTCGTCCTCGAAGACCCGTGCTGCCCGATTGCAACTGGGCCGTCCGGCATTTCCCCTCCGGTGAAGTCCAAGGAGGCCCGGTTGGCGGTGTCTGCGGCGGCGGGCTCGGCGGATCAGCTCGAGCGGATGGTCGCCCTCGAAGAGGAGGCGGCCCGGGCCGTATCTTCCTCGGCCGCGGCATTTATCCCGCTCTCTCTGGGTTCTTCCTACACGGCTTCTTTTAAGGAGCTTTGTCTGTCCCTCTCCACTAAAGGAGAAGGGCCTGTGTCTGCTGGACCTTATTCTCGGTCCAAAAAGAGGGACAGGGGTAAGTCCCTCCGTCGACGCTCTTGGGAGCGGGAAAGGTCCCTCTCCCCGGGCCGTCGACCGTCGGCTTCGGTCGACCGCTCGCCTTCGCCACTGGCCTCACGGTGTCCCGTCCAGGTCAGTTGACTGAGACTCCACCGATGAAGTCGAGATTTTCTCGACCCATTGACGAGCTGTCGCCTTTAGCAGCGAGATTCCCCTCTCCGGTTCCCCGGGAGAGTTGAGGATCCGTGGGCTCGCCTATGCCTCGGTTCCGGAGCCTCGGATGGACCATCCGAGCGAAGGAGTGCGGTTCCGCCGACACCTCCCGCACCGACCTCGGAAATTCCGGGACTCTCGGTCTCGGTCTCGGGACCTCTTCGGCGGTCCAGCCGATCCCACCGTCATAGGCGGTCTCGGTCTCGACACCCCTGGTGGCGGCGTCGCCCGCCTCGTCCTCGTCCTCCTCCTCGGATGAGGAGGCTTGGCGTAAATTACGTCGTGATGCGAGGACCTTATGTTTCAACAACTCCTCCTGGCCGGAATAAGCCAACCCGTCGCCTTCCCGGCCATTAAGTGGCTGTCACCGAGCGGCCGACACAACCCTCGACTTATCCGAGGGCCTATACCCAGGCCGGTTGTTCGGCCAAACCAGCTGCTCCACGATTCCGGTGGAACCTCGCCCTCCACAGCCACCAATTGGGGCTCCGACCAAGGATTCTCGATCGGCTAAGGTCTACCCATCGGCTGTCAGTTACCCTCACTCCCGACCGACCTCGGCAGGTGAAGGGTGGCTCAGGCCAGAGGCAGCTCTTGAGATTCTTCGAGTCCGAAGATGATTCCTCCTTTTCTCCAGCGACTGGACTTGGAGTCTTCAGGAGAGTCAGTCAATGGACGATAGCCCGTCGTCCTTCCTAGGACTGCCTCGGCTCATCTCGAGTCTACGGGATGGAGCTCGAACCCGTTCCAAGCAGGCCAGGTATCCCCTCACAGATTCTGGACCGGGGGATTCTCCGACGGAGGCCTTTCCGGTGGCGAGGCCATAGTGGGTCGGCACTGGAGCTTTGGCAGCGCCTGCTTCCTGCCCTGCGCCTTCCGGCCAGGATGGCCAGGAAGTATCGCGGTCCCTACCGGTTCCTTGTCCGGTTTTGGAACACCCTCTGCTGAGGGGTTGGTTACCGACAGCGTTTCGGTCAGCGCCCGGCCGCCAAGGATGTGGACAAACCTCCTGACAAGGGTCCAAGAAATGGACTATGTCGGGCGAAAGTCTACGCTCGTCCTCTCTCTCGGCTTCGTCAGGCCAGTTAAGCCGTCCTCATGGCACATTTTCTCATGCCCTGTTGGGCTCCTGGATGAGGTCATCCCTCATCTTCCGCCGATCTGCAGACTACGGTTAAGCAGGTGCGGGACCAGGGCAGGCAGTGGCCAAACAGCAGCTCCAGACTGCTTTGGATATAGGGGACTCATGTGCCAGATCGGTGGCGGCCGCAGTGGCTATGCATCGGCGGGCTTGGCTGAGGATATCCACCTTTACTTCGGATACCCAGCACAAGTTGGCGGATGTTCCCTTTTTGGGGACTGACCTCTTCGGCCCTGGGGTGGAAGGTCACCTGCAGAGGATCGAGAAGTCCAATGCCACCTTGGACTCGGTCTCTTCCGCTCAGAAGGACAAAGGCCACAAACCACAGCCTAAGCCCTTTCGTCCTTCTGCGCCCCCGGCGCGCCCGGCCCAGCAACGTCAGGGCCAGCAGGCTCGGCCTTGGCATCCCAAACCCAAGCCGCCGGCTTCCTCTAACAGGAGGCAAGGAGGAAAGGCCCAGGAGGTCCCTCGGCCGGTCCCTCCTCCAAGCCTGCCCAGTGACGGGCTGAGGGGTGTCGCCCCCATCCCCGTCACCTTACCCCCTGGGTCCCCGTGGGCGGCTCCAGCACTTCCGTTCCGCCTGGTCCGCTGTTTCCACGGACAGGTGGGTCTGAGGTGGTGGGAAGAGGCCTGCCTCTGGAATCGAGCAGGCACCACCCTTCAGAGCCGTCGCCTCGGGGAGCTCGGATCCCCAGCCTCACTGGCGGCTCGTCGAGCCGACATCGCTCTCCTCCTCCAGAAGGAGGTGGTAAGAGGTGGTGGACCCTCCTTCAGACCCAGGGTTTGTGTCCAGGTACTTCCTGGTTCCGAACAGGACGGGGCTGGCGCCCATTCACCACCTACACGACCTAAACAAGTTCCTAAGGTCTCGAACCTTCAGGATGGTCACTCTGGCTCAGATAATACCATCCTTGGAGCGCGTGGTTCTGCTCTCTGGACTTGCGGGGCAGCGTTTTTCACGTCCCTATCCGTCCGTCTCACCAGAGATTCCTTGCTTCCGAGCGGAAGGATCCCTCTTCGAGTTCCAAGCCATGCCCTTCGGCTTGTCTCCCGCTCCCAGGGTCTTCACCAAATGCATGGCAGTGGTGACAGCATTCCTGCGGCCGAGGGGTCCGGGTGTACCCTTACCTGGACGACTGGCTGATAGCAGCTCCCTCCAGGAAGGAGGCGGAGTGGTCCAGAGATCTGGCCCTCCAGGTCTGCTCTCAACTGGGCCTCCTTATCAACGAGGCCAAGTCGAACTTCGAGCAAGCAGGTGATTCTATTCATCGGGCAGCTTCGACTCTCTTCGAGCCAGGAGCGGCTCCCGGCGGACAGGGCCGAGGTTCTTCTCCTTTGCCCGATCATTTCTGGTTGGGCACTGCGCCTGCCCGGACTTCCTGCGCCTCCTGGGTCTCATGGCGGCCTGCACCAGCGTGGTCCGTTGGGCCCGCTGGAACATGCGTCCCCTTCAGTGGGGACTGGCCAGCCAGTGGTCACAACGCTGCGATCCCTTGGACCAGCTTGTGTTGGTGACACAGGGGATGTGGAACGCTCTCCAGTGGTGGACCGTTCCAGATCATTTGCAGGAGGGCATCCCGTTCGTCCGCCCGAGCCAGCGGTCTCTCTGTCGACCGATGCCTCTCTGATGGGTTGGGGTGCCCATCTGGGGAACACCGGGCTCATGGCCTCTGGTCCCCGGGGAGTCGATGCCACATCAACCTGCTGGAGCTCCGGTCCGTCCCTAGCTCTCACCGCCTTTGCTCCGTTCCTCCGGGGTCAAGTGGTCCGAGTCCAGACGGACAATACCACGACTATGTACTATCTAAACCGCCAGGGCGGGACGCGCTCCATGCTTCTATGCAAGGAAGCTCTCCGCATTTGGTCACTCGTGCGCAGCCTGGAGGCGGATCTCCTAGCCATTCACGTGGCAGGAGCCTCCAACACCCTGGCCGATGCCCTGAGCCGGATAGGGGCTGCATCCCACGAGTGGTCTCTCCTGCCGGAGGTAGTACAGCATCTGTTCTCCCTTTGGGGCACACCTCAGGTGGACCTGTTTGCCTCCAGGAGAGCAGGCTGAGTCTGTTCCATGCCCGCCCTCAGCAGGGCTCGCTGCAGGGGATGCCTTCTCGAGGCAATGGACCCGCGGCCTCTTTACGCCTTTCCCCATTTCCTTGATCCACAAGGTGCTTCTCAAGGCGAGGAGGGACAAGGCGCAGGTGATTCTGATAGCCCCAGACTGCCTCGCCAGTTCTGGTACCCAGATCTCCTCAGTCTCAGCTCCAGGACTCATGGCAGCTTCCAGCTCGCCGGACCTGCTCTCAGTCAATCAGGGAAGGTGTTCCATCCGGACCTTCAATCCCTGCACCTGACGGCCTGGTTCCTGGCGGCTAGAGTTCCAGGCCTTGGGTCTTTCCGACGAGGTCCTCAATGTAGTTGAGGCGTCCCGTAAAGTCGACCAGAATGTTATGCCTTCAAATGGAAAAGGTTTTCCATTTGGTGTCAGAGCAAGGGCTTGGACCCTTCCTCCTGTTCCTTGGCAAGCATCTTGGACTATTTATGGTCCCTTTCTAGTCAAGGGCTTAGGTCGACGACCCTAAGGGTGCACCTGGCAGCCATCTCTGCTTACGTGCGGGCAGGGAAGCAGTCAGTGTGAGGAGAAGGTGGTCTGGCGCTTTTCAAAGGCAGATCACATTTCCTCCAGTCGTGGGAACCCCACCTCGTGGGATCTACTGCTGGTACTGGCAAAGCTCATGGGCAAGCCATTCGAACCTATGCACAGGTGTGCTCTCTCTCACCTGTCGTGGAAGACCGCCTTCTTGTGGCTATCACGTCAGCCAGAAGGATGGGAGAGCCCCAGGCGCTTTCCATCGAGTCTCCTTACCTGGTCTTCCACAGGGACAAGGTTGTCCTGCGCCCACCTGAAATTCCTTCCGAAGGTGGTGTCGGAGTTTCACCTTAACCAGGTGTTGACTCTGCCGGTGTTCTACCCCAATCACACCTCGGAGGTCAATATAGGCTCCATACTCTGACCTAGAAGGGCGCTCGCTTATTATAAGGAGCGCACGCTTGAAATTGGGAGAGGTTCGCCAGCTGTTTGTCACCTACGCTGAAGCCAAGATCTGGCAGACCTGCAGCCAAGGGACGATAAGCAGGTGGGTAACCTCCTGCATAGATCTCTGCTATAAGTTGGCGGGCATGGAGCCTCCCAGAGGATAAGAGCTCATTCTACCGCCATACTGCTGCAATGGTGGCTGCTTCCAGGACGCCCTATCCAGGAAATCTGCAGGGCTGCTACCTGGAAGTCAGCAAACACCTTCATTACCCATTACCACATCGACCTTGAGTCACGCCGGGATGCTGGTTTTGGGGCCTCGGTTCTCAGTCTCTCTTCCCAAGTAAGTATTGGGGTGTGCGTCTTGCCTCCCTCCTCCCGGAGAACTGCTAGGAGTCTGCCAATGAGTGTGGATGAACAACATATCCATGTCCCTAGAAATACAGGTTACTCACCTGTAACAGGAGTTCTAGGAATGGTATATGTGTTTATCCACTGACACCCGACCTCCCGGCTCGACGCACAACCTGAGCTTCCAGCAGGGCCAGATCTCAGGCGTCATGGGGCGGAGCTGAGAGTTATACCACCCGGGTGGGTGGGAGGAGCAAGCTTGAAGACCTTCCGGCAAGATTTAAAGCGGCAAGGATACCTGCCAATGAGTGTGGATGAACAACATATACCATTCCTAGAACTCCTGTTACAGGTGAGTAACCTGTATTTCAGGGCCATGCCCTTCAGCCTAACATCTGCTCCAAGGGTGTTCACCAAGTGTCTTGCAGTGGTTGTGGCATTCCTCAGGAGGCAGGGCATCCTTCTGTTCCCATATCTGGACGACTGGTTTCTAGTGAGCCAGTCCTCAAATCAAGTCAAGTCAGCTTTAGAGGTCACCCAAAGACTTCTAGAATCCTTGGGCTTCATTCTAAATTTAGAGAAGTCTGTTCTAGAGCCAGCTCAGCTTCTCACTTTCATAGGGGTGGAAATAGATACAGTTCAGGCAAGATCATTTCTTTCTCTCTCAAGGGTTCAGTCACTGGTCACTCTGGCCTCCTCTTTTCATCCCCTAGTGTCTCGGCCAGCCAGACACTTTCTACAGCTGCTGGGCCACATGGCAGCTTCCACAGCAGTAGTTCAGTCAGCAAGATTTCAGATGAGAGATATTCAGATATTCAGTTTCATCTCAGATCTTTCTGGTCTCAGAAAAAGGACCTTCTCTCCAAGCTGGTTCCAGTCTTCAAAACCTTGGTCCAGGCCCTTCAGTGGTGGTTGAAGGAAGACAATCTTTGACAAGGGGTTCCCTTCATCAGTCAGGTCCCTTCTGTGATGCTCACCACAGACGCCTCCCTGTTGGGGTGGGGGCCCACCTAGATCATCTCACAGCTCAGGGAACTTGGTCACACCAGGAGTCCTTTCTGCACATAAATCTTCTTGAATTAAGAGCTGTCTTCCTAGCTCTTCAGACATTCTCAATGGTTGTCCAGGGGAAGGTGGTGCAGATCAGAAGAGGCAATACCACAACCATGTGGTACATCAACAAGCAGGGAGGCACTCGGTCCTTGGTCTTGTGCACAGAAGCCATGAAAATTTGGTCTCTAGCTTATTCCCTTCAGGTTTCTCTGATGGCTGTGCATCTCCCAGGGAAAGACAACGTTCTAGCAGATGCTCTCAGCAGGACTTACCAGGGTCACCACAAATGGACCCTGAACCCTGTCATTCTTCAAGTCATTTTCAAGAGATGGGGCACCCCAGAGATAGATCTCTTTGCAGCCCCAGACAATCATCAACTCCCTCTTTATTGTTGCAGACCACCTCTTCTGGGTCCTGTTCCCCAGGATGCTCTTCTGCTAAATTGAACAAGCAGGTTTCTGTATGCTTTTCCTCCTTTTCCTCTGATATTCAGGGCCCTGATCAAAATCAGGTCTCAACCTTGCAAGGTGATTCTGGTGGCTCCAGACTGGGCCAGACAGCCTTGGTGTCCTCTACTGTTGTCACTATTAGTAACACTGCCCTTGTGTCTTCCCAGGCAGTACAATCTTTTTTTCAAATACCCGTGACACGGTTAGAAACTGATAAGGGTGTCTTGCCTGGCTGAAGCCAAGTAAAGGGTACGTTTTCTGATTAAGTATGGCTACATCTGAGAAACCCAAAAGAAAAACTGGACCCACTGGGTTTCAACACTGCCGTGTGGGTGGTGAGGCCTTTGCTAAGGCTGATCCCCACACCACTTGTGTTTATTGTCTGGGGTTTGACCACCTCGATTCAGACTGCCAAATCTGCAAGAATTTCCCTAAAGCCACCCTGGATAAAAGATTGGGTAGGCTTAGGGGAAAAGAGGCCGAGAAGTCCGTTGACCCAGATGGCCAGCCCGGTTCGGTTCTGACCGAACCAGAAGGAGTGCTCTCTGACCAGGGAGAGACTCCTTCGGGCAAAAGGAGAGCCGATTCCGAGGGATCGGGTCTGTCAAAAAAGAGAAGAAAAGATAAATCGACCAGTTCAGATTCAGAACTACTCCATCCGACCGTCGAAGAGATTGCCCAAGTGATTCGCATAGTGGAATCGCTTTGTTCGGTTCCGACTGATCCGGCGCCTTCTGGCAGGCATTCAGTTCGGTTGGTTCCTCTGGTTCAAGACTATACCCCTGAAGATTTTTATGTTCCGGACCTGGAGGGGGGATGATGATTATGATGATGACAAAGGTGATGATGATGGAATAGAAGGTCTGGATGAGCCCATTGAACCAGACATCTCCCCAGACAGGCCTTCTGGTGTTTCCCCTCCTAGGCTTTCTGAGTCCCCTTCCCACTTTGTGTTTTACAGGAAAGTGGCTGAAACCTTCTAGCTCCCTTTGGAAGAAGCTGTTGAGGAACAGGAGGAGCCTGATTATGTGGAGATAATGGACATCCCAGAGTCCAAGAGGTTGTTTGTTCCCCTTCATAAGTCTTTTGGAAAACAGACACAGAAACTGTTAAAAACTCAAAATTCTTTGCCTCCTGTAGACAGAAGGATGGACAAGAGGTACATGCTGTCAGGCTCCAGCACAGAGTATTTGTACCAGCAATGCAGCCATGTTGGGGTCGTGCGGGCTGCAGCCTGTGATAAGGCTAGCATACCTTTGGCTTCACACCCCCCAGATAAAGACTCCAGGAAGCTGGATGCCATGGCAAAGAAACAGTACATGGCATCCTCCTTGGGACACAGGCAGGCTAATTACATGGCCTATACAGCCAGATACCAGAAGTCCAGGTGGGACACTATACTGGCACTGGCTAAGCAGGCCTCTCCCCAGCTTGCCAAGGAGCTGGAGGAGGTGGCTGCAGATGAGATTGAGGCATCAAAGATCCAGTTTCATGCTGTTGTGGACTCCAGTGATGTGTCATCTAGAGTCATAGCTACATCTGTAGCTTTTCTGAGACTAGTTTGGCTCAGGTGTACTAGCCTATCTCAGGATACCTAGGCTAAGGCTATGGATTTTACCGTAGTTAACAATTCTCTGTTTGGGGAGCAGACAGAGAATTATGTGAAAAAGATGGATGAATACAGGACCACCTATAGGAGTGCGCAGGCCAAGGAAATGCAGGCAACTCCTCAAAGGCAGCAAGCCGGGGCAGGAGCAGGCCTTTTCACAGGCCTTTCTACCAAGCACAGGCTTCCTCTCCTTTTTCTCAGAGGGGTTCTTCAGAGGGAGAGGCAGAAGGGGGATGAGCAGAGCTGCATCCACCTCTCAGCCTAAGGCTCCTGCCAAGCAGACACCCTGAGATGTCAGCCCGGGTCGAATCTTCTATTCCTGTAGGAGGCAGGCTGGCCTACTATATTTAGGACTGGATGTCTGTTACCTCAGAAAAGTGGGTCCTGGAGGTAGTGGGCCAGGGACTGGCTCTCAGCTTCAAAAAATTCCCAAAGCTGAGAGCCAGATCTTTTCCACCTGCAAGTATCTCCGAAACCATTGCTCTAGAGGCAGAGGTTTCATCTCTTCTGGCCTTAAGGGCCATAGAGAGAGTTCCTACAATACAAAGGGGAAAAGGTCTGTACTCCAGGTACTTCCTTACCCCCCAAAAAAATGGAAGTGGCAGCCCATCCTAGACTTAAGATACCTGAACAAACATTTGTTGAAGCCAAAGTTCAAAATGGTGACTCTGGGAATGATTCTTCCCTCTCTAAGGCCAGGATACTGGCTAGCCTCCCTGGACCTAAAGGATGTCTACTTTCACATTCACATCAGGTGTTCCCACAGAAAGTACCTCATGTTCGAACTGCCTTCAGGCCGTTACCAGTTCAAAGCAATGCCCTTCGGCCTAACCTCATCTCCAAGGGTGTTCACAAAATGCCTGGCAGTAGTAGTGGCTTTCCTAAGGAGAAAAAATACCTCCATATTCTCGTACCTGGATGACTGGCTCATAGTGGGCCAGTCTCCAGATCAAGTCAAGTCAGATCCAAAAGTGACCCAGCAAGTGCTCACTTCTCTAGGTTTCCTTCTCAATCTTCCCAAGTCAGTTCTCGAAACAGTACAACTGTTAACTTTCATAGGGGTGAAACTAGACACTGTCAAAGCAAAAGCATTTCTTCCCTTGGTAAGAGTGAAGGCCATCACGGAGCTGGCTTCTTTCTTCCACTCTCTGGTCTCTCGACCAGCAAGACACTTTCTTCAGTTGCTGGGCCACATGGCAGCTTCCACTGCAGTGGTCCGGGGGCCAGATTTCAGATGAGAGACATTCAGTTTCAACTGAGGGCTCTTTGGTCTCAGAAAAAAGATCTCTTGACCAAACTGATTCCAGTGTCTCAGACTCTGATCCAGGCTCTTCAATGGTGGCAGGATCAGGACAATCTCAGGCAAGGGGTCCCATTCACTTCTCAGTCTCATTCTGTGGTCCTAACCACAGACGCCTCTCTCCTGGGTTGGGGAGCCCACGTGGAGGCTCTCACAGCCCAGGGAGTGTGGTCCACTCAGAAGTCTCTTCTCCACATCAACCTTCTGGAGCTCAGGGTGGTTTACCTGGCTCTACAGGCTTTCTCACAATCAGTAAAGAACAAGGTGGTTCAAGTCAGGACAGACAACACCACCACCATGTGGTACATCAACAAACAGGGAGGTACTCGTATACGGCCTTGTGCACGGAAGCCATGAAAATATGGTCCCTGGCTTACTTCCTACAAACCTCTCTGGTAGCAGTCCACCTCCCAGGAAAGGACAATGTGCTAGCAGATGCATTGAGCAGGATTTCCATGGGCTATAACGAATGGTCCCTGGATCCCCTAGTATTAAAAGTGATTTTTTCAAGATGGGGCACTCCAGAGATAGATCTCTTTGCAGCCCCAGACAATCACCAACTTCCTCTATTCTGTTGCAGACCCCCAGTCTTGGGCTCAGTCCCTCTGGATGCTCTTATTCTGAACTGGGAAGGGAAATTTCTGTATGCCTTCCCTCCTTTTCCTCTGCTGTTCAAGGTCCTAGTCAAGATAAGGTCACAATCTAGCAAAGTGATCCTGATTGCTCCAGATTGGGCCAGGCAGCCTTGGTATCCCCTGTTGCTACCCCAAGCAGTCCATCTTCCCCGTCTCTTCCCAGGAATCACAATCTGTTAACCTCCTCTCAGGGGAGGATTTGGTATCCCAACCTTTGGTCTCTCAGTGGCGTGGCTCTTGATAGAGTTAGAGTATGCAAGTTTGCATCTGTCTCAGGGGGTTCTGGACATTCTCAAAGCCTCTCAGAAACCTGCCACCAGAAAAACTTATATCTCTGAATGGAAGAGATTCAGCATTTGGTGTTCCAAAAAGCATATATCCCCAAACACTGCTGAATTCTCTACAGTTCTGGATTATATGGTTCATCCCAGTGGCCTAGGCCTCAGCCCAGCTACCCTCAAAGTACATTTGTCAGCTGTTTCTGCTTTTCTGTCAGTGGGAAAGCCTTCCTCACTGGCATCTCATCCTGTTTTCTGTAAATTTCTCAAGGGATTGCTTCATACCAATCCCCCCTTTAGGGATCCTACCCCTGCCTAGGATCTTAACGTTTACATTGCCCAGTTTATGCAACCCCCTTTTGGACCTTTCTCTTTAGCAAACCTTAAGTACTTGACTTGGAAGACTGTGTTCCTGGTAGCTATTACCTCTGCAAGATGTATCAGAGTTGCAAGCTCTATCAGTGGAGCCTGATTTTATCTCATTCCACAGAGATAAGGTGGTCCTTAGAACCAGTAGGAGGTTCTTACCTAAAGTGGTTTCAGATTTTCATTTGAACCAATCCATGTCTCTCCCTGTGTTCTTCACTGATCATTCTTCTTCAGGAGAAAGAAGATTACACAGTTTGGATGTTAAAAGGGTGACTCCCTCCAGTTGTTCCTCACTTATGGGGAAGTGGGTAAGGGCAAACCTGCCACTAAGAGAACTATTGCCAGGTGGATTGTCTCTTGTATACAATTCTGTTATGAGAAGCTAGGTAAAATATCACCCTCAGGCCTGAGGGCTCATTCAAGCTGCTTCCATGGCTGCTGCCAGGGATATTCCCTTACTAGAGATATGCAAAGCAGCCACCTGGAAGACAGTCCATACATTCACCAATCTTTACTCTCTGGATATCCAGGCTAGGAGTGTTGCTCGGTTTGGTACAGCAGTACTGCACAGCCTATTTCCCAAATAGGTTCAAATTCCTCCTCCATGGAGGTACTGCTTGGTAGTCTGCAATATGTCAGAATACAGCAAGACTTCATGTTGTTTGAAGAAAAAATTACTCACCTTAGTAATTATGTTTCTTTTAATGGAGTCTTGCTTTATTCTGACCTCCCTCCCTGCCTCCCCTCTCAGAACCTGTTTTTTTGGGAAGTGGGCTGGCAGGTGCAGTGTTGCACCCCAGAGGGGCATTCGGGCGCTCCGCCTTTTTAGAGAGGGGGAGTGGGTCATGTTTCTTTATTTTCATAGTCATAAGTTGTTCACTACCTGGTTTTTGATTTTCGATTTCTCGACTTGAGTCTTTTAGAGGGATCCAAAATAGTTGGTTGCCATTTGGCTAGTAAAAGTCTACAATTTCCACATAGTGGGTTAGTTAATTAGTATTAGCTCATAAGAATTTGATGGTTGCACTTCAAAGTGGAGCAGACAGAGGTCTGAACTGAGCTCGAGCTCAGCGTTCTATGCTCTGCGTAGAATTTAACTCTTTCTTCTCCGGAGCAGTTCAAGTGCTGGTGCTAACTGCAATATGTCAGAAAACAGCAAGACTCCATTAGAAGAAACATAATTACTAAGGTGAGTAATTTTTTCTTCCCTAGCTTCTCATCCAGTTTTCAAGAAATTCTTCAAAGGCTTAGTCCATGTCAAACCTCCCTTTCGGGAGCCTACTCCTTCCTGGGATCTGAACATCTGTATTGCACAGCTTATGCAGCCCTCTTTTGAACCTTTATATTCAGCTGAGCTGAAATACTTGACTAGTAAAACTGTATTCCTGGCGGCCATTACCTCTGCTAGGAGGATCAGAGAACTACAGGCCTTATCAGTGGAACCTGATTTAATTTCCTTTCATAGGGATAAGGTGGTCCTCCACACCAATAGAAAGTTCCTTCCCAAGGTAGTGTCAGACTTTCATCTGAACCAGTCTGTGTCTCTGCCTGTCTTTTTCACTGATCTTTCTTCCTCTGGAGAGAGGAGGTTACACAGTTTGGATGTGAAAAGGGCTCTTAGTACTATATTGAGTATACTAAGGCCCATAGGAAGGATTGTTCTCAGTTGTTTCTCACTTATGGTGAGGTGGGAAAGGGCAAGCCTGCTACCAAGAGGTCTGTTGCCAGGTGGATTGTCTCTTGTATTCAATTCTGCTACTCTAAACTTGGGAAGGAGCCTCCCTTAGGCCTGAGGGCTTATTCTACCAGAGGTACAGCTGCTTCAAACAACATGAAGTCTTGCTATATTATGACTATTGCAGTTTGTCCCACCATTAGAACTGCTCCGGAGGTGAAAGAGTTAACTTCCATGCAGGGCATGGAACGTAGAGCGTGAGCTTGGTTAGAAAAGCTCTGTCTGGGATGTTTCAAACTGAAACTGTCAGATTCTTTACTCCGCCTCACTGAACAGTCGCTCTGGAGATTCCTCCTACTGCTCGGTTCATTTTCTTGGTTTAAAGAGTTTTTTCTCAGTTAAATTCAACCGCGATTATCATTATTTTAACTGCAAACCGATCGGTTCAAGTTCTGTCTATGGTATTGTAAGTAATAGATAGGTTTATTTCTGTGTGGAACTTGTAAATGTTTATCGGTTCGGTTTGAACCGATCAGGTTGTGTTGAAACTTTATTCTGAAGCATTTAAAGGCTTTTTAGAGTGCGGTTCCCGGTTCCATCGGTTCTAAAAAAAACAGATTTCATTACGGTTTTTTCCACGACCCGTGACACGGTTGGGAACCGATAAGGGTGTCTTGCCTGGCACTGCCGAAAAAAGGGCAAGTTTTTGGTTAGGCTGGCATTATGTCTGAGAAACCCAAAAGAAAAACCAGGCCCACTGGGTTTCAACACTGTAGTGTCTGTGGGGAAGCCTTTGCCAAGGCTGACCCACACACCACATGTGTTTATTGTCTGGGGTTTGACCACCTCAATGCAGACTGCCAGATTTGCAAGAATTTCCCTGCAGCTACCCTAGATAAGAGAGTTGGTAGGCTCAGGGAACGAGAGGCCAAAAAGTCCGCTGACCCGGATGGCCAGCCCGGTTCGGTGCCAACCGAACCGGAGGGAGTGCCCTCTGACCAGGGCCAGACTTCCTCGGGCAAACGTAAAGCCGACTCTGAGGAGCCAGTTCCAGCAAAGAGAACTAGAAAATCAGCAGGTGTGGAGTCAAAAGTCCCTTCTCCAACTGCTGCAGAGATAGCCAGGGCAATCCAAATTGTCCAGTCACTTTCTCCGGTTCCGTCCGAACCGCCACTGTCTGGCAAAAGGTCGGTTCAGCCGGTTCCACCGGTTCAAGAATATGATATAGAGGAGTTTTATGAACCAGAGGAGTGGGAGGATGATTATGAACAGTGTGAATGTGACTTTGAAAGTCTGGATGTGCCCATTGAACCGGACATCTCCCCAGACAGACCTTTAGGAGAATCTCCCCCTAGGCTTTCTGAGTCCCCTTCTCATTTTCTGTTTTATAAAAAAGTTGCTGAAACCCTTCAGCTTCCTTTGGAGGAAGCTGTGGATGAGCAAGAGGAGCCTGACTTTGTAGAGATGATGGATATCCCAGAGTCCAGGAGATTGTCTATTCCTTTACATAAACTTTAGGAAGCAAACAAAAAAATTTTAAAAGCTTCTAATCCTGTGCCTCCTGTGGATAAAAAGATGGACAGGAGGTACACTTTGTCAGGTCCTGATACAGAATTTCTTTCACAGCAATGCAGCCATGTTAGTAGTTCAGGCTGCAGCCTGTGATAAGGCTATTTTCCTGGCTTCACATCCTCCTGACAAGGACTCCAGGAAGATTGATGCCATGGCTAAAAAACAATACATGGCAGCGTCCTTGGGACTCAGACAAGCAAATTATATGGCTTATGTTGCAAGATACCAAAAATCTAGATGGGATGCTGTCATGGCTTTAGCCAAACAGGCCCCTGGCCAGCTTGCCAAGGAGCTGGAGTAGGTGGCTGCTGATGGTATTGAGGCATCTAAGGTGCAATTCCATGCTGCAGTGGATTCTAATGATGTATCCTCTAGAGCAATAGTTCTCAGACTTTGTCAAGTGAGCCTCCCAAATCCGTGGAAAAGATTTTGAGCCTCCCCAAAATTGAAATAATCTTCGCCTCCCAAAGAAAAATAACGATTGTATTTTGTGTAGTACACATGAATAATTAAACCCTTTGAGTACTTGGCTCACATTCAGTTCTTTGTCTTATACTGACTTGAACTTTTGAAAAGAGCTCCTGTGCTCAAAGGTGTTATCTGAATAACAAATAAAGTAAACAAATATTATTATTCAGCTTATTGTAACCCCCAAACAGGCCAACCTACTTGTCTGCTATTTTCATTTTTCAACCATTGTTACCCTTGTTGCATTACCTTCATGGGTCAGACTACTTCTCTGTTTCCTCTCTATATGAAATAACTTTCCTACATACCTTGTCTCTGCCCCTCCTTTCTGCTCCTAAGCAACATCTCAGGGATTACTTTGCTCATTCCTGCTACTGCTCTTAGCACTTCTATGCTCAACTCTTGTATTTGGGTTATTCTGCCATCACTCTACAAATTGATCAACTACCACCACTCATTATTAATTTATTGTTGATATTTATTTGCACTATTGCTCATTGTATATTTCTGAATTGTTTTGCAGTTACCTTTTGAAATGTATTCACTCTGTACCCTTCCCCGGGTACACCTGAAATGAGCCTTGGCTCATTCACCTTCCCTTGTCATCTATTAGTAAATAAATACATAAAAGTCACCTACTATTATCCTCTTTCAGTTTGCTTCATCTCTTCACACAAAATATATAAAACCCAAAATTTAAATACAGGACTTTTTCAGACTTGCTTGAGCCTCCCTTGGAACAGGTTGGGGCCTCCCCAAGGAGGCTGGCCTCACCATTTGAGAACCCCTGCTCTAGAGTCATGGCTACATCTGTGGCTTTTCGAGATTGGCTTGGCTCAGGTGTATTTAGTTTGTCACAGGATACCCAGGCTAAGGCTATGGATTTTCCTGTGGTGGGAAATTCTCTGTTTAGAGCAGACAGAGAATTATATGAAGAAATGGATGAATATAGAACCACTTATAGGAGTGCACAAGCCAAGGAACGCAAGCCACCTCAGAGGCAGCCCCCAGTGGTAGAGGCAGGCTCTTTCACAGGCCTTTTACTAAACCCAGGCCTCCTCTTCAGCTTATGTTCAGAGGGGTTCTTCAGAGGGAGAGGCAGACGGGCACAAGCAGGCCTGCTCCACCCCTCAGCCTAAAGCCCTGCCAAACAGGCACCCTGATGGGATGCCCAGGCCGGTTCTCCATTACCTGTAGGGCAGGCTGGCTTACTGGCCCAGGACTGGGAGTCTTTAACATCAGACAAGTGGGTCCTGGAAGTAGTAAGCCAGGGTCTGGTTCTCAGCTCAAAAATTTCTAAAGATGAGAATCAGATCTTTCCACCTGCAAACCCTTTAGAGACTCTTGCTTTGGAAACAGAAGTCTCAACCCTCCTGGCTCTCAGAGCTGTAGAAAGGGTTTCTCCTACACCAGGGCAAGGGTCTGTACTCCAGGTACTTCCTTACCCCAAAAAGACAGGAGAGTGGCGGCCCATCCTGGACCTAAGATATCTGAACAAGCACCTTTTAAAACCAAAATTCAAATGGTGACTTGGGAATGATTTTACCTCCTAAGGCCAGGGACTGGCTAGCTTCCTGGACCTCAAGGATGCCTACTTCCATGTTCTTATCAGAAGCTCCCACCGAAAGTACCTCAGATTCGAACTGCCCTCAGGCCATTATCAGTTCAGAGCAATGCCCTGCTGCCTTATCTCTGCCCCAAGGGTATTCACAAAATGTCTGGCAGTAGCAGTTGCTCATTTAAGAAGGCAAAAGATTGCCATCTTTCCCTACCTAGATGACTGGCTCATTGTGGGTCAGTCTCCAGACCAGGTCAAATCACACCTGCAAGTTACCCAGCAGCTGATTACCTCTCTGGGCTTTCTTCTCAGTCTCCAAGGTCAGTTCTGGAACCTGTCCAGGTACTCACCTTTATAGGTGCAGAACTGGACACAAAGCAGGCCAGAGCCTTCCTTCCTCTAGAAAGGGTAAGGACCCTGGTGGCCCTGGCCTCCTCCTTCACTCTGCAGGTCTCTCGACCAGCAAGGCATTTCCTACAGCTCCTAGGACACATGGCTGCTTCCCATAGCTGTAGTGCAAGGAACAAGATTTCAGATGAGGGACATTCAGTTCCATTTGAGAGCCTTTTGGTCTCAAAGAAGAGATTCCCTATCCAAGTTGATCCCAGTGATTCGAACCCTGATCCAGGCCCTTCAGTGGTGGCAGGATCAGAGCAATCTGAGACAAGGGGTGCCCTTCATCCCTCTATCTCACTCCTTGACCCTTACTACAGATGCGTCCCTCTTGGGATGGGGAGCTCACATGGGCAACCTCTCCACCCAGGGATTGTGGTCCCCTCAGGAATCTCTGCTCCACATCAATCTGTTGGAACTCAGAGCTGTTTTTCTAGCACTTCAGGTTTTTCCTGCATCTGTTCAGAACAAAGTGGTACAGGTCAGAACAGACAACACCACTACAATGTGGTACATCAACAAACAAGGGGGCACTCGGTCTTCGGCCTTGTGCACCGTGGCGATGAAGTTGTGGTCTCTGGCTTATTCCCGGAACACTTCCCTCATAGCAGTTCACCTCCCAGGCAAGGACAATGTCCTGGCAGATGCTCTCAGCAGGATTTCACAGGCCATCACGAATGGTCACTGAATCCCAGTACTGGGATAGTTTTGCCAGATGGGGCACTCCTCAGATAGATCTTTTGCAGCCCCAGACAATCATCAACTTCCACTTTTCGTTGCAGGCCCCAGTGTTGGGCTCAGTCCCCTGGATGCCTTTCTCCTCGATTGGGAAGGGAAGTTTCTCTATGCCTTCCCCCCCTTCCCTCTCCTGTTCAAGGTGCTAGTCAGAATCAGATCTCAGCCCTGCAAGATGATTCTGATTGCTCCAGACTGGGCCAGGCAGCCCTGGTACCCACTCCTTCTGTCCTTAGCAGTCCATCTCCCCTGTGTCTCCCCAGGAACCACAATCTGTTAACCTGTGCCCAGGGGAGAGTCTGGTATCCAATTTCAACCCTCAACCTCAAGGCCTGGCTCTTGAGGAGTTAGAGTTTGCTGATCTACAACTTTCTCAAGGTGTTCTCGAAATCTTGAAAGCTTCTAGGAAGCCTTCCACTAGGGCTACCTATAACTCCAAGTGGAAAAGGTTTTCCATATGGTGTTCTGGGAAGCATATTTCCCCAGAATCTGCTGATTTGCCCACTGTTTTGGACTATATGGTCTATCTTAATTCTTTGGGACTAAGACCAGCTACCCTGAAAGTGCATTTGGCAGCTGTCTCGGCTTTTATTTCAGCAGGGAAGCCCTCTTCTCTTTCTGCTCACCCTGTATTTTCCAAGTTTTTTAGGGGATTGCTTCATACCAATCCACCATTCAGGGACCCTGCCCCTGCCTGGGATCTTAATGTTTGCATTGCTCAGCTGATGCAACCCCCCTTTGAACCTCTGTCTTCGGCAGAGCTTAAGTACTTGACTTGGAAAACTGTATTTCTAGTAGCCATCACTTCTGCCAGGCGCATAAGTGAGTTACAAGCTTTGTCAGTGGAGACTGACTTTATTTCCTTTCACAGGGATAAGGTAGTCCTCAGGACTAACAGGAAGTTTTTCCTAAGGTGGTTTCAGATTTCCATCTTAATCAATCTATTTCACTTCCAGTGTTCTTCACTGACCATTCCTCCTCTGGTGAGAGGAGGTTGCACAGCTTAGATGTTAAGAGGGCCCTAAGTTACTACATAGAGCGTACCAAGGGTCACAGGTTTGACTCCCTCCAACTATTTCTCACTTATGGTGAGGTTGGGAAAGGGAAACCTGCCACTAAGAGATCCATTGCCAGGTGGATTGTCTCTTGTATCCAATTTTGCTATCAAAAACTGGGTAAGGTTCCCCCTTCAGGCCTGAGGGCTCACTCTACCAGAGGTACAGCTGCGCCTCTAGCTGCTACCAGAGACATCCCTATCTTAGAGATATGTCAAGCAGCTACTTGGAAAACAGTACACTCTCACCAAGCATTACTCCCTGGATATCCAGGCCAGGAGGGATGCTTGGCCTGGCACAGCCGTGCTTCAGAGCCTATTCCCTAAGTAGGTTCTGTCCTCCTCCATGGAGGTACTGCTGTAGCCTGTATAGTCATAATATAGCAAGATTATGTTATTTGAAGAAAAATTACTCACCTTAGTAATGTTGTTTCTTCTAATGGAGTCTTGCATATTATGACCTCCCCAGCCTGCCCTCTCAGAACTTCTACTTTGGGTATGGGGTGGGCAGTCCACTGTTGGCACTTATTGATGCCCCTTTTTATGTTTTCCACCCCTTCTTTTTTGGGGTGTTTGGGTGTTGTGTTTTATTTTACCTTATCTTCTTATCTTATCTTTTTCTGGTCCCTAACTTGAGTCTTGGTGTTGGGACCAGGAAAATGTTATATTTTAGTAGCCAGTTGGCTAGTGTAGGTTACAGCTTCCACACAGAACCTCAGTGAGTTTTGCTCGTAAAGATCTGACAGTTTCAGTTTGAAATATCCCAGACAGAGCTTTTCTAACCCAGCTCGCTCTCTAAGTTCCATGCCCTGCATGGAAGTTAACTCTTTCACCTCCGGAGCAGTTCTAATGGTGGGACAAACTGCAATAGTCATAATATAGCAAGACTCCATTAGAAGAAACAACATTACTAAGGTGAGTAATTTTTTCTTCGGTCGCAGCAGCTAGAGATATACCTTTAGAGGATATATGTAAAGCAGCTACCTGGAAATCTATTCACACCTTCACCAAGCATTACTCTTTGGACATTCAGTCACAAAGTGATGCTAGGTTTGGCACAGCTGTGTTGCAGAGCCTGTTCCCAAAATAGGTTTTGTAACTCCCTCCTCCAAGGGGGTACTACTTCGTAGTCTGCATATAGTCAGAATACAGCAAGACTTCATGTTGTTTGAAGAAGAAATTAATCACCATAGTAATGTTGTTTCTTCTAATGGAGTCTTGCTGTATTCTGACCTCCTTCCCTGCCTCCCCTCCTGGAACCTAGTAGTTTTGAGATGTGGTGGGGCAGGCACAGTGCTGCACCCCAGAGGTGCTCTGAACATGCCTCCATCTCTTAGGGGTATTTTTCGTTTAGTTTGGTGAATCACTACCTGTTGTGTTCTTTGTGGGTTTTCTCGACTTAAGTCTTTTGACCCTAAAACCTTGTTTGGCCATTTGGCACAAAATTTTAGAAACAATTTCTTCCTTTGAGTTAGTTAGTTTAGTGCTCGTAAGAATCTGACGGTGACACTTCAGAGTACCACAGACAGAGGTTTGAAAACCGAGCTTGAGCTCAACGTTCTATGCGTTTGCATAGATTTAACCCTTTACTTGCCAAAGCAGTTCAAGTGCTGGGGTTAACTGCATATAGTCAGAATACAGCAAGACTCCATTAGAAGAAACAACATTACTATGGTGAGTAATTTTTTCTTTCCTCCATGGCATACCTCATAGCCGGCTCAAAGAGAAGGGAATCCCTGAAGTACACTTCTGGTGAGCCAAGGTATCTGTAGTCACGGGGCGCAGACATCACAGTCATCATTCAGGCTGGGGCAGGCTCTTGCTGTTTTCTTACCAGGTACCCCTTTAACTCTTCTTCCTCCTCAGCTGCGCCACATACTGTACACCTACCCTGTGGTCTTGTGCACACACAGCATTGGCAGGCTCACCTACCTCCTCTCAGGGGTGCCAGCCCCAACCCCACCAACCGTGAGGGGCTGCTGCAGCCCTAGAATGTAGTGTCATCCATCCCTGGGCTGGGGCTGCAGTCTCATGGGTCATGTGCTCTCCAGCCACAACAGGAGCAGTGGGGACCCAGGTTTGTTTCTGAACCAGAGGTGGTGCCCAAATTGGAGCATGGTGCACCTCTCCAAGACCAGCGGGTGCCCCCTTACTTTAGATGGGGCTGAAAATGTCCAACTGTTTGACAACAAAGTCTAGATTAAAAATAGTTCAGATGTTAATGTTACCAATAATTTAATCCAGTAATTCTTCTTATATGAATGCCAGGAAATTTATCTAATAAGATAAGAGTCTATAACAAACTGTCCTGTTTTTATATTGAAAAGAAAATTTCGAACTCACAGTTGTGATTTGTACGAACAACTAAATTGGGGCCCTTTGGGGGTCAGGAGGAAGAGAACATGGATTACAGTGTTCTACAAAGTTTTAAACTCAGATGGTAAGCATCCTTTGTCCAGAACCTCCGTACTGACCAAAATATAATACTCCATTATGATATGAGAATAACGAAGGCTTGGGGGACTGAAGTACCAAGAGCATTGTCCAGTTTCAGGGAAATGAAACATGAGTTATCATACATCTGTGGTGTGGAATAAACTAAGGCTCTGTACACACCACATATCTTAAAAGGTTGTAATATATGGATTGTTAAAATAATACCCCCAAAAAGCATATAAAAAAATCCCTGTAATACACTGCTCCCTTTCCCATAATACTACCCTTCCTCAAGTGATAATAGTATCATTCACTGCTGATAATATCGTTTCAGCTTCAAAGATAGTATTATCACTGAAACCCCACAGTGCATGCGCCAGTCTCCCTGCCACACAAACATGGTTGACATGGTGCCACATTCCAGTTTGTGCACCCAATGTAACAACGTGCAGTGCCATTGGCAGACTTCCTCAGTCGGTGGGCAACCCAACTGCAAAAACATGTCGGATGTTTACTCTCGCTTAGCGAGACCAACGCGAGCTACGGCCAGTTAGTTTCTTCACTTTTATTGCCTCAGCAAAAGGAAAAGTGGATTACCTGCCAAATGAAGAAAGAAAGTAAACGGTAGGACTACCAAATTAAAATAAAAGCTTTCATCACAAAGCTGGGTCTGTCACGATTTCAATACTGTGGGTGGTCGGCCGAGAGCGAGCACATCTTCAGTGCAACAGGCGGCCAGCCCAGTTCACAGAATTTAAAAAAGCAGCACATTTTCCGAATTGGATCCATATATTACAAAAATTAAAAAAACAGGTTACAGTAAATTACTCAGCTGAAATTCCATCTCGAGGCTCTGGGGACATAGAAACCTCTTGAGCTTCGCTCAAGGTTATCTATGTCCCCAGAACCTCTCGATGGAATTACAGCCTTGTAATTCACTGTAACCTATCTATTATTCTATTTTTAATATATGGATAGCAGATTTAATATGTTACTAAAGCATACAATTTTTTTCTGTAATACTATCACTCCCAAAGTGATAATACCACACTTCCAGAGTGATAATACCATCGTTCACATCCCATAATGGTATCGTTTGGGACCTGAACAATAGTATTACCAGCCAAGTTAAACAGCGCAAGCCGACAACTCCCCAAATCAGTAACCCTTTAGAACATCAGTCAACCACTGACGCTCACAAACGCAGCTAATTATTGGCCGCTCTCTGTCTGTGGGCGGCCAAAACAATTTTTAAAACATGGCGGTCATTTCTCACTTTGCGAGAGCGCATAGTGTCCATGGCAGTTCCTGTTTTTGTTTTTAAAAGGACTTATCTGGCTGATCCTGCACCCCCCCAACAAAAGGAAAAAAGGTATTTTTTTTTTTACTGCCTTGTGTTAGTGTGTGTCTGTAAGCCAGCAGAGCAAAAAGAGATGGAGCGAGGCAGTGTTCTATGTGGGCGAGTGGGCGAGGGAGAAACAGACTGAGCTAGGCAGTGCTGCGGTCGGCTACGACTGACACAGTCCTTCATGGCAGCCGACCGCAGACTAAAAAAACTTGGATCCGTATATTAAAAAAAATAATCGATAGTTTAGAGTGTGTTATTGGTCAGAATACCATCTCAAGGTTCAGGACATGTAGGAACCTCTCAAGCTTCGCTCTCGAGGTTCTCACTTGTCCCGATCCTCTTGATGATATTACTGACTGGTAATACACTGTAAACTATCCATTATTCTCTTTTTAAATCCACCTAGCACTGTTTGCGTCCAGACTCCAAGCCCCTTAAAGCAGCAGTGCAATGAAATTGGGCAAAAAATTTGACTCTTCCTTATTTTCACTATATAGAGGATAATATATGGGCATCAGTTAACAACAACGCTGTATTCACGTCGAGAGGTTACCATGGCAACTGTGTAAACCTCAAGAGGTTTACTGTTGCCTGGTAACCTCGAGAAGTGAATTCAGTGATGTTAATTGATTCACATACATTGTCTTGTATAGTGTATGGGCTCAGTACACCAAAAATTCACTGCTGGAGGCTTACTTTGTGTTTAAAAAAAAAAAATAAAAAAGACGTGCTTTCCAACATCGACTCCCCCCCCCCAACCCACCAGTCACAATCAGTCCCGGACCCTCTCCCGATCTCACAGACAACATTTTTTGTTAAATACATTTGAACACGGCTACTTGGTAGGGGAAAACTATGATTTCCCTTACTTTATCTGGTGTTCCTTGCTTTTGGGTTCTTTCTTACTGCCGTGGCCATTTCCCGGAAATGTGATGTTTAACTCAAGATGCCATCATAGTTCCATGCTGTTGTACCATTGATGTGACGTCCTCAATATAGTACAACAACATGTTGACGTCACACTGATGGTACAACGGCATTGTGTTTCCATCGATTTCTATACACAACAGCCCGCTCCCATACACTATAAAAGAATTCAGGCATCTCCTAGTTTCATTTGGAGGTACAGTTTTCTAGGCCTGCCAAAATATGAGCATTTTGTAAATCTTTTAGTTTAGTTTCTTTCTCACATTTGGCTTAGAAATAGCACTGTAGACCTGGCAAGGGTTAGGATCTATAAATTAAATTAAACTTGTGATGCACAGCGTATGAGGTACATAGAAATGTAAATTTGACCAATATGCAGATATTTTTAATTACTGCAGCTGAAATAAGCATTTTTGAAAAACATTTTTCATTGCACTGCTGCTTTAAAATATTTTAACAGAAACGTGTTTGCACCCTGCTAGGTACCTAGTCTTAAAACAGTTTTTAAAATTAGTTTTAAAGCTATCATGCTTCACTTCGTATGTCCGGACAGTAAAAACAGTTTAAGCTGTAATGGTTTAACTAAAACAGTTGTAGCTGCAGTGTGGACAGGCAAGCACAGTTCTTTGTGTTGGAATGAATATGAAATAGTTACCGGAGAACAGGTTTAACAGCAGTAGTGTGGACAAACTAAACTGATACCAAGAATGGTTACTAGATAGTGTGCATGCACTGAAACGGTTGAACTAAACTGGCTTTGAAAACATTTTCAAAAACAGTTCCATAGTGTGGACATTGCTTAGGGCCCTGTCCACACTACAAAGTTGTCTGTGGTAACGTTTTTAAAAACGTTACCACCCTTACCCTTTTGGAGCGTCTGCATTCTGTTAGTAATGTTTTTAAAAACGTTACAGACAGGTAGTGTTGCGTCCTCATTACTCCTCATTTCTCCCAGTGTGTAATCCATTTGGAAGACCCTGTGAATGGAGGATTGAAATGGTCAGGCGTCCACACATGTAATTATAATGTTACAGGCTCCAAAACGTTACTCATTCTGATCTCAAGACCACATGAAAACAGATTTTGAGATTGGTTTTAAGATTGGTGCTGGTAACATTACAGATGCAGATGCAAACTGTTTTTACCAAGATTTGTAGCAGTTCAGCTCATCTGTAACATTACCATACTGGTAATGTGGGCAGGGCCTAAGTGTGGAAGCTAGCGTCAGTCCCCTTCCCTTTCCCCTGGGTTGCACCCATGCCTCTCCCAGTCACCAGTTTTCAAATAAAGATAAATAAACAAACCGCTTCAACCCAACACTGAAATTATTTCAGAAAGCAATGTTAAATGAACGGAAGAGCGCAACTGTAACCATTTGTAAAATGAGTGTTTGAAGATGTGGTATTAGTATATTGTTGTTAAGAGAATGATTGTATAACAGCGATACACTTGAAAATAGGCCACTGGCCCATATGTGCATTTGCTGTATTCAAATAAATGTTTTTACATACATTTTTTCCATAGATGGCTGTAGTTGTCAACTTAAGGCAGCAGTGCCAAGAATTTGGTTTCTAAAGAATAAAAAAAAAAGAAAAAAGAAATTGGGCAGATACTTTGACTGTGCCTTTTATTCACTCTGAAAGATTCCATACATCTTCCAGGTTTATTCTGTGGTAAAAGCTTATAGTTGCACCAACATTTGAGTATTTTATAAATGTTTTAATTTAGTTTTGTGTGCTCAAAAAAAAAAAAGATGGCCACGACACTGGCTTAGAAATACAGTTGTAAACCTGGCAAGGGTTAAGGCTGAGAAAAAAACCTTCAAGGTGCACAGCTTAGAAAGTCCTGACAAAAGTAGATTTGACAGGTATACTAATATTTTTATTAATCGTAGCTGAGACTAGCTTTTTGGAAGACAATTTTTTTTCTAACCCCAGTAAAACTCGGGTATTCCTAACATTATGCAGTGTTCCTTTAAGACAGAACTGCCCGGAGAGGTGGAACATATGCAAATGATGGAATCTTTTGCATGAGCCACTTTTTTAAATGCTGGCTACTACTAACTGCCTTAGTTCTAAACCCCTTAGATTTCTCTCTCCGCCTGTCAAGACGAGATGCTCAGAGATCCTCTCCTCATCATCTTGTTCTGACGTGAGAAACCTTATAAAATATTATAAATATTCTTAATATTTCATTTGCTGTCTTTACTTTTTGTAATTTTGAAACCCGTAGTTTTAGTTTAAATCGTAGGTTTTCTTGGTTTCTCCTGGTTCAGTATAACCAGAGGTAAACCAAAGTTTTATTTTATATTTGTTGGAGTTTTCTGACTTAAAAAAACTCCATTAGTTATGCTTAATTTTGTTAAATTTAGCTTGTTTTAAGAACCGCTAATACTGGTTTCTGAACTGATAGCCTCAGTTCATTTTATGTCGCTTCTGGGTTCCCAATCGGTTTCTCATCGGTTCCGGAGCCGACCGCAACTGCTTAAAAATACTTTAAATTAAAACATTTTTTAGCGGTTGCAACTTTTATTGGTTTTACATTGAAAATGTCAGAAAAACCGAGAAGAAAACTGGTGATCCCAGTTTCAAACCACGTACTGAGTGTGGTGAAATGTTGCTAAGGTAAACATTCTTTTGTTTTGCCTACCTGGACATGAACATTTAAAAGCAGAGTGAAATCTGCAATACATGTCTTGAGAAAACTATTGAAAAATGCCTGGATAAGGCTAAAGAAAAAGCTATCACCACCTAAGGGTCCCCCGAGCTCTGACCAGCTGACACCCTAAATTACTGTGGGTAAAACCACAACAATTAATGTAACTACTACCCCTGAGACTTGTATACAAGTAGTTCCTCAGAGGCTTGCTGAACCGGCTGACTCCCTGGTTCCCTCAAAGAAATCAAAGAAAACTTAAGCACACAGAACCCCCTACTGGATGGCATTTGGGGACTTCTGTGCCTGCTGTAATGCCTGCCAACTCCTGCAGAACTTGCACAAGCCTTTAGGGCCATTCAGGCTTACAAGGGCTGTCTGCCTCTCAGCAGCATACCCCTGCAAAGCAGTCCGTCTCCTCTGCTCAGTCTTTCTGTTATTTAAGAGGAAGAATATGTGATTATGATGAAATGAAGAAAGGGGAACCTATTGAACCTGAGGTTTCCCCTGAACAGGAGTTTGGCTTTCCCCACAGAGCATCTGAGGATTATTTCCCACTCTTCACATTTGTGAGAAATGATTGGGCTGACACCCACTAAAAAGCTTCTCCTTCCTGTGAATAAATTCTTCAGGAAAGATACTTTAAAGATTTTACAAACTCCAAGCTCATTTCCCCCTCTTGATAAGAGGCTGGATAAGAAATATCAGCTGAACAGGTAGGTAGCTGAATTTTTATTCTCCCACCCTGCCCACCAAGGAGTGGTACAAGTGACAGCCTGTGACAAGGCAGATATACCCCTGGCAGCCTATCTTCTTAAGGATCCCAGGAAAATTGACAACATGACAAAAAAGGGATATTAATCAGCTTCCTTGGCCATCAGGCAGGCACACTTTCAAGCTTATGCTGCTCAATACCAAAAGCCATTATGTCAGTGTCTGTGGCTCAATAGATAGCACACAGGCCTCTGAGGCCAGGAGATCAGAGGGCTGTGGGTTCAGTTCCCACATCTGGCACTTGGGTTAATATCCCAGTACTGACACTGTAGTGCAGCATGAGAGGGATGCTGCACTTCTGAGGTGCCGTCTTTCGGATGAGATGTTAAACCGAGGTCCCATCTGCCCGGATTGGTGGTAGTTCAGGTGGATGTTAAAGATCCCATGGCACTTATCGAAAAGAGTAGGGGAATTTCCCCGGTGTCTTGACCAAATTTCCCTCATTCACTAAAAAAACCCACCAACAGCTTAATCTGGTTCAAGGTCAGTTGGCATTCATCTGTATCCCCTTCCCCCAGGTCGTGCCTGAAAATAGTCAGGATTTGTCTAGTGCACTTACCTGGTCAACAAAAACTAAATAAATAAATAAAAATTAAAATGTGTCCTTGCTATGGCAGCCCAGGCCAAGACTCCTCGGTCAGATGATCTACCTGAAACAGCTAAATTTGGTTTGGGAGCAGCCAAATACCAGTTCAAATGGCTGTTGACTCTAATGATTCAGAGGAGGTTTACCTGGCTGCGAGTCACAAACCTCACTCAGGATACTCAAACTGAGGCTGTGGATTTCCCAGTCAAGGGTAATTCCCTCTTTGAAGAAAGATTAAGGGTTACATGAAAAAGGTGGATGAATACAAAACCACCTACAGTAGCAATTCTGCAAGCTTCCCCGTCCACTAAAACATATAGAAGAGGCAGAGACAGATAATTTCACAGCAAGCCTTTTGTATAAGGCCATGGCTGCGCCTCAGTATCAGCAGTACCCACAGCAGGGGCACTTCAGGCACCACAGACAAGTGGTCCTGGATCTAGTGAGTCAGGGATTGTTTCTGAGTTCAAATTCCTTGCAACGGTAAAAACAAAAGTTTTCAACCCATCTACAGATGTAGAGAGAAAACTCGTGGAAAAAGAGGTTCAAAACCTGTTACTGTCAAAGACAGTGGAGCCTGTCCTAGTACAGCAAAAGGTACCACAAAAAGGAGTGGTGGCCTTTCTTAGACTTCAGGGTACCAAACAGGCACTTCACAAAGCCAAAGTTCAAAATGATAACTTTGTCACTGATTCTGCCAACACTCCAAAAAGGGGAATGGTTGGCAAGGTACTTGGCAGTGGTTGTAGCACACCTTCAAAGACAAGGTGTCACAGTTTTCCCATACCTAGACGACTGGCTGGTGGTTGGTAAATCACCCCAGCAAGTGGGAGCATCTGCTACTCACCCAGGGCCTCCTGGAGTCTCTAGGGTTCCTGATAAATCTAAAGAAAGTTTGTCCTTCAGCCTGCTCAGGCACTACAGTTCATAGGAGCAGAGCCAAATACCCTGCAAGGCAGGGCCTACCTGCTTCTACACAGGGCAAAGGAGTATTCCACTGATAGCAGGCTCATTCATCCTAAATAAACCAAATGTAACCCCCCCTATAAATGGGGGTTCCCAAAAGTCTTCCTTGGGTGCGCTTAAATGCCCACTGCCAGGTGGGAGTTCTGTGTCTTTACAGGTGTAAAAGTGCTTGCATGCGAGTGCCCTGTTAGCCTCCATACCTGTCCCTTTAAGAGACATTATTTTTGTAGTGTATAATTAATCTGGGTAGGGGCTGAGTGTTTCCAGGCTCGAGTCCCACCCCAAGCTGTAGTAATATTGCTCCAATCTGCCATTGTTAATGGTGCAGAGGGAGCTCTGTTAGAACTGGTAATTGTTTGCTGATTAGCTGCTCTAATAATAATGGTTTTATAGTTTGCTAAGCTGCCTTTCTTTGCAGCATGGACATGTCTGTATTACACCAATCAGTACCTTTTGGGGACCTTAAAATGGAGTCTGTCCCCAGGGGTCTTGTGGGAGTGAATTTCTGTAGGAATTGTAGTTTTTTCATTTTGACGCCTAAATGGACCTGGAGGGGGAGGCTTTATTTTGACAGACTGATGAATCAACCAACCAAACCCTTTTTGGATCAGAAGGAAGTCCCAGTGCTGTCTGCAGCAGAAAGTCAGTCTGAGTTTGGAGTGGAGAGAGTAAACTGCTCAAGACATAGGAGCAGCTGCTTCTGCGTAGTAGTGCAGGAAACTGGTAGGAAGGCTGTGTCTGGCCTGCCTGCTTCATTTTCCCTTTTGAGGGATCTGCTAGTGAAATTAATTGGACTGAATCCGAACTGGCTTATGACCAGAAATACTGAATTGTTACTGCCCTGTTACCTGAAGAAGACCGAAGATTTGCTGTAAGAGATCGGCCTGTCAGGACGTCTGAATTACCACAGAGTTTTTGCTCAGGAAAATTGAAATTGCAACTGGACTGTTATCCAACCTGAGGTATTGTGTTTTGCTTTACCATAAATGTGCTGTAAGCAGTCAGTGGGTCGTGATTTGGTTCCCCATTACTTAAGTGTGTCACGCTTGCTGGAAGCTGTCTCCAGCACCTATCGAACTAAGTCCGAACTGTTCACCCTGCCACCTTGGCCCAGTCAGCTACTTCAGACACAGAGATCACCATCGACGAGAAACTTACCTGGGGATCATCCCCCTGCTCAACATCTCGAACAGGAATGACACCTCAGTGAATCATGTGGGCCCTGTTTCTCCTGGCATACCAGCGTATCGACCTGCAGTCTCCATTTCATCCCTCCTGTGTTTCATATTGGGTAGCAAGAGTAAACACCAGGGTAGCTCCCTGCAACATCAGCTAAATCAAAAGTGTTGTCATATGATTCAATTGTTGTTTTCTTGTCACGAACTGAGCCTCCAGGCTCCGGATTACAAATTGTGTGTGGTTGTGCATGCTTCTTCTTTCCATCATAGGGCCCCGACCACCTGCAATGTGGTGCCGGCCTACCCCCGGCAACATGTCAGGCTAGCCCACCCTTTTTCCAACTGTGTACCCAGTGTGTGAGACTGAAGAGACTCTAAAGTGCATGCATGATTGCCTGATTGAATCAGTTACAGAACTAATCAGCCAAATTACGCCCCTCTCTTGTTCATTCCCCCTGAATAAATCAGATCTAATTCTTTTTGCATCTAACCTGACTGTGGTTCCATTTTGTAGAAGAAGCACTGTACTGTTGTTACCTGCTGTCTAACCTTATTTTGCAGGGGGTCTCCAGGGTTGAACTGGTGGAATCAGCCCTGGTGGTAAGTGCAAACAGAGTGGGGATCTGTATGCTGATTAGGGGTTATTGTAATCTGTAGTTCATTGCTTAGGCCACTAGAGGAGAAAGGGGGGGTACAGTATCCCGGAGGGCTGTACCCAGGTCAGCTATGCTACCAATAACCCTGTCCTCCGGGTGGAGGCACCCATTTTGAGTACCCAGGCCTTTTAACCTGCACCTAGTCACGCAGACAGGGGGAGTAGCCCTTGGGATAGCGCCACCTAGGGGTTACACAGAAACTGCAAGACAGTTTCTTCAGTTACTGGCCACATGGCACCTGCCATTGGCACAGTTCTGGAATCCAGGTTATAGATGATGGACATTCAGTTTCACCTCAGGGCTCACTGGTGTCAGAGAAAGGACCCTCTTTCAAAACTAATTCTAGTAACAAAAAAACATTGTTACAGGCCCTGCAATGGGGGAAAGAGGAAACCAACCTAAGGGAAGGGGGTTCCTTTTTCAGCAAGAGTCCCCATCAGTTGTTCTGACAACAGATGCATCTCTACTAGAGTTGGGTGCCCATCTGGGGGTTCACACCACCCAAGGCACATGGTCAAGTGTAAAGTCACTCCTGCATATAAGCCTGCTGGAGCTAAGAGTAGTGTTACTGGCTCTAAAGGCTTTCACACAGCTAGTACAGGGAAGGTGGTACAGGTCAGAACAGACAGTACCACCACAATGTACTACATAAACAAGCAGGGAGGGACAAGGTGCACCTTTGCTTCAGCCACATCCAAGAGCAGAGCCAGTGTCGATGCCCTACAGGGGGCATGCCTCAGACACCTAGTGTTGAAATCTACTCAGGAGGGAGCAATCTTAGACCTGGTACTCTCAAATGGGGACAGAGAGAATCTCAGATCTAGAAGTGGGTAGCCATCTGGGAACAAGTGACCACCAAACAGTGTGGTTCATGATAAATTCAGCTGCAGAGTCAAGCCATACAAAAGTGAGGGTACTGGACTTCAGGAGGGCTGACTTTGTCAAAATGGGAGAGTGCTCAGAAAAGTACTAGCAAACAGGCAAGAAGGAGGGGTGGAGCAACAGTGGGGAAACATCAAAACTACCATCATAGAGGCAACAAGCCTTTGTGTGAAGCAAATAAACAAATCAAAATGAAAGAAAAGCCACTATGGTTCCCAAAAGAGGTGGCGGGAAGGTTAGGGAGAAAAAGATAGCATTTAGGAAGTATAAGGAAACACAGAAGGAGCAGGACAGAGAACTGTACCAGTTAAGGCAGAAGGAAGCAGGAAAGGCAGTCAAACTAGCAAAGGCCCAAACTGAGGAAAAGATAGCCAACTCGGTTAAGAAGGGGATAGCAACTTTTATAGATACATTAGGGAGCAAAGTAAGACTAAGGGAGGGACAGTGAGGCTGAATAAAGGGGACAGTGGGTGGGCAGAGAGGGACAGTGAAAAAGCAGGGATACTGAACGAATACTTCTGCTCACTATTCATAAAAGAGGAGGAGGAGGGGGAGATACCTAATCCAATTAATAGAAGCACTCTGGGGGGGGGGGTCGATCCCAGTCCTTTTACAGAAGAAAGGGTTCTGAAAGAACTCCTAAACAGGAAGCTGTCATCCCTCTGTACAGACAGTTGGTGAGACCCCACCTGGAGTACTGCATGCAGTTCTGGAGACCACATCTCTGCAAGGACTTAGAAAGGATGGAGGCAGTCCAGAGGAGGGCAACTAAAATGGTGTAGGGTCTGCAACAGAAGCTATACAAAGAGAGGCTAAAGGGCTTAATATGTATACCCTTGAGGAAAGGAGGGAGAGGGGGGACGTGATAGAAACTTTCAAGTACCTTAGTGGAATCAACAAAGTCCAAGAGGTAGCATCTTTCAGAAAAAGAGATGTGCAAGAACAAGGGGACACAATTTGAAGATAGAGGGGGGATGGCTCAGGGGCAATGTGAGGAAGTATTTTTTCACAGAGAGGGTGGTGGACGCATGGAACCGCCTTCCTGCGGAGGTTGTGGGGTCCAAAACTGTGGGAGAATTCAAGAATGCATGGGACAGACATAAGGCAATTCTTGTGGGGGGTAGGAAGAAAAAGGCTGTTGGTTAACTAGGATCTGCAGCTTATCCAGTAGGTAGGGAAATGGGCAGACTAGGTGGACCAAGCTGTCCTTATCTGCCATCAAAGTCTAAGTTTCTGTGTTTCTATGTTTGTATGTAAGGTCAGGCCCTCCCTGCACAGGACTCATTAAAATATGGAGTTCTAGCATGCTACAGGGGCCCCTGCAGGCTATTCATCTGCCAGGCAAAGGCAATACCGTGGCAGATACCCTGACTCAAATCAGCCAGTCCCATCACAAATGAGCCTTGAACAGTCAGGTGGTGCAAGTGATCTTCAGGAAGAAGGACACCCCAGAAGAAGACTTGTTCGCGTCCCACCAGAAGTATCACCTGCCACAGTACTGTGGCAGACCACCAGATCCAGGAACGATCCCCCTGGATGCTGTGGCTCTGAGTTGGCCAGGGAAGTACCTGCATGCTTTTTCTCCCTTCCCTCCAGTGTACAGAGCATTCTCAAGCTCAGGTCCCAGTCAGCATCAATGATTTTGAGAGCACCAGACTGGGCCAGGCAGCCATAGTACTCTCTGCTACTCTCCATGTCTGGGTCCGAACCAATACACCTTCCTCGGAGGCACAATCTGCTAACCTCCAACCAGGGGAGGCTCCTGTACCCAAACCTCAGGTCACTCAGGCTCAAGGCATGGCTCTTGAGGGCCTATAACATGCAGTCTTGCAGCTTTCTGAAAGTGTCTTGAACATTTTAAGTGGTTGCAGGAAGCCCTCCACTAAGAAAATCTACCCTTCAAAATGGAAAAGGTTTACTGTTTGGTGTTTGACCAAGAAACTGGTACCAGTACATGCTGGGGTCCCCATATCAGCACATGCTGGTGTCCCAGCTGTGCTGGACTGTCTTATCTATTTGCATTTACTGGGCTTGCGGTCCAGTACCTTAAAGGTCCACCTGGCTGCAGCATCTGCTTACATTTCAGTTGAACAGAATGTTTCTCTGGCCTCAGACCCTATCTTCAAAAGGTTCTTTAAAGGTCTGGCCCATTTGCACCCCCCCTCACAGGGAACCGGTGCCAGCATGGAACCTAAATATCTGTACAGTTAGGCTAATGGGTCTCCCTTTTGAGCTTATGTCTTCAGCGTATTTGAAATATGTCACATGAAAAACTGTTTTCTTGTGGTAATGAATTTTGCCAGAAGAATCAGTGAGCTCCAGTCTCTCTGCATTGAACAAGACTACATTTCATTCCACAGAGACAAAGTGGTCCTGAGAACAAACAGGAAGTTTCTTCCTAAAATGGTTTCTATTTCCATTTGAACCAAACTATTCCCTTACCTGTCTTTTTTCACTGAACACTTTAGTTCTAGTGAAAGGAGTCTTCATAGTCTGGACATCAAAAGAGCTCTTAGCTACTACTTGACAGCCACTAAAGTCCATAGGCAGGACAGAAAACAGCTGTTCCTGGCCTATGAGAATGTGGGAAAAGGTACAGTAACCCAGCATTAAAAACGTCCATTTCTCACTGGATAGTACAGCGTATCCAGTTTTATTACTTTAAGGCTGGAAAGGAGCCCCCAACAGGGTTGAGGGCCCATTCCACAAGGGGCACAGATGCTACCATAGCAGCTGTTAGGGATGTTCCCCTGGTGGACATCTGTAAAGCAGTTATCTGGAAAACAGTACACACCTTTACAAAGCATTACAGTCTGGATATTCTGTCCAGGGGTGATGCCAGGTTTGGCACAGCAGTCCTGCAAAGTATGTTCCCAAAATAGGGTTATGTGCCCACCTCCAAAGGTACTGCTTGGTAGTCTGCATAAAGTTAGGAATACCTGAGTATTACTGGGGTTAGAAGAAAAAATTACTTTCCGCAGTAATCTTGTTTCTTCCAAGTGATACTCAGATATTCATAACTTCCCACCCTGCCTCCCCTTCTGGAACCTTTAGCCTCTGCACTCCTAAATACTGTGCTCTCAGGGGTATAAATGCCACTTTTGGCACATATGTTGTGACTGTGTTCACTATTGTTGTCCCCCTCCCCTTTTTCAGGTGATTCTGATATTCAGGGGTATTGTTTCATATGTTATGCCCTCCAGTTGGAGGCCTTTTTCGATGTTAACAGAGTTCCCATTATAATTATTATTATTATGATTAATACTGTTATTATTATTATTATTACACTTAGTCCTTATGGGCCTGTCTTTCCAGGCTTCAAGGAAATCTAGGGGTTTAGAACTAAGGCAGTTAGTAGAAGGCAGCATATGAAAAAGTGGCCCATACAAAAGATTCCATCATTTGCATATGTTCCATCTCTCCAGGCAGTTCTGTCTTAAAGGAACACTGCATAAAGTTATGAATACCTGAGTATCACTGGGAAGAAACAAGATTACTATGGTAAGTAATTTTTTCTTGTTGCACTGCTACTTCAAATATACTGGATGCTGCACAGCCCTTACCCAACAAGATAGGTTCCAAAGTGGGTCTAGGTAGCTTCTATGTCTTTTTCTGTACAGGCTGTCTGGCCAAAGGAAGGCTCCCCATCTCATATTGGCAGTTGTATTGGCAGTATAGCCTAGAGATTGGAGGAACAAGGTGTGAACAAGCTTGGTACATCCAGCAGACCAGACCTGAGTTTGATTCACACAACCTCCACTTGCATACTGTGTGACTCTGAGCAAGTCACTTAACTGTCCAGTGCTCCTAGGTCGCCCCTGAAAACAGGCACTTGTGCCTAGTGGGTGTTACCCGGTTACCAAAAAGACTAAAAAAAATATTACAGGAAGTTGGAAACACTCTACAGACTCCGCTTCTGCCTCACCCCTGAAGCCAGGCTCCAGGCGGTCAGTGGCACAATCCTGGACTATGAAAATGTGGTTTATGGTGCTGCCATGGACACTAGCCTACACAAAGTCCACCTTACCCTCAATAAAGCATGCAGATTTGTCCTAGATGTGGATCGCATCACACACACCTGCGAGCTCTACATAAGGACAAACTGGCTCCCCCTCCGGGATAGAATAAAGCTCCAGACCTTCTTAGTAGGAAAGAAGGCCCTACTGAGACTGGCACCTGTCTCCCTGCTGGCGTTATTCAGACCTGCCACAAGAAGTGTCTCCAGGCATGCCTTAGCTGTTCCCTTCAGGAGATCAGCCCTGGGGAGGCGTGCCTTCATGGTAAGGGCTCCCACCTGGCTAAATGACCTTCCAAACACAATCACCAGCCTTCAATACCTAGGGCACTTCAAATCCGAACTCTGCAAGTCCATCTCTCCTCCATTCCGCTGCCCGTGTCAAACATAATCCCAGCATCCGGTCCACCACTCAACTGCCCACTTACTCTGGCCGGGTTGCACCTACTCCCCTCCCTACCAACTCCACCTCACTTGTCCTTTGTCCATTACCCCCTCACTACCTCCCCCTCCACCTGCCCTCTGTCCAGTTTCCCACATTACCTCCTGCCTGGTCACCTGTCCACTTCCTCTGCCCCCCTACTCCTCCCCTCAGATGGCTGCACTTTGCATACTTTCACTGGGAAATTGACAATGCTACCAGCTGCTTCATTCATGTCTTGACTTGTGTAAACCGTAAATGTATTTGCTACCCCTTCCTATGTAAACTCTATGTTAGTAGTACAACCCCAGTGTCAGTTTGTCTGCTGTAATTATGCTGTTGCAACAAAATGTATCTCAAGTGTTGACGAGGATCCTTTGTAAATGAGCTCTTAGCTCAAAGGTTTATAATTCTGAGTTCCCAGTAAATAAATAAATATTTACTTGGGGGTAGGAGACGGGGGGCTCACTATTGTGTTCAATAAGCTGCCCTACTTAGCAGTTGGTAAGACCCCATCACTACTTACAGAGGGCAAAGGATGGGGGCCACATTCAATATTTTGGTGGTGGGGGCACTAAATATTTTGTAGAGGGGGCCTACCAAACATTTCTTGCAAGGTGGTGCCCTAAAATTGAGGTCCCAGTACAGTGACTACCTTTTCAGAGCAGATACAGTTAAGAAGACTTTTTGGGAGGAGAGTCACATACTTCTACACTTCTTGGTGAAATAAGTGCTGTTCAGAACACCACAAGATGCACCCCCCCCCCAAAAAAAAAAAAACATGATTTTGATGACTTGTCAAAGGTTTCTGCTGACTCTTGTGAAGTTACTTAGACGAAGAGACAAATGGTCAGCAGCTTGCTGGAGGAGAACTTCAGGGTCGGGATGCAGAGCTTTAAACTGGGAAAAAAAAACCTCTTAAGAAAAAGCCAGTTTGAAAAGATCAGCGAATAAAGATACTAGCAATACTCCCTCTGCCCCCCCCCCCATGCCCCATGGGGAGGCAAAGACAAGATGGAAACGACAGCATTGATTCTGCTTCCTTTCAAACATCCCGTTGAATGGCGGTCTGGAAGGGGTCCGAGAAAAACTGATTGATTTTAGTGGGACTGTTTGCACTGGCAGAGCCCCATACACCTTTAAATGCCATTACTGCTTAAGTGTAGCTCTTAGCAATCTGGCTCTGATCACCATGAAAAACAAACAGCTGGCAGCTGCAGATTCTAGTTACTCAATAATTTAAAATAAAACGGAAGTTTAAAGCCACAGCATTTGTTAGCAGAGAAAAAAGATCACCTTAAGGTGTTTAGTAATACAGTTTCTGGCAAAAACATTGATACATCCCGTTCTCTTTTCATTGTTCTGCTCCTGAACTGAGATGTGGGGTTTTGAACTTTTTTAACCTCCCCGCTCTCAGGCTTCACCCACTGTGAACAAATTAAACATATTAGTGTGCTGCCGGCTCTGGGGCGCCAAGTGATGGGTGTTCATTTGGCACGCTGGGGACCCAGGTTCGTGCCCTGAGCTAGGGTGTCAGGAGCAGAGTTCGACAGGGAGGGAGTTATGAATGTCCTAAGTATGCTTCCCTCTCCGGGGGGGGGGGGAACAGTCCTGGATCACATGTGTGTTGGTTGCTGGTGGTTGGTGTTCATGATGATGTGAAGCCTTGACACAACGCTGAACACCCCCTCATGACATCGACATGGTCAGACCGCTACTTGGGTGGAAAGGTGGGTTGGGGAGAAAAAGTGGAAAATGCAGCCACACGGTCGACTGCATGACAGTGGCTGGTCCCTGCTCGCCACAAAGCCCAGAAGTGTCCAAGGCTGACCCCTCGCCATGTGCCCGGCATAGAAGGAAGCCTTCGTGCTCGTCTCCTCTCCTGGCTCCTCCTTCCCGGGAGAGGGGCCCCCTGGGCGAAGGGATACGTTGGGTCAGCCAGGCTGACACAATGATGAGGGGCAGCGAGATGGTGATGGGGGGGTTGGCAGCAAGGCCCTTAGCTACCCGAAGGGGTGGTCGGCTGGGGGCTTGGTGGAGCATAAAGAAATAACACACAAAAAAAATCACATATTAGTGTGGTGTGTGCTGTTTACCATCAGATGCATGTGCTGGCGCCCTCCTTATACCTCCACAGTACGAATCCCATATGTAAAGTCGAAAAGTAACCTTGAGGGAGGGGATTTTTAACAATCGCTAGTGGTGGCCATCTTTAATGACTTGAGTTATTAACAGTAAAATTAGTCATAAAAAGCTATTTTAAACACAGCAGAGAAAAATGAAGTTCTAGTAATGATGACTCTGTGTCAGTAATATATCAATTCTAAAAAACTCAGTTATATATAACTGCAGGATAATTCACTAAAAAATACCACCAACAGCTTAATCTGGTTCAGTGTCAGTTGGCATCCGTCTGTATCCCCCTCTCCCGGGATGAGGCTGAAAATAAGTAGATTTGTCTAGTCGTCCTTTCCCCATCAACAAAAACTAAACTAAAAAAAATAAATAAAAATAAAGTTTTTGCCAGTTAGCAAATATGGCTGCTTTGAGCTATTCTTTCTTTTTTCAGAATAAGGACACCTGCCTCAAAATACGACCTTTGACTGAAAACTTAAGTTTGCAGGGATTGCCTGATGGCCCAACAGCAGTGCGTCACGCTTCCATGCTGACAACCCTGAGTGTGGGAGTAGATGTGGGCATCAGCACTCAGGTGGCCAGGCTGTAGAATGTGCAGTGGCTGGCAACGCGTCCCAGCGAGGGAGGATAGAGTGCTGGCACTTACTGGCATTGTGGCAGCCTCTGCTGGCAGGCAAGGGTGCTTGCACTCCCAGCAGAGTGCATGTTGCATGCATCCGTGGCACGGTCCCCCAGAATGCTGTGTGTGCCATTAGGAAGAAAACCATGGTAGAAAAACAGAAGCCCTGCTGAAGCAAGGTGATCAACCGACCAACCCACTGCAGGCCACACACTGCCAACCTTAGCCCCTGCCTTTCTTCCAATGATCCATACCCTGAAGAGGTACAGAACCCCTGCATGTCCCTGCCGGGGGGGGGGGGCCTGAGTCTTACCAATCAGTATCCCTGGAGGCAGACAGGGAGAAAAACAGGACACACCCCTGAGGACACTCCGTGGACCCGATGTGCCATCCATCCACTTCCTCCCATAATCATATTGTTCGATGTGGGGTGGGGGAGTCAGTTCAGCTTCCCACTGACCCCACCCTGAAGGGGAATGTCCAGGGTAAGAGGAGGCTGTGATGAGAGATAGAAAAGGCATGGGTGGAACTGGGAAGTCACCTGATAATATAGAAAGGTGCCACCACGGACAGGGGAGGAAGAAACTGAATACAAAAAAAAGTACAAAATGAAGGAAAAATGGTTGCTCGAAAATCTATTCTATTTTGGAGTGTTGCCATTTAAATCCTTTCCCACTTGTGTGAAGCTGCCAATAAGGGTGCCGCTTAGTGCCAACTGTGTTGGTGGGTTTGTGATGTGGACACCTGCCCACTGGGAACTGGACTGAGACCACCGCAACTCATTTCAATCAATCAATCACTCAATCAAAATCTTTATTTATCGAGGCGGGCATCATTGAGCAAGGTTCATTTGCAAGGTGGACCTGGTCATGAATACATCAAAGTACAGTACAGAAGCAGGTATACAAAAAGCAATAATATACAAGGAAGAAAAAGTATATACAGTGTACACAGTACAGTACAAGGTTGAAATAAATAAAATAAAACAGCATTATTTTACAATTGAAGAAGTCAGCAGATGTACAATCAACCATAGGCATACAGAGGTTATAAGCAGAGATCTTTTCAGTGAGGCAGCCAGCAACTACACATACAGTGGAAAGAGGCTGTGTATGGGGTGGCAGGTTAGAGAGGTAAAGAAGAGGAGGGATATATTACTGACGACTGGGGGAAAAAATTGGGCTAAAACCACAGAAAGTGACGATGGCTGTCATGTACTTGTTTATTATGATAATGACGGAGGAGGGGTAGATAATTGGGACACTACTGTGGATGGGGTGGAACTTTAGCCACAGAGCAGCCCTCTGGTGATAATGGCTTTTGACCACTGATGACCAGTTCTGGATTCGAACCACATTCATGTGAATTCCTGACTTTACCTCCTCACTCAGTCTAGGTCTTGTACCTGCTTGCTGCAGTCCTTGCTATACTTAGAGCACAATGCATGCACTGAGGGAGGGGATGACTGGACTAGTCACTAATTAAACTAGTACCCTCCCCCAGAAATTATGGCCAGGCTTAGGTGGGGCAATTTGCAAATGTGACCACACAGGGTAAACAGATTTCAAATATCTGCATGGGGTAAACAGGGTGGCCTGCAAAGATACAGTCATCCTAATAATACAGGAACTCGGGGAAAATTCCATGAAAATGGCAGGGTGAAGATTCAGTGAGGATGTCTGTGAGTACTTTTTCACTGAAAGAGTGGTGAACAAGAGGAACAGGCATACAGAAACATAGAATTTGAAAACAGATAAGAACTGTTTGGCCCACCCACCCTGTCCTTCTTTATCCTGCCTGTTCTTCCGCTGTAGACCCTACCTGGTTTCCGGCCACCCCTCACAACTGAGATACCAGTTTTTCTTTATACCTAATCCATGCATATTTGAAGCCTACCACTGTTTTCACTCCCATCACCCCCGCTGAAAGATTGTTCCAGGCATCCACACTACACCCTCTGTGAAGAAATCCTTCCTCAAATCCCTCCTAAACTTCCCCCTCTCTAGTTTCATTGCATGCCCCCTAGTTCTTGTACACCTTCTGTCCTGAAAAATGTTCCCTTCCTGTACCTTATTCACCCCCGTGAGGTATTTAAAGGTCTCTATCATGGACTCCCCAGAGGAGGTGGTAGTGGCCAGAACAGTGGGAAGGGGATTCATGGTAGGGAGAGGACAGGCATATGGCCATAGTAAAGAGAGCAGAAGGACAAGGTTAAAAGGGAAGGATGGCCACTGGGTTCTACATGGGGCAATTAAGTAAAGGTGGGCAGATTGGGTGGGGTAGGGCACCAGAGATTTTTCTTTAGTAATTTTGTATGTTTCATTGTAAAAATCTTACTGCTCAGAAACACTCAGTCATTTGGGAGTGGAGGGCCACAGAGAATGCAATTTATCGAAAGGAAAGGATAACGTTTGGCCTGAATGAGAAACTTGTACAGTTCATCTCTTGGTGACACTCATGGGTGATATAGGTGACGCAGCACAATGCTAACTTTGCACCCTGAGAGGTGGGAGGCTGGATGAGACTCGACTATATCCCCGGGGAAATGGAGACACTTTATTTGGCTTTCAAACAAAAGTGGGCAGGTGTAGAACCCCAGTGCCCTGCCCTTGGACACTGAGCCCCCGACACTAAATTTGGGCTGGCTCGTATAAAAAGGATAAAGGTGCTGTAAGTGAGCCCCCCAAAAAAAAAATGCTATACCAGAGTAGAATGCCATGCTACAAATACTTCTGCAGAAAGCTTTATTTAGTTTTTATTTGTTTATTCAAATATTCAGAGAATGCCTTTGAGCACAGGTGCTCATTTACAAAGGTTCTACATCAGAGAAGAGTCAGACTGCAGTTACAAACACGAAAACCAGTATCTGCGTCAATTTCTAGTGTAATGTAGTCAGGACAGAAGCAACAAACGCTTAGTTATAGAGTAGAAATCAGACTACACAATAGCAGACAGTGTGGCGTTTCAATGCAAAGCATCGCAGCAGCAACAGACACTTAGAGAGTGCCAATTAGATGTTTTCAGTGCAGTATTAGCCACTGCTAAGCAACTGAAGTCACAGACTGTAGTGTGAAAGAAGTAATGGGAATGGAACCCAGGCCCCCAGAATATCATCCCAGTGCTCTAACCTCTATGCTACAGGCACACATTATTGGGCATGGGGTTCCCAGATACATTTGCTTTCTCTAGTATTACATGTCCTGCAACTAAGAATAGCCAAGATGACAGTTTGATGTTTTGAGGTGCAGTATTAACCACTGCTAAGCAATTTAAATCACGAATTGTGGAGTAAAAGAAATAATGTGACCCACTGGGAACTGAACTCAGGCCCCCAGAATAACATCTTGGTGCTCTAACCACTGAGCCACAGGCTCACATGATTAGATCTGAGGTTCCCAAACATATATTTGCTTTCCCTGGTATTGGATACCCTGCAACGAGGAATAGGTAGGATGACAATTAAATGAGAGACATTGTACTGAGCCGAGTGTATTACTGTGCTAGCATTCACCCGCCATAAACATGTATTATATGATACGGTGCAGGAAACGTGTTTTCCTTTTAGTAAAACCATATTTACAAAAAATAAAACAGTCATAATGAGTGATTTTTTTTTCTTGTAGAGAATGCAGCAATATACTTAACTCTTCGCTAGGATAATGTGCTCTGAAGTTCAGTGAACATGTATGAAAGTGCTCCGTGAAATCCAGAATTAGCTCATATTCATTTCTGCTGCTTAACTGCTAAACCCTCCTTGAAATCCTAACGGCAGCACACAGTGTTGCAGCCCCCCCCCCTCGAAATGCCTGACCCTCATTGTCCCAGTTTCCTGAGATAATTAAATTGTGTTTGGAGGACTAATGGTTTTACAAGGCATTATGCTAACTAGGTCTCTCTAATCCCTCCCAGTCACTGGTTTCCCTCCCCCCATACCCCCTCACACCAGATTAACACTACTTTGACATCTGTTACTCACAGTCGTCACAGACCGAGCACTTCCTCGCACAGGGCCCATCTCTTTTTCCAGAATTAGCAGCATTGATCAATGACCAAAAAATGATCCTGGTGGCTAGGAGGAAGAGGAGGAGGCTGTCAACAACCAGTGCTGGAATTGCAGGGGGGCTTGCCAGGGTTTTTATTTATTTATTGAATTTTGGTAACTGGGTGGGCCCACTGGGACATTTCTGGCCCTTTTTCAGGGGCGACCTGGGAAGAGTAGTACAGACAAGAAGTACAGTGTATTTACAGAGACAGTGCAGGTTACAACTGGGTTGTAACAATTTCAAGGGTAACCATGCACACACCGTACATAAATCACATATGATGCGCAATTACAAAAACATTGGCTGAGGCAGTATGATAAGTCTTTTATGACAGGGCTAACTTAGAGCAGGCAAGAACAGCGCAGGGAAAGCAGTGGCATGGGCTGAGGAGAGGATTAGACTAGCAAAGGATTCATTCAAGGTATTGTAACTTCACAAAACAATAGGTTAGACGGGCAGTGGAGTAGTTCCACAAGGCAGGGTTGCTGTTCAGGGAAGATTTGAAGAGAGTCCGCAGGGGCAGGCACAGACTGAGGAGGCAGAGAGGTGGGATAGCAATGAGGATTTACATTTGAGGAAAGATGAACAGGAAAGTAGAAGGTGCCTGTGGCAGAGAGTTGCATGCATTCACGGGGTTTGGCCACCCCAGCTCTGAAGTGAGCCCAGGTAGCGCCAGCATCACTGCTATTGACTTATAATGGGAGGGGGGGGGCTCAGTTTAAAATTCAGACCTCACTGGGCCCCCCAGCTCCAAAAGCTCATAAAGTGTATTGGCAACAACACACATCTTTTAGAAGTTTATGGGACTGGTGGTTGGAGGGCCTCTTATAAAAGTGTCACCTGGTGTGTTCTTAGGGTGGAAGACCTGCGAGCTGAAAGAAAGTAGTTCTGGTTTCCTGCGGGCACAAGGGGCAGTACTCTTAAGCTGTGTTTACATGACCACTTTCGTTATTCTTGCGGTACCACCTGTCTGCGCTGCCCCAACCTTGGGAGACGATAGACTGTTGCATTCACAGGGCCCCCCTCAGCACCGATGCGATACACACTGGATAGGGGCCAAGAATACAGAGAGACACTGCGGGATACTGGGTGCATCCTTGTGCATGTTGGAGCTAGCATTGCAGCCTGTAGACAAGGGGGCTTAAACCGCTGTCTCTGCTGCTAGTTCTGAAGATCGGATTGTTTCTCAAGAGCTTCAGTGAGTGACTTACTGGGATTTGGTAGGTGTCCTCATGGGAACTTTTGCACCACAGCAACACAAGTGCTCATATTGCTGCGGTGCAAAAGTGGCTGTGCAAACAGCCCTCTAGATCCATAGGAGGGCCTTCAGTAAGACTCATAAAATTACTGTAGATTGCATGCTTTTTTCTTAAATTGCCTTTTTCTTTGCGAAATGTTGATGGCGCAAGCAACCAGCAAGAAGCCCATTACTGCAACACAGCATGTGAGATACTCTTACGAAAATGAGTATCTCAAGCGCAACTGAAGGAAGTGCTGTGATTGGTCTGGAGTGTCACATGACACTCCCGCAATCAATAATGGCCCCAAGACTCCTGAACTGCCACACCACCATGTGCCCTTAACTCCCTTCCCTCCCTCCTCCCAGGCGCAAACAGGTCCAACCACCTCCTACTGGGACAAGAACAAGTTCAGGAGCATGAAGTGTGGCAGCGGCGCTCAGAGGCTTACGAGCAGTTCTGTCATTTTCTTCCTTTCTGAAGCACTCTTTACTGAAAGAAGGCTGAAGACCTAAAGAGCAAAAAAAAGTGGGAGGGGCTCATTTTGATGAAAAAAGGTAATTTGGCATTCTGACTTGAAGTTGCATAGGATAGCTTTAAAAACAATTATATCCCCCTCATGCTACTCCTTGGAACCAGCCCTGCTCTCACAACCAATAATTCCTTCCCACACTACATTCATCCTGTTACCTAGAACATATAAGCCACTCACACTATGCACATAGGCCACTCCTACATCACACATACCCTCCTTCTTTAGTACCAATCAGATTCTCCCTGTTCTCAGGCCCCTCCCTCACTGCATGCAAGCCACTCCCAAGTTGCCTATAGGTCCCTGTCACACCATCCATAGGCATATTATACATATATATGGGATATGCCATGGCCCTATCAGAAATATATCTGACACGCCTCTGATAATGCACTTTGACCTTATGACATCATGAGTGGTGAAGCTGTGAGTGATGTCAAAGTGCGTGAGGTGGAAACACCAGAGGCCTTTATGGCAGGATCATGGCACAGTCGATTTATGCAGTGCCATGTTCAATTTTTGTTACCGTATCTGTTTTTGTTTTGGGCTTTATTTTCTTTTTAAAATCATTTGCAGGCGGTGTTGCAGGATGGTCAAGCATTGTGGAGCATTTCTTTAATTTTGACCCATCAGATGCTTTGCCTGTGTCATAGTGTCAGCGCATGTGTTATGAGGAGCTTACTGTTGGCAGTTATGGGGAGTGATGTGAATGCTGAGGAGGTCAGTTGGGACTGAGCTGGACCCATGAGCAAATCGGGGGAGGGAATGAATGTGGAAATGTGCTGCCAGCTCAGCTAATCTTGACCTATAGTGAGGCTATTTTTGCCTCATTGGACCTAGAATGAGAATATCTCGATATGCTCACTCTGGGTTCCCATAGCAAAAATATCACCGATATTTACCACTATTTATTCTCGCAGGTATAGCATAAACATATATAATATACAGGTTATATATTTATCTATCTATATATCAATATACTGTATATAGGTGATACGTGATGGCCAGGTGTGTAATACGCAATTTATCTCAACAAGTGGACAGTGACCTCGGGTAACCTCGTGAGTGGCGGAGCATAGTGGAGCCACAAGTGATGGTTCCCAAGGTCACTGTCCACGAGCTGAGATAAATCACATATTACATGCCCAGTCATCACGTGTCAGATTTATACATTAGAGCTGGTTTTCATGTGTGGTGTTTTTTTCTTTTTTTGTGGAGAACATTGATTTTCTAGTTTGTTTGTGGCAGTGAGAATTAGTGTTCCACCTGCAGTGAGTTGTGTGAGTGGGGGTGTGTGTCTTTTTTCTGATTCGTTGAGTGTGTTGGTTTTTTATGTATGTTTGGGTAGCGTTAGCATCGTGGGTGTTGTGTGTGTAGCACACAGTTTTATTGGGTGTGATGTGTAGGTGGGAGGGCTGTAGGTTTATACAGTTATGGCGGTGAGTTTCTCGCTTAGGAAGTAGGAGTTGGTGGGGCTTTTTATTAGGAGCCGATATGTTGTGTTGTAGCAGTGCGGGGGTTGTTTTGTGGGTGTTAAAGTGTGTGTTGTGTTGGATTTTTGATCCACGGGTGTTAGGGTGCGTATGGTGACGATTCACGTGGTATGGTTTGGCGTGAGGAGCAAGTCGGGGGGGGTAGATGACCTGTACAGTGTGTGTATAAATGTCAATGACATGTTCACTGTGGGTATAAGTGTCTGATATTTTCATGGTGAACACGTCATCTACCGTTTATTCCACAGGGGTGAAAATACACAGATTTATCTCGCCGTGTATGTGCTTACTCCTGTTGTATCACAAATTCCACCAAACTGTATGCAAGCCCCTCCCTCACTACTGATAAGATCCTACTACCACCAACCACACAGTAGGCAGTGCCTTCCTTTTGCTGCATGGACACCTTGAGTGTCACCAAATGGGGTGGCTCACACGATAAGAGGACACACCCCCTCTCCTGATAGCACTTCTACCTTTACCAGGGCTCAGAACAGGAATGCAGGATGTAGTCACCATGTTTGAATCCCACCGTAGCCACTTACTTTTGTGACCTTGAGCAAGACAGTTGACCTCTCGGTGCTGTAGCACCTATCAAATGAATTTGGCTAGAGGCAGCCCCCATCCCCCCACTCCCGAGATGCTTAAGCTCAGCTGTCGTATCCTGGGAAAATGCATTCCTTTACAGGGCTGTACTCTCCCAAACTGACCATCAGTGAGCGTTGACATCATTGTTGACATTTCTTTCCATGTTGGGACAGACAGACAGACAGCACAGTACAGACCACAGTTGAGCATTGTAAACATGGGAAATAAATTAGGCCCAAGATTGTGTGACTGGTAACTGACAGACTGTTCTTGTACCAGGACTCAATAAATTGGGACATCAGGACTGTGTGATGGTAACTGACAGACTGATCTTCCCTTGTCAGTCTTCACCATTCATTACTGCTAGATAAGCTGCCAGAGGCGCGCACCCATACAGGAGTTTTTTTTTTTTTTCTTTGCAGGGGGGAGTCGGCGCCAATGGCACCGCCCATGAGGCCAACGCACTGCATGGTGCACAAGGTTTGGCTTTTAGGCGCCGCAGACTCCTCCTCCACCCCAGTTCTGTTTCTCCTGCCATTGAGGTCGCACCTGTTGCGCGAGTGTATAGTGTGTATTATCTGTGTAATCTGGCCTACTCCAATATTCAGCGCTGTTCTGCCCCATCCCAGTTCTGGCTCTCCCGACACTGTTTTAAATCCTGGTAAGACCATTTCATTTATTTATGCTAACGGTCTCCCTCAGGTGGGTCTGCGGGATTGGGGGGCCCCCTGTTGCTGGATTCGAGGAAGAAGGTAGCCTCAGAGTCAGAAGGGTTGAGAGGCCGAGGTGAGGTGTGGAGGCCCCCTGCTGCTACCCTCCCGGGAGTGGGGAGAAGCCAAAGCGCTGAGCCCCGCCTCTCCTCTGATGCTTTAGGGGTGCCCTTAGCGGGCAGTGCTGAGGGTTGCCCTTCCGGAACCATGCAACCTCAGTTGCACCACAGGGGAGAGTCTCTCTTAGGGCTCATCCAGGATTTGTCTCCACATTTACAGTGCCCGCTGACTGGATCGACCCCCGGTTCCCCCCGCTTGAGAGGACCCGTTCCTGGGTCCCAGAGCCCTGGCAGAGGCTGGGTACTTTCTGTGTGGTGCCCTTCCCCAATCCCTCTGAAGACACCTCCTACCTCCCAGGCCATGTGGGTCCTATGGGTCCTTTAACCTGGGAGATGTTCAGGGCCACTGCAGCAGTCTTCCCTAGGTACGTTAGAGCTATCGACAAGCAGATCTTTCGCCCGTCTCCCCCGCCGCAGAAGGACCCCGAACACCTGTACATCCTCGACTTCCTCTTCAGAGAAACAGGAACATTCTGTCCACATTACCTCCAATGCTGATTTCACTGAATATCAGCAGTTCCTCTCGAGGCTAGTTCAGGAGCTTCATATCTCCCATGTGATAAGGAGAAATACCAAGTACCAAGGGAGATGCGCTCAGTTCTGAGCAAATTTAGTGCTCATGCCTTCCTGGCCTATTCCTTTCCAGGAAGTATCTGTCCACACCTGGCAGTCTCCAGCCACCTCACCCCCAGCCCCAGCTGACTGCAGGAGGAGGTATTGCACTCCCCGGGAGTCTCTAGGTTCTCTACCTCACCCACCTTCGGGGCTGATGGTTTTAGATACTCCCTCCGGGTTTCAGCACCTGGTGCACAACCAACCTCCGGATCCGATTCTGCCGACTTCGACTGGTGGGGAGGAAGAGTTTTCTCTTTATCTCATGTGTTACTTTGTATCGGATCACATCAGGCTCACCATGCTGCCAACAGGCACCTGTGGTCGATGTTAACACAGATGTTAGCATCTCTGCCCAATTCGGAGGAATCTAGACAAGCCATTGCCCTCTCTGTGCAAGGTCTGGGGCTTGCAAGGCACCAAGCAAGGGCACTTATAATGCCAATGAGGTGGCATCCAGACTAGCAGGGACAGCGATCTGCATCAGGCAGATGGCATGGTATAGTCTATTCAGGTTGTCACCCGTTGCCTGGCATAGGTTGATTTCCTCCACTTTCCGGGGAACCCGTCTTTCCTCCCACTGGGCAAAGAAGAGCTGACAGGAGCACCTCCCATCCCCCAGGCCACGGGGGGCACCTCGCCATCCTGACCAGCCTTAGACTGTAAGCGGTCTAGTAGGGCTATGGGGTCTCCCCCTTCTGCGCCTCACCCGCTGGAGGCTGAGGGAATCTGTTAGAAACATAGAAGTTGACGGCAGATAAGGACCGCAAGGCCCATCCAGTCTGCCCATTTCTTTTTCTACCTTATAAATGTGCCATCGGCCTTTGCTCTGTCAATGGCCTATCTATTCATACTCATCTGTATTGCTCCCTTATGCTTATCCCATGCCTGTTTGAAGCCCTGCACTGTATTCATATCCACCACTTCCTGAGGTAGGCCATTCCATGCACTCACCACCCTTTCTGTGAAAAAGAACTTCCTCACATTTCCCCTTAATCGGCCTCCCTCTAATTTCATGCTGTGTCCTCTTGTCCTGTTATTTTCTTATACTGAAACATGTTAGACTCTTTACCTTGTTAATGCCCTTAAGGTGTTTGAATGTTTCGATCATATCACCTCTCTCCCTCCTTTTTCTCTAGGATATACATATTGAGCTCCGTTAATCTGTCCTCATATGTTTTCTGATACAGTCCCTGCACCATTTTGGTTGCCCTTCTCTGGGCTGCCTCAATTTGGTTAATGTCCTTGTGAAGGTGTGCTCTCCAGTACTGCATGCAGTACGCCAGATGGGGCCTAACCAGTGTCTTGTAAAGAGGGATTATTACCTCCCTCTTACGACTTGCGATACCCCTACTAATACACCCTAACATCTACCTAGCCTTAGCTACTGCTTTAGTGGTCTGCTTGGATGATTTCAGGTAATCAATGATGATGATGATGCCCAAGTCTCTTTCTTCCCTCGTGACTGCCAGCAACTTCCCTCCCAGCCTATAGGTGGCTTCAGGGTTTCTCTTCCCTATGTGCATGATCTTGCACTTCTTTACATTAAACCCCAATTGCCACTCTTCCGACCATTTTGCTAATTTATCCAGATCTCTTCTCATTCTGACCACCCCATCTGGATCATCTACTCTGTTGCAGATCTTGGTGTCATCTGCCAACAGACAAACCTTACCCTCCAGTCCATCTGCAATGTCACTGATGAAGATATTGAAGAGGACTGACCCCAGGACTGATCCCTGAGGTACCCCACTTGTGACTTGCATCTCTTCTGACTGTATACCATTTACCACCACTCTCTGTTTTCTGCCCGTCAACCAGTTTGCCACCCAGTTGACCAAATTCTGACCCACCCCGAGCCTACCCAGCTTATTAATCAATCTTCTATGTGGAACAGTATCGAAAGCTTTGCTGAAGTCAAGGTAGATGACATCAACTGCTCCCCCTTGGTCTACCACTCCTTACCCAGTCAAAGAAATCTATGAGATTAGTTTGACAGGACCTTCCTTTTGTAAACCCATGCTATCTTGGATCCTGTGCTCCTATGGATTCCAGGTGTTGCACTATCCTTTCCTTAAGGAGTGCCTCCATAATCTTGCCCACTACTGAGGTACTGTAAGACTGACTGGTCTATAGTTCCCTGCCTCCTCCCTGCTACCACTCTTGTGGAGCGGGATCACATGAGCCCTTCTCTAGTCTTCTGGGACCTCTCCTGTGCTCAGAGACTCACTAAACAGTTCTGATAATGGCTCTGCTAGTTCCACTCTTAGCTCCTTTAGTACCCTGGGATGTATGCCATCAGGTCCCATTGCCTTGTCCTCCCTGAGCTTATCGAGCTCTTGTAGGACCCTTTCTTTTGTGAAGGGACTAGTGCTCACCCCCGTGTCCATGGTGCTGAGCTGTGGGCCCTGCTGTACCTTCTGTTCAGTAAATACTGAGCAAAAGTATCTATTTAGGATAGGTTCTTTTACATGGTCCTCCTCCTCCTCACATGCCCCCTTATCTCCTTTGATCATAGCAATACCCTCTCTGGACTTTCTCCTTTCACTAATGTATCTGTAGAAAGTCTTGTCACCTTCTTTTACTGCCTGTGCTAGTGTTTCCTCGGTTTGGGCCTTTGCCTGCCTTACTGCCTTCCCTGCTTCCCTTAGGGAAGTTTGGTATGCCTCTCTATCTTCATCCTGCTGCATTCCCATATATTTACTGAAGGCCAGCCTTTTGGCTCTGACCTTTTCTGCTACTGTTTTTGAGAACCAAAGTGGTTTCCTTCTTCTTTTGCACTTCCTTTTCTCTCTAACACAATGGGATGTTGCTTCAAGTATTGCATCCTTAATGCTTGCCCACTTTGCCTGTACCCACTCACCTGTATTTCTTTTTGCCAGGGCTAGCTTAACTCTGTTGGCCATCTTATCAAAGTCAGCTCCTCTGAAGTCCCATATTTTTGCCTTGGAATGGGATGATTTAGTTGTAGTGGCCAAACTGAACCATACCATGTGATGGTCACTGGCCCCCCAGGTGACCTTCTACCTGGAGATCTGTGATCCTTTCCCTGTTAGTCAGTACTAGATCTAGGATAGCCCTGTCTCTTGTGGGTTGTTGTACCAGTTGTTTGAGGCCCTCCCCCTGCAGGAAATCCACCATGTCTCTAGTTCTGGCAGATGTTCCTGCTGGTATTGACCAATCTGCATCTGGCATGTTAAAGTCTCCCATTATCAGAACCTCCCATTTTGCTGTCATGTTTTGCATATCTTCTAACAGTAATGCGTCTGTGTCCTCCCCCTGGTCTGGGGGCCTGTAGACAACCCCAGTTCTTATGGCTGTCCCATTTCCTGTTTCCAGGGTGACCCACAGTTCTTCTGGCTCCTTATGTGTATTCTGAATTTCTGTAGCTTTGATATTTTCATTGATATACAGGGCCACTCCACCTCCCCCCTTTTTGCAACTCTGTCTCTTCTGAACAGTACATAGCCAGGTACTGAAGTCTCCCAAGTGTGGTTACTGGTAAACCACGTCTCACTAATTGCTACTGTTTCCAGTTTAGCCTCTGTCATTATTGCCTGCAGGTCTGGGATCTTGTTTCCCAGACTGCGAGCGTTTGTGTAAATGATTTTCCATTGGCCAGATTTCAGTGTGTTAGTTGTTGGGTGAGGTCTGGCGTTTCCCCTCTGTGTCGTATGGGGAGCTGGACCTTTTTCCTTACCTGCTGATGCAAATGAACTGCAAACATGCTGAACTCCTGTTTGACCACTAGAAGAGCTGTTCTCTCAGGGTTGTGTCAAGTCCCCTGCAGGGGGCTTGGTACTTACCCAGCAGTAATGAATGGTGAAGATTGACAAGGGAAGATATGAAAATTACATACCTACCGTAATTCTTGATCTTCTCTTGTATCTTCACCATTCATCACTGATTCCTGCCCACCTTCCCCTCATGGGCCTCAGTTCTAGGGTGTCACCTCCACCCTGCTCGCCTTCCCCCTCTTTGAGGCCAGCTGGGGGCAGAGTCCCCCCTGGTACCTCAGGGCTCTCTGTTTCCTTCTCAAAAGTCACAGAGCACTCAACCTTGGAGGACGGCTAATAGGGTCTTTGCCCTGATCTTGGAGGGAACTCCCTGGGATTCTTACTAGGGTGCACTGTGGTGTCCCCCTTTTGGCCTGGGTACCCCTCTTGTTTTTCCACTTTCTTGCAGTGGGGACTGTGTCAGTGCATTTCATAGGACAGCCCATAGGCATTTTCCACCCTCTTTTCTTACTCCCAGCTCGGATGTCTCATGGTTCTCTTCTTCTGAAGTGGGGACTATGTCAGTACTCTCATGAGGGAACATGTAGGGTCCCCCCCCTCTTTTTTCTCCTCACTGACTCCCCTCTACTTTAGAGGTCAATCCAGGGGATAGCCTGTGAAGGGTCATGCTCCAGGTTTTTCAAAACGTATGTGGAGAGAGGGTAGGAAGAGAACTCAGTCTCCGCCAGTGGTATATATATATCCAAGACCATTTCAAATTTTCTCTTCTGAGCCTCAGTCCAGTGGTCCCTGAAACTGGCGGGATCCTTGCTCCCTTGTCTTCATACCTTCAGTTGTTTGATGCTCTTATAAGCCAGTGGTCTTCCAACTAACATGGCAGAGAGCCCTCCTTCCTCCTTTTCCCTTACACATATTGTCTCTTTCTCTCTTCTCTTTCTCACTTTCTGTCACTCTCTCTTCTTTCCTGTGCGACCTCCCAAGGATTGGGCCCTTTGGCCACTTAGGACAAGAAGTCCAATCCCTCAGTTCTCTTATCGGCTTATTCCTTTATCAGTTTATATCCTTTCTTTTCCTATCCCAAAGCTCTCTTGCCTCACCTTAATTTTCTCTATCTCCTTGTTTCATCCTCTCTGGCAAAACAGAACTGGGGTGGAGGAGAAGTTTACGGTGTCTAACGGCCAACCCTCATGCGCCACACAGTGAGTCGGCCTTGTGGGCGGCGCTGTTGGTGCCGACTCCCCCCTCAAAAAAAACCTCCCGTATGGGAGTGCGCCTCTGGCAGCTTACCCATCCGTAATGAATGGTGAAGATACAAGAGAAGATCAAGAATTACGGTAGGTATATAATTTTCATTTCTTGTACCAAGACTCAGTAATCTGAGACCCCAGGACTGTGTGACTGGAGACTGACAAACTGTTGTACCATGACTCAGGAAACTGGGACCCCAGGACTGTGAGACTGGAGACTACCAGACTTTACCAGGACTCAGTAAACTGGGACCCCAGGACTGTGTGACTGGAGACTGACAGACTTTACCAGGACTCAGTAAACTGGGACCCCAGGACTGTGTGACTGGAGACTGACAGACTGTTGTACCAGGACTCAGTAAACGGATCCCAGGACTGTGTGACTGGAGAATGACATACTGTACCAGGACTCAGTAAACTGGGACCCCAGGACTGTGTGACTGGAGAATGACATACTGTACCAGGACTCAGTAAACTGGGACCCCAGGACTGTGTGACTGGTGATTAACAGACTGTTGTATCAGAGATTAGTAAACTGGGACCCCAGGACTGTGTGACTGGAGAATGACATACTGTACCAGGACTCAGTAAACTGGGACCCCAGGACTGTGTGACTGGTGATTAACAGACTGTTGTATCAGAGATTAGTAAACTGGGACCCCAGGACTGTGTGACTGGAGACTGACAGACTGTTTTACTGGGACTCAGTAAACTAGGACCCCAGGACTGTGTGACTGGAGACTGACATACTGTACCAGGATTCAGTAAACTGGGACCCCAGGACTGTGTGACTGCAGACTGACAGACTGTTGTACTGGGATTCAATAAACTGGAATCCCAGGACTGTGTGACTGGAGACTGACATACTGTACCAGGATTCAGTAAACTGGGATCCCAGGACTGTGTGACTGGAGACTCACAGACTGTTGTACTGGGACTCAGTAAACTGGAATCCCAGGACTGTGTGACTGGTGACTGACAGACTTTACCAGGACTCAGTAAACTGGGACCCCAGGACTGTGTGACTGGAGACTGACAGACTGTACCAGGACTCAGTAAACTGGGACCCCAGGACTCCGTGACTGAAGACTGGCAGACTGTTATAACAGGACTCATTAAACTGAGACCCCAGTACTATGTGACTGGTGACTGACAGACTGTTGTAGCAAGACTCAATAAACTTGGACCCTGAGGCTGCATAACTGGAGTTTTTTCCCCATTCGGCCTTTCCCCCCCCACATGCCCTTGGCTTTGTCTGTTGCCATCCTGGTGGCACCAGCAAGCGCCCAGAAACATTGGCATAGGTCAGGAAAGAGCTGTCCAAGTGGCATGGGGCCCATGATTACCAACATCCATCTTTCTGACACGCCAACTTGTTTTCTGTCCATCCATCTGGTTTCCGCGCGCACCACCCACCTGCCTTGCTGAGCCGTAGAATGGTGTGGCAGCCTTACCAGCAATCGTTGTACCCTGTAGTAGGAGGATGAACCCTCCTTGGTCTGTGATGGGCTGCTCTGGATATAGAACACAGTGCCAACCTCGCCCAGTTGAGGAAGCACTGCCACTAGCAGCCCCCGTTGACCTCTAGCTGCCCAGTTGCTGAGGTCCAAGGCTCCCTTGCATTTCTTTTTGTCAGTGTTGCTTTTTGGCCCCCAAGCTGTACCCTACTCCTGCTGATCAGGTTTTGCTGTCAGCTGTTGCTGCCAGTGACCCCGCAGATCTGTCAGTCACTCACTTCCGCTGTCCTAGCCAGTGAGGATCTACATGGAGCAGGGCCTGAGGGCACTGACAACCGAATATAGACGGCTCGATGCACACCCTTCTGTCCCTGATTATTTTCCCTGAGTCCCTCCCTTCACCCTGTGGCGTGAGCGGTGCCCTCATCAGCTGTGCACATTACAGTGTCCCTGCAGTGAGAGGCAAACTCCCCGGCCTGTCTGCAGGTGGTCACTGTGTAGTCGGAACTTGCCAACCTGGCTCGAATGAGATGCTCGGCTGAGCAGCAGCTACCTCAGCCTGGCCCGTCCCCCATCCCAGAGGCAGTGTAGTGTAGTGGTTAAAGGCATTGCGCTGCAGACCTGAAGACCAGGGTTTGAATCCCATCAGCCCCCTACTTGCATACTCTTTGACCCTGAGCAAGTCACCTAACTTCCTTGTGCTCCCAGATCACCCCTGGAAACAAGCTGTGGCTTAGCGTGCCTTTCCTGGTTAAACAATCCCCCCCCCCCATCCCAGTGACCTGAGTCGTCTTCTGAACTTTGGTCACTGGCGCAGGCCGTGCGGTGCACTACCATTGGCTCATCGGGGCAGACATGGGCTGCGTTTTTGGCCAGGGCTTAATAAACTGGAACCCCAGGACTGGGGAACCAGAGCCTAATAGACAAAAGCCCTCAGATCATTTCACCGTACTGCAGACTACTGCTCGTCTTCCTTACCCAGCACCTGGCTGTCAGGTGGGGGCACAGTAATAAAATGTGCTGGGCTGCTAAATTTCGCTGACTCCAGTTCATCAATAATCAGATTTTGAGCCTCAGGGACTGCACTGCTCTGCGACAGATTCCTACAGCAGCCGTATTTACTTGGCTAAAGCTTCTTAACTGGCCCAGAACCAGCTTCTGGAGCAATGTTTTCGCTGCCTCCCAAGGGACTGAAGCTGCCGAGTCAGCATGCAGCACTCTGAGTGACGAAGCGCGAGGCGAAGCTGCTGCTACCTGTGCTAAGCTCACACAGCATACCTCACCATCTTTGATTCTGGCTCTCACAGCCATTAAAACTCCTGATAACCAGTTACTACTGATGTGCATATAAAATGAGGCAACACTGAGGTACAGAGGATTAACTACGGTAACAGAGGATTAACTACGGTACCCTTGGGGTGACCTCTTACATGTGGGATGAGGGAGAGGTGGGTTATGCAGCCAGTTTGACTGTCCCTTATTTTAACCTTTTACATGTGGCATTAAGGAGAGGTGGATTATGTAGCCAGTTTGACTGCCCCCTATTTTAACCCTTTACATTTGGGATGAGGGATAGGTGGGTTATTTATCCAGATTTGACTATCCCTTATTCTAACCCATTACATGTGGGCTGAGGAAGAGGTGCATTATGTAGCCGGGTTTGACTGCCCCTTATTTTAACCCCTTACATGTGGGCTGAGGGAGAGGTGCATTATGTAGCCGGGTCTGACTGCCCCTTATTTTAACCCTTTATATGTGGGCTGAGGGAGAGGTGCATTATGTAGCTGGGTTTGATTGTCCCTTATTTAACCCCTTAAATGTGGGCTGAGGGAGAGGTTGGTTATGTAGCCAGGTTTGACTGTCCCTTATTTAACCCCTTACATGTGGGCTGAGGGAGAGGTGGGTTATGTAGCCGGGTTTGACTGTCCCTTATTTTAACCCCTTACATATGGGCTGACGGAGAGGTGGGTTATGTAGCTGGGTTTGACTGTCCCTTATTTAACCCCTTACATGTGGGCTGAGGGAGAGGTGGGTTATGTAGCTGGGTTTGACTGTCCCTTATTTTAACCCCTTACATATGGGCTGACGGAGAGGTGGGTTATGTAGCTGGGTTTGACTGTCCCTTATTTAACCCCTTACATGTGGGCTGAGGGAGAGGTGGGTTATGTAGCCGGGTTTAACTGTCCCTTCTTTAACCCCTTACATGTGGGCTGAGGGAGAGGTGGGTTACTGTCCCTTATTTTAAGCCCTTACACGTGGGCTGAGGGAGAGGTGGGTTATGTAGCCGGGTTTGACTGTCCCTTATTTTAACCCCTTACTTCTAGGCTGGGAGAGAGGTGGGTTATGTAGCTGGGTTTGACTGTCCCTTCTTTAACCCCTTACATGTGGGCTGAGGGAGAGGTGGGTTACTGTCCCTTATTTTAACCCCTTACATGTGGGCTGAGGGAGAGGTGGGCTATGTAGCCGGGTTTGACTGTCCCTTATTTTAACCCCTTACTTCTAGGCTGGGAGAGAGGTGGGTTATGTAGCCGGGTTTGACTGTCCCTTATTTTAACCCCTTACTTCTAGGCTGGGAGAGAGGTGGGTTATGTAGCCGGGTTTGACTGTCCCTTATTTTAACCCCTTACTTCTAGGCTGGGAGAGAGGTGGGTTATGTAGCCAGGTTTGACTGTCCCTTATTTAACCCCTTACATGTGGGCTGAGGGAGAGGTGGGTTACTGTCCCTTATTTTAACCCCCTTACTTCTAGGCTGGGAGAGAGGTGGGTTATGTAGCCAGGTTTGACTGTCCCTTATATTTATCCCCTCATAGTGAGGCTGCTGCCTTCCCCCCCACAAGACCAGACTTGGGTGCACAACCTCGTTATAAGACCAAGTTTAAAATAACTATTTGGCTCCCTGTCAAGGAGCACAGAGCGGGTGAATCTCTGTTTCTGTTATTTCATTAAGGAGTTAAGCAAGGTTGTATCCTAGCACCATTATTATGTAATTTATTTATAAATGATCTGCCGGAGTAATTTGTAGAAATTAATACACATTCTCCAACAGTTAATGGAATGTCTGTCCCCTTACTGCTTTAAGCAGATGATTTAGTCCTAATTTCAATCTCGCCTATTGATTTAAAAAAATATCTACGGGTGTTACAAGAATATTCTAAAAATAATCAAATGGTAGTTAACATTTCTAAAACAAAAAACATGATTATTGGTAAATGAACAAACAAGAGATCCTGGAATATAGATAATAATATTATTGAAGGAGTAAAGTCATTTTGCTATTTAAGATACTATTTTCGTATAATACTAAAATTAATACCCACTTAATACATGTTGAAAGAAAAATTATACAATCTAAAAATGTTCTCTTGAGGTTTAATTCCCAATACAGAGGGTCTTCTGTATTACCCATGTTAAGAGCTATTGAAGCAAAAATTTCCCCAGTTGTGTTGTATGGAAGTGAAGTTTGGTATACAAAAAAATCTGAAACCTTGAGAGACATTTTTCATATTTGTACAGAATTGTATTACAAGTTCCAAAAAATATATCGGACAGTATTATAAGATCAGAACTGGGAAGAATTCAAATAGATTATCTTGCAAGGGCAGCTAAAGTCACGTATTGGATTAAATTATTAGGTCAAACTGATTTCAAATTGACAACCGTGGTCTTAAGAGAAAACTGGAGTGGTGTAACGAGGGATTTATTTCGGTTTGGCTTGTTGATCTTCTAGATGTTCTACGTAAAACAAATGCCATACAGCTTTGGAATGATTCTCTAAGAGGCATAAAAATCTCACAAGAATATGCAAAACTTGTGAAAAATAAATGTAACCCCTAGGTGGCACTATCCCAAGGCTACTACCCCTGCCTGCTTGGCTAGTAGCAGGTTAAGGGGCCTGAGTTCTGTAACGGGTGCCTCGGGGTTGGTAGTGGTCAAGCGAACCTGGGCACAGCCCTCCGCGACACTGTAACCCCCCCTTCCTTACTAGTGGCCGGAACAATACGCAATAATCACTTTCACAATACCCCTGATACACCACATGAGTACCCACACTGTTTGCACTTACCACCAGGGCTTTCCTCTGGCCTGGTCCTGGGGACCCCCTGTAAAACAAGGTTCTACACAGCAAATAACAGCAGTACAGTACTCTTGCACAAACTGGAACCACAGTCAGGGTAAACGCAAAAAAGAGATCTGATTTATTTGAGGCTTGAACGAGGGTGGGCCGTAATCAGGTTAATTTGCTTAAAGGCTGTATCACTCAAACACTTATGCATGCACTTCAGGGTCCATAAACAGTCACACACTCTGGGTACCCAGATGGAGAATGGTGGGCTAGCTAGGAACATTGCAGCTGGTTGGGGCCCTGTGATGGAAGAAAACAACATGCACAATACACACTATTTGTAATCCAGAGCCGGAGGGCTCAGTTTGTGAAAAGAAAACAACAAGACAATCAGATGACACACTTTTAGATTAGGCTGTTGTTGCAGGGAGCTACCCTGATGATTATTCACGATACCCAAGATGGGACACAGGCTGGATGAAAATCGAGACAGCAGGTGGTTAATCTGGAGTGCCAGGAGAAGCAGGGCCCACACAAATCGCAGAGGTGTCGTTCCTGTTCAAGTGTGGAGTAGGGGGCTGATCCCCAGGCAGGTATCTCGTCAGTGGCTTTCTCTGTGCAGTGGGTAGTCTGGCTGGGCCAGTCTGGCAAGGCCCAGACCGCATGGAGACAAATTCGGATACAGTCCATTTTGGGCTGGATACAGCTTCCAGCAAGCAGAACACAGTTCACACAGTGGGGGACCAAATCATGACCCACTTTCCATACGCAGCACATTTACATGTAAGGAAATTCTACTGTACCAAGCAAACCGCTTTCTGGTCATGATCGCAGAGTCTCTGCACAAATCGGGAATTTAAAAGCAGCTGGAAATACTGACAGGCCGATCACATTCAAAAAAATCTTCAGTCTTCTTCAGGTATGAGCCTGGTAAAAAATCAGTGGCTTACTTCATTCTCACAAACTTGGATTTAGTCCAAAATAATTCTCTTCTCTCCCTCTCAGGGGCAGCAGGCTGTCATGCGGCCAAAACTCAGCCCTTTCACAGTTCTCCCATGCAAAACTACATAGAACTCTTGCCCAAATTACTTGAGCTATTCTCATCTCACTTCCAAGCTCAGAACTGACTGAAACTGCAGGCAGCTTGGGGATTTCCCTCACACCCAAAAAGATTCGGTTGGCTGATCTGTCTGTCAGTCACAACAAAAGCTTCCCCTTCAGGTGCAAAAAGGCGCCAAAAGCCCAAAACTACAATTCCTACAGATTTTGACTCCAGACAGCTCCTGTAGTCCGGCTCCGTTTTAGGTCCTGCCAGACTGATGGATCCAATTTAGCAGTTCCGGGCCAAAATGGGTGGGGATAAACAAAACAGTCCTTGCTGCAAAGAAGGCAGGTTAGACAAACTACATTATTATTACTACTCTAATGAATGATCAGCAAACAGTTACATCTATTAACAGGGCTCCCTCCGCGAAATTAGCGATGGCAGAAACGGAGCGATTACCTGGCAGCCCGGGTGGGACTCAAGCATGACAACACTCAGCCCCCTCTCAGATTAATTATTACTGCAATCTAGGCAGCTCTTAAAGCAACAGTACATAGAGGCTACACAGGCAGTCTTTGGCAATAACGATTAACTGCTAAATGCAGGACACCAGCCTGGCAGCTAGCATTTAGGCAAGCTCATGGAAGACATTTCGGGAACCTCCATTTCTCAAAATTACATTAATGTTTTTCATTAAATAAAATAAATTGTGTATTAGAATCCTATTTAATGATCATCAATGATAGCAAAGAAAGTCACATTTTTACGAAATTCCGATTGGAATTATATCCTCCTAAATATTTGAATTTTACTTTTGCAAAGAATAAAGATCAAATGGGTGATCTTTGTTGCGACTGTGGCTCTGAAGAATATGAGACACGAGTGCATATTATGTTATATTGCCCTAAGTTTAGGGACTTCTCTAATCAGATAACATTTCAATTCACATTACCTGAAGACTTCACAAGAGAAAGAACTACTGAGACTTGTAATGCATCCTCAAAGTCAAGATGATGTTAGGAGAATGATAGTGCAATTAAAAAGGATATTAATATACTTCTTAAACAGAATAATATGGTAAAGTAATCGACTTAAAGTCCACTTTTCACAAGTAAATGAGTCTAGTAGGATGTATTTATTCAGGATTCTCCTGTTAACTAGAGTGGTATAAGACTGTCTAGATAGTGCAATATTGGTTTAACTGTGTAACGCATGTGAATGTGAAAGTTATGGTGATATATGTTATGAGACTTTTTGTATTTGACACCTTTGATGTGCAACTTTTTTTTTTTCCCCCCTTACTTGCTCCTCTGGCCTGCCTCTCCTTCCGGCTGCTGAAGGACACCCCGACCCCGCCTGGCCCCTCTTCCCTCAACCTCACATCGCAGCCATCCAGGGGTGGCTGGTGTATCCCTCTACTGGATGGGTGGTCTCCTCCGAGGGGAAGGCGCCAGGAGGGGCAGCCAGCGCGCCCTACGATCAGTCCCCGGGTGCTGCTGAGGTGGATTCCAGGGCGTCAGGGCACTCGAGTCTGCAGGAGCTGACAGCCATCACCCGGCTGACCAGGGAGCCAAGTTTCTACTTTTTTCCCCAGGGGCATGGTGTGCCAGAGCGTCTAGGCGAATGCCAACGTCCACCACGCCCTGTGTACAGTGGGGCTTGCTTAGACTGTCACCCTCCCAGCCTCCACCAGGAGGCGGCAGACAGTGAGCTGCGTCCCCTCCCTCCCCAAGAAGGCGAGCAGTGGTGGGGCCTCAGCCTTCTCCCTCTGGCTAGCTGTCCAGTGACCCAGTCTGTTCCCGAACCTGCGGTGCCGCGCGGCAGAAATCCAACCGCTCGCGCCTGGCGAGCCAGCGATGTGCAACTTTTTGATGTACTATTTTAAATATGTTTTTAGAATTTGTAAAGGTTTAACAAGCCGAACAATAAAATGTACTGTTTAATTGATTTCTGTGAGAGGTCAGCCACTTCTCTCAATGCTGTCGGAATTTATTCTGGTAGCTTGGGCCCCAACACCATAGCTCTGTGTGACTGGCTACCCTCCGGTAGACGAAGTAAAGGTCCCCATGGTATGGACAGGATCATCAAGGGATTTTCAATTCCTGCACAGCTTGCAGCCTTCCACACAGGAGGTGTATTGAGTCCCTTGGTCCAGTTGAGTTGCACAGCCAGGATCCCTGTTGGAAGACGCTACCGCCTGGATGTAACATCTAACCAAGGCCGGTCATGAGTACAAAATCTAGATGCACAGTCCTACAACTGGAATAGCTAGTTATGGTGATAAATAGATTCTTGCACAAATTCAGTATACTCCCAGTTATATACGTGACACCCTGCTGAGACATGTCCTCCCAGTGCCCAAGCTGGCACAAGCCATCTCACTCAAAATCACCCCTGACCCATCCAGGGCTCTGCTTATCCTAATTGTTGCTTATGTACCCCCCCCCGGGAACCAAACTCTAGCCATTCTCTCGCTCACTGACTACCTCGCCAGCCTACCTCAGAAAACTGAGCAGATCCTAATCGGGGACTTAAACATCAACTGACTTGCCAGCTCTGCATCTCAAACCAGAGACACCTTCAGTGCCCTCGATATATCCCAACTTGTCACCCAGGTGCAATCCTACTAATGGAGCTAGCACCGTCTTAGACATTATTCTAACCTATCGACCCCATAAAGTCCTGGATATCAATGTCCTCCCAAAATTACTAAGTAACCACTCCTGGTCCTCTTCACATGGTCGGCCACCACCCACAAACCAGTACCCAGGACAACCCTCCATCGGCGCCTTCGCTGCGGCAGCCTTAACAAGCTCAAGCTGTACCTCTCCCAGTTGGACTGGTCACCCAACAACCTCACACCTAGCATTGACCTTGCACTTGACTTCTTCACCAGCTCGTTTAATAAAGCCTGTGATCGCCCCAGCAGCCTTAATAAGCTCAAGTTTACCTCTTCCAGTTGGACTGGTCACCCATCAACCTCACACCTAGCATTGACCTTGCACTTGACTTCTTCACCAGCTCGTTTAATAAAGCCTGTGATCGCCCCAGCAGCCTTAACAAGCTCAAGTTTACCTCTCCCAGTTGGACTGGTCACCCATCAACCTCACACCTAGCATTGACCTTGCACTTGACTTCTTCACCAGCTCATTTAATAAAGCCTGTGATCTTTATGTACCCCTTTCCAAAACACATACTAGGAAATAGAATGCCTCCCTCCAAAATCCTGACTCCCTTCAAGCCTTCCTCCAGTCATATTTCACCCAGATTGAACAATGGTTCACAGGCCATAGGCTGGTCGTCAACCTGAAAAAAACTAAAGCTATACTTTTCGCTCATCACCAGAGCGAGGTCAGAAACTCGGCTCTCCAGATACTTCCTATTACGCAGCACCCGCTTGAACAAGTGTCCTCCTATAGATATCTGGGCATCACCTTTGACTCAGCCCTCATCTTCCACTCTCACATTAGCTCCCTCTCCTCCTCCACAAACTCACAAATTGGCCTACTTTACCATCATAGGGACTGCCTCCCCCCGAGGCACTTCGGCTGGCCATCACCTCCTCAGTTCTATCGCTTGTGGACTATGGCTTCCTGATTTATGCTGCCGCTGACAAGAGTGCACTTAAAAAAAAAAAAAAACTGACCATCAACAAGGTCTGCAGGCTTCTGACCGGGGCGGGCAGGCTCACACACACCTGCACACTCTACACCACCGCCAATGTGCTCAACTTTGAGGAGAGACTCCACTACCAAACAGGTCTTCTGACTAAAACAACTCTCCTTGGCCTCTCACCCGCCCCCCCCCCAGTTGACCTCCTCCCTCCAACTTGCCACCACCACCATCCACACACGCTGGTCTGGTAAGGACACCCTCCTGGTGCCTAGAGCCAGGACGTCACTTGCACAGAGGTCTTTCTACTACAGGGCCCCATCCTGGTACAACTCCCTCCCAGTCACCATTGCCAACATCCCCAAAATTGGACCTTTCAAAATCACTCTAAGAAACCACCTTTTCACCTCACAGTTCTGTAGGTGTGAATAACCTGGCCCTGCTATCGTAAATATTTGCCCGATATTGGGTTAAATCTCATCTGGTGGCCAAGACCCTCTTGACAGTGTCCCCTGGACAGCGAATCCTTTGTCTGTCCAATTAACCTCTCACAGGTCACGGTTGGACAAAGCAGCTAGCTCACATCCTCTCTTACAATGCCCCAGTACTGCTACACTCCAAATCACTACAGTTAATAACCGTCAGGTTGCACCACTGCCTAGGTACCGGTTTGTATAGGCCTATGATAGTGACTCTTGTATTGATTCGCTGTCCTTACAACTTATCTTGCAAACTTTCTGTACTGGCTTGGCGTAAGATCCGACAATAGTAAATCTACTATATTCTCCAACCTGCCACTGTAAACATGCGTACTCTATCTTTGTAACTGCCTGTGCAAACATGCTATGGAACATACCATGTAGCAATATAAACATTGATGTAACTATGTTTGCACTGTGTCTTGAAACTCTCTGTTTGCCCTCAACTTGTACTTGTTGCTGTTCCTGCAGTAACTAGCAATGTTATGCCCCTGCTGTATCTTGCAATGTTATGTCGTCATTAGAACTTGTAACTCTAGATGTCTCTGTCTCTGCCTTACGAGGAGCCTTTAGAAACGGGTCTTTGACTCAAAAGATTGTAATTCCGATTTTGTTATAAAATAAATAAATAAATAAAGTACATAGAAACACAAACAATGACAGCATAAAAAGATTAAAAGTCCATCTAGTCTGCCCAAGGAAAATTTGTATCTGTTCTCTTTTGGCCTTTAGCCAGGTAGGGAAACTACCCAGTGTTCTGACCCCCCCCCTTCCACTGCCACCTCCTCGCAACTTTCCCTGCCACCACATTGGGACTACCAGCCCCTTAAATCTGTTCCAGTATTCCTTGAACTCCATTATAGACCACGCTGCCACCACCTCCTTCAGCAACCTGTTCCATTGTTTAACCACCCTTTCAGTAAAGAAGAATTTTCTAATCTCTTTTAAATTCCACCCCCCACACACACACACCATGACCTCTCGTCACTGTGTAGTCATTCCTGGTAAATAGGTCCCACTGTCTGTCTTCTTTATCCCCCTCATGAATTTGTAGGTCTCGTTCATATTCCCCTCTCACTCTAGAGTGTACATGTACAGGTCTTCCAGCTTCTCCTTGTAGGATTTGTTCTGCGGTCCGTAGATCATTGTGGCGGCTCCGTATTGCATCGCCATGAGCCTGACCCCGTCCTTTCTCAGATACAGACTTCAGAACTGAGCACAATGTTTAGCAGAGCAGCCTCAGGGTATTAAAGTACCCACGCGACAAACTAGAAGCTGTCATTTGCATATACTGTGTTTCTGGGATCTCTAACCTCAGCCAGTCTGCATCAGTACCATGCCACTTTGCCCGCCACTTCGCCCTGGGGTTGCAACCTGCCTCTGCTCTATGCACACTTTCTATACTGTGGGAGCTGTTGGTATGGACTTTGACAGATTCTTGTGCACTATTGGGAAGGGTTGTGGGATAATGTGTATGTTGGAGGGTGAAGGGATTTCATGCTTTACATGTCGATCACTGCTGTATCTTAACCCTTTCCTCCCCCAGAGCGTGCTCCTTTTTGCCCCAATAAAGCCCTTCCCTGTGGTGTATACCATATTTCTGACTCTAGTACCATTACTGCGTTCTTTTTGTAACTTTATCTTTATTCATTTAATCAAATTAACATACAGCGGTTATTAATGCTTCGTTCAGAGTAAAGTCTCATTAGAGAAGCAATTCCACAATAGTAATTCTCGTTTCCTCTTCCTGTGTTACAGCATACAAAGGCATCCCCTATTAAGCCTGAGTTTCCAACAATAGTTAACTTAAATTGGCCATTGCAGCGTGACCGTGAACGACATGCAATGATTAAGTCCATTAAGAGGGTCTTTTGATAAAGGGCTTTGTGACCTATGAGTCCATGAACCTAAAAAAATAAACAAACATGTTAGGAAATTCCTTGCTTTATAAAAGGACAGTTTTCCATAAAGCCTGTCTTGTGCTTTCCCACAAATTGAAGTGCTACAGTTATCCTCTGCAGTATAGCACTCTAGTACTATAAGCTGTAACTTAGTTAATGAAACCCTATAGTTAACATCTTCATGATGCTGCAATTGCTTATGAATAAAGTTACTGGCATAATAGCAACAAGAAACATGAGTGCTAGGATGCGGAACAGTTAAACGGAGCCAAACTATAAAAATCAGGGGGCAGCAGCTCAGTTTTATGTTTCAAATTTGACCGAGCATTGGTGCTGTCAGCAAGAACAAAAGAGTTGATTTTAGCTAGTATACATCCCGTAATTTGTAGCTCAAGCAGTACATTAGTTGGCAAAAAAATTCAGCATTACAGTTTTTTTTTTAGCAAAAACATATTTCTGACATCCTAAGATTCATGCTCAGTATACTTTTAGTTTTCTTGGATATTGTTAAAACAGCTTTCACAGCTAATTTGGTAATTAATGACTCATGTCATTAAATATGGCCGCCTCTGGCAATTTAAAAAAAGTCTCTTCCGCTGAGGCTACTTGTTGAATGTATATACCACATGCATACTGTGGATGTATTGGGATGGTGCTGTCACAGGTTTCTGATGGTAAACAGCACAACACTGTACCAAGAGATTTAATTTTTTCATGGCGGACACGGGAGTGGGAACTTTTAAAAACTTCACAGTCTCATATCTTGGTTCAGGAATGAAAGAAAATGAAAAGAAAAAGGTGTATCTTGATATTTTTGCTAGACGAACATTACAACTGGGAAAAAAACATGTATGTTTACTAACAAATACTGTTACTTTAAGAGGACATACCTCAGAGTGCCCAAAAAGCTACATGTTGGAACCCAGCAACAGTTTAAAACCCCAGGTGCTGCACTGACCAGCTTCATACCAGGAGAAGTAGAGACTGTCCGTCACACATTCAGCCATGCGATCATTGCCATCTTGTAGATGCCAAGGTCACAAGAAAGGTATGCACCACTAAGCAACCATGAAGTTTACAAATCAGAAAACTGTCAGTACAGAACTGCCATGCCAGTATGCCTCTTAGTAAAATCAGGCACTTTCTGATCTAGGGTAATAGGCCACCAGTCAAGCACATTATAAAAGTTAAGAACATTTTAAAGTCATACAGTCACTTTTTTTGGATCGTATGTCTCTTCTTCTTCTTTTTCTTCTTCCTCTTTATTGATGGCTGCTGCTCCCCTGGCAAAGTCCAAATGGAGAGCTTCCAGTTTTTTTCCCTGCTTCGCATGGGTCTCCATGGAGAAATACTTTCCCAGCATAGGCGATCGATTTACAGGTGAGCTGGTAACTGCAATGAGTGGGAGATTCTTAGCCCCTCAAGCCAGTATGTACCCCATCGATCCCCCCCCTTTCCCAATGGTGCTGATGGGTGGCATAGCTTAGGTCTGGGAAGCAGTGGCTAGATGTGCTGTCCCCTAGTTGTAGAGTCCCCAGTGCCTTAACGTTTTGCACAATGGTGTCCCTTATGTGGATCTTGGCCGTCACTGACATCATTGTTTAGGGGAGCTCAGGGTTGTTTGGGCATCATCTCGGGGCGATTAGATAAGCCTGCTGGAGGAGAGAATCAGCATTGAGTTGCAGTAAGTCCTATAAAGGGAAACTATCGACCTCCTTAGGTTTCTAAGTATTTCTAGTTTAACAAATGCATGCTATGGTTTGTCATGTTCTATACAGATTGCTGATGTGACTTGTAGTTTGATTATGATTCCTTTTTTCCTTTTAAAAGTGAAAAACTGACCTCCCACCATGCTGGTGTTACCACACAAAATCGTGTTTGTTTACAGTCCTTGATCAACTCTCACTGCATCTTTCCTGCACTTGGAAACACCCCCAACACAGTCTAGTAGTGCAGGGGAAAGTGAGGAAACTATTGCATCATGAGTGACTGCACTGTTTAAGGGTGTTCCGCATGCTCAAGACATATGCAATCAGAGTAGATCGAGGATTTGAAACAAAATCCCTTATGGTTCACGATAAACACAGCTGCAGAGTCAGGCCATACAAAAGTGACGGTACTGGACTTTAGCAGGGCTGACTTAGTCAAAATGGGAGAGTGCCTCAGCAAAGCACTAGCGAATAGGCAAGAAGGAGGGGTGTAGAAACAATGGGGAAACATCAAAACTGACATCACAGAGGCAACAAACCTTTGTGTGAAGCAAATAAACAAATCAAACTGAAAGAAAAAGCCACTATGGTTCTCAAAAGAGGTGGTGGGGAAGGTTAGGGAGAAAAAGACAGCATTTAGGAAGCATAAGGAAACACAGAAGGAGCAGAACAGAGAACTGTACCAATGAAAGCAGAAAGAAGCAGGGAAGGCAGTCAGAATAGCAAAGGTCCAAACCAAGGAAAAGATAGCCAATTCGGTTAAGAAGGGGGATAAAACCTTTTATAGATACATTAGGGAGTGAAGAAAGACCAAGGGAGGAATAGTGAGGCTTAATAAAAGGGAAGGTGGGTGGGCAGAGAGGGACAGTGAAAAAGCAGGGATACTGAATGAATACTTCTGCTCAGTATTCACAAAAGAAGAGGAGGGAGAGGTACCTAAATCAATCAATAGAAGCACTCTGGGTAGGGGGGTCGATATCAGTTCTTTCACAAAAGAGAGGGTTCTGAAAGAACTCCTAAAACTGAAGGTGGACAAAGCAATGGGGCCTGACAGGATTCACCCCAGCATTCTAAAAGAACTAAGGAGAGACCTAGTGACACCACTGACTACCCTTTTTAACAAACCATGGGAGGATGGGGTGGTACCTGAGGACTGAAGGAGGGCAGATGTGATTCCCTTTCACAAAAGTGGAAGCAAGACAAAGGCAGGAAACTACAGACCTGTTAGCTTGACTTCAGTGGTAGGGAAAATGATGGAACCACTTCTGAAGGAAAGAATTGTTGAGTACCTAGAGGCCAACGAGGCACAGGACCCAAAGCAGCATGAATTCACAGCGCAAAGGTCATGTCAGAGGAGTCTAATAGATTTCTTTGACTGGGTGACCAAAATAGTTGACCGGGGAGGGGATTTGGACATGGCCTACCTAGACTTTAGCAAGGCATTTGACACAGTCCCACACAAAAGATTAATAAACATATTAGCCAGCCTGGGATGGGTCCCAGGGTGGTAGTCTGAATAAAACATTGGCTGGACAACAGGACCTGAGGAGGTAATAGTAAGCAGTCCCTCTGAAGAAATAGGAGTTACAAGCGAGGTACCTGCTGGGGTTCAGTGGGTCCGGTCCTTTTTAATGTCTTTATAAGTGACATTGCAGAGGGACTGGAAGGAAAAGTATGCTTCTTTGCAGATGACACAAAGATCTGCAACAGGGTTGATGATACTGGGGTGGAAAGGATGAGAAGGACTTGCAAGGTTGGAGGAATCGCCAAAAGTATAGCAGCTTAGATTCAGTGCAAAGAAGTGCAAAGTAATGCACCTGGGAAACAAAAACCCAGGGGAAGAGTACACGGGGGGGGTATTAACAACAAAAAAAATGGAAAGGGATATGGGGGTAGTCATATCAGGTGACCTAAAGGTAAGCAAGCAATGTGAGAAGGTGGTAAGAAGGGCTGGAGGAATACTGGGATGTATAGGGAGAGACACCACCAGTAGAAAACGGGAAGCTGTTATCCCTCTGTACAGACAGTTGGTGAGACCCCATCTGGAGCACTGCATGCAGTTCTGGAGACCCCCATCTCTGCAAGGACATAGACAGGATGGAGGCAGTCCAGAGTAGAGCAACTAAAATGGTGCAGGGTCTGCAACAGAAGTCATACGAAGAGAGAGACTAAAGGAGCTTAAGACTTAAGGAGCTCAGCTTCCCTTCCCACCAGCACTGGAGTTCCGCAGGGATCAATCCTTGGCCCCCTTCTTTTCTCCATGTTTATCAGTGCTTTACCAGTATATAGCCTAAACTACAACATTCTCCTCTATGCGGACGACCTAGTCCTATACCACAGCAACAAGTTCCTAGAAGCCATCTCCTCCACTCTCACCGACAGCTATGCAGCGACTGTTCACTGGTTCACATCCAGAAAACTCCTTGTAAACGGGAACAAGATGAAGACCATGCTCTTCGGATCAAAGCCTTTCCTAAACAAGTCAGCTAAGTTAAACTCCTCCCTCACCGTATATACACCTGCCGGACTTCCAGTGGAACAGGTCAACTCTTTCAAATATCTTGGTGTTACCCTCAACCCATCGCTCACCTATAATGATCACATAACCCTGACTATCAATAGCATAAACCTGAAGCTAGGAGCAGCATACCGAGCAAACCACCTGCTATCATCTGAAGCTCGTCTCGCCATTGCACAGGGAAACCTCCTTCCACTCCTTGACTACTGCTCCCACATCTACTCCCAAGTGTCCATAAAGCAGCACTCCCACCTCAACATGACATGCAATGCCATCTGTCGCTTTGCTCTCAAAGCTCCCTCCTTAACTCATCACTGTACACTCTACCAGTCCCTTGGTTGGCTCCCTCTCCAGGCACGCTTTGACTATACCACAGGCTACCTAGTTGACAATGCCCTCAGAAGTAACCAGCTGTCCCCATATGCCCCGCCCCCCCCACTCATACACAGAGCATCCACAAGGCTGCTTAGGGCATCCTTCATCCAATCCTTGGAAGTTCCCCGTGTCTCTACAGTAATGGGCAGTAAGGCCTTCTCTGTCTCTGCCCCCTCCCTCTGGAATTGTTTTCCCGTGCCCGTTCGTACATCTACATCCCATGCGTCATTCAAATCTAACCTAAAGGCCTGGTTAATGATGGCCTCCACCTGCAAATGAACACAGGGCAGCGCAGGAGACCAAAAGCCACCATAATCCTACCATGGTGAGGCGCTTTCTGCCCATCCTACTCTCCCCCCACACCTCTATCCTAAAGCACTAACCCACTCACTTGACTCTTCATACTGCCTCTCAAACCTACCTGTGAGACCTCCTCCCACATCTCTGTACCTGGTCCAGGCCATGGCTCAAGGTTACACCAAGACTTAGTGGGGCATAACACTAATTACCCTGCTCTCCAGTTTACTCAGACTGTGCTCCCTCAGTGCCTAGACTCAGCGCACTGTCTGGAAGCCATGCCCTAATTTTACCACAAGCTCTCAGGTCAACCTGCTCTCTTTCTCAGGACAGGCGTGTTACCTAGACTAGATATTTATAAGTCTGTTATGTTAAACTACTCCTTGCGAATCTGTAACTTTTCTCCCATTGTACTGCTCCTGGCATCCCTATGGTACCTCACTTACCATTCTTTGTTTGCCACAAGTAAGCTTTTGTCTATTGTTATCTACTGATGCTTGTATAGTATATGTAAATTGTAAATTATATCTACTGCTTGTATCCATGTACCGCCAACTTGTGACCCAGGTTGTGACTGAAAATGGTCCTCTGGATCAGCACACCTACCTGGTTACCAAAAACGTAAATAAATAAAGATGTATACCCTTGAGGAAAGGAGGAAGGGGGACATGATAGAAACGTTCAAGTACCTCAGAGGAAATAAACAAAGTCCAAGAGGGTAGTATCTTTCAGAAAAAGAGATGTGCAAGAACAAGGGGACACAATTTGAAGATAGAGGGTGGATGGCTCAGGGGCAATTTGAGGAAATATTTTTCACAGAGAGGGTGGTGTACGCATGGAATGGCCTTCCTGAGGAGGTCGTGGGGTCAAAACAGTGGCGGAATTCAAGAATGCATGGGACAGACATAAGGCAATTCTGGTGGGGGGGGTAGGAAGAAGTAGGCTGTTGGTTAACTAGGATCTGTAGCTTATCCAATAGGTAGGGAAATGGGCAGACTAGGTGGGCCAAGCGGTCCTTATCTGCCGTCAAAGTCTATGTTTCTATGTAAAACAAGGTTGGCTATATTAACATGCATTTCAGTTCCACTAAGACAAGGAGCAGGTAAAACAACCAGCAACATCAATGAATTTTAGAAAAGACAAGCAGTCATAAAATGTGCAGTTTCAAGTAGAATTAATATGATGCAGAAAGGGCCGACAGTGTCTCTTTAAGAGCCATTTCATAAAGTCCAACATTTCCAAACTCTCCACTACCTCTGGAATTCCCAGGAAGAGAAGGGTTGGTGATCCAGTGACATTTTCCAAACAGTCGAGAGTCTAGCTCTCAAGAGATTATTTTCCTTCACAGCTCCAGTGACTATTGTCTCAGTTTTTTTGAAAGATGTAGAAAAATGTTTTTGTTCAACTTCCAGTGGTTCTATCTTGGCTTCAGCTCGTGACAATCGACTTTTTTGTCAAGTTGGCAAACTGCTTCAAGCATGGCCTTGACCATGCTTTCCAAGTCCCCACCTCTGCCTGTGGTTTGATCATCTTTGCCGGAAACCGCTGCTGATGCTGAAGATTTCCCTTTCTCACTCTCTTTTGGAGCATCCGTTTTTGGTCTTCCCATTGTGGAGAGTAGTTGAGATTGAACCAAAATGTGCACAAAAAAGAGTGCTACAGTAGCTGTCTTAAATTTAATGTTCGGTGTTGTAAAACAGATATTTATTTAAAACTATTAGCGTATGAGGTGGAGCTGAGAAAAAAAAATGTCCACACGTGTCGGCTGCTAGTTCTGCCCCCCACCATTACTGTATTGTGTTATGTTTATTGTATTGTGTTCTATTTATTGTATTGTGTTATTTTATATTGTGTTCTATTTATTGTATTGTGTTTTTTTTGTGTTGTGTTCTATTTATTGTAATTTTTTGTATTGTGTTCTGTATATTATATTGTGTTATTTTTTTGTATTGTGTTCTATTTATTGTATTATTTTTTTTGTATTGTGTTCTATTTATTGTATTGTGTTATATTTACTGTGCTGCATGCTCTTTCAGGTACTAAGGCCGGATTGTGTTATACTTACTGTATTGTGTGCTACTTGTTGGTTATGAGAGGGCATCATGTTATATTTGTGTTACATTTTCTGTATTGTGTTATATTGTATTACGTTGTAGTTACTATATTGTATGCCATTGGTTATTGGTTACTAGGAGATATTGTGTTATACTTACTTTACTGCATGCTACTTATTACTAGTTATGGTTCCATGTCACCGCAGCGACAGAAAATTCGCCGACCGTCACTACAGTGATGACAGAAAGCTGCCAATTGACACTGTGCCCTCGCAGTACAAAAGTGTTTTTTTTGAAGGGGGCATCGCCCCCCGCAGCCCCCGCACTTTAGATAACCAACTCCGAGTCTGAGTTGGTTCGAGGGAGGGCGTGAACTTCCTAGAAACAGCTGGGTCGGGAAACCAACAGACCATCACAGCAAATTGTCGATTTTGTCACTGTGATGGTATTCACTGTGTACCCATCGCTGTGGGAACGGTATACCACTGATTACTAGGGGGTATTGTGTTATATTTATATGATATTTACTTTATTGCATGCTACTTATTATTGTTACTGGGTGTATTGTGTTTAATTTATTGTAGTGCGTTACTGTATTATGTAATAGTTACTGTATTGAATGCCACTTGTTATTGGTTACCGGGGGGTATTGGTATTATTACCTTACTGTGTTATATTTATTTATTATGTTATATGCACTGTATTGCATGCTATTTAAGCAATAAGGCATGACCAGGCAATAAATTAACAGTCTGTCAGTTATGACCTGGGACGTAATTTGACATGAGGCACCGACTGTTAATCTAATTCCTGGGAGTGCCTAATTGCTATTATAACAAATTCAAAAGAAAAGAGCACATTTTGAATGTTTTTCTCATTGAGAGGGAGATTTTTAATAAAATAGATTTAATTAAAATAATCCACCAACTGTTTCAAAGTGCTGGCTCAGAATCAGAATGCATCACTCCAGTCATTCAGCAGCACTGGAGGATGGAATGCTGACAGGAAGAATTTCTGCCATGTAGTGATCAGGCTGTACATGACAGCGTAACAGAGATTAATGTAAGGGGCTTGGCATGCTGACAGTCAATCAGATTGCAGCACGTTGAACTATGCTGTATTTGTGGTACTTACTGTATTGTATGCTATTGGTTACTAGGGGATACTGTGTTATATGCTGGTTGAGTCTTCTGCCAGTGAAGGTAGGAGCAGCTTCTTTTTTTGTGGGGCAGTACAATGACAGTTTCTGTCCAAAGGAATCCTGTTGGGGTTAGTACTGCGCCACTGCTAAACTGCAACCCCACCACAAAGCTGGGTGCCATCCCCCCAGTCGCTGCTGTTTTAAACTCGTGATCCTTGCTGTCAGTATTGCATACTGTTGTCAGACTGCAGAGTAGCTCTTCTGATCGCTCTGTTTGTTCATGCAATGCACGTCCCTGTCCTGATGCTACGTTGTGATGACTCAGAACACAAGGATGCCATTCAGGGCCTCTGCAGCTGTGAGTTTTTGTGCCTGGCTGTCTCGTGAGGAGGAAGATAGTCAGATTTTTGTTGGTGCTGGGGGAGGCACCCAGCTGGCTGAAAGAAGTAATGTGAGAGAGAGAGAGACAGAGGCAGATGGAGGGACAGAGAGGCAGAGACAGACCTAAAGTAACAGGTAGGGCTGGGAATTGGGTTAGGCCACAGGTTTGGGCTGTCTGGGTTTAGAGGCGCTTCCATGAAACGGACTGAATCCAGCTTAAAAAACAATTGAAAGTGGCCTGTAAGTATGTTTATATTGGGAAGGGCTTAAGAGCCCTTGTTTCACATTTTAAAGAGGCTGGTTGAGGGGTGGTCATACAGGGAGGTTGTTGATAGCGTTGTTGAGATGTCCTGGTGGAAAAGCACCATGAAAAATACCCCCCACACATACACACACACTTAACTCTTCATTTAATTTTGGGCCGAATTAGACCAATTCTGGTTTGGCTCGACCTGACTCAAAATTGGCCTTTCAGGTCAAATTTGCCGGCAGACCCAGCCCTACAGTGGCTACACTGTGACTGTTGCTCCTGAAGACAGTAAGATGGCCATTGTCAGTCATAGCCCTTCATCCAGGAAAAAAAGAGAGAAATGTCTCCAGCAGGGTGTCCAGCTGGTAGTTACAGACACACATACACCCCACAAATGGCTGGGCAGACAGTTTGGAGTCCTTTTCTACATCTAATCTCTTTTAGCCCTGTTGTCCCACTTTCAGGCCCTCATTTTGACTCCATGGATTACTCCCATGTGATGGTTTTGAAGATGGCAGGTCCCCTCCCCAGAGCTGAGAAGAGTTGAGGGGTACACGAGGCTGTGTAGGGTTTGTGTCTGCAGTGTTACCCTGCCAGTCCATAGTGTTTCCACCTGTTGTTTTTGCCCTCACTGGGATGTCCGCATCGAGAACTCTAATGCGCCTGTGTACACAGTTGCATGTCACCATGTGGAGTCAGTGGATGTCCTCCCTCCCTCCTGGGCTGCTTTGGGTTACTCAGCTGCACTGCCTCCTGACGTTAGTCAGGTGTCAGTTGTTGCAGTAGGAGTTGGCAGACATCCCTTCCCCCCCCAGGAAGGAGAAAGTTCTCTGAAAACTTCCCCACTCCCCGGCTGGCCCCAGTGCCCCAGGCTTATTCCTAAATGCAGGTCACCAGCATCGTGGGTGGCAGCTCTACCGCTGCACCAGCTGGTCCAACTGAGTTCTTAGGAGCTGATCTTTGATGCTCTGTGCTCTTATCAGTTTCATTGTAACTATGTATAACCTTCAGGTCCAGAATTAGCATTCATATAACACTTTTCATACACATTGTGCAACCCCAAGGTGGCGCTATCCCAAGGGCTACTACCCCTGCCTGCTTGGCTAGGAGCAGGTTAAGGGGCCTGAGTTCTGAAACGGGTGCCTCCACCCAGAGGTCAGGGTTGGTAGTGGTCAAGCTAACCTGGGCACAGCCCTCCGGGACACTGTAACCCCTCTCTTTCCTTACTAGTGGCCGGAATAATACACAATAATCACTTTCACAATACCCCTGATACACCACACAAGTACCCACACTGTTTGCAGTTACCACCAGGGCTTTCCTCTGGGGACCTCCTGTAAAACAAGGTTATACACAGCAAATAACAGCAGTATAGTACTCTTACACAAACTGGAACCACAATTAGGGTAAATGCAAAAAAGAGTTAGATCTGATTTATTTAAGGGGCTTGAACAAGGAAGGGGCGTAATCAGGTTAATTTGCTTAAAGGCTCTGTCAATCAAACAGTTATGCATGCACTTCACAGTCCATAAACAGTCACACACTCTTGGTACCCAGATGGAGAATGGTGGGCTAGCCAGGAACGTTGCAGCTGGTTGGGGCCCTGTGATGGAAGAAAACAACATGCACAACACACACTATTTGTAATCCAGAGCCGGAGGACTCAGTTCATGAAAAGGAAACAACAAAACAATCAGATGGCACACTTTTAGATTAGGCTGTTGTTTCAGGGAGTTACCCTGATGATTACTCACAATACCCAAGGTTGGACACAGGCTGGATGAAAATTGAGATAGCAGGTGGTTAATCTGGAGTGCCAAGAGAAGCAGGGCCCACACGGTTCACCGAGGTGTCATTCCTGTTCAAGTGTGGAGCAGGGGGCTGATTCCCAGGCAGGTCTCTCGTTGGTGGCTTTCTCTGTGCAGTGGGGTAGTCTGGCAGGGCCAGCATGGCATGGCCCAGGCCGAATGGAGATGAACACAGATTCAGTTCGATTAGGCTGGATAAATCTTCCAGCAAGCAGAACACAGTTCACACATTGAGAACCAAATCACTACCCACTTTCAATACACAGCACATTTACATGTAAGGAAATTCTACTGTACCAGGCAAACCGCTCTCCGGTCACAATCGCAAAGTCTCTGCACAAACCGGGGATTCAAAAGCAGCTGGAAATCCTGACAGGCCAATCGCATTCAGCAAATCTTCGGTCTTCTTCAGGTTAAAGCCTGGTGACAGTCCAGTGGCTTAAATAGTCCTCACAACTCGGATTCAGTACGAATAAACTGTTTTCTCTCTCAGGGACAGCAGGCAGACAGGCAGGCCAAAACTAATCCCTTTCACAGTTCTCCCATGCAAAACTACACAGAACTGCTGCTCAAAATCACTTGAGCTGTTACTTCTTCACTTCTCCGCTCAAAACTGAAACTAGCTGCAGCAGCCTGGGAAATTCCCCAAGATCCAAAAGTTTTGGTTGGCTGATCCTCCTGTCAGTCACAACAAAGGCTCCCCTTCAGGTGCAAAAAGGCACAAAAATCCCCAAACTACAGTTCCTACAGATTTTGACTCCAGACAGCTCCTGTAGTCCGGCTCCATTTTAGGTCCTACCAGTACTAATTGGTCCAATTCGCAGTCCAGGACCAAGATAGTGGGGATAAACAAAACAGTCCTTGCTGCAAAGAAGGCAGGTTAGACAAACTACATTATCCTTATCACTCTAAATGATTTTCAGCAAATAGTTACATCTTTCAACAGAGCTCTCTCTCGGATTACTTATAACTGCAATCCAGGCAGCTCTTAAAGAGACAGTACACAAAGGCTATACAGGCACTCTCTGGCAGTCACATTTAAACTGCTGAAACACAGGACACCAGCTGGGCAGTGAGCATTTAGGCAAGCTCGAGGAAGACTTTTCGGGAGCCCCCATTCATGGGGGGGGGTTACAGTTGTATCCTAAAACACATTACAAGCAGTGAGAAACTGGCAGTGAAATGACTGTGAACATGTAGTGGCAGCCATTATGCACATCAACATCCACACATAGCCTTGGGCAATCGCATGAGCCAGGTTTATGGGAAGAGAAATGTTGGTCAGGACACCAGGAAAATCCCCCTCCTGTTTGTGTAGTAACTCAGTAACTCTTCAACAAGGTTGAAAGGTGGGCTGGCCTGCTGGCACAGCAGTAGTGCTACTGCTTGTAATGTTGGCAACCTGGGTTCAAGAACTCACCTGGGTCATCGGAGAAGGATTCAGTGCCCTAGCGTCCGCTCTCCTCCTCTGGGGAGGGTGCGCTGCAGGTCCCGCTGCTATACTGCCACCTGGGTGACCACGGGGGGGCAGTGCAGCCAGGCTGCATGTAGTGGGAAGAGGGGACATCGGATGAGGTCCAAAGCATTGGCACATCTCGGCATGCCCCACCTCCTTGGACCTCCAGTATGCCATCATCCTTGGGGATTAGGGACTGAAAATGGAAAAAGCCCCGCACCCACTTCTGGTGACGGGCCAAAGCCAACGGACCAGTCTGGGGGAAGGGCTCAGTGCGGACCACCCGACACGCTACAGTGAGATGGAGGGGGAGGACCCAGGGCCTCCTTCCTACCCACCTAAGGGGTAAACCGAAGCAGGATGGGGGGATGGCCCACTACTGCTCCCTGGAAGCCTGGCAGAGCCCTACGGATGCTTTAGGAGACCCGGAAGGAGAGGAGCCTATTGCGGTGAAGAAGAAGGCATAAACTGTGCATTAAAAAAAAAAAAAAAGATGGTTGAAAGACATTTGGAAGATAAAAAAATTCTCCCCAGAATGAGGGATGTGGTTTGGCTCAGTTGCCTTGGATGGCTGGGTGTGAAGAATAACTCTTAGCATAACAGCATAATGGAAAGATACTGTCCAAGAGAGGAATGTACCACTGTCTTAGAGACAACGGAACGTTTATTTTTAGAATGTCCTCATGCTAAGCCCTTGTGGCAATTACCTGCACGTATGTGGAAGGATCCAGCATGGGCCAAGGTAATATATGTGGATGTGATACTGGGTGAACTGGAAACTCCAAAGCCCTAGGATACTAATACCTTGCGATTAATGTTGACATGTATTAAGTTCTATTTATGGCAGACGTGGTGTAAATTGATATTTCAACAAATGAATTTGACTCTGATTACTGTTCTATGCACCATCACAAAGGAACTGTCTAACCTATATACAGTGTGCAGGAGAGTAAGCTTATTTATTTATTTCGGAAATACCTTTGAGCCATGAGCTCATTTAGCTTATGACTTGGGTATCCTTATTAACAAGGTGGAAGAAGTTAATTATTTTTTTCTCTGTGTTTTTGTTGATATACAAGATATAGAGAGGCTAACAGAGCAGGTCTGAGTGGGAACTGTGTCAAGTTATTTCTACTATGGTGTGCTTTATTGTTGCCTGCTGTAAATACTTTTGGCTATTTTTTTCTTTCTAGTATGGTTTTTGTCTGCATGTTTTATTCTTATCTAAATAAAAATTTCCCGACTCGTGTTCCACTGGAAGTCAATGTGGATGTCTAAAAAGAAAAGTCTTTCTCGCGAAGACAATGTTGATACCTTGTTTTTTAATATGTTTGTTTAATTCTTCCTTTACCTGTTTGTCTGGAAGCCAGATTATATAGTCTTGTTTGTGGGTGCTTGGGGCAGTCGTTTGAACCCTGTGAAGTGAGGTGTTATGTATCTACCTTTAAAGAGCGCCTTTCATGCTGTTTTACAAACTCCCTCCTAAATGACACACTGGACCCTTTCCTCTCCCAAGTCCAATGATGCAGGAAAATAATTTTTTTTATTACGGGATTGTAGGGAGGGAAGGGATGGTATTTAGGCTCCAAGAAGTGGAGAGCCCAATCTCATCCACTTCCCAATACTGAGCCACGCCCCGCGCTCACACGCTTTGTGATGTACAGTAAGAGTCTGGAGAGTGCAGTGGCATGCTCCATTGGTTTCTATCGGGTAATTTTTTAACAATGATTTTTAATTCTTTAGACAGCCAATTCAAATAAATCAAGGCCACCACTCAGCTAACAAGGGTCTTGTTAGTGGAGCGAGCAGTGGCCCTGATTTGTTTGCATTGGCCCTCTAAATAATTGAAAATTGTAGTTAAAAAAGGTCTTATACAAACCAATGGAATGTGCCCCTGTGCTCTCCAGACTCTTACATCACAAAACATGTGAGCGCAGGGTGTGACTCAGTCTAGGGACGTGAAAGGGATCGGGCTCTCCACTGCACGGAACCTAACTATGATCCCTTCCCTCCTTAAAACCCCATAATAAAAAGTTATTTTCCTGCATCAGGTAAGGGTCCAAGGCAAATTCTGTATTTGAAAATCAGTAAAGGTGCTCCTTAAAACAAGGCTGTGGTGAACCCTGTAGTTTTCTTTCTAGTATGTTTTTTAACATTTCTAAACTCTAAAACCGGAAGAAGAATGTGGGTACCTCTTGTGAGAGAGTGGGTGGCCCCCCTTTTTTGAGGTGATGGGGTGGTGGGAGTCAGGCAAGCCGCACTTAGTTGAAAAGGGAACAGGTACAAGTCTGCCATCATATGCGAGGGATGCTTTAACCAAGATCGGACAGTGAAGTGTGAGCATGACAGCCGTACAGAACTGCACCAGGAAAGAATTATACATTCAATTATACATTCACCTTATGACTTTATTCTGTATTCGCCTGGATCTTCCTGGTGGTCTGGCGGGACACAGGATTACGACTTTGAGGTTATTAAAGAGCTAGGTGAACCAAAGCAGGTAGACAGGAAAAGTGTGCACATTTTTAGAAGTAGTCATGTGTAACTTTTTATTTTGATGTATTTTTGTTTTTTCCTTTTGCTCATTAGAAAGTTCCATATATGATAATGTGCTGCATGTGTGAAATAGCTCTCAGCCTGGCAGCTGACATGTCTATCTCTGTTGCCCCCACTACATCATCAGCATTGTTATCTCACCGGCAGTGGCGTCACCGGTGTCTGACCTGGCAGCTACTGAGTGACTGTTATGCAGCAGTGGTGTTACAGTTGGTGAGGCCACAGTGCTGCTGATGTAATGGGTGGAACACAGCTAGTTATGTCAGCTGCCAGGGAGAGTACGATTCCACACATCATACCTACTAACATCAGGTAAAGAATCTTCTAATTAGCCAAAAGGAAGTTCTTCCACTATGAAAGATAATGGCAGACTGCTTTTAAAAACTAATATTAGTTTTAGGCATTACGCTAGCTCTTGAATGAACAAACGGATACCAACCCAGATGTAGGATGTCTTGTGGTCAAGTACCTATGGGAGATTAGTTGTGTGGCTTCTCATAAGTGTAAATGTTTGGAGGAGAGGTATTGCTCCGAACCAGAATGCGATAAAGTAGTGGAAACTCAAGCTCCATTATTTGTAGACTGTCCATATGCCAGGGACTTTTGGGATGGTGTAGCTGGGCAGTGGCACTGACACTGTAGTCTCTGCATGTGGCAAGGTTTACGTTAAAAATTGGGAAATGTTTTCTTTTTTTTTTTTTAGACTCTATGTATCTCCCGGGTTATGGGCAAGGGATGTACCCACTTATCAGCACCGGGACCCTGCACCCCACCCCAGGCTGCCCTGTCTGGGAGGCCAGTAGCTTCCCCCCCGAAGCGGGGCTCCCCGAGGGGAGAGTCCATGATCAGCCTGAGCCAAGGCTTACGCCTGGGGCGTCTGTTGGGTGGGGGGTCACGGGGCTTCACTGTGCACTGGCCTAGGGATTTTCCCTCTTAGATTCCCCTCCACAGTTGGTGTGGATGTGCAATGACATCATTGCAGGTTGGGCGGACTCACGCACACGACCTACAGAGGTCCGCCTTTGCCACCACCTGCTCCCTGTTGGTTCCGACTGTTGTGCACCCAGTCTCCACTGGGTGGCACTAACATGCCAAGAACCACAACTCTTCCCCCTCCCTTCCCCCATAGGAGGAGAGTTGTCCGTGGGACACTCATCCTACCTCTTCCTGGCCGACCTTTTGACACTCCGTGCTCATTCTCAAACATGGGTCATCATCATCGCAAGTGGTGGCACTACCACTGTACCAGCGGGCCGACCCCGAAAAGTTTTCTTTTTCACAAAGGCAGAAATTGTGGGTTAATACATCACAGGTTTTTCTGTTTCGGGCTGGTATCACATGATTGTATATTTAGGGTATGTGGGTGGTGGCCGTATTCCTGTATATGGTGTCTGTTTTGGTAATTGTTTTTTTTATTTGTGTTTGATTTTAGTTTATGACTATTTGGTTTCTGATTTCAGTATGCCCTGTTTTTTTTCTTTTCCTCCTAAGTGTCCTCAGTTGTTTTACTTTAATTGCTACGTTGTATTTTTGCCAGCTTTGATTATTTGTGGGTTTTTTTGTCTTGTTTATACTTCAATCAAAATCGCCCTACTCTCGTGAAAAGTAAGTAAAAATATTTTATTCATACAGAATGTATGAATTAGGATAAACTCGATGGAGCTATTGCTCATTTACAATGAGGTCCTATGGAATTATAAAATGGTCATTCAATACAGTAGAAAAAATAAATTGTAGAAAAAGCAGACAACAGACATAAAGCACTGAATAAATAAGTGTACACAGTCAGGTTACATTAGTCACTTTTTCACAAACGGGTAATAAAAGTGTCTTGGGCTCTTTTATTTCCACCTGGACACCTACCAGGACAGCACCAGCGATGGGAGGAAGGGACCTTGATTTAACGGCTCATCCGAAGCACAGCACACCCCATCAGTATAGCATGTCCTTGGTACTGTACATAAACTGTAAATTTGTCTTCTTCTTTGTGGTCCAGGACAGATGATCAGGTCCCAGATCCAGAACTAGTGGAATTTTCACTGTCTGATTGTGTGTGTGTGGGGGTCGTGCACAAGAGCACAGCCACCCCCACACCATTTCGAGCCCTGACTTCAGGTTTTATGTATAGTCTCCAGAAGGAGCCAAAAGCCACAGATGAGAAGCTTTTCCAAGGAAGTGACAGCCGCAGAGGGTCCCTCCTGGGAGACTGCAGCTTCACACTTTTATTGCTTGCAGACCATCTGGCTCAGCTCTCGCCTCTCTGTCATTTCCGCTGCAGTTTTTAAAACCACGTGATTAATCTCTGTGCAAGGACACATGAGCGGTCTGACAATCTGTTTACAGATACTTTATTTTTAAGATTTTTTTTTTCTGTGTGCGAATTTAGTGCTGGCGCGAGGTGCTAGGTTGATAGTACTGGAATGAAGTCCTCTGGTTATCCACATGACAGGTGCAGCACAGGCTATCACAGTGCAAACTGCCCCACATTGCCCCGCCAGTGTGCCTCAACCCTTCCATGGAGGGACCACCACACAGGTAGGGTAGGTCAGACTCCATGCCTATTCAATCCCTGGCCTCTCATGTGAAACTGCTAACAAGGGCTCTAATTAGTACCTGTTGTGCTGGTGGATTTGTGATATGGACGCCTGCCCACTGGGAATTAGACTGAGACTACCACGACTCATTTTACATAGGCCACAGAGAAGCCCTCAGGTGACAGAGGCTCTCAGCCACTGCTGACTTGAACCCGTGAACTAGAGGTGAAAGGCTCGTAGCCCACTACAAATCCACTGATCTATCCTGTTTTTGTTTTATTTTTTTTTTCACTTACCATCTGTTCATCAGAGGTAACCCAACTGAATCCCAATATCTCATTTTCAGTAGGGTCTTGCATCCACCCCAGTTTACAATCAAGAGGGACTACTGGGGAGGAGGGGGAGCATTCAAGAATATTCTTTTCTTTTCCAGGGAGGGGGGCTGTGCCACTCTGCTGCAACTGTGCCACAGGTGACATTAGAGGGAAGGGCGTGCCTTGGGGGGATGGGAGGTTGGCCGAAGCTGTACAGTCATACACTATGTGTGCATACAACTAGTCATCACTGAGTTCAGTATCCCAGCGGGGGTGGCAGAACAGTGAAAATGGTCCCACAGTGCCCATGTCATCGGCACCTGTGCTTCCTGAACTGGGACACTGAACCCTACAATAAAACTAAGAATTAGAGGCAATGTGGGGTAATGATTAGGGCAAAGGCTTGGGAGCCAGGAGACCCAGATTCAAATCCCAACACAAAAATGGGTAAAAGCAGGACCCCACTGAAAATGAGATACTGCATCTTGACTGGGCTGTCCTGGCTAAATAAACTGAAGAAAACGGTAAAAGCAGGACCCCATTGAAAATGAGATAATGCACCCTGACAGTGGTGACCTTGTCAGAGCTATGTATTGACCTTACTAAGGCCTTCAACCTGATCAGTCATAAGCTCTTGAACAGACTCATCGGCCTGGGCTTGCCACAGAACACAGTTGACTGGTTTCACAGTTATCTCACCAATCGCTCCCAGTGTGCGAAGATTGATCCTTGTCTGACACTAGGAGAGTATCTATTGGTGTCCCCAGGGCTCCATCTTTTGCCCACTCCTATTTGGCCTTTTTGTAAATCAGCTGCCTGATGCCTGTCAGACAGCCAAAGCACTCTTCTGTGCTGATGATACAGTCATCTATTCCTAAATCCCTGCCTTGACAGCCTCACCACCACTCTCCAGACCAACGTCAGGACACTAGAAAGCTGGTTCTCCAACAAAAGACCGTGTTCCTCTCTAGCCTCCCTCAAAAGAGGAACGTTCCACCTTTTATCATCCCAAACAGCCAGGGACAAAACCTTGAACAGGTGGAGACCTTCAGATACCTTGGAGTTTCCAGATGACACCTTATCTTTTGCCCCCACGTTGACAGTCTGGTGGCCATAGTTAACAGAAGACTGGGTGCCCTGTACCGTAAGTGGAAGTCTCACTGGGGATGCTAGATGCCTCATCGTGGCCAGCTCCATTCTGTCACTTAATGGTTACGGTCTCCCTGATATATGCAGATGCCCGTGGCACAGTGCTGAACAGAGCAAAGCTGATCTGTAATAAGGCGTGCCACTTTGTACTGGGTGCAGATAACCACACTCATAGTTGTACCCTTTATGCACTCACTGGCTACCTTTACCCAGCAGAATAAAGCTTCAGACCAATTTGCTAGCCAAATAGGTGCTCCTGGGCCTAACACCCCCTCCTTTAACAACTTGCTTCCACACCATCTCCAACCAATGCAACACCAGGAACATGGCCCGGAATGCCCTTAAGCCTCCTTTCCGGTGTAGTCTGCTGGGCAAGCAGTCACTTGCTGTCAGGGATGCTAATTGGTTAAACAAACTGCCTGACACACTGTTGAATCTCCCCCACATTAATCAGTTTAAGAGAGCTTTGTGGTCTGCTCTTGAAGTCTAATACAACTGTAACCATTACACTGTTTTATTTGGTTTACTCTGTACATATCCTGTAACTTTTTATACAACGATCTGTATGGATTTTTTCAAAACCGTACACGATTGCTCTGTCTGCTTTGTGCCTGATTCAACTGCATTTCCTCTGGAACTACTTATTAGAAACATAGAAATTTTCAGCAGATAAGGACCGCTAGGCCCATCCAGTCTGTCCGTAGGCCCTATACATTGTATGTGGTCACTGACCCTATGTAATCAATGGCTTTTCATCACTCCCTCCCCTCTCAAGCTTCCCTTGTGCCTGTCCCAGGCATGCTTAAACCCCTCCACTGTGCTTACCCCCACTACCTCCTGTGGCAGAATATTCCAAGCATCAACTACCCTTCTGTGTAGAAAAACTTTCTCACATTACCTCTTAATTTACCCCCTTCCAATTTCATATTGTGCCCCCTTGAAAAAGGTCCTCCACCTGCACCTTGTTTATGCCTTTGAGGTACTTCAAAGTTTCAATCATGTCCCCCCGCTGTCTCCTCTCCTCCAGTAAGTACATATTGTGGTCCCCTAGTCTCTCCTCATATGTTTTGTGGTGCAAGCCCTGCACCATCTTTGTTGCCCTTCTCTGGATACTCTCCGCCTTATCTGTATCAAAGCCATTTCTGTCTGCCTCCAGCTGTTTGCCGTTCCTTTATGAGGCAACATTATATATTTTTTTAACTATTATGCACAATTTATGTATTCTGTTACTTAGTTTACTCGAGTAGCCTTTGCTCTATATGACTATGATACACTAATCTGTCTACTGAATCTGTATTTATCCATATGACGGTGTTTTTAGTAATTTGTTTGCCTGTATTGTTACTTGTCGTTGTATGACGTGGAACCTACGCAAAAGAGTCTTCTGACTCATAGGTAATTGTTATCCAAGAATTAAATAAATAAAATATCCTTACGCAGGTGTGGTCTGCAGAACTGCATGTAGTACTCCGGGTGAGGCCTTACCAATGTTTATACAGTGGCATCACCACCTCCCACCTCCTGCTAGTGATACCCCTGCCTATGTATCCCAGCATGCCACTGGCCCTCCCTGCCACCTTTGTACACTGCTTTGATCCCTTAAGATCATCGGAGATGATAACCCCTAGGTCCCTTTCCTCTTTGATGACAGTCAGCTGCCTACCCCACAACCTGTAGCTCTCCCCAGGTGCATTATTTTGCACTTATTGTACTTGTGATGTCTGTTGTGACGATGCATTTGACATGGAACCTTTGTAAATTAGCACTTGCACTCAAAGATAATCTCTGACATTGGAAAGAAAGAAAGAAAGAAAGAACCTCAGTTGTGCTATGCTCATTAAATACATTGTAATAATGTGTAAAATTAGGACCCCACTGAAAACAAGATACTGCATCTCAGTGGTGCTATCCTGGGTAATTACATTGTAAAAATTGGTAAAAGCAGGACCCCACTGAAAACAAGAATCTCAGTTGTGCTATCTTGGGTAAATGTATTGTAATAATGGATAACAATAGGACTCCACCGAAAACACAGGAAAGGCAAAACAAAAAGGAGAGGTACAGCGTTGAGCTGGTGGCGACGAACTGATGCTGCAGCAACAAAATAGCGACTACTTCCACACTGTGCCCTCGATGGCAGGAAGCACAGAACTAAGATAAGTAGGGGTCCAGCATCAGTTACTGACCAGCCCAAAAAGAGCCACATCATGTGTCCACTTTGTCGTGGCGGTGCAGTCCCGGACATCGGTCCCCTAGCTATAACATTTTAAAGCTATATGCTCCCACAGGGGTCTTAGCACCTCCGACACAGACCCATCCAGTAATGAATGCTGAAGACTGATTATTGGAAGACCAAGATATTGCATTTCAGCTGGGCTATCCTGGGTACATTGTAGTAATGGATAAAAGCAGGACCCCCCTGAAAATGAGATATTGCAGTTCAGCTGTGCTGTCCTTGGTAATTACAATGTAAAAGGGGGCAAAAGCAGGACCCCACTGAAAACAAGATATTGTATTTCAGCTGAGATATCCTGGGTAATTACATTGTAAGTAAAAGTGAAAACAATACACACCATGGTAGGCCTGTGCTGCAGTTGGTCAGAAATGCCTTCAATGTTTAGGATGTGAAGCCAGGACAGAACAGGGTTGGGAAAGATGGTGAGCCCTACTGCAGATGTGTATCTGTGGGAGCAGTAGTATACACCCTCCCCACCCCCACCCCTGTTTATCGGATCTATGTTGCCGCAGCAACAGGAATGTCGGCACCCTCCCCTACAGTGACACATGGTCGCCGATATCCCTGACGCCACCGACTTTGGTCCCTGGTCGGAAAATGCACCGCACACTATCGGTGTCTGGGGCACACACTTATGATTCCAACTCCGGGAGACTTGATCTCGGGGGAGAACAACCAAACTCAGGAGTCGATGACTCTGGCACTGCTCCAGCAACCCGTTTGACACTGCGGGTGTTGGCAGGTTGCTGTCACTGTAATAGTATCGCTGTAAGAATGTTGCTATTACAGTGGTAAACCCTGTTTATCCTACGTAGGCTTAGAAGTATTAAATAATTTCTGTCTGGACGAGACTCTTGGTTTATCATTCCCTCCCCCATTCTTCAGAAGCAGGTATGAATAAGTATTTTATTTTCTAATCTGTTTTACAATTTTTGACCAGGAAAGACACACTATTTATTGATTGAAGTTTGTTGACCGGGTGGGCCCACTAAGAGTCCCTTTTTCAGGGGTGACCCAGAATTAATTACAAGTATAGGCAAGCAGAGGCTTGCTTCCAGATGCATCCTAGGAGCACAGTGGAAGTTAAGTGACTTGCTCAAGGTCACACAGTATGCAAGTGGTAGCTGTAGGAATAAAACCCCCTTCTTCAGGTTTGCAGCTCGCTGCCCTTAACCACTATACTGCCTCCCATGAATAAGTACACTGTACAGACATGTACTGTAGGGATTTCAAACCCACCCAAAAACCCAGGGTGCCAGTAATTCCCTTGGTAAGCAGAAATGTGTCCAGGCTGAAGATCTGTACTGTCTTCATGCCCACTGTCTCTGCTGGTAGGCCGTTCCACAGGTTCACCGCCCCCCAGGAGAAAAAGTGCTTCTAACCCCAGTAATACTGAGGTATTCATAACTTTCTGCAGTAAGCCTAGAGGGTTGGACTGCCCGGAGAGATGGAACACATGCAAATGATGGAATCATCTGCACATGACAACTTTTCAAATGCTGCCCTATACTAACTGCCAATGTTCTAAACCTCCTCAGATTTTACTCTCCGCCTGAATAGTCTGGTCGCTCGGAGTGTCACTCTTCAATCAACTGTCTGAAGTGAAGAAACTTAAAAAAATATATAAGTATCGTTTCTATTTCATTTGCTGCCTTATATTAATTGTTTTACTTTAGCTAAACTTAGTTTTTGTAGTTATTTAGTTGTTTTTGCTGGTTCCTCTCGGTTTGGAATAACCGGGAGGGAACCAGGTTAGTTTTATATATTTTAGGGCTCTTCTAACACAAAACACTTTTTATTTTTGTTTAAATATAGTTCAAAAGTGTTTTTTGTAACTGTAGATCTTCCCTTGTCAATCTTCACCATTCATTACTGCTTGAGGTTAGTGCGGGCGTGCACCCTTACAGATTTTTTTGGGAGTCGGCTCCAGCAGCGCCACCCACGAGAGTGATGCGCTGCGTCATGCGCGAGGGGCGGCTGTTAGGTGCCGCAGACTCCTCCTACATTTCAGTTCTGTTTCTCCTGCCGTCGAGGCTGCACCTGCTGCGCAGTAGAATTTACAGTGTGCCGCTAGGCCTAGTTGTCGTTCATTGACGCCGTATTCAGACTTCTCCTTCATCCTGCCTTTTTCTCGACGTTGTCACTGGTAAGACCGTTCTGTTTTTGTCTCTATTATTCGCCGTCGCCGAGTGCTGTGCTTTTTTTTGCCTTGATTGTTTCGCATCATGTCAGGTTCGGGGGCAAAACACAAGTTGAAGGTGGGCCGTGCCCCTACGCGTCGGTGCTCCTGTGGCCGGCATTTTTCCGTCACGGACTGGCATGATGTTTGTCTCTGTTGCCTGGGACCCAACCATAATATGGATGCATGCGACACCTGTTTCTCGATGGACCATCGCATCCTGGAAGTCCGCGCATTCAAGATTAGCAAGGCTCCACCAACTTTCGGGGGATGGCGCCACTACAGGGATTCCCAGGTAAGGTCTCTAGACCCTTCCTCTGGGTCCCCTCTCAGGCCTATATGGTCTGGAGAGGAGGAGGCCTCCTCATCTTCTCTTGCCGAAGAGGAGGCCTGTTTCACGGTGTCGGAGGAACGCCAGGGTCCCTCCCGGGGCCGCGATGGAGACGCTGCCTCAGCAGTCACCTCCTCGGAGGTGCAGGCTCCTCCAGTGTCGAGGCCCAGGTCTGCTGGGCCCGGCATTGGTGGACCCTTGACGCTGCCTTCTGACGCCATTATGGATCCCAGTGCTGCTCACAGCGCCGGTGATCGAGGCAGCACCATTCGCAGCGCCATATTGGCTCTCAGTGCCATGGGCCCGGTCGGCTCTTCTAGTGGTGCCGAGTCGGGTCCCGGCACCGAGGACGGTGCTGCGGGTCTGGCCAGCGCCATTGGGAAGTCAGGGCTGGGTTTTGGCATTGCGGGGGGTCTGGGGTCAGCTGGCACCGGCGCTGTTCGCAGTGCCATTTCACTGGAGACCACCGGCATGGCTAGTATTATGGTCCAGCTGGTCTCTTCCCCCTCGAAAGAGGATGATTCAGATGTGGACCTGTCCTGGCACCCTGACTCTTCGGAGTCAGGGTCTCCAGTGAGATGAGGTGCTAGGCGGCTGAGCGCGCCTATTCCTCTGTCTCCTGTGCTGTCCTCCCCTAAGGCTTCCCAGGCTGGGGGGTGGTCTGGGGTCCCTGGAGGGGGATGGCGTGGAGGTGGAAGGAGGGGCTCGCCCTCCTGGGGGGGGTTGCGGCAGCTGCTGATCCCAGTGCTGCTGCTGCACCTCCTTGGGGTGAGGTGTCACTGGGATCGAGGAGGAGGGCGTTCTCGGAGTCTGGGGGGTCGAGAGACCGGGTTGAGGCACCTCAGTTCACCTGCCACCGGGGCGGTAGGGAGTTGTGAGCACCGGGCCCTGTCTTTCTCTCTCGAGCCCCAGGGACCCTTCTGGTGCCTTGCTGTGGGCTGCCCTTCTGGACCCATGCAGCCCCAGGTTCGTCAAAGGGGAAGATCCCCTACTAGGCTCTTCCAGGCTTCGCATCCCCAGGGTTCCGTTCTGTGACCTGGTTTGTTGTCCGGGATCTGCCAGCTCGGGGCCCATTTTCTGGATTTCAGAGCCTCAGCAGAGGACAGTTGCCTCGCCATAAGTGCCCCTCTCCCATTCCTCTGTAGCCACCCCCTCTTTCCCAGGCCATGTCGATCCTACGGGCCCGTTATCCTGGGAGATGTTCAGAGGCTCTGTGTCGGCCTTCCCCTCATACGTTAGATATATGCATGAGCGGGTGTTTCGCCTATCCCCACCGTCCCAGGAGTCCTCTGGACATTTGAGCTCTCCATCATCCTTGTCTCCCTCCTCGGAGGGAGAGGAACCCACTGCTCATCTCTCCTCCGATGCTGATTTCACTGAATATCAGCAATTCCGTTCGAGGATGGTGAGGGACCTTCGTATCTCCTTTGTTAGGCGAGACAATACCAAATGGGTGACGCGTGAATTCCTCAGTGAATTCAGTGCCCAGCATTTGGTGGTACTACCCTGGCCTATTCCTTCCAGGAGGCTATCCGCTCCTGGCAGTCGCCAGCCGCCCTTTCTCCAGCCCCGGCAGACTGCAGAAGAAGGTATTGTGCTCCATCGGAGTCTCTAGGTACTCTCCCCAACCCACCTTCGGGATTGGCATACCTAGAAACTCCCGGGTGCCGCCGCCTGGCGCAAGACCGTCCACCGGACTCAGATTCCCTACAGTTTGACCGTGGGGTGAAGAGTGCTCTCTTCCTCTCGTGCGATGTTATGCATTGCATCACATCAGGCTCACCATGCTGCCTACAGTAGGCATTTGTGGTCGATGCTGTCCCAAATCTTAGCATCAATGCCTGATACGGAGCAATCCAGAGAAGCTATTGCCCTCTCTGCTATAGGTCTGGAGCTGGCAAGACACCAAGCAAGGGCATCTTATGATGCCAGTGAGGTGGCTTCCAGGCTTGCAGGGACAGCGATCTGTATTTGATGGACGGCATGGCTTCATCTATCAAGGTTGTCACCCCTGGCCCGGCGTAGGGTGATTCGCTCTACTTTCCGGGGGACCCGTCTTTTTTCCTTCAGAGCTAGGAGACTTCTGCAGGGGCTTCCTCCATCTCCCCGTCCTCGGGGGACACCTCCTAGCTCTCCTCCACCATAGGCTTCTCACCTGATTAGCCCAGGGTCTTCCCCTCCTGTTTCCCACCAACAGGAGGCTGGGGGTCTTGTTTCCTCAGGGTTCCTATTAACCCCCCTTTGCGGGGAGGGGGAGCTTGGTACTCACCCAAGCAGTAATGAATGGTGAAGATTGACAAGGGAAGATACGAAAATTATGTACCTACCGTAATTCTTGATCTTCTCTTGTATCTTCACCATTCATTACTGCTACCTGCCCACCTTCCCCCAGTGGCCTCCTCACTGTGTGCCTCCCTCCCTGCCTCGCTCTCTCCTTGGCCTTTATGCCAAAAACAAAAAAACTATCCTGGTTTCTGTTCTTCTATGGACGGATCTTTTTTCCTCAAGGTAAAGGGGAACGAGTAGGACTTTTTTCCTCTCCTGAGGGAACTCTTTCTGACTGCCCCTAAGGGTGACCTCTTGGCTCTTTAGCCACGTTGTTCATTTCACAGCTGAAGAGACCATCCCTCTATGGCTCGGCCTCAAATTTCAGGTTCCCCCTGGCAGGCATTATTTAGTTGTCAGCTTCTTCTGGTTGGTGCTTCTGCACTTCTTAACCTTGAACTGTTGTCCTTGCCTTGCCTTCAGGGAGTCCGATTGAGTTCCCACTCTATCCTTTATACAAAGCTGCCTTTTGTAGGGCCTAACCCCTACCCACACACTTCAGTGTTAGCACTTAATGAGGTGCTAAGGGGCTTATCCCCCTCATAGTTGGGCGCTCTCCTTCCGGAACAGATTTCTGCCTGGGCAGTCTGTGAGCTCTCAGCTAGAGTGTAGGGGGTTGGGATGATGAGAAGTTAGAGAATCTGCCCTTTGTGTCCAATCAATACAAGCGGTTCAGTTGAACCTTCTCTCAGTCCTATCAGGAGGGATTCTTGCTCCCTTGTTTTTGGTTCCGAGCTTATAACCCTCTCAACCAATGTATCTATGGGCAGTGTTCTCCCCTCTCAGCATCCCTTCTTTTTCTTCTCTTTCTTCTTCTTCTTCCTTTTCTCTTTATCTGTTCCTTCCTTAGAGCCGCCCCAGAAGGGAGGCCCTGCGGTCCCTTAGGGTAGGTATTCTCCCTCTGCTATCTGTTCTCTACCGACTTATTCTTTCTTCAGTTTATATCCTTTCCTTTTTCTGTCCCTCAGCTCTCTTGCCTCGCTCTTCCTATTTTTCCTTTAACCTTTATTTCGCCTCTCCGGCTACCAGAACTGAGATGGAGGAAGAGTCTGCAGCACCTAACGGCCGCCCCTCGCGCATGACGCAGCACGCCGCCTTCGTGGGCGCGCCTGCTGAGCTGACTCCAAAAAATCTCCCATACTGGAACGGCCCGGTACTAACCCCAAGCAGTAATGAATGGTGAAGATACAAGAGAAGATCAAGAATTACGATAGGTACGTAATTTTCATTTTTCGGTTACTGAACCACTAGTACCGGTTCCAGATTTTTCTATCGGTTCGGTTTCTCCGGTTCTTTTTCGGTTCCGGAACATACCGCAACTGTAAGTGTTATTATCTAAATATTTTTTACTTAGCGGTTCTCTTTTTTTATTGGTTCAATGGCAGAAAAACCAAAGAAAAAGACCAGTGTGCTCGGTTTTAAAAATTGTACACAATGTGGGGATGTTTTTGCAAAGGCAGATAAGCACACTATGTGTGGCTTGTCTGGGATATGAGCATCTTAAAGAGGATTGTCAAATCTGTCTGACTTTCTCTGAAAAAACTATTGAAAAATGCCTGGAATGGCTGAAAAAGAAGCTTCGCAAGGGTCCCTCTGGCTCTGACCAGCCGATACCCTCTTATTGTGGCTGAACCCATGTCTGTTGCTACTTCCACCCCTGAGAAGGGTGATAAAGCTATCAAGAGGATTTCTGAACCGGCTACCTCCCTTGTTCCCTCTAAAAAAGCATGCAAGCTGAAGCATACAGAACCCCCAAATACTGATCAGGGGACTTCTGTATCTGCTACTATCATGCCTACTCCTCAGGAAATTGCACAGGCTTTTAAAGTCATTCAGGCTTTGCAGGGTTTAGTGCCCCCTGCTCAGCAACCACCTGTTCCAGCAGGACAGCCTGACAGAGTTCCCCTTATTGAAGAGGAGGAATGCAGCGAGTATGAGGAGGATGAAGGGGAACCCATCTTACCCGAGGTATCCCCGGAACAAGATTTTAGTTCACCCTGTAGGACATCTGAAGATTTTTCTTCTCATTTTATTTTCATGAGAAAAATGGCAGATGCCCTTGACATCTCCACAAGAGAAGAAGTGGAGGATGAGGAGGAAATAGAGTATTTGGAGATGATGGGTTTGACTCCCACCAAAGCCCTCCTCCTCCCAGTCAATAAATTGTTTAAGAAAGATGCTCTAAAATGGTTGCAAACCCCACATTCTGCCCCCCCTTCTGTATAAGAGGATGGACACGAAATATCAGTTGGAGAGTTGCTTTTTTCCCATCCAGATCACCAAGGGGTCATTCAACAAGCAGTCTGTGACAAGGCTAGAGTCCCTCTGGCATCCCATCCACCAGATAAGGACTCTAGGAAACTAGATAGCATGGCTAGGAAAGGATACTTGTCAGCCTCCGTAGCCATGTGACAGGCTAACTTTCAGGCTTGTGCTACCTAATACCAAAAAGTCCCTGTGGCAGTCAGTTTTGGCCATTTCTCAGAAAGCTCCCTCACCCCAACTGATGACCTAGCGGAAACAGCTAGGTTTGGGCAAGAGTCAGCTAAGTACCAGTTCCAGATGGCTTCTGATACCAACAACACCGCAGCCAGATGGTTGGCAACTACGGTAGCCCAGAGGAGATTTGCTTGGCTGAGAGCCGCAAGTCTCACTGCTGATACACAATCTAAGGCCCTAAATTTTCCTTTAGAGGGAAATGCTCTTTTCAGAGAATCCACAGTGGCATACATGAAGAAGGTGGATGAGTACAAGGCCACTTACAGAAGCAACTCTAGTAGAGAGAGAGAGCTCCTCCATCCACCAGGCCTTATGGAAGGGGAAGTCGGGGCAGGTCTTTTCACACCAGGCCCTTTTTCCAGCCAGTGGCCAATAGTACCCACAGCAGGGTTACTTTAGGGGCAGGGGTCAAAGGTGATCTAGGCGTGGAGCTCAAGCACAGCCTCCACCCCAAGCCAACCAGACCCCCTGAAGTACAGGCCACCTCCTCACTCCCTGTCAGGGGCAGACTTTCCCACTTCTTCCAGGCTTGGTTGAACATCTCCAGAGACAAGTGGGTCAGGGTCTGTCTCTGGCTTTCAAATCCCTTTCTCCTCTGGCAGCCAGGGGTTTCAGTGCACCTTCCCTGGCAGAAAAGAATCTGCTGGAGGCAGAGGTCCAGAATCTGTTACTTTTAAAAGCAGTGGAACCTGTCCCAAGCCCACTGAGAGGAATGGGCTTTTTCTCCAGATACTTGAAAAGTGGGGAGTGGCAGCCTGTGTTGGATCTCAGAGCCCTAAACAGGTATCTGAAAAAGCCAAAGTTCAAAATGGTAACTTTAGCATTGATTCTACCAACAATCCAGAAAGAGGATTGGTTGGCATCACTGGACTTGAAAGACGCCTATTTCCGCATTCCCATAAGGGATTCTCACAAAAAATATCTCAGATTCAAACTCCCTTCAGGTCACTACCAATTTTCAACCCTGCCTTTTGGTCTTTCTTTGGCTCCAAGTGTGTTTACAAAGTGCCTAGCAGCAGTGGTAGCACACCTTCGAAGACAGGGTGTAACAGTTTTTCCATATTTGGACAATTGGCTGGTGGTGGGCAAGTCACCACAACGGGTCACTCAGTACTTAAACCTTACCCAAGGCCTGCTGGAATCCTTGGGGTTCGTTATTAATCTCAAAAAGTCAATCCTCATTCCTGCACAAAAGTTGCAGTTCATAGAGGCAGAGATAGACAACCTGCAGGGCAGGGCCTACCTCCCTCTGGACAGGATCAGAAATCTTCAGCTAGTGGCAAATTCCTTCACCTTGAACAGGAACAAGCCTGCAAGACAGTTCTTGCAACTTCTGTGTCACATGGCTGCATCCACAGCCACAGTGCTGGGTTCAAGGTTTCAAATGAGGGACATCCAGGTCCACCTCAGGGCTCACTGGATTCAAAGAAAAGATTCCCTTTCAAAACCCATTCTGTTCACAAGAACTTTGCTGCAAGCTTTGCAGTGGTGGAAGGAAGCACCCAATTTAAGGGAGGGGTGTTGCCTTTCAGAAAGAATGTCCCTCAGTTTTTCTTACAACAGATGCATCCCTATTGGGCAGGGGTGCCCACTTGGGAGACCATACAGCCCAGGGTACTTGGTCAACCACAGAGTCCCTCCAGCACATAAACTTGCTGGAACTCAGGGCTGTTTTTCTGGCACAGACAATACCACTACAGTGTACTATATCAACAAACAGGGAGGCACCAGGTCAAGGCCCCTTTACACAGAGGCCATGAAAATTTGGACCCTGGCGTATTGTTTGGGAGTCCCCCTGCAGGCAATCCATCTACCAGGGAAGGACAATACCTTGGCAGATGCCTTAAGTTTAATCAACCAGGCCCATCATGAATGAACTGAACAAACAGGTGGTAGAAATAATTTTCTGAAGGTGGGGCACCCCAGAGGTGGACTTGTTCGCATCCCACCAGAACCACCATTTGCTTCAGTACTGCTGCAGACCACCAGATTAGGGTACTTTGACCCTGGATGCCCCAACTCTAGATTGGTCAGGGAGGTTCCTGTATGCTTTCAATCCCTTTTCCCTGGTTTTCAGAGTGTTGCTCAAGCTCAGGTCCTACTCAGCATCTCTGATCCTAATAGCCCCGGATTGGCCCAGGCAGCCATGGTACTCTCTAATGCTCTCCATGTCTGTGGCCAAACCGCTACGACTCCCTCTGAGGCACAATCTATTGACCTCCAACCAGGGGATCCTGTTACACGAACCTCAAGACCCTCAACCTCAAAGCTTGGTTCTTGAGGAACCAGAATATGCTGACTTGCAACTCTCTGAATCAGTGCTTCACATTCTGAGGGGTTATAGGAAACCCTTTACTAAGAAAACTTATTCTTCAAAATGGAAAAGGTTTTCAATCTGGTGTTCGACTAGGGATTTGATTCCATTACAGGCTGGGGTCCCAGCTGTTTTGGATTACCTCTCTCATTTACATTCTCTGGGTCTGCAACCCAATTCACTCAAGGTACACCTTTCAGCACTGTCTGCTTACATTTCTGCTGGTGCCAGGGTATCACTAGCTTCAGACACCATTTTTAGAAGGTTCTTCAAGGGTTTGGCCTATCTGCACCCTCCTCACAGGGCACCTGTGCCAGCATGGGACCTTAATGTTTGTATAGCCAAGCTCATGGGGCATCACTTTGAGCCTATCGCTACAGCTCAACTTAAATATGTCGCTTGGAAAACAGTTTTTCTAGTGGCAATGATTTCTGCAGGAAGAATCAGTGAGCTCCAGGCTCTTTCTGTGGAGCAGGATTATATCTCTTTTTCACAGAGACAAGGTAGTTTTGAGAACAAATAGAAAATTTCTACCAAAGGTAGTCTCTGATTTTCACATTAACCAATCCATTACCCTACCTGTCTTCTTCACAGAACATTTTACTTCTGGTGAAAGAGGACTTCATAGTTTGGATGTAAAGAGAGCTCTCAGTTATTATTTTACAGCCACTAAGGACCACAGGCAGGACAGGAAACAGTTGTTTCTGACCTGTGGGGATGTGGGAAAAGGTAATCCAGCTTCTAAGAGATCTGTTTCTCGTTGGATAGTCCAGTGTATTCAAGTCTGCTATACAAAAGCTGGTAGGGAGCCCCCATTAGGGTTGAGGGCACATTCCACCAGGTGAACAGCTGCTACTCTGGCAGCTGCAAGAGATGTTCCACTGGTTGACATCTGTAAAGCAGCTACTGTACCTGGAAGACAGTACACACCTTTACAAAGCATTACAATCTGGATATCCAGTCTAGAAGTGATGCTAAGTTTGTCACAGCAGTCCTGCAAAGTCTATTTCCTAAGTAAATGTTCTGTGTCCACGTCCAGTGGTACTGCTTTGTAGTCTGCAGAAAGTTATGAATACCTAAGTATTACTGGGGTTAGAAGAAAAAATTACTCACCTTAGTAATCTTGTTTCTTCCCAGTGATACTCAGGTATTCATAACTTCCCACCCTACCTCCCCTTCCAGAACTCAAGCCTCTGCACTCCCGCATGCTGCACTACCACAAAAGGGTACATCACAATGACTGTATATATGTTGCCACATAGTGGTACAAGTTAGTAAACAAGGCTTATGGTCTTTACTTTTCTTCAGATGTTTTTATGACATGCTGATTCTTTGACATTTTGGTTTTTCTCCAGTTGGAGCTTTTCTTCTGATTAAAATTGGGGTTATTTTGAATTATTTCTCTCACCTTAAATACTTGCAGTATTTTACTGCATGGCTTTGTCTATTCAGGCTCCTAGGAAATCTGAGGAGGTTTAGAACATTGGCAGTTACTATAGGGCAGCATTTGAAAAGTTGTCACGTGCAGATGATTCCATCATTTGCATATGTTCTATTCTCTCGGGGCAGTCCAACTCTCCAGGCTTACTGCAGAAAGTTATGAATACCTGAGTATCACTGGGAAGAAAAAAGATTACTAAGGTGAGTAATTTTTTCTTCCTAACGGTACCCCTGAATTTGTTACCTCTGAGCTTCAGGTCATGTTGCTGTGTCCTACCGGAGGACACCAGATCAAACGTCTCTGTTCCAACTTGTCAGTACTGTACATTTTTTTCTCTCTTCCTCATAGGCACTGGCTGGCATCAACATACACCCAGTTTGCTGTGCCGTACTTTGTGTACGATATCTACGCCATGTTCCTCTGCAGCTGGCACAAGTACAAGGTCAAAGGTCATGATACCTGTTCCCAGAGCAGGTCAATGGCAATCAAGTGGTACCTGAGGAAGGAACTGCTGATGGTGCTGCACCATGTTTCCATGGTTGCTGTCTGTTTCCCGATATCGATGGTGAGTACCTGAGGGCATCTGTGTGCTGTAGTGCTTGTTGCCTCTGTTCTTATATGTATTTTTACACACACACACACACACACACACACACACACACACACGCGCGCTGTGTGACAGACAGATAGGACAGAGGCAGACAGACAGATATAGTCAGGGCAGGGATGGGCAGATGGGGCAGAGACTGACAGGCAGACAGGGCAGAGTCTGACAGACTGATATGCAGACACAGACTGTGCGGAGACAGATAGATATACAGACAAGACAGAGGCAGACCAACAGACAGCGCAGAGACAGACAGCTAGACAGATGGAGCAAAGACAGACAAATGTACGGACAGAGCAGACTGACAGATGGGTAGAGACAGACAGAGGACATAGAGGCAGATTTTCTTTTGCCTCACTGATGGCCGTGGGCAGCGAGCACTCTTCCTCTATGCTACTACACAGGGTTCCCAAGCTCAGGAACAAGCTTTGTTCCTTATGTGTTGGGTGGTGACCCAGATACAGCAGTGCCGCTGCAAAAGGCTGTCCCTGACTCGAGGAGGGGCCATCACACCGCTCCTACCGCCCTCCCTCTGATGAGTTGAGGACGTTTTTCAGCATGTCCGTTGGCAACACCTCCACAGGGGTGTGAGCAGGCTGCTGCGCTGTTGGGTGGGGGTGGGATGGATGATGGGAGCATGTCCTGTCAGAATTGATAATCCTCGTGTAGGCTGGAAAATCAAGGGAGGCTAAATGGGTGTGGAACACCACCCACTACCTTCCTGCCCCCCCCATACACACACAGCTGGATCTGATCTCTCCCGGGGGCTGCATGAGGAACCCTTACATGGAAACTACAAAGGGGTCTGTGAAGTTGGAGCTGTACCTCATAGTTGTGCCAGACTGGATGGGGAGGGGTTTCTCTCCTCCTGCACAGAAATAGCTAATTAAGGACACTCCCTGGCGTTTCTGCATTCCATGTCAAATTTATGACTTTTTGCCTAGTGTATAAGCATCATCCAAACACTCAAAATCCACCAAATTAACTCCGAGTCACCAGGCTTGTTTTTTTCACAGAGGTTTGTGTCTGCCTCCGTAATGTCTGGCCCCACTTCTGCCCCTAGTCACCAACCCCATCCCTCACTTTCCCGGGGACTTACTTCAAGATCTTGTATCCCCTACAGATCCCCCATAGTGGGGCCAGGGGGAGGGCTATCCTCACCCCTCCCAGAGACTCTCGGGAGGGCATCCTAACCCCCCCAGGGACTCTTGGGAGGGCCATCCTCTCCCCTCCCAGAGACTCTCAGGGAGGGCCAGCCTCCACCACCAGAGACTCTCATCCAGATGCATCCTGGTACCCTGTTGGTGGAGCAGGGCCTGCGGTGACTGGCAGTGCCATCCTGCCAGCACCAATTTTTCCATTTTCTCCACCCACCTCCCCTGGCATAGCATGCATACTCACAGCTGTCCTCGCACACACAGCACACCTTGCGAGGGGAAGTTCCCTGACCTGCTGAGAGGTACTGCCCATGCGGTAGAATGCTGCATCATCCTTCCTCAAGCTGTGAGTGCTGCTGCTATGTGACTATGCCCTTCCTCATCCGGCCACCCCGTGCTTCCCAAGCTCATTCCCAAAGCGGAATGTGCTGCTTGTTGGATCATTGGCTGGCCCTACCAGGCTTGTTTTTGAATTTGATGGGGACACAATGCAGTAGTGCAATGACATTTTTTTTTCTTCAAAAAGGATAGTTTCTAGGGACATGGATATGTTGTTCATCCACACTCATTGGCAGGTATCCTTGCCGCTTTAAATCTTGCCGGAAGGTCTTCAAGCTTGCTCCTCCCACCCACCCGGGTGGTATAACTCTCGGCTCCGCCCCATGACGCCAGATCTTCCTTACCGCTTGGAAGCTCAGGTTCCCTCCTTAACGCTCTGCGTTTGTGACTGGTTCCTATTTCTCCGTTTGCGGATTTAAAATAAATTTTGCAAAAGACTTCAGTCTTCTATCCCTCGCGGCTGCGATGGACAAATCGACTCCGGATTTCGGAGATGCCCATGCGGGCAGAAGATGTCTGGACGGATCCACACTCCACGGTGTCTACTGCTTAGGCCTTGAGCACACGACCCGCGGGCTTCACGACCTGTGCTCATCTTTCTCGGCCCTCGTCCTCGAGCCGTGCTGCCCGATTGCAACTGGGCGCGTCCGAAGCGTTCCCTCGGTGAAGTCCAAGGAGGCCGGTTGGCGGTGTCATGGGCGCGGGGCTCAGGATCAGCTCGGAGCGGATGGTCGCCCCGAAGAGGAGGCGGCGCGGGTCGTATCTTCCTCGGCCGCGCATTTATCCCGCCTCTCTGGGTTCTTCCCACACGCTTCTTTTAAGGAGTTTGTCTGTCCTCTCCACTAAAGGAGAAGGGCTCGCCTGCTGGACCTTATTCTCGGTCCAAAAAGGGACAGGGTAGTCCCTCCGTCGACGCTCTTGGGAGCGGGAAAGGTCCCTCTCCCGGGCCGCCGACCGTCGGCTTCGTCGATCCGCTCGCTTCGCCACTGGCCTCACGGTGTCCCCGTCAGGTCAGTTGACCGAGACTCCCACCCGATGAAGTCGAGATTTTCTCGACCCATTGGACGGGCTGCCCGCCTTTAGCAGCCGAGATTCCTCTCCCGGTTCCCCGGGAGGAGTTGAGATCCTGTGGGCTCGCCTGTGCCTCCGGGTTCGGAGCCTCGGATGGACCATCCAGCCGGCGGAGTGCCGTTCCGCCGACACCTCCCCGCACCGACCTCGGAAATTCGGACTCTCGGTCTCGGTCTCGACCTCTTCGTGTCCAGCCGATCCCACCGTCATAGGCGGTCTCGGTCTCGGCACGCGTAAGCGGCGTCGCTGCGTCCCTCGCCCTCCTCCTCGGATGAGGAGGCTTCGGCGTAAATTACGCCGGCAGTGCGAGGACCTTATGTTGCAACAAGTTTCTCCTGGCCGAATAAGCCGCCCGCCGCCTTCCGGCCATTAAGTGACTGTCACGGAACGGCCGACACAACCCTCGACTTATCCGAGCCTATACCCAGGCCGGGTTGTTCGCCAACCAGCTGCTCCACCGATCTCCGTGGAACCTCCGCCTCCACAGCCACCACTGGGGCTCGACCAAGGATTCTCGGTCGGCCAAGGGTCTACCCATCGGTTGTCAGTTACCCTCACTCCCGACCGACCTCGGCAGGTGAAGGGTGGCTCTGGCCAGAGGCAGTCTTCGAGACCCTTCCGAGTCCGAAGATGATTCTCCTTTCTCCAAGCGACTGGACTTGGAGTCTTCAGGAGGTCAGTCAATGGACGATAGCCCGTCGTCTTCCTAGGACTGCTTCGCTCATCTCGGAGTCTACGGATGGAGCTCGAACCCGCTTCAAACGGCCAGGTATCCTCACGGAGATTCTGGACCGAGGATTCTCCGGACGAGGCCTTCCGGTGGCCGAGGCCATAGTGGGTCCGCACTGGAGCTTTGGCGCCCTGCTTCCTGCCCTGCGCCTTCGGCCAGGATGGCCAGGAAGTATGGTCCCTACCGGTTCCTTGTCCGGTTTTGAACACCCTCTGCTGAGGGGTTGGTTACTCGACAGCTGCCGCTACCGGGCAACGCCAGGGATGTGGACAAACCTCCTGACAAGGAGTCCAAGAAATTGGACTATGTCGGGCGCAAAGTCACGCCTGCGCCCTCTCTCTGCCTTCGGCCAGGCCAGTTCGGGCCGCCCTCATGGCACATTTTTCTCATGCCCTGTTGGGCTCCTGGATGAGGTCATCTCATCTTCCGCCGATCTGCAGACCACGTTAAGCAGGTGCGGGACCAGGGCAGGCAGTGGCCAAACAGCAGCTCCAGACTGCTTTGGATATAGGGGACTCATGTGCCAGATCGGTGGCGTGCCGCAGTGGCTATGCGCCAGCGGCTTGGCTGAGGATATCCACCTTTACTGGATACCCAGCACAAGTTGGCGGATGTTCCCTTTTGGGACTGACCCTTCGGCCCTGGGGTTGAAGGTCACCTGCAGAGGATCGAGAAGTCCAATGCCACCTTGACTCGGGTCTCTTCCGCTCAGAAGGACAAAGGCCCAGAAACCACAGCCTAAGCTCTTTCGTCCTTCTGTGCCCCGGCGCGCCCGGCCCAGCAACGTCAGGGCCAGCAGGCTCGCCTTGGTATCCCAAACCCAAGCCGGGCTTCCTCTAACAGGAGGCAGGAGGAAGGGCCCAGGAGGTCCTCGGCCGGTCCCTCCTCCAAGCCTGCCCAGTGACGGCTGAGGGTGTCGCCCATTCCCGGCTACCTACTCCTGGTCCCCGTGGGGACGGCCCGCACTCCTGCCCGCCTGGTCCGCTGTTACCACGGACAGGTGGGTCTTGGAGGTGGTGGGAAGAGGCCTGCCTCTGGAATTCGAGCAGGCACCACCTTTCAGAGCCGCCTCGGGGCTTCGGATCCCCAGCCTCACTGGCGGCTCGTCGAGCCGATATCGCCTCCTCCTCCAGAAGGAGGTGGTAAGAGAGGTGGACCCTCCTTCCAGACCCAGGGTTTGTGTCCAGGTACTTCCTGGTTCCGAACGGACGGGGCTGGCGCCCCATTCTCGACTCACACGACCCAAACAAGTTCCTAAGGTCTCGAACCTTCAGGATGGTCACTCTGGCTCAGATAATACCATCCCTGGAACGCAGGCTGGTGGTTCTGCCCTCTGGACTTGGAGGCTGATCGCCACGTCCATCCCATCTGTCTTCACCGAGATTCCTTCGCCTCGAGCGGAAGGATCCCTCTTCGAGTTCCAAGCCATGCCCTTCGGCTTGTCTCCAGCTCCCAGGGTCTTCACCAAATGCATGGCAGTGGTGACAGCATTCCTGTGGCGCCAAGGGGTCCGGGTGTACCCTTACCTGGACGACTGGCTGAGGCAGCTCCTCCAGGAAGGAGGGGCGGAGGCCCAGAGATCTGGCCTCCAGGTCTGCTTCCTCAACTGGGCCTCCTTATCAACGAGGCCAAGTCGAACTCGAGTCAAGCAGGTGATTCTATTCATCGGGGCGCAGCTCGACTCTCTTCGAGCCAGAGCGCGGCTCCCGGCGGACAGGGCCGAGGTTCTTCCTCCTTTGCCCGATCATTTCTGGTTGGGCAATTGCGCCCTGCCCGGGACTTCCTGCGCCTCCTGGGTCTCATGGCGGCCTGCACCAGCGTGGTCCGTTGGGCCCGCTGGAACATGCGTCCCCTTCAGTGGGGACTGGCCAGCCAGTGGTCACAACGCTGCGATCCCTTGACCAGCTTGGTCGGTGACATAGGGATGTGGAACGCTCCAGTGGTGGACCGCTCCAGATCATTTGCAGGAGGGCATCCTGTTCGTCCGCCCGAGCCGACGGTCTCTCTGTCGACCGGCGCCCTGATGGGTTGGGTGCCCATCTGGGGAACACTGGGCTCATGGCCTCTGGTCCCCGCGGGAGTCCCGATGCCACATCAGCCTGCTGGAGCTCCGAGCGTCCGCCTAGCTCTCACCGCCTTTGCTCCTCCGGGTCAAGTGGTCCGAGTCCAGACGGACAATACCACCACTATGTACTATCTAAACCCGCCAGGCGGGACGCACTCCATGCTTCTATGCAAGGAAGCTCCGCATTTGGTCACTCGTGGCGCAGCCTGGAGGCGGATCTCCTAGCCATTCACGTGGCAGGAGCCTCAACACCCTGGCCATGCCTGGGCGGGATAGGGGCTGCATCCACGGTGGTCTCTCCTGCCGAGTAGTACAGCATCTGTTCTCCCTTTGGGGCACACCTCAGGTGGACCCTGTTTGCCTCAGGAGAACGCGGCTGAGTCTGTTCCATGCCCGCCCCTCAGCAGGGCTCGCTGCAGGGGATGCCTTCTTGAGGCAGTGGACCCCGGCCTCTTTACGCCTTCCCCATTTCCCTTGATCCACAAGGTGCTTCTCAAGGAGGGAGGGACAAGGCGAGGTGATTCTGATAGCCCCAGACTGGCCTCGCCAGTTCTGGTACCAGATCTCCTCGTCTCAGCTCCAGGACTCATGGCAGCTTCCAGCTCGCCCGGACCTGCTCTCAGTCAATCAGGGAAGGTGTTCCATCCGGACCTTCAATCCCTGCACCTGACGCCTGGTTCCTGAGCTGCAGAGTTCCAGGCCTTGGGTCTTTCCCGACGAGGTCCTCAATGTGGTTGAGGCGTCCCGTGAAGAGTCGACCAGAAAATGCTATGCCTTCAAATGGAAAAAGGTTTTCCATTTGGTGTCAGAGCGAGGCTTGGACCCTTCCTCCTGTTCCTTGGCAAGCATCTTGGACTATTATGGTCCCTTTCTGAGTCAAGGGCTTAGGTCGACGACCCTAAGGGTGCACCTGGCAGCCATCTCTGCTTACCGGGCGCGGGCGGGAAGCAGTCGATGGCGCAGGAGAAGGTGGTCTGCGCTTTTCAAAGGCCTTGATCACATTTCCTCCAGTCGGGAACCCCACCTCCGTGGGATCTACTGTGGTACTGGCAAAGCTCATGGGCAAGCCATTCGAACCTATGCACAGGTGTGCTCTCTCACCTGTCGGTGGAAGACCGCCTTCTTGGTGGCTATCACGTCAGCCAGAAGGATGGGAGAGCTCCGGCGCTTTCCATCGAGTCTCCTTACCTGGTCTTCCACAGGGACAAGGTTGTCCTGCGCCCACCCGAAATTCCTTCGAAGGTGGTGCCTGGTTTCACCTTAACCAGGTGTTGACTCTGCCGGTGTTCTACCCCAATCACCTCCGGAGGCGAATATGAGCTCCATACTCTGGACCCTAGAAGGCTCGCTTATTATAAGGAGCACACGGCTGAAATTGGGGAGAGGTTCGCCAGCTGTTTGTCACCCACGCTGAGCCGCATCTGGCAGACCTGCAGCCAAGCGGACGATAAGCAGGTGGGTAACCTCCTGCATAGATCTCTGCTATAAGTTGGCGGACATACAGGCCTCCCAGAGGATAAGAGCTCATTCTACCCGCCATACTGCTCTAACAGTGGCTGCTTCAGGGGCGTCCCTATCCAGGAAATCTGCAGGGCTGCTACCTGGAAGTCAGCAAACACCACCTTCATTACCCACTACCACATCGACCTTGAGTCACGCGGGATGCTGGTTTTGGGGCCTCGGTTCTCAGTCTCTCTTTCCAAGTAAGTATTGGGGTGTCGTCTTGCCTCCTCCTCCCGGAGAGACTGCTAGGAGTCTGCCAATGAGTGTGGATGAACAACATATCCATGTCCCTAGAAATATAGGTTACTCACCTGTAACAGGAGTTCTAGGAATGGTATATATTGTTCATCCCTACATTCCCTGTTTCTCCCGGCTCGACGCACAACCCGCAGCTTCCAAGCGGGCCAGATCTGGCGTCATGGGTGGAGAGGAGTTATACCACCCGGGTGGGTGGGAGGAGCAAGCTTGAAGACCTTCCGGCAAGATTTAAAGCGGCAAGGATACCTGCCAATGAGTGTGGATGAACAACATATACCATTCCTAGAACTCCTGTTACAGGTGAGTAACCTGTATTTCAGCTACAATTAAAGTGATTTTGTGAACCTAAGGTACCACTTTTGAGATACGGTATCTTAGGTCTACAATAGTCATTTTGTGCAAATTTTAAAGTTTTATTGTGAGCCGATCCCTTCCACTTCCTATTCATTTCCACGCCTCCGCACTCAGGTGTGTTATGAGGTGCAGCAAGGGAAAGCGTGTTAATCGAGCCGTGGACTCCATTAATCTATGACTCACCATCAAAATGTATAAAATAGTACTGAAAAAATACCCCTCGTTCATTTCAATGGGGCGTGTCCCCATGGTTTGCCTTGCTGCATGTCAGTGTGGGGACATGGTGATCAATTCAGAAGTGGAAGGGATCAGCTGGCCCCCTTATCAGGACCAAACTACATTACCCTACCACTAAATAATGGCTCACAATAAAACTGTAAAATTTGCACAAAACTATCACAAATATAAGGTACTATATCCTGAAAGTGGTACCTTAGGTCCTTAAGTGTACTAAATTGGTTTAATATAAATATTAGCATGCTTGCCAAATCTACTTTTCTAGATACCTCCTATGCTGCGCACCATGATTATTTTTTTGTTTCTTGATCTTAACCCTTGCCAGGTTCAGAGCGCAATTTCTAAGCCACATTTAGCGGCAATCTTTTGTTCCTTGAGAAAAAAAATGAAATTAAAACATTTTTAAAATGCTAACATGTTTGTGGAAGTAGAACGTTTTACCACCAAATGAAACTGGACGATGCCCGGAATCTTGCATAGTATAACAAAGGCAGGGTCAAATTTTTTGAACAATTTCGTCCCACTCCTGATTTATCGCCTTATATTTGCAAGACTCAGTAAGGTATCAGATTAGAAACATAGAAACATAGACTTTGATGGCAGATAAGGACCGCTAGGCCCATCTTGTCTGCCCATTTCTCTACCTACAGGATAGGCCGCAGATCCTAGTTAACCAACAGCCTATTTCTTCCTACTCCCCACAAGAATTGCCTTGTGTCTGTCCCATGCATTCTTGAATTCTCCCACAGTTTTAGACCCCACAACCTCCTCAGGAAGGCTGTTCCATGCATCCACTACCCTCTCTGTGAAATAATACTTCCTCACACTGCCCCTGAACTGCCCTCCTTCTATCTTTAAATTGTGTCCCCTTGTTCTTGCAAGTCTCTTTTTTTTCTGAAAGATGCTACCCTCTTGGACTTTGTTGATTCCACTGAGGTACTTAAAAGTTTCTATCATGTCCCCCCTCTCCCTTCTTTCCTCAAGGGTATACATATTAAGCTCCTTTAGTCTCTCCTCATACGGCTTCTTTTGCAGACCCTGCACCATTTTAGTTGCCCTCCTCTGGACTGCCTCTATCCTGTCTATGTCCTTACGGAGATGGGGTCTTCAGAACTGGACATAGTACTCCAGATGGGGTCTCACCAACTGTCTGTACAAAGGGATAACAACTTCCTGTTTTCTGCTGCTGATGCCTCTCCCTATACATCCCAGTATACCCCCAGCCCTCCCTACTGCCTTCTCACATTGCTTGCTAACCTTAAGGTCATCTGATATGATTACCCCAGGTCCCTTTCCTTTTTTGTTGTTGTTACTACCTCCCCACCCATTGTGTATTCTTCCCCTGGGTTCTTGTTTCCCAGGTGCATTATTTTGCACTTCTTTGCATTGAATCCTAGCTGCCATACTTCTGACCATTCCTCCAACCTTGCCAAGTCCCTTGTCATCCTTTCCACGCCTCCTTGTGTATCAACCCTGTTGCAGATCTTTGTGTCATCTGCAAAAAGGCATACTTTTCCTTCCAGTCCCTCTGCAATGTCACTGATGAAGACATTAAAAAGGACTGGACCCAATACTGAACCCTGCGGTACCCCACTAGTAACCCCCTTTCTTCAGAGTGGACTCCATTTACAATTACCTTCTGTTTCCTGTTGTCCAGCCAATGTTTTACCCAGGCTACCACCCTGGGTCCCACTCCCAGGCTGGTTAATTTGACTATTAATCTTTTGTGTGGGACTGTGTCAAATGCCTTGCTAAATTCTAGGTAGGCCATGTCCACAGCCCCTCCCTGGTCTACTACTTTGGTCACCCAGTCAAAGAAATCTGTTAGATTCGTCTGACCTGACCTTCCCGCTGTGAACCCATGCTGCCTTGGGTCCTGTGCTCCACTGGCCTCTAGGTACTCAACTATTCTTTCCTTCAGAAGTGACTCCATCACTTTCCCTACCACAGAGGTCAGACTGACAGGTCTGTAGTTTCCTGCCTCTGTCTTGGTCCCCACTTTTGTGAAGGGGAATCACATCCGCCTTCCTCCAGTCCTCGGGTACCACACCATCCTCCCATGATTTATTAAAAAGAGTAGCCAGTGGTTTCACTAGTTCCTCCCTTAATTCTTTTAGAATTCTGGGGTGAATTCCATCAGGACCCATTGCTTTGTCCACCTTCAGTTTTAGGAGTTCTTGCAGAACCCTTTCTTCTGTGAAAGGACTGGGATTGACCCCCTATCAAGAGTGCTCTGTTAATTGGATTAGGCACTTCCCTCCTCTTGTGAATACTGAGCAGAAATATTCGTTCAGTATTCCTTCTTTTCACTGTCCCCTCTGCCCACCCACCGCTCATTCTATTCAGCCTCACTATGCCTCCTTTGTCTTTTACGCTGATGTACCTATAAAGGTTTTATCCCCTTCTTAACTGAGTTGGCTATCTTTTCCTCAGTTTGGGCCTTTGCTATTCTGACTTCCCTTCCTGCTTCCTTCTGCCTTAACTGGTACAGCTCTCTGTCCTGCTCCTTCTGTGTTTCCTTATACTGCCGGAATGCTATCTTTTTCTTCCTGACTTTCACAGCCACCTCTTTTGAGAACCATAGTGGCTTTTTCTTTCGTTTTGATTTGTTTATTTGCTTCACACAAAGGATTGTTGCCTCTGTGATGGCAGTTTTGGTAATTCCCCATTGTTGCTCCACACCTTCTTCTAGCCTGTTTGCTAGTACTTTTCTGAGGCACTTTCCCATCTTGCCAAAGTCAGCCCTCCTAAAGTCCAGTACCCTCACTTTTTGTATGGCTTGACTCTGTAGCTGAGTTTAACGTGAACCACACTGTTTGATGGTCACTTGTCCCCAGATGGCAACCCACTTCTAGATCTGAGATCCTCTCACTGCCCCTGTTTGAGAGTATGAGGTCTAAGATTGCTCCCTCACAGTGGGTTCTGAAACTAGCTGTCTAATGCCTGCCACCTGTAGGGCATCAAGAACGCCCTGCTTTTGGATGTGGCTGCAGCAAATGTGCTCCAGTTAACATCTGGCATATTCAGGTCTCCATCAACAGTATCTCCCTTTCTCTGCCATTCTAAGAATGCCTTCTATCATGTCCTTGTCCATTCCTTCCTCTGACATGGGGGTCTGTACACAACCCCTGTGCGGACTGGGTGCCCTTTCTGGTCTCCAAGGTGACCCACAGTGCCTCCCTCTCCTCCCTGTTTACTCTTTTGTTCAGTTGCTTTTATCCTTCCTTTACATAGAGAGCTACTCCTCCCTCTTCTCCCTGCCTGTCTCTCCTGTAGGTTATGTACCCTGGTATGTTAACATCCCAGTCATGGTTCTCTGTGTACCATGTTTCTGTGACTGCTACGATATCCAGGCATCCCTCTTCCATTAAGGCCATCAGCTCAGGGAGCTTGTTACCCAGACTACGGGCATTGGTACTCATTACCCTCCATTTCCTGATGGCCTTACTCCCTTTTGCCCCATCCCTGTCCTTCTTGCCTTTGTCACTTTCTCCATTTCTCCAATCTCCAGATTGTTTCTGTTAGTAGAAACATTGATTTGTTTAAGTATCAGCATGGGTGGTAAACCCAAAAGGAAAACAAAAATGCAGCATTTATCATACATGTTTTTGTCTAACCACCAATGTAATGCTACTGTGCAGCTATGAATGCCTGAACACCCCACATGCACTAACATCCTCCAAAATGTGGGACAGTTTTGCATGCTTTTATGTGTAAAAAACAGAACTCCTATGCCATCTAGTTAAATGGTTTCTGGTAGGTGTCCAGTGTTGTAGTAAATATAGCAACAGAACAAAATACAGAAGTTGCAGTGCTGTTCCATCAACTGGAATCCAGCAATAATGCCTGTGCAGAAGTGCATTACTTCCTCAGCGCGTGGTGCCCTAGAGAATAGAACTAAATGCTAAGGATGGAATTTAGAACCCTACTCAAACTCTGCACAGTGGTCATGCTCCCTCTACTGGCTAAAACTCGGACTTGTTTCTCCACCTGAAGAGAGCAGTCGCCCCCAAAGTCTTCTCCAGCCATCTGCCTGTGTGTCCCCAGCATAGAAACATAGAAATTGACGCCAGATAAGGACCGCTTGGCCCACCTAGTCTGCCCATTTCCCTACCTAACAGATAAGCTGCAGATCCTAGTTAACCAGCAGCCTACTTCCTCCTACTCCCCACTAGAATTGCCTTATGTCTGTTCCATGCATTCTTGAATTCCTCCACTGTTTTTGACTTTACAACCTCCTCAGGAAAGCTGTTCCATGTATCCACAACCGTCTCTGTGAAGAAATACGTCCTCAAATTACCTCTGAGCCGTCCCCCCTCTATCTTCAAATTGTGCCCCCTTGTTTTTGCACAGCTCTTTTTCTGAAAGATGCTACCCCCTTGGACTTTGTTGATTCCCTTGAGGTATTTGAAAGTTTCCATCATGTCCCCCCTCTCCCTCCTTTCCTCAAGGCTATACATCTTTAGTTCCTTTTGTCTTTCTTCATATGTCTTCTGATGCAGACCCTGCACCATTTTGCTGGCCCTCCTCTGGACAGCCTCCACCCTGTCTATGTCCTTGCGGAGATGGGATCTCCAGAACTGAACACAGTACTCCAGATGTGGTCTTACCAACTGTCTGTACAGAGGGCCAACAACTTCCTGTTTTCTACTGGTGATGCCTCTCCCTATGCATCTCAGTATCCCCCAGCCCTCCTTACTGCCTTCTCACATTGCTGGCCCACCTTTAGGTCGTCTGATATGACTACCCCAGGTCCCCTTCCATTTTTGTTGTCAGTATCTCACCCCATTGTGTACTCTTCCCTGGGTTTTTGTTCCCAGGTGCATTACTTGCACTTCTTTGCATTGAATCTAAGCTGCCATACATTTGACCATTCCTCCAACCTTGCCAAGTCCCTTTTCATCCTTTCCACCCCACCTTGTGTATCAACCCTGTTGCAGATCTTTGTGTCATCTGCAAAGAGACATACTTTCCCTTCCAGTCCCTCTGCAATGCCACTTATAAAGATGTTAAAAAGGACCGGCCCCAGTACTGAACCCTGCAGTACCCCACTAGTAACCCTCCTTTCTTCACAGTGGACTCCATTTACTATTACCTGCTGTGTCCTGTTGTCCAACCAGTGTTTTACCCAGGCAACCACCCTGGGACCCACTCCCAGGCTGGCTAATTTGTTTATTAATCTTTTGTGTGGGACTGTGTCAAATGCCTTTGCTAAAGTCTAGGTAGGCCATGTCCACAGCCCCTCCCTGGTCTACTGCTTTGGTCACCCAGTCAAAGAAATCAATTAGATTTGTCTGACATGACCTTCCCGCTATGAATCCATGCTGCCTTGGGTCCTGTGCCCCACTGGTCTCTAGATACTCAACAGTTCTTTCCTTCAGAAGTGATTCCATCATTTTCCCTACCACTGAGGTCAAACTGACAGGTCTGTAGTTTCAAACAACATGAAGTCTTGCTATATTATGACTATTGCAGTTTGCCCCAGCCTTAGAACTGCTCTGGAGGTGAAAGAGTTAACTTCCATGCAGAGCATGGAGCTTAGAGCGCGAGCTCGGTTCAGAAGCTCTGTTTGGCTGGTTTCAAACCGAAACCGTCAGATTCTTTACTCCACCTCACTGAACAGTCGCTCCGGAGATTCCTCCTGTTGCTCGGTTCATTTCTTCGGTTTAAAGCGCTATTTCTCGGTTTAATTTAACCTCGATTTCATTATTTTAACCAAAAACCGATCGGTTCAGGCTCTGTCTATGGTAATCGTAGTAATGGATAGGGTTTTTTTCCTGTGTGGAACTTGTAGTATTATCGGTTCGTTGAACCGATCGAGTTGTATTTAAATATAAGTTTAAAGCCTTTTAAGGCTTTTTAGAGTGCTGTTCCGGTTCTTATCGGGTTCAAAAAACGGATTTCATTACGGTTTTTCCAGGACCTCGTGACACGGTTTGGAACCGATAAGGTGTCTTGCCTGGCACAGCCATCAAAAGGGCAAGTTGGTTGGTTAGGCTGGCATCATGTCTGAGAAACCCAAAAGAAAACCAGGCCACTGGTTTCAACACTGTAGTCTCTGTGGGAAGCCTTTGCCAAGGCTGACCCACACACTACATGTGTCTATTGTCTGGGGTTTGACCACCTCAATTCAGACTGCCAGATTTGTAAAAATTTCCCTGCAGCCACCCTGGACAAGAGAGTGGGCAGGCTCAGGGAACAAGAGGCCAAAAAGTCCGCTGACCCGGATGGCCAGCCCGGTTCGGTGCCAGCCGAACCGGAGGGAGTGCCCTCTGACCAGGGCGAGACTTCCTCGGGCAAATGAAAAGCTGGCTCTGAGGAGCCAGTTCCAGCAAAGAAATCTAAAAAATCAGCAGGTTTGGAGTCCAAAATTCCTTCTCCAGCTGCTGCTGAGATAGCCAGGGCAATACAGATTGTCCAGTCCCTGTCCCCGGTTCCCTCCGAACCGCCACTGTCTGGCAAAAGGTCGGTTCGGTCGGTTCCAGTGGTTCAGGATTATGATATAGAAGAGTTCTATGAATCAGAGGAGGGGGATGAAGATTATGATCAGTGTGAATGTGACTTTGAAAGTCTGGATGTGCCCATTGAACCGGACATCTCCCCAGACAGACCTTCAGGTGAGTCTCCCCCTAGGCTTTCTGAGTCCCCTTCTCATTTTTTGTTTTATAAAAAAGTTGCTGAGACCCTCCAGCTTCCCTTAGAGGAGGCTTTGGATGAGCAAGAGGAGCCTGACTATGTGGAGATGATGGATATCCCAGAGTCCAGGAGGTTGTCCATCCCTTTACATAAATCTTTAGAAAACAATAAAATTTTAAAAGCTCCTAATTCTGTGCCTCCTGTGGATAAAAGGATGGACAGGAGGTACACTTTGTCAGGTCCTGATACAGATTTTCTTTCACAGCAATGCAGTCATGTTGGGATAGTTCAGGCTGCAGCCTGTGATAAAGCTAATATTCCCCTGGCTTCACATCCTCCTGACAAGGATCTAGGAAGATTGATGCCATGGCCAAAAAACAATACATGGCAGCATCCTTGGGACTCAGACAAGCTAACCATATGGCTTATGTTGCAAGATACCAGAAATCTAGATGGGATACTGTGCATGGCCTTAGCTAAACAGGTCCCTGGCCAGCTCAAGAAGGAGCTGAAGCAGGTGGCTCTTGATGGTATTGAGGCATCTAGGTGCAATTCCATGCTGCAGTGGATTCTAACGATGTATCCTCTAGAGTCATGGCTACATCTGTGGCTTTTCGGAGATTGGCCTGGCTCAGGTGTACTACTTTGTCACAGGATTCCCAGTCTAAGGCTATGGACTTTCCTATGGTGGGAAATTCTCTGTTTGGGGAGCAGACAGAGAATTATATGAAGAAAATGGATGAATATAGAACCACTTACAGGAGTGCACAAGCCAAGGAACGGCAAGCCACTCCTCAGAGGCAGCCCCCCAGGGGTAGGGGTAGGCCTTTTCACAGGCCTTTACCAGACTCAAGCCCCTCCCTTCAGCCTATGTACAGAGGGGTTCTTCAGAGGGAGAGGCAGACGGGGTTCAAGCAGGCCTGCTCCACCCCTCAGCCTAAAGCCCCTGCCAAACAGGCGCCCTGATGGGATGCCCAGGGTCGGCTCTCCACTACCTGTAGGTAGGTTGGCTCACTTCGTCCAGGACTGGCAGTCTTTAACTTCAGACAGTGGGTCCTGGAAGTAGTGAGCCAGGGTCTGCTCTCAGCTCAAGAAATTTCCAAGATGAGAGCCAGATCTTTTCCACTTACAAACCCTTTAGAGACTCTGGCTTTGAAACAGAAGTCTCAACCTCCTGGCTCTCAGAGCTGTAGAAAAGGTTTCTCCCTTCACCAGGGCAAGGGTCTGTACTCCAGGTACTTCCTTACCCCAAAAGACAGGAGCGCGCGCTATCTTAGATCTAAGATATCTAAACAAGCACTTTTAAAGCCAAAGTTCAAAATAGTGACACTGGGAATGATTTTACCTCCCAAGGCCAGGGGACTGGCTAGCCTCCCTGGACCTCAAAGATGCCTACTTCCATGTTCTTATCAGAAGCTCCCATCGGAAGTACCTCAGATTCGAACTGCCCTCAGGCCATTATCAGTTCAGAGCAATGCCCTTCGGCCTCACTTCTGCCCCAAGGGTGTTCACAAAGTGTCTGGCAGTAGCAGTCGCTCACCTAAGAAGGCAAAAGATTGCCATTTTTCCCTACCTGGACGACTGGCTCATTGTGGGTCAGTCTCCAGACCAGGTCAAATCACACCTGCTAGTTACCCAGCAGCTGCTTACCTCTCTGGGATTTCTTCTCAATCTTCCAAAGTCAGTTTTGGAACCTGTCCAGGTACTCACCTTTATAGGCGCAGAACTGGATACAAAGCAGGCCAGAGCCTTCCTTCCCTTGGAAAGGGTAGGACCTTAGTGGCCCTGGCCGACTCTTCACTCTGCAGGTCTCTCGACCAGCAAGGCATTTCCCTGCAGCTCCTAGGGCACATGGCTGCCTCCACAGCTGTGGTGCAAGGAGCAAGATTTCAGATGAGGGACATTCAGTTCCATTTGAGAGCTTTCTGGTGTCAAAGAAGAGATCCTCTATCCAAATTAATCCCAGTGACTCAACCCTGGATCCAGGCCCTTCAGTGGTGGCAGGATCAGAGCAATCTGAGACAGGGGGTGCCTTTCATCCCTCTGTCCCATTCCTTGACCTTTACTACAGATGTATCCCTCTTGGGATGGGGAGCTCACGTGGGCAACCTCTCCGCCCAGGGATTATGGTCCCCTCAGGAATCTCTGCTCCACATCAATCTGTTGGAACTCAGAGCTGTTTTTCTAGCACTTCAGGTTTTCTCTGCCTCTGTTCAGAAATGAAAATTACGTACCTACCGTAATTCTTGATCTTCTTGGACGAGTCTTCACCACTCATTCACACACTAGTGGGATCTGCACCGGAGGCACTAGGACCCATCGGGAGCAAACTTTTGCTGAGGGTCGGCGCGAGATGGCTGAGGCACATGAAGGTGGCTCGCCAGGTAATGACTATTCCGTGACGACCCTCCAACCACCTCAGTACCTTTTTACCAAGGAGGTGCAGCGTAACTAACGTAAAGAGTAAACCTAACCTTAAAAACGGACATAAGATAGTCCGGACGACCCGTGTAAGAAGGGTCAGCAAAGAAGTCTTCACGGTCTAAAGATTTGAGGAAGTGAAGACCAACACAGCGTGTGAGCTGGGGATGGAGGGAGGCAGTGACGAGAGTGTGGAGACTGCCCAGAAGATCAAGAATTACGGTAGGCAATGCACTTTCATATCTTCCTGGACATAAGTCTCCACCACTCATTCACACTAGTGGGAGAGTACTAGCTGATAATCCCTAAAAGGGCGTGCAGGGGAGCCAGAGTTCACACGTTTAGGACAGGAGTCCATAAGCGATAGTTCTGCTGAAGGTGGAATGACGCCTGGCATGAACATCCAGTGCATAATGCTTACTAAGGTATGCACTGAGCTCCAGGTGGTGGCATTGCACATATCTGCAATTGGAACATTGCACTTCCGCTAGGATGTCAACAGAACCGCTAGTAGAGAGTGAGCGTATACTTTACCTTCTAATTTAACCTGTGCCATGGAATAGCAATGTCGAAGACATGCCACTAACCATGATGAGATGCATCTGATAGCGACAGGCTGACCCAGCCGGGTCTCGCTGAAGGAAACAAACAATTGCTGAGTCTTGTGAAAATTCTTGGTTCTATCTAAGTAGAACTGCAAGGCTCTCTTAACATCCAAGGAATGAAGAGACCGTTCTCCTTCATTTTGGAAGTTCGCGAAGTAAGAGGGAAGCACCAGAGGTTGGTTTAGATGGAATTTGACACAACCTTGGAAGAAATTTAGGATGAGTATTAAGAACTACTTTGTCCCTATGGACACAGTATACGGAGGGTCCGTGAATCAGGGCATGTATCTCAGAGACCCTGCAGGCTGAGGTAATGGCCACTAGAAGGCTGTTTTCCAGGTAAGAAATTTTAGCTCACAGGTAGCTAGGGTTCGAAGGCTTCCCGAGTGAGCATGTTCTAGCCCAAGGTTAATGTCCCAGGCTGCGACTGGACGCCTAACAGGGGTCTGGTATGTCTGCATGCAGAATTCCTTTAAGAAATCTTTCCCATAGGTAACTGAGCCAGAGACAAGGAAGAAACCGGCTCATGGTACGCTGAAATGGCACTAAGGTGAACTTTAAACGTGGAGTACTGGAGACCTGAGTTTGATAGGGTCCAAAGGTACTCTAGAACTTGTCTGGAGGACAGGAAAAGGGATTCCAAGAGGACTTAGACACCAGAGAGAAAAACGCTTCCACTTAGAAGCGTGAGTTTCTGGTAGCTGGCTTCCGAGCAGCCAGAAGGATGTCTGAGACTCTACGAGAGACGTTGAACCATCCACTTCTTTACCTCTTCAGAGCCAAGCATGAAGGTGAAGTGACCTCAGGTTGGGATGGACCAATGAACCCTGAGTCAAAAGATTGATTTGCAAGGGAAGTGGTCTCGAGAGGCCGACATACTGTTGAGTAGAGGAAACCATAGTTGCCGAGGCCAAGAGGGAGCAATGAGAATCATCTTGGTCCCCTGAGACTCGAATTTGAGGAGTACTCTGAATTAGAGGAAGCGGTGGAAAGGCGTAAAGAAAGCGCTTTGGTCCACCGTGAGCCTGAACGCATCCTGACAGAAAATGCCAGGCCCTGGATTTCTGGAGCAGAAGAGAGTAGTTTTATGCTGAGTGGGGATGCAAAAGGTCCAGGTCTGGAGTCCCCACTCTCTCGAACAGTGACTGAGCTTGGCTGGATCGAGAGACCACTGTGGAGGGTCTGCTTCCGTGCTCTGCTGAGGTGATCTGCTAAGTCGTTTGTACACCCTGGCAGATATGCCGCTTGAATTAGAGACTTGTGCTCCAAGCACCACTCCCCGACTCTTATTGCTTCCTGCAAAGGGATAAGAATGAGCACCGCCTTGCTTGTTGATGTAATACATCACAGCTTTGTTCTCCGTTTGAAGGAGAATGTTCTTGTGACAAAGAACATCCTTCAACGCTCGGATCGCATAGAGGACCGCTCTCATCTCCAGGACATTTATGTGGAGCTGAGTTTCGAGCTGAGTCCATACACCTTGAGTGTGGAGAGAGCAACAGTGAGCTCCCCATCCCATTAGCAATGCATCTGTGGTGATGGAGATCTGATGATCCAGAGGAGCAAAGGGGAATCCTTCCAGGAGATTGTTGTCTTGAGACCACCAGGTGAGAGACCTCTGTAGGGGCTCCGGCCACCTTGATGGATAAGACTGGGGTGAGAGGTCGGTGACCACTGAGCGGAGAGCATCCCATTGGGTGGTCCTCATGTAACCGAGCTAGGGTACAGTGAACACTGAGGACGCCTGAGACCCAACATACGCTTGCATCGAGAGAGCTGTGACCGATCGGTTCTCCCTGATGTAACGGGCCATCTTAAGGATGTCGAGTCTTCTGTCCTCTGGAAGGAAAGCCTTCATGAAGAGGTGTCCAGAAGAGTCCCTATGAAAAGGAGCCTCTGGAGGGCTGCAGTTGTGACTTCTTCAGATTAGCAGAACTCCCATGGATGTAAGAAGGCGAGAGGCCGCTTTAACCGGCTTCCAGAGTCCCTTGGCTGGAAGGGCTTGCTAGGAGCCAATCGTCCAGGTAGGGAACACTCAGAGTCCGAGCTTCCTGAGATGCGCTTGCAAGAACTGCACAACACTTTGTAAAACTGCTGCACCGAGGATAGCCCAAAAGGCAGGACTCTGAACTGATAATGCTGACCCAGAGCTACAAACCTCAGGAATTTGCGATGGGTCGGGTGGATGGGAATATGCTGGTATGCGTCCTGCATGTCCAGGGAGGCTAGCCAGTCGTGTTGATGAAGCAAAGGTAACAGGTTTCCCAGAGAAATCATTTTGAATTTCTCCCTGGGGAGGAATTTGTTTAGCTTTCTGAGGTCTAGAATGGGGCGCATCCCCCCAGACTTCTTCGGAACCAGAAAGTAGTGGGAGTAGAACCCTGTGTTTCGGCTGATGCAGAGGCACCAGTTCTACTGCCCTGTTGTTCAGAAGGCCCTGGATCTCAGCGGTGAGGAGGTCTGACTGAGAGGTCGACAACCTGGTTGCTGTTTGGGAGGACACCTGGGGGTTTCCAGAAATTGAGAGAATAACCTCAAGCGAATTATCCTAAGGACCATTTGTCCGAGGTTGCGGACTTCACTGGTTGTGGTAGTAATATCAAACGCACCTCCCACCGGGAGAAAGTTCCACCTCTGGCAGGGGGATGGAACTTGGGCTGGCAATTATAGCGCTGGGGGCTTTAGGCCCTGCTTTTCTGGGTTGCGCTCCTGAGGTTGGGCAGGTTGGCTTTATGAAGCTTCCTGCCTCTGCCCCTCAAAGGACTGATCGACTATGAAACCGATCGCCATCACATGCCCCTAGAGGGTAGGCGGAGGTTCAGCCAGCTTAATGGCCGACCTAGTCTTCTGAGTGGCTCTAGGACTTGCTGTACCTGAGGACTCGAAAAGATATGAGCCATCAAAGGGCAACACCATTACCTGCTGCTGTGCATCATTCAGAAGCCGGAAGCGAGCCAGGAGTGACGTTAGTACAAAATACCGCGGCTGCTGAACGAGAAGCAGTGTCGAAAGCGTCCGTATGGCGTTTGATCTGTTGGTTATTAGACTCAATACCTCTGGTAACTGGTTAGAAGAAGCTCTGACTTGGAGTCGGAATCTGGAAGAGCTTCAACCATTCGCTTGATAGAGTGCCACAGGATATACTCATACTGAGAAAATAGCCTGATAGCTGGCAATACGCATACTTAGAGGAGGCAGCAAAGACTCTTACCTAATGTATCAATTTTACGAGACTCTTTGTTAATAGGTCGAGCTGTAGTAGCTTGAGGAAGAACGACTTTATCATTCTCTGCCAGGACTACAATAGGATCCGCAAAGGCTTGAGATGCCAAGATGGGACAATCCTTGGGGGCTGAATATTTCCTATCAATGGATTTAGCCACCGAGGGAGTAAGAGCAGGATTATTCCATACCATTTGAGACAGCGTCTCGAAGGAAGGTTGAATCAGAGGGTCAAATCCATAGGATCTCACGCTACGAAGATATTGGAGTCTTAATCTTTTCCCAGGATCGATGTCTGTAGTCTGAGAGAAAGAGTGGAACTCAGGTTCTTCAACAGAGACTTAAAGGACAGGTCCTCGACCACAGGCTCTGTAGCAGTGAAAGATCCTTCTTCCTCCACTTCATCACCCAACCGAAGGTCTGGGTCAGGCTCAACATCATCTCCTGATAGTCCAGGAAGGACTGTTTGGACAGGAAAGGAGTGAAAAATAGGAGAGGAGGAAAGAACTGATAGAAAGGGAGAGTCCCCGAGGGCCCCCGTGCTGGAGGAGGCGAACGGAGTCAAGAGCAGCGCCTGCGGAGGTGCACGGGGTCAGAAGAGTAGGAGACCGCAGGCGCTCGGCACCGGGCGAGACCCATCGGCGCCATGACGGTGCCGAGACGCAGCGCGCCGCTGGATGGCGCCACAGGCTCGCGGTGCCGGGGTAAACGGGCGCCTGGCTGGGTGCAGAGAGCCTCGCTGGAGCGTGTCGAGGGACCCCTGGAACCTGGAAAACATGAGAAGAGAAAAACAGAGATAAGGGCATCGGTGTGGCCCCCGCGCTGCAGCCATGTGAGGGGGGACACTACAATGGAGTCGCTGGCACCAAGGAGGCGCCCCGCGACTAGGAAGGTCCAACCGCCTTACCTGATCGCCTCCGACGAGCTCAAGGTTCGGGCACCGAGCCAGGCAGAAGAACCAACCCGAGCCCATCGCCCATAAGAGCGCCCACTGATGAAACTGCTCATCTGGAGACCTACCTATAGGGCGGGTAGGGACTCCGGCGTCGAAGACGACGGAAACCGGAAGTTGGCTACTTCGGGCGAGGAGACCGGCAACTAGCCGCGATAACCGACCGCCGATGCACAGATGTATCAGAGGGTGACCCGAGTGATGCCTCTCTTTTTGACCTGTGGGCTAAGAAGAGCTTCGAGGCCAACGGTGCCGAGAATGCGACCGCTTGTTTTATGCCGCGGGGACCGCCCATCCCCCCGGGCATCGGACTGACCGTTGTCGGAACCCCGCTGAGGAGAAGGGGGCTGACCGGACCCAGCCCGACTGACTGAACAGCTTTCACAGAAGTCTCCCTACCGTCACCTGACCTGCTCATGGTCGACTCCGTCAAGTAGGCCGAGACTTCTTTATTATATGTTAAAATATAATAGAAATATGATGAAAAGAATAAATCTAAGCGATACTACTATCGAGATAATATTACAAAAAAATAAACTGAAAACTATGCGCTAGTTTGAAGTTTGACTCCCGACAGGCGAGCGACGTCGTTACTGAAGCGCACTCGACGGCGGGAAAAAAGGAACTGAGGCAGTTGGAGGGTCTGCCGCCGAGTCATTACCGCTACGAGCCACCCCGGGCGGCGCCATGCCTCACGGCGCCATCTCTCGCGCCGACCCTCCAGCAAAAAGTTTGCTCCCGATGGGTCCTAGTGCCTCCGGCGCAGATCCCGAGACTTATGTCCAGGAAGATCAAGGTGGTACAGGTCAGAACAGACAACACCACTACAATGTGGTACATCAACAAACAAGGGGGCACTCAGTCTTCGGCCTTGTGCACCGAGGCATGAAGTTGTGGTCTCGGCTTACTCCCTGAACACTTCCCTCATAGCAGTTCACCTCCCAGGCAAGGACAATGTCCTGGCAGATGCCCTCAGCAGGATTTCCCAGGGCCATCAAGAATGGTCACTGGATCCCCTAGTACTGGGGATAGTGTTTGCCAGATGGGGCACTCCTCAGATAGATCTTTTCGCAGCCCCAGACAATTATCAACTTCCACTGTTTTGTTGCAGGCCCCCAGTGTTGAGCTCAGTTCCCTTGGATGCCTTTTTCCTCGATTGGGAAGGGAAGTTTCTTTATGCCTTCCCCCCCTTCCCTCTCCTGTTCAAAGTACTAGTCAAAATCAGGTCTCAGCCTTGCAAAATGATCCTGATTGCTCCAGACTGGGCCAGGCAGCCCTGGTACCACTCCTTCTGTCCTTAGCAGTCCATCTTCCTGTGTCTCCCCAGGAATCACAATCTGTTAACCTGTGCTCAGGGAGAGTTTGGTATCCGAATCTCAAATCCCTCAACCTCAAGGCTTGGCTCTTGAGCAGTTAGAGTTGCTGATTTGCAACTTTCTCAAAGTGTTCTCAAATCCTGAAGGCTGCTAGGAAGCCTTCCACCAGGGCTACCTATAACTCCAAGTGGAAAAGGTTTTCCATATGGTGTTCTGGGGAAGCATGTTTCCCCAGAATCTACTGATCTACCCACTGTTTGGACTACATGGTCCATCTTAATTCTTTGGGACTGAGACCAGCCACCCCTGAAAGTGCATTGGCTGCTGTCTCTACCTTCATTCAACAGGGAAGCCCTCTTCTCTTTCTGCTCATCCTGTATTTTCAAGTTTTTAAAGTTGCTTCACACCAATCCTCCATTCAGAGACCCTGCCCCAGCTTGGATCTTAATGTATGCATTGCCCAGCTAATGCAACCCCTTTGAGCCTCTGTCTTCGCAGAGCTAAGTATTTGACTTGGAAAACTGTATTTCTGGTAGCCATCACTTTGCCAGGCGTATAAGTGAGTTACAGGCTTTATCAGTAGAAACTGACTATTTTTTCACAGGGATAAAGTGGTCCTCAGGACTAACAGGAAGTTTTGCCTAAGGTAGTTTCAGATTTCCACCTTAACCAATCTATTTCACTTCCAGTGTTCTTCACTGACCATTCCTCCTCTGGTGAGAGGAGGCTGCACAGCTTAGATGTTAAGAGGGCCCCAAGTTACTACATAGAGCGTACCAAGGTCACAGGTTTGACTCCTCCAACTGTTTCTTACTTATGGTGAGGTTGGGAAAGAGAGCTGCCACTAAGAGATCCATTGCCAGGTGGATCGTTTCGTATCCAATATTGCTATCAAAAGCTGGGTAAGGTTCCCCTCAGGCCTGAGGGCTCACTTACCAGAGGTACAGCTGCATCTCTAGCTGCTGCTAGAGACATCCCTATCTTGGAGATATGCAGGCAGCTACTTGGAAGACAGTACACACTTTCACCAAGCATTACTCCCTGGATATTCAGGCCAGGAGGGATGCTGTTAACACAACCGATGCTTCGACCTATTCCCTAAGTAGGTTCTGTCCCTCCTCCCATGGAGAGTACTGCGTGTAGTCTGCAATAGTCACAATATAGCAAGACTTCATGTTGTTTGAAGAAAAATGACTCACCTTAGTAATGTTGTTTCTTCTAATGGAGTCTTGCTATATTATGACCTCCCCAGCCTGCCCTCTCAGAACTCCTACTTTGGGGTATGGGGGGTAGTCCTCTGTTGGCATCTATTGATGCCCTCTTTCATGTTTGGGTGTTGTGTTTATTTAGTTATTCTATCTTAATTTTCTGGTCCACTGACTTGAGTCTTTGTGTTGGGACCAGCAAAATGTGTTAATATATTAGTGGCCAGTTGGCTAGTGTAGGTTACAGCTTCCACACAGAACCTTAGTGAGTTTTTTGCTCAGAAGATCTGACGGTTTCAGTTTGAAACCAACCAAACAGAGTTTGAACCGAGCTCACGCTCTAAGCTCCATGCTCTGCATGGAAGTTAACTCTTTCGCCTCTGGAGCAGTTCTAAGGCTGGGGCAAGCTGCAATAGTCATAATATTGCAAGACTCCATTAGAAGAAACAACATTACTATGGTGAGTAATTTTTTCTTCCTGCCTCTGTCTTGCTCCCACTTTTGTGAAGGGGAATCACATCTGCCATTCTCCAGTCCTCAGATACCACACCATCCTCCCATGATTTATTAAAAAGGGTAGTCAGTGATGTTACTAGTTCTTCCCTTAGTTCTTTTAGAATTCTGGGGTGAATCCCATCAGGCCCCATTGCTTTATCCACCTTCAGTTTTAAGAGTTCTCTCAGAACCCTTTCTTCTGTGAAAGGACTAATATCAACCCCTCTATCCAGAGTGCTTCTATTGACCTGATTAGGTATTTCCTGCTTTTCCATTGTGAATACTGAGCAGAAGTATTTGTTCAGTATCCCTGCTTTTTCTCACTGACTGCCTCTGCCCAACCTTCCTCTTTGTTCAGCCTCAGTATCCCTGCCTTAGTCTTTCTTTGCTCCCTAATGTACCTATAAAAGGTTTTATCCCCCTTCTTAACCGAGTTGGCTGTTTTTTCCTCGGTTTGGGCTTTTGCTGTTCTGACTGCCTTACTCGCTTCCTTCTGCTTTAACTGGTACAGTTCTCTGTCCTGTTCCTTCTATGTTTCCTTATACTTCCTGAATGCTATCTTTTTCTCCCTTACATTCTCCGCCACTTCTTCTGAGAACCATAGTGTTTTTTTCTTATGTTTTGATTTGTTTATTTGCTTCACACAAAGGCTTGTTGTCTCTGTGATGGCAGTTTTGATGTTTCCCCATTGTTGCGCCACATCACCTTCTTGCCTGTTTGCTAGTGCTTTTCTGAGGCACTCTCCCATTTTGACAAAATCAGCCCTCCTGAAGTCCAGTACCTTCACTTTTGTGTGGCTTGACTCTACAGCTATGTTTATTGTGAACCACACTGTTTGGTGGTCGCTTGTTCCCAGATGGCTACCCACTTCAAGATCAGAGATCCTCTCTCTGTCCCCATTTGAGAGTACCAGGTCTAAGATTGCTTCTCCCAGTGGGTTCCAAACTAGCTGTCTGAGGCATGCCCCTTGTAGGTATCGAGAATGGCTCCTGTCTCTTGGATGTGGCTGCAGCAAGGTGCTCCTGCCAACATCTGGCATATTTAGGTCCCCATCAGCAATATCTCCTTTCTCTGCCATCCCAAGGATGCCTTCTATCATTTCCTTGTCCATTTCCTCCCCTGAGATGGGGGTCTGTATACAACCCCTGTGCGGATTGTGGAGCCATTTCCAGTCTCCAGGGTGACCCACAGTGTCTCCTCTCCTCCCTGTTTATCCTTTAGTTCTGTTGCTTTGATCCCTTCCCTTACATAGAGAACTACTCCTCCTCCTCTTCTTCCCTCCTTGTCCCTTCTGTAGATTGTGTACCCTGCAGCTCTCGGTTTGAGTTTTGCTCCATTTTTCCATGCTTCTGTTGTGCAGGCCTTGCTCCCTCATCTTATCTGTGTCTCCCCAGCAGCCTCCCAGTTTAGTGGCGTTGTTTTTCTGTTGTGGCCATACTCACCCAACTTATTTGTGCTTTCTCAGCAATTTCCATTCGCAATCCCTAGTGTGGCCCTGCTCACTTGCCTTATTAGTGTCTCCCCCAACAGTTCCCAAATTGTATCCATTTTTCCCCTGTGCCTGTTGCTGCATTTCTCCCTCACCTCATCTCTTTTTTTCCCCCCTTGCAGCTATGGAGAGGTGGCAAGGGAGACTTCTTCCTTGGTTGTTTGCTGATGGCAGAACTGAGCACACCTTTCGTCTGCCTCGGAAAGATACTGATTCAGGTATGTATGCCCCCCCTCCCCCAATCACAGTTTGTTATAAAAAAGGAATGTAAATGACAGCGTGGTGTTTCTTTGTCAAGAATGTCTGATATCTGTGTTGGTCCAGAATCCCCACCCCCCACTTGTGATCCTTTTATGTGACAGTGCTCATGCTGTTTGCTTGCTGCGACCCCACTTTGTCAGCTCACTGTGATTACTGTTTGGATTTAACTCTATGTACAGTTCATTTCCTGTTTATATTTGAACCTCTGTATAACTGATACTGCTGGGTCATGTTAACCTGTTGACAGTTGTTATCTTCCCTGGGACCCCCATGAAAACGAGCTGCTTCATATTATGGAATTATCCCAGCTGGAGTAATTTCAGATAAATAAACAATAAATACACAAACAAACTAGAATCTGGAATTAGGACACAGTGAACAATGAGTCAGATAGAAAGTTTAAACTAGCTAGAAAGGCAGTTTAAAGTTATTAAACAAAGGTAAAATACTAATAAACATCAGTAACGGTTGTGTTGTGTATATCAGATACATAATGGGTTACAGTAGAATAATGCATTAATCTCCACACATGAGTGGTAAGACCGCCATAGTCAACTTCTGGAGTAACCACTCATGAGTTATGGCTCTTACCACTCACTAGAAGGAAGTGATGTCATTGTACTGTACCCCGTCATGTATTTCCTATAAGCTACAGCAAAGTGTGTGTGTATATATATATATATATATATATATATATATATATATGGAGCATTTTCTCCCATAGGGAAATCCAGTTACAATCCATCATTATAACCAGCTCGCTACTATGGCGAACACATGCCAGGTTTCCCTCGCTCCACACATGTGCACACTTAGATCGGAGCATAATAAATTGACTTGCAGTAAGTGATTTTGCAGGTTTCTTCAAAAATATAGTTCCTGTTGAGTTCCTTTAGGATAAGTTATGGGGCAATTGTGGAAAAAGTAAAAAAAAAAAAAAAAATAGTGAAACCACTCCACTCTGACCGTGCTACTGGAACCACTGTTTTCTATAACTGCTCAGCACTGTTTTCAAGGTGGGAAAGTGTTACCCAGCAATGATGAAAAACAGGACATGGGGTAGTGTGTATAGTGAGAATTTTATACACACCCTCGGTGTTGGATTCTTGTAGAAACCCCTTGAGTTTTGCTCTTGGGGTTTATGTAGCATCCAACACCCCGTGTGTGTGTAAAATTCTCACCATACACACTATCCCACACATGATTCTATATATTTAAGATTATAAAAATGAAATTGAGAGGTAAAGCACCACTACCAAAAGGGTAATTTATGTACGTAATAAACCACAACACTGTGTGCATGGTAGGATTTTATTGCATGCCCCAGAGGTGTAGTAAGACACAAGGTTGAAGGCTGAGTGCCCCTACACCCCTGGGGAGTGTATTAAAATCCTGTCATGCACACCTTGGAGGGGCATACTACACTTATAAAATGGCTCTAAATAGGTTTTTTGGAGGGAGGAAAATGAGAGTCAGCACATGAATGAGCATTTATAGAGATTTAATGCATGGTCAGGTGAAGTCTCTCAGACAAAGAACTTTCTAAATTTCTTTCTTGACATTTTATAAATATAACTGATTGCCAACTGCAGAACATAAACCAGACCTTATATATTTTTTTTATTTTAACAAAGGTGTGCTTACCTGGTGAAACAGGCATAAAATAAAATAAAAATCTAAAATGTATATTGGTACATTATCCAAGCCTTGGGCTAAATGCTACCACCATCTGGCTTTAAGAGGCGGGCATGTGGGATTAGTTAGAAATAGGGGATGGGGACAGTAACTGAAGGTAAGGGGTGCCATTAGAGCCAGTGCAGAGCAGTTTGGCAGGGTGGACAGACTTTTTCTGCCTCTGTGTCAATGTATATGTATCAATGTATCTGTTTATGTACGTATATGTGTAGCTGTGTGTGTGTGTATATATATATGTGTATATATATATATATATATATATAGAGCTATGTATGTATGTATCCCCCAAGATCTTTAAATACTAGGCAGTGGCGAGTGTCTCTGGGTGCATTTCAAGTGAATCTGGTCGATCTGTTATATAGGGGAACAAGTTGTTGTAGTTCATGCCGGTGCAGCAGTTTATTTATTTGTTTTATTTAGTTATAATTTTTTCACCAGGAAAGGCACACTAAGCCATGATAGGGGGAATGTTGGCCATGACATTGGGGAACTCCCCCACTCTTCCTCGGCAAGTGCCACGGGATCTCTTCCTCCCACCTGGACAGTGACCGGAGATGGGCAGAACGGACCTCGGTTTAACATCTCATCCGAAGGATGGCAGTACAGCACCCCCCCTTCACACTGTGTGCACTTCAGTGTCAGTTATGGGTATTACCTCAAGTACTTGATGTGGGGCTAGAACCCAGGACCTTCTGATCGCCTGGCCCCAGAGGCAAGTGTGCTGCCTACTCAGCCACTGACACTGAGCTCATGACAGCAGTGACTTGGTTTGGTAACGGGCCCGGGACATCAGGGGACTGGCTGGGGCTAGGAGGATTGAGGGTCCCAATTGATGCTTGCCTCCTGTAGAGACGGAGTGTGATAGACGCCACTGTGCAAGGGTCACCTGGGGGACCACATGTGAAGCTGCAGATACCACTGCTAGGGGAGAGGGGACATCAGTGGGTGCCGCACAATAGTTTCTGTAGGGTTCTCCATTGTCCAGAAGTTTATTTTCTTTATTTAAAATTTGGTGACCGGGTAGGCCCACTGAGCCCCAAAGGTCCCTTTTTCAGGGGCGACCCGGGATAACAATACATATTTTCAGACAGAGAAAGACTTGGGTTACAGAGTAGTTTCAGGTGTGTGAGCAGGTTACAGCCATGGTTATCATCATGCATCAGTCCTTGCAAATATGTTGACAGTAGAATTAACAAAAGGTGCAGAAGAAATGTAATTTTACATGGTAAGCTCATTGTTTACTATTGGCCTGGTTCAGTGGAAAGTTAACTGTGGTACTATGTCTAGAGGGAAGCACCATGCAACCTGATAAGGTGCTTGGAGGATCTGGATATTAGGAGGATAGAAGCAAGTTGGGGGGTCATGAGCCGTGGCAATGACAAGTGCTAGTATCAGACATATAGGCTTTCAGTCTGGTGCTGAAATTCATCAGTGAGGAGGCTTCCTTCACTAGGGGTGGGAGTTTGTTCCACAGGTAGGAGGCTGAGTAGGAGAACGACCTGCCGCCAGCGTTAGTCCTGACTCTGGGAACTTCAAGCAGTGTACGTCCAGATGTCCGTAGGCTCCTGGGGTTATGTTTGAGTGCGATAGTTCCAGCGATGCTGGGTGGAGCTGAAGGGCTGAGTAGCTTGAAGGTCAAGCAGAGCAGGGGGTAGTGGAGACGAGAGGTCAACTAGGGCCAGCGTAGCTGGGCAAGTGTGTCACAATGGTGCCTTCACGAGTGGTCCTGCATAACAAACCGGGCTACCTTGTTATACAGGATTTGCATCTTGGTGACCTCCTGCTTGGCCATGCCCTGTAAGATCGGGGCAGCGTAAGTTAGGTTGGGGAGGAGGACACTTGTGGCAATTGAGGTCCTGGCCTCAGGGATGAGCTGGTCTTTTAGCTGGTACAGAGTACCAAGTTTGCAGTGTATGGTCTTGGTGACCTGATCCACATAGTACTTGAAGGTAAGGCAATGGTCCAATGTTAGACCTAAGTATTTTAAGGAGGGCACAACCTCAATGTCGTTTTTCAGTCCACAGCTGCATTCCACTGTTAAGTGTCAAGTTTTATCAGAAAAGTGCCAGCCTGAAAGAATGACTTAAATAAATAAAAGCAACTCTCTGTTATAATAAAAAGCCTAAAAACACTAGATTTATACCAAGTATGTTTTAACTTTATCGTTTTCTAGTTCTTTTCTTTACTTTCCCCTACTGTTGGACACCCGATGTCCCCGAAAGGAATAAATATAACATCAAAGGAAAATTTCCTGCTTGGTTCAATGGATCTATTAAAAAACAAATCAGACGTAAACAAAAATTATTTTCACTATTTAAAAAATTGCCCCATAAATCAAAAATAAGATACACTAATTAAATACAGGGATTCAGTTAAAGAATTAAAAAAAATCATTCAAATTGCAAAACGCAACCTTGAATTTCAAATCACACATACAAAAGACTTACACAAAGCCCTATACTCCTGCTTAAATAACAAAAAGGGGAATAATTGATCAGTGGGACCATTGATCATAAATAATACAACTATTACTTCTGACATTGAAACTGCCATTGTGCTTAACAAATATTTTTGCTCAGTATTCGAGCATGATGACTTACTGACAATACCCAAAATTTATTTTCCCAGTCTACTGACTATAAGGTCTCACTACATGACATCAAGACAATATTAGGTACATTAAAACAAACAACAAGCCCCGGCCCAGACAATATAAATCCCAAATTCCTTATAGGAATAAAAGATGCCATTACCCTACCATTAACCACTATTTTTTTACAAATCCCTACAAGAATCTAGAGTTCCATCTGATTGGTTGACTGCTACTGTCATCCCCATTTTTAAACAAGGTTCACATTCCAAAGCAGAAAATTATCGACCAATTAGCCTCACTTCAGTTCCCTGTAAACTAATGGAAAAAATAATCAAATCCCTTTTAGAAGCAGAAATGCAGTCCCTAAATATTACAAATGTATCACAACATGAGTTTAGACCAGTTTTTTTGCACTACCAATCTGCTCTCCTTGTACAATTATATTAGCATAAACCTTGATTCCAATATTCCTGTCGACGTTATCCTTCTTGACTACAGTAAAGCGTTCGACAAAGTATCACATACCATTCTGGTTAACAAGCTCCTTTGCCTAGGTTTCTCTCCTTCCATTGTCTCCTGCATACATAGTTGGTTAAAAAACAGAACACAAAGAGTTAGGGTGAATGGTGCGTAATCAGATACGGGGAGGGGGGGGTATCTAGTGGTGTTCCTCGAGGTTCTGTTTTGGGACCTACCCTTTTTAATATCTTTATCAGTGATATGAACATCTCATCAAATAACATCTTAACAAAATTTGCGGATGATACCAAACTAGGGGGTAAAGTGAATAATGAAACCAACAAAAATAACCTAATGTCAGACCTTGCTTCCACAGAACACTGGGCACATATAAAATAAAATGCACTTCAATGTTTCAAAATGCGCAGTATTACATAAGGGAAGAAATAACCTAAAGCAATCCTGTTTTCTAAACAATGCTGGTATCAGAGAGTCAAACATGGAAAAAGATTTGGGGATATTGGTAAACGACAAATTGTCTGCTTCAGCTCACTGTAATAAAATAGCTAATCATGCGAATGCTCTTCTTCGTAGGATTAATCATACCTTTATTTCAAAAATAGAACAATGTATTATGACCCTATATAGGTCCCACGTCAGGCCATATACAGATTACGGATCTCCGTTTTGGAGTCCTTACTCTCAGATACAAAAGAATAGAACAGATCCAGCATAGGGCTACTAAACTCGTTCCCCATCTTTCCCACCTGTATTATGATACTAGACTCCAGCAAACAGGTCTATACTCACTTAAATTTAGAAGAACAAGGAGTGATCTGCTCCAGTTGTTCAAAATCCTTCAATCACCAATTTTAATGTAACAGTGCAGTATATCCTTCTCTAATAGGATGATTACTGCCAGGTTACACAATAAACAACTTGACATTGACCGAACAAATAACAAACGGCCAAACGTTTTCACTATCAGGGCCCCCAGATTATGGAACACCTTGCCACAAGACATTGTAGACTCCAGCCAGATAGAAACCTTCAAAAGCAAAATAGACAGATGGCTACTTAAGTAACATAGGGTTAATGATCCACTATGTGTGGAGGACAATTTAGATGGGCCACGGCATTCTTTTGTCCAAAACACCAAGTCACTAAATTTTTTTATTTTATTTATTTAGCTTTTGTTGACCGGGTAAGTGCACTAGACAAATCCTGCCTATTTTCAGGCACGACCCGGGGGAGGGGGATACAGATGAATTCCAGCTGACCTTGAACCAGATTAAGCTGTTGGTGGTATTTTTAGTGAATGAGGGAAATTTGGCCAGGACATCGGGGAAATTCCCCTACACTTTTCGATAAGTGCCATGGGATCTTTAACATCCACCTGAACTACCACCAATCCAGGCAGATGGGACCTCGGTTTAACGTCTCTTCCGAAAGACGGCACCTCAGAAATGCAGCGCCCCTCTCATGCTGCATTACAGTGTCAGTACTGCGATATTAACCTAGGTGCCAGATGTGGGAACTGAACCCACAGCCCTCTGATCTCCCGGCCTCAGAGGCGAGTGTGCTACCTACTGAGCCCCTGACACTGCAAATATTGTAGATAATGCAGCAATTATTTCACTGTTTCAAAATGTATCCAACTCCCCTGCTAACCACACAATTGCAGTTTGTGACACCACAGTCTGTTTGTCATGGCGATCACCATGATGTCATAAACCAAGGGACTGTGAGGTTAACAGGGGAGAAGCAAATGTTTTCTTAACAGACTTTTTAGATGGACTAGAGTTGCTATAAATCTTGGAAAGGAATATTGAAAATGAAAAAATGTATTCTCTAGTCAGTTGTAACAGCTGAAACCGCTTATTTATGAAAGTACATGCTGAAGTGCAGAGTTGCTCTTTGAAGAAATACGCAAGAATAACTCTGTGAAGCATCCATCTAAGCAGGGGCAGATAGATACTAGCCCCCGCCCTCAATTTTTCTTTTTATAGCAAATGAATTATGAAGAACAAAGAGGTAAAACGCACACTGGGATTTCGGTAATTACAAGGGCTGCTAGTTAACACAGCAGTTGATTGGGGTGAGGCGTTCGAGTGTACAGTGCAGTAAAATCTTATTATAAAGACAAAGAATTGGAGGAGCCTCGGGGGGAGGGAGATTCTGAGAGGGTTTTTTTTACTTTAGTTATTAAATTTCTCAGTTCAGCCTCCTTGATAGTTGCCGAGATCTTTTCGGCAGGCACCACCTTTATACGGAAGGCATGCTTTCTCATTATTGTTATCTTCTACCAAGAACTTTAATGGACGCTGTCAGCCTTTTTGCGTCTTAGTATTTCTACTTAAAAACCCACATTTTATGGTTGCTTACTTTCTCTAAAACTCATTGATGTTGCTGGTTGTTTTATCATCCTTCTTTCGTAGCAGAACTGAAATGCATGCAAAATTACAGGTGCTGTAGTTGTACCCAACCTTGTTTTGTTTCAGATCCTTACTCTGCTCTTATTGCATACTTCTTGAAAATTAGGAACACCCTCAAACAGTGCAGCCACTTATGCATTGTGCCCTCTTCTCCTTCTGCATAATGAGTGGCTAGGCTGTGATGGGGGCATTGCCAAGTCAAGGAAAGATGCGTTGGGAGTTGATCAAGGAATGTCAACAAGTATGTTTTTGTGTGGTAACACCAGTATGGTTGGTAGTCTACAACCAACCGAAATGGAGTACGCACATGGACTGTGGTGCTAAAGGAACCACACAAAGTACTACAGCAAAAAGTTCCAAGCACACACAAAGCCTTTCAGAAGGACGCCATACTTCAGTTGAAAAAATAATTTATTGCCACATACACGATACAATGAAATGCCTGACATGTTTCGGACGCAAGTCCTTTATCAAGCCTTTGATAAAGGACTCGCCTCCAAAACATGTCAGGTATTTTGTTGTGTTGTGTATGTGGCAATAAATGAATTTTTACTACTGAAGTATGGCGTCTTTCTGAGAGGCTTTGTGTGTGCTGGGAACTTTTTGTTGCAACGGTTGGTAGTCTGTTTTTCACTCTTTAAAAGAAAAAAGGAATCAGAATCAAACTCGCAGCTACATCAACAGTCTCTACAGAATGTGAACAATCATAAAACATGTTTTTTAAACTAGGGACACTTTGAAGCCTTAGGGGGTTGACAGTGTCCCTTTAAACTTGCCCCAGTTGTTTGTTAGCAATAGCTTGATTGTTTAGTAAGGCTGCTTTTGGTGCCCTGGTTCACCCAACAGAATGCCCTAGGCCCATCCTGGACCTTCTCATGGACATACCGATTATCCACTGTGTACCCAGGACCATGGTACTGGTGGGTGGTCCACTGTGCCATGCATGGGCCTGCAGTGGGTGCTTGCACAATGGCAGGACACAGCTGTTTTCCTCCAGCTCATTGTTTCCTCTAAGGATGCTGGGCAAACAGTAATGCGCAGACACATGCATGGCGGCACACATGCATGACTGGCATCCAGAGACTGTTCTTCTGTCCGTCTAGGTGCTCTTACTACACTACCGCATGGTCTCCAGCACCTGGCAGTCATGTTGTGAGATGCAGTATCCCAGCTGCCTCGGGACACTGCACCCTCCTTCCCACGGCTGGCCCATAAATGACTCGCGTCCATGCCTGAACCTGGATCACTGGCGTAGCAAGCAGTAGCGCTACTGGTCTGGCCTCTAATGAAGCCTTTATTTTTTTTCCTTTTTTTAAGGAAAATGGGACAAATGTCTTTCTCTTACTTAGCTCCTCGCTACTGGAACACTTTGCCCAGAGAAGTAAGACAGTCTGATACTTGAGACATGTAACTGCTCAGACTGAATCTGATAGCATTCGACTGTTTTATTTGATTTTAATTTTTTTCCCAGGTTTTTCTCCCTGGCCATGTTCATTATTCAGGGATATGCCTTATTCCTGCCTGTGCCCTCCAATTCCCTCCCAGCCCCAGAAACCCACCAGTTCCCACCACAGCTGGGGCTCTGGGGGGAGAGGATGTCCTTCCCCCACCCCTGTTATTCAAGAAGATACCCTATTCTTGCATGTGTCCTCCACCCCCACCCCAGCCACAGAAATCCACCAGTACCCCCACAGCTTTTCCTTCACAGCAGGGGTTTCGGGTGGGGGGAGGCGGTTCTCCCCCATTCTTATTTAGGAATATATACCTTATTCCGGCATGTGTCCTCCAACTCCCTTAGCCCCAGAAACCCATCACCCCCCCCCCCGCAGCTTCCCTTTAATGGCAGGGGCTCTGTGTGGGGGGAGGGCTGTCTTTCCTGCCCCGTTATTCAAAAACATACCTTATTCCTGCCTGTGTCCTGCAACCCAGCCTCAGAAACCCATTGGTTACCCCCATGCTTTCCCTCCACAGCAAGGGCTCCAGAGGAGAAGGGTGTCCTTCTCTTCCCGCTCCCAAGGCAGTCCATGTGGACTCAGAGGTAGTCAGGCAGGCACTAGGACCCGGGGAATTCCAGAGGCCCAGCCATCACATTAGCAGACTTGGATTTTTTTAGACATTCTTACCTGGTTATCAAAAACTAAATACATGGCCAGCCCGGTGACGCTGAGGGTTGAGGCTGGGCATACACCTTGCTGTGGCGGCTCCAGGTTGGGATCAGACTCGGGTTGGTGGGGAGAGGGAGGATTGAGCGTCCCAATGGATGCTGTCCTCCCTCTGGGGAGGGACACCAGGGGTGCCAAGTGCACCCGATGTCCCGAGAGAACCGGTGGAAGCATGGGCCCTCAAAGGTTGTGGCGGCTCTGTTCACTGGAGTTGTGAAGGGGGGACGCTGTTAGGCACTTGAAAGGAGACGTGCATCAGCACGTCACCTCTCTGGACATATGGCCTTGCGCTGGTGTCTCGGGGGCTGGGATAGGAAACCACAAGAAAAATGTTAAAAAACCTCAGTGGGCCTAGATGATGGCCGCTCTACGCCATCCAGTCCAGAACCCACAGGTAGATCCCCGCTGTGCAGGTGCTCCACGGAGGCAATAAGAGGAGGTAGGGAGTAACTGGAGCACTCTAGGGGGCAGACACTGTGTGTCAGGAGACTCAGGGGGCATGAGCAATGCCTGAAGGAGTGGAACACTGAGGGCGTCCAGGAGGGATAAAAAGTAAGTTAAAAAAAAAAAAAATGAAATACATAAATAAGTGTGTAGGTCCCGTCTCTGTTCCTCCCTGCCAAAAAAAGAACCTTGCATTTGGTTACATTAAATCTAGACTACAAGAGTCTGACGCGCTGCCCAGCTTCTTCAGGTTCTGCTGACGTCTGTCCCCATACTAGAGGTAGTCCATCACTAGGGGCAGCTTAATGTCATTGGCAGCTCAAGCAGTCTGCTGGGGACTCCAGCTGCCAGATCTCTGATCAAAATGTGACCCCCACCCCCCTGCCTTTTTGCAAATGACAGGTGGTATGCTGTTTGAATCTGACAGCAGTACCTGGTGGGGACCTGGGTTCGTGGAGGAATAGGTTACTCGGCACAAGGGCTAGGTTTGGCTGCTCTGCACAGGAGCACCCAAGTAATTCCGAACACAGGAAGCAATAACTGTAATGTCCAAAACCAGGAATGGGATTCTGAAGTGTGGCTTTATTCGCATCCCAGCAGAACAAACAAAGCATAGACAGACCCCCATGGGGCCACACTTCTGGTAATGCAGATTAAAAAGAATCAGAAACACTTCTTCAGCACTCCAGCCCTCAGACTCTGAACCCACCGGGCACACAGCCCGGACTTGCACGTTGCTTTGGGTACACAGCCTGAACTTGTACACTGTTTGGGATTCCCAGGCTTGGCTTCTTTGCCGGCCACTCGTCATGGAAACATTTTCTGGTGGTTCTCTAAACCACCTAAGAGCACCTCAGCTCTATAAGGGAAACTTTCTTTTAATCCCACGTCTGAGTACTTTCCTCAGGCACTGGCCAAGTACCTGAGAGAAAGTAAAGTTGCCACAGAGCAAATCCAAGAGGTGAATTTGGTTACTACTGATGGGGGTCTCCTACCTCGCCTCCACAATTCATACTCGGCCATTTCTCTGGACATTAAACATCTCTTTCTATAAAGCTTGACAATGTAGATTAAGGGTAAATGTCTGTCACATTTCCTCTACTTGTCTTGCTTTCCCATTGTGCTGGACTTGAACATACTTTTACTTGGCTTAGCGCATTGCTCTAGGACTCCCACTGATTTAGCAGTCCAATCCCCACCTTACTTTACTCTTTATGCTGGGCTTGAACATACTTTAATTAACCGGCAATGTCTATTACACTAGACCTCCTACAAATTAAGTAGTCCAATCCCCACGCTCCAACAGTTCAGGTGCAAACATAGGCCTCTGTCAGAGCCAACTCACCCTTTGCTGTGTGCCCCACAGGCTTATCTCCTCACAGGAAATTCTCTATCCCACATCTTCTGGTGCCGCAGCACAACTTGAAATAAGGCAGCTTCTTCCTTAGCCGGAACCAGGAGGGTTGCCACTGGAAGACAGGTAAACCCTTCCACCCCATTCCCTCAGGGATGGGGCACATGGACCAGTAACAGCGGTCTCCACCATTTCACAAACAACTTACTGTGTTCCTCTTTTGGTGGAAACACACACCTCCCCTTACAGCAGCTCTGTGACAGAGCTGTAGGCTCTGAGAGCCTGTCCACAGACTGCTGTGCTGTTCCTCTCTTCAAGACTACACACAGACTCTCTTCAAAAATCCCTGCCTACCACTAGGTCTTACTGGGATTCTAGTAACCTCGGGTAACAGGGGGGTTACAAAAATATTGGGAAGCATTGGCCCTACACTGATCCTGACAGGGGCACTGCTGCGTGCTCCTCTCCACTCGGAGTAGTCTCCCACCAACCACAACCCTTTGCTTCCTATTCTCAAGCCATTTAGGAATCCAGCTAGTGTAGGTCTTGCATGTACTGTACTGATGTACTACAGGCTTATCATACACCACAGTGTAAAAGGACTTTACATTTAGGCAGCACAAAGCAAACTCCTAGCCTCTCAGTGCAATAGGATCAACACAGTAACACACTAGGGTACCAGGATTCAAACTCACAGCCTCTGAGTGCAGTAGGATCAACACACCAGCACACTAGGGCACCAAGATTCAAACTCACAGCCTCTGAGTGCAGTAGGATCAACACACCAGCACACTAGGGCACCAAGATTCAAACTCACAGCCTCTGAGTGCAGTAGGATCAACACACCAGCACACTAGGGCACCAAGATTCAAACTCACAGCCTCTGAGTGCAGTGGGAAGAACACACCAACACACGACGGCACTGGGATTCAAACTCACAGTCTCTGAGTGCAGTAGGCTTAACATATCAGTGTTGTATTTGGTGGCCAAAAATAAGTACCTTAAACACACAAGGGTCTTGGTAGTAAGAAAAACATGCCACACTGAAATCTAGTCCTTCTCTTTTTACTTCCATTCAGCAGCACATACAAGAGGTGACTGGGCCCCAAACACTTGCACACTTACAGGAAGTGCATATTCTCGTACTACACATAACAATCCCTCCTGACATAGCTAGGAAGTACTTAAATCAGAAGTAATATGAAGCTATTACAGTTATTACTGCAATGTCCCCTTTAGTCTATGTCATTAGGCTGTATCTCTACAAGTCTGTTTTCATTGGTGGACGTCTTATATGTCCTGACCAACATTGTAGGACTCGAGGCTGTTGCACTGGAATCTGATTAGCATCAGCCACATCTTGTCTCAAATGCTGTGGTTCCACTATCTCTTCCTGTTCTTCTTCTGGAACAAAGAGTGCTGGATTACTACCCCGACTCTGGGTATCCCTTTTTTGTTCTGTCTCAATTCGAGTATGTAATTGGTCCACATGTTTTTTCACCCTCCTGTGGTTAATCAGTTGAACACTACAGACAACATTTCCAAACTTTTTTCCCACCATGACTTCTATCCATCTCTTCGGGCCTGCATACATCCTGGCCCACACAAGATCATTGGGTTTGAAGGATCTGGTCTTAGGAAGCATTTAAGTTACTGACTTGTAGCCTAGAGGGTGAAGAATTGGGTTAGAATCTGATGTCCAAACAACAATTCTGCAGGGGATATTCCCGTGACACAATGTGGTGTTGTTCGATACATCGTAAGAAAGTCTGAAAGGGCTATTTGTATTGCCGTCGGTGTAGTAGAATTAGCTTTGTCCGTACACTTTTTAAAAGCCTGAACAAAGTATTCTGCTTCACCATTTGAACTTGGATGGTAGGGAGGTGAGAAAATATAGCAGATACCACGTTGCTGGCAAAATGCTTGGAATTCAACAGACGTGAACTGTGGTCCATTATCTGAGACAATCACTTGCGGAAAACCATAGGTAGCAAAGATAGATTTCAACACTTTGGTACTCTCAGTAGTTGTCGAAGACATTTGATGAATTTCTGGCCATTTACTATAAGCATCAGTTAATAGTAACCACATGGAATTTAAATAGGGTCCTGCGAAATCTATATGCAACCTTTGCCTGGGCTTTTCAGGTCATTCCCATTGGTGAACTGGAGCTCTTGCCGGATTTCTCATTGATACACCACAACCTGGTATATGTCTCTGTCAGTGGAAGACCACCACATGTGAAGTCTGGCCAGGGATTTCATTTTAGCAATGCCAGGATGGCCCGCATGCAAAAGAGTCAACACATTTGAGTGATAACATTGGGGCACTATGACATGCAATCCCCATAGAAGACACCCCCTCAGCAACAGACAGCTGCTGTCTCTTTGTATAGCAGGGCTATAGTGCAGCCGAACAAGTAGTGCCTTGCGGCCAACCTTCAAGCATATACTGATACACTTTTTTCAGAATTACATCTTGACTAGTCGCTTTTGCAATGTCCTTAGCTAGTACTGGAAGCTGATCTTACTGTTGTAGCTCCATTGCACACACAACAGTAGAGTTCTCCATATCTTTGAATTGCACTGGAAAACTATCTGGCGCGCCACCTGGCATACTAATGGCTCCTCTTTAAGTCCCACATCAAACCCCATTTCTCTGGATATTGGTAACCTCGACAAGGCATCTGCATTTCCATGCTGGTCTGTTGGTTGGCATGTAACCTCAAAATTATAGGCAGACAAAATTAATGCCCATCGCTGAAGTCTACCAGCGACTGTCTCTGGAATTCCTTTTTCTGGACTGAAAATTGTCACTAGTGACTTGTGTCACAAACCCACTCAGCAGGTCACGCCCTCTACTCCCAAAGTGCCAACCTCCGAGTGCAGTCTTGTGAGCAGTTTAACAGAACAAGGTAACCCTCTTGTCTGTTTTGTGAGTTTGGATCAACCTTTGGTCTCAAGTCTTGGAGGGATTCAAACTGTGAACCTCTAGCTAGCGTACCCAATGCACAGGCTCAGATATTTGTCTTCGGGGGCCAAATATCTTTGCCTATGGGCACCTAACCAGGTATACAGAGATGAACCCTTAAAAATTTTAATAAAGACCTCAGATTTAAAACGCTTCTCTTTCCAGTTTGGTATCACCATTCAAGCTTATGTCTATTGTCTGCTATAACCATATATACTTTTCTTACAACTAAATAACAGACCAAGTATGCTCTAAAAAGAATTTTACCACAATAGATAAAAATATGTAAAACATACAATACAGAACTGTTATATCACAAGACATACAAATCTTTTAAAAGAACAAGGATTAAACAGTGCAAATTCCTACTTACAGTACTTAGATTGGTCTCTCTCTCTAAATACCTGCTTAAAGTGCTTACAGATGTATCCTCTTCAGAATCTAGATAAAAGTGTCTAAGTAAAACAGAATTATTCCTTAAAGTAAACTGTATTTGCCAACCCCTTTTGTGTGAGGTCATCTAGCTCCTCCTCTGTCAGATTATATATAAAAATATATCTAATAAAAAAACAGGATGTCTTTTTTTTCCCCCAAGTATGAAATTCTGCAACCACAGCACAACTCATATGTTTCAAATGACATCTCTTTTATCCATGCTGCATCCTCCCTCACACAGGCTTCACAGGAGCATTTACAATCTTGCACCAGTTTGCTAAACCTGGTTTCCCCTTTGGAACGTCATAAAAATGGATATGCTCAACTCAAGCTTCTACCACCCTGTAATTAGGTTCTGGCCTTCCACGTAACACCTGGTATCTAAAAACTGAGTGTGTGTGATCTCACATGCTGTATCAGCATTTTCTCATGGCTTTCATCTTTCAGCTGAAACCTGGGGGGGGGGCGAGGTCACTCCTAGAGCATCAGATTTTCAGCAGAGACAGTCAGTAATACATTTTATATTAAAAAAAATGATACAGCACTCAGAACTGGCTGTCCACGTCACAACTTGTGATCCATCTTCAGGTGAAACTCGCGACCTAGCAAGTATTGGCGAAATTTCTAGACTCCAAACACAATTGCTAATGTGTCTCTCTGAATCTGGGCATGATTCATTTCAGCTGCAGTGAGTTTGTGTGAAGCATGGGCTATCGGCTTCTTCACGCCCTCTGGATCTGTAAGGAAAAGGACAGCTCTTATACCCATAGGACTAGCATCACAGGCCAATGTGATAGGTAAGTTAGGGTCATAATGAGTTAAATTAGAGCTTGATGGCTTGAACTGTCTTACTGTGGCCCTTAGTCCACTTCCATGGAGTACCTTTATGTAGCAGTTCATTTAGGATAGCATATTTAGTGGCTGAGCCAGGTAAGAAACGGTCATAGTAGTGCACCATACCCAAGAATGAGTGCAACTCTGAAACATTCTGTGGTTCAGGCATGTGCACAATGGCTTCCACCTTTTCATCATTTGGACTAATTCTGTCTTTGTCAATAGTGTGACCTAAGTACGTGACACTTCGTTGACAAAATTGGCATTTTTCTCTCCTAAGTCTGAATCCACTCTGTTGCAGTCTCTCTAAAGTATTTTGTAAGTTAAGTAGATGTACTGCTTCTGTCTTGCCCATGGCAATGATGTCATCCAAATAACAAGCAACACCTGGTATATCACCCACCATTTGTTCAATCACTTTTTGAAAAATAGCCGGTGTGGAACTAAGGCCAAAATATAACCATTTGTACTTGTACAATCCGTGGTGTTTATTAATCACTACCAATTTCTGAGAGTTTGTATCTAACTCCACTTGAAGGTATGCATCAGCGAGGTCCAGTTTAAAGAACCCCACACCACCATTCAGTCTGTGAAAAAGTTCCTCAGGTAAGGGTAAAGGAAATACATCTGTGCTAAGTACTGGATTAAGTGTCACCTTAAAATCTCCACATATCCGAAACCTTACCACCTGGTTTAGATACCACGACAATTGGACTAGCCCAATCTGAACTTGAAACCTTTTCCAGCACACCTGCTTTTTCCAGTCTGTCCAATTCGGCTCCAACCTCAGGTTTTTAAGGCAAAAGGGAGTTTCCATGGTTTACAAAACTTACGGACTGCATTAGGCTTTGTAACTAGCTTGGCTTTAGCTGTTATGCAACATCCCAGGCCTTTCCACAGCTCTGGATACATGTCTAAAATCTCCCCAAGCTTGGGCGGGTTACTGCTTTGTGGTACCTGGACAGCAGCAAGTAGCCAACATCTGCTGGATCAACATGAATGTTTAGAAGAACCTGGGCGTCTCTGCCCAAAATGTTGACATCCTTTTCTGAAACCAGGAAAGTTAAGGGTGTACCAGGAGAATCAGTCCTGCGTACCAATGTGGTAAGCGAGCCCAGTGTCTGAATTGGTTGCCTTTTAAATGCACGCAGCAACTTATTACAAGGAGGCAATGGGGCCTTATCCAGATCAGACCATGTTTGATGGTTAATAAAAGTAACTGGGGAAGCAGAGTCTACAATTAAATGCAACTGATGCCTCAGTCATGGCAATTGAAATAACACATAGAAAGCAGGAACATCTTTAGTCTGCATTTCAAACAACATGAAGTCTTGCTGTATTCTGACTATTGCAGTTAGCCCCAGCACTTGAACTGCCCTGGAGAGTAGAAGGTTAAATGCTATGCAGAGCATAGCACGTTGCACTCGAGCTCGGTTCAGACCTCTGTTTGCAGCACTTTGAAGTGCAACCGTCAGATTCTTTACTCCGCCTAACTTAACAGTCGCTCTAGAGATTTTCTCCTCTGCTCGTGGTTCAATAGACGGTTAAAGTCGTCGGTTTTACTGATTATTTCGCAAATGTCAGTTCAGATCTCTGTCTGTGGTACAGTAAGTACTAGGTAGTGAACTAGCCATAGTAAAAACTTGTGGCAATTGTAAAAACTGTTATTTTGATCGGTTCGGCTGAACTAGTTGTCTAGTGGGTTTGTGTTTCTTACTTTTCTTTAACTTTAGTGTGTGGTTACCGGTCCTTATCTGTTTTAAAAAAATCGTATTTCTTGCGTTTTTTTCCAATACCTGTGACACGGTTAGAAACTGATAAGGGAGTCTTGCCTGGTTGTTTGCTATAAAAAGGGTAAGTTGGTTGGTTAGGATGGCTATGTCTGAGAAACCCAAAAGAAAAATCGGGCCCACTGGGCTTCAACACTGCAGTGTGTGTGTGGGGGTCTTTGCTAAGGCTGATCCCATCACCACCTGTCTTTATTGTCTGGGGTTTGACCACCTCAATTCAGACTGCCAAAATTTGTAAAAATTTCCCGAAGTCTACCCTGGAAAAAAGGTAAGGTAGGCTTAGGGATAAGGAGGCCGAGACATCTGCTGACCCAGATGGCCAGCCCGGTTCGGTTCCGACTGAACCAAGAGTACCCATTGACCAGGACGATACTTCTTCGGGCAAGAGGAGAGCTAATCCTGAGGGATCGGTTCCTACAAAAAGAAAACAAAAAGAAAAATCGTCCGGTTTAGTTCCAGAGACTCATGTTCTGACTGCCAAAGAGATTGCCAGAGAGATTAGGACTGTGGAATCGCTTTGTCCGGTTCCGTCTGATCCAACGCCTTCTGACAGGTGCTCAGTTCGGTCGGTTCCTCCGGTTCAGGATTATGCCCCTGAAGACTTTTATGAACTGGATTTGGAAGGGAACGAGGATTATGAAGGTGTTGATGATGATGATGATGATGATAATGATGATGGTATGGAAGGTCTGGATGAGCCCATTGAACTGGACAACTCCCCAGATAGGCTTTCTGAGTCCCCTTCCCACTACATGTTTTACAGGAAAGTGGCAGAAACCCTCCAGCTCCCTGTGGAAGAAGCTGTTGAGGAACAAGAGGAGCCTGATTATGTAGAAATGATGTACATCCCAGAGTCCAAGAGACTGTCTATTCCCCTTCATAAGTCCTTTGGGAAACAGACACAAAAATTGTTGAAGACTCTAAATTCTGTACCTCCTGTTGACAGAAGGATGGACAAGAGGCACACCTTATCAGGCTCAGGTATGGAGTATTTGTATCAGCAATGCAGCTATGTTGGGGTTGTGCAGGCTGCAGCCTGTGATAAGGCTAATATACCCTTGGCTTCACCCCTCCCAGATAAAGACTCTAGGAAGCTGGATGCCATAGCAAAGAAACAGTACATGGCATCTGCCGTGGGACTCAGGCAGGCTAATTACATGGCCTATGCAGCCAGATACCAGAAGTCCAGGTGGGACACTGTACTGGCACTGGCTAAGCAGGCTTCCCCCCAGCTTGCCATGGAGCTGGAGGAGGTGGCTGCTGATGGGATTGAAGCATCAAAGGTACAATTTCATGCTGCTGTAGACTCCAGTGATGTATCATCAAGAGTCATGGCTACATCTGTGGCTCTTCAGAGAATGACTTGGCTCATGTACTAGCCTCTCACAGGACACCCAGGCTAAGGCCATGGATTTCCTTGTGGTGGGTAATTCTCTTTTTGGGGAGCAGACAGAGAATTACATGAAAAAGATGGCTGAGTATAGGGCCAACTATAGGAGTGCAAAGGCCAAGGAAAGGCAGGCAACTCCTCAAAGGCAGCAAGCTATGGGCAGGGGCAGGCCTTTCTACCAAGCACAGGCCTCTTCTCCCTTTCCTCAGAGGAGGTTCTTCAGAGGGAGAGACAGAATGGGGATGAGCAGAGCTGCATCCACCCCTCAGCCTAAGGCTCCTGCCAAGCAGACACCTTGATGTGTCAGCTGGGGTTGACACCCCTATTCCTGTAGGAGGCAGGCTGGCTTACTTCATCCAGGACTGGATGTCTGATACCTCAGACAAGTGGGTCCTGGAGGTAGTAAGTCAGGGGCTGGTTCTCAGCTTCAAAAAATTCCCAAAGTTGAGAGCCAGATCCTTTCCACCTGGAAGCATATCAAAAAAATTGCTCTAGAGGCAGAGGTTTCATCTCTGTTGGCCTTAAGGGCCATAGAGAGAGTTCCTGCATTGTATAGGGGCAAAGCACTGTACTCCAGGTACTTCCTTACCCCAAAAAAGACGGGAGTGGCGACCCATCCTAGATTTAAGATACCTGAACAAACATCTTTTAAAACTAAAATTCAAAATGGTGACTCTGGGAATAATCCTTCCCTTTCTAAGGCCAGGGGACTGGCTAGCCTCCCTGGACTTAAAAGATGCCTACTTTCACATTCCCATCAGGTGCTTCCACAGAAAATACCTCAGGTTCGAATTTTCTTCAGGCCATTATCAGTTCAAAGCAATGCCCTTTGGCCTAACATCAGCTCCAAGGGTATTCACAAAATGCCTGGCAGTAGTAGTGGCCTTTTAAGAAGGAGGAATATTTTCATATTTCCATACCTGGACGACTGACTCATTATGGGTCAGTCTCCAGACCAAGTCAAGTCAGACCTGCAAGTGACCCAACAAGTGCTCACATACCTAGTATTTCTTCTCAATCCCCCCCAAGTCAGTTCTCGAGCCTTTATAGCTTCTCACCTTCATATGGGCAGAGTTGGATACTGTCAAAGCAAGAGCTTTTCTTCCCCTGGAAAGGGCAAGGGCTGTTATAGAGCTGGCTTCTACCTTCTAGTTTCTCAGCCAGCAAGGCACTTCCTTCAGCTTTTGGGCCACATGGCAGCTTCTACAGCAGTGGTCCAAGGGGACAGATTTCAGATGAGGGACATTCAGTTTCACCTGAGGGCCTATTGGTCTCAGAGGAAAGATCCTCTAACCAAATTAATTCCAGTGACTGAGACTCTGATGCAGGCTCTCCAGTGATGGCAGGATCAGGACAACCTCAGGCAAGGAGTCCCATTTGTCACTCAGTCTCATTCTCTGGTCCTAACCACGGATGCTTCTCTACTGGGGTGGGGAGCCCATCTGGGGGCTCTCACAGCCCAGAGACTGTGGTCCTCTCAGGAATCCCTTCTTCATATCAGTCTCTTGGAACTCAGGGTGGTCTTTCTGGTCTTGCAAGCTTTCTACCAGTCAGTGCAGAACAAGGTGGTTCAGGTCAGGACAAACAACACCACCACCATGTGGTACATCAACAAGCAGGGAGGCACTCAGTCCACGGCCAAGAAATTGTGGTCCCTGGCTTATTCTCTACAGACCTCTTTGATAGCAGTCCACCTTTCAGGAAAGGACAATGTGCTAGCAGATGCATTGAGCAGGATTTCTCAGGGCCATCACGAATGGTCCCCGGACCCTCTGGTGTTAAAAGTGATTTTTTCAAGGTGGGGCACTCCAGAGATAGATCTCTTTGCAGCCCCAGACAATCACCAACTTTCTCTGTTTTGTTGCAGACCCCCAGTCTTGGATTCAGTCCATCTGGATGCTCTGATTCTGAACTGGGAAGGGAAATTTCTATATGCCTTCCCTTCTTTTCCTCTACTGGTCAAGGTCCTGGTCAAGATAAGGTCACAACCCTGCAAAGTGATCCTGATTGCTCCAGACTGGGCCAGGCAGCCTTGGTACCCCCTGTTGCTGTCCCTAGCAGTTCATCTTCCCCTGTCTCTTCCCAGGAATTACAACCTGTTAACCTCCTCTCAGGGGAGGATTTGGTATCCCTATCTTAGGTCTCTCAATCTCAAGGCATGGCTCTTGAAGAGTTAGAATATGCAGATTTGCGTCTGTCTCAAGGGGTTCTGGACATTCTCAAAGCCTCTTGAAAACCTGCCACCAGAAAAACGTATAACTCCAAATTGAAAAGATTCAGCATTTGGTGTTCCAAGAAGCATATATCCCCAGACATTGCTGAATTGTCTACAGTTCTGGGTTATAATGGCCTAGGCCTCAGACCAGCTACTCTCAAAGTACACTTGTCAGCTGTTTCTGCTTTTCTGTCAGTGGAGAAGCTTTCCTCACTGTCATCTCACCCTGTTTTCTGTAAATTTTTCAAGGGATTGCTGTATACCAGTCCCCCCGGATCCTACCCCTGCTTTGGATCTTAATGTTTGCATTGCTCAGCTTATGCAACCCCCCTTTGAGCCTTTGTCTTCAGCAGAGCTTAAGTACTTGACTTGGAAAACTGTGTTCCTGGTAGCAATTACCTCTGCCAGACATATCAGTGAATTACAAGCTCTGTCAGTGGAACCTGATTTTTTCTCATTCCATAGAGATAAGGTGGTTCTTAGAACCAATAGGATGTTCTTACCTGAGGTGGTTTCAGATTTTCATCTGAACCAATCCATGTCTCTCCCTGTGTTCTTCACTGATCATTCTTCTTCAGGAGAGAGAAAATTACACAGTTTGGATGTTAAGAGCCCTTAGTTACTACATTGAGCGTACTAAGGCACACAGGTTTGACTCCCTCCAGTTGTTTCTCACTTATGGGGAAGTGGGAAAGGGCAAACCTGCCACTAAGAGAACTATTGCCAGGTGGATTGTCTCTTGTATACAATTCTGCTATGAGAACCTAGGCAAAATACCACCCTCAGGCCTGAGGGCTCATTTGACTAGAGGTACAGTTGCTTCCCTGGTTGCTGCCAGGGATATTCCTTTGCTAGAGGTATGTAAAGCAGCCATCTGGAAAACAGTCCATATGTTCACCAAGCATTGCTCCCTGGATACCCAGGCGAGGAGTGATGCTCGGTTTGGCACAGCAGTACAGCAGAGCCTATTCCCAAAGTAAGTTTGAATCCCTCCTCCATGGAGGTACTGCTTGGTAGTCTGCAATAGTCAGACTACAGCAAAACTTCATGTTGTTTGAAGAAAAAATTACTCATCTTAGTAATTATGTTTCTTCTAATGGAGTCTTGCTGTATTCTGACCTCCATCCCTGCCTCCCCTCTCAGAATCTGCTTTGGGAAGTGGGCTGGCAGGTGCAGTTTTGCACCTCAGGGGTGCATTTGGGCACTCCCTCTTTTTAGAGAGGGGGAGTGGGTTATTTTTATTATTTTAATAGCCTTGATTTGTTCTCTACCTGGTTTTTGATTTTGAATTTCTTGACTTGAGTCTTTTGGGGATCCAAAATATTTGGTTGCCTTTTAGCTAGTAAAATTTGACAGTTTCCACATAGTGATAGTTAGTATTAGCTCATAAGAATCTGACGGTTGCACTTCAGAGCACTGCAGACAGAGGTTTGAACCGAGCTCGAGCTCAACGATCTGTGCTCTGCATAGAATTTAACCCTCTACTCTCTGGGACAGTTCAAGTGCTGGGGCTAACTGTAATAGTCAGAATACAGCAAGACTGCATTAGAAGAAACATAATTACTAAGGCGAGTAATTTTTTCCTTGTGGTGCAATAGAAACCACTGTCTGGGCTCTCCGAACCGACTACCGTGGTTCTTCTGCTCCTGCAAACCTTAGCAATATGCCTCTGATGTTTACATGCATGACACTGAACTTTTCTGAACTTGCGCTGGTCTCTGCCATGCTGAGGCGACATTTGTGATGCACATTTGTACTGGCCATGCTGTTTGGATGGCATGGTTGAATTGTTCTTTGAAAACAATGGCTTAGACTTAGGTTTGAGCTGCTTCGATTTGGGGTTTACTGCAGCAACTTGTACCTCATTTTTAGTGTCCATCTTAGCCTGTGCTTCATTTTCTGCAGCCTCATACATTTGTTCCAACTGTAAAAGTTCCTCAGTAGACTTCTTGACACTTACAGAAAGTAATTGCTGAATACTATGTTCATTATTCAACCCCATAACAAACTTATCAGCTAGATTAGATTCAAGATGCTCCCTTGGGAAGGTTGTTAAACTGTACTGTGCATTCAATTGATCCTTTAGCTTTTGATACGACAAATCCTCCAGCAGGTCCGGTGCACACAGACTGCATGAAAGTTTGAAAGTTTCACTCCCCAAGAAAGTACAAAAAGTATCTTGAATAAGCTTATCCTGTTGCTGATCATTAGCAGCTTGTATGGCAGGATTAAGTAATAACCACTGATCAAACCATCGGGACCATGCATCCCAGTCCATTCCTGTAAAAATGTCAAAACTGGCTGAAGTTGCTGTGATATTGCACAGTTCCAAACTGCTTGCTTGCCTCCAATGCATAAAGTCACAAAATGGTGTAATTCAGTAAGCTGGAGCTATTAAAATGTCCACATCTGTCATCACCAGTTTGTTGTATTTGGTGGCCAAATGAGTACCTTAAACACACAAGGGTCTTGATAGTAAGAAAAACACGCCACACTGAAATCTAGGCATTCTCTTTTTACTTCCATTCAGCAGCACATACAAGAGGAGACTGGACCCCAAACACAGGCACACTTAAAGGAAGTGCACATTCTCTTAAAGCTGTACTGTGTCTAACATTTCCTAAAGCTGTACTACACATAACAATTCCTCCGGACTTAGTTAGGAAGTACTTAAATCAGTAATTCAGAAGTAATATAAACTATTACAGTCAGCACACTAGGGCTCCGGGATTTAAACTCACAGCCTCTGAGTGTAGTAGGATCAACACACCAGCATACTAGGGCACCGAGATTCAAACTCCCAGCCTTTGCGTCAGTAAGATCAACACACCAGCGCACTAGGGCACCGGGATTCAAACTCACAGCCTCTGAGTGCAGTAGGATCAAATCAGTAGCACACTAAGACACCGGGATTCAAACCCACAGCCTCTGAGTGCAGTAGGGTCAACATACCAGCACACTAGGGCACTGGGATTCAAAGTCACAGCCTCTGAGTGCAGTAGGATCAACACACCAGCACACTAGGGCACCGGGATTCAAACCCACAACCTCTGAGTGTAGTAGGATCTACACGCCAGCACACTAGGGCACCAGGATTTCAACTCACAGCCTTTGAGTCAGTAGGATCAACACACCAGCACACCAGGGCACCAGGATTCAAACTCACAGTCTCTGAGTGCAGTAGGATCAACACACCAGCACACTAGGATACTGGGATTCAAACCCACTGCCTCTGAGTGCAGTAGGATCAACAGACCAGCACACTAGGGCACTGGGATTCAAGCACAGCCTATGAGTGTGATACAATTGACACACAAGAGATCACTAGGGTGCCAAAAATCAATCTCCCAGTCTCAGAGCACACCAGAAGTAACAGACTCAGCAGCACGCTTGTAGATATGTTGGTTTGCACTGCTTGGCTGACGGCTCTCTGTGTTTTTTTTTTCTTGCAGTACAAGAAGCAGCACACACTGCTGCACAAGGTGAACGGGCTGTTGATGATGGTTTCCTTCTTCACATGCCGCATTCTTCTCTTCCCGTACATGTACTGGGTGTATGGGCAGCATGTCGGCCTGCCCCTGTACAAGGTCCCATTCTCCATCCCCATGAAGTACAACATTGGCTCCTTCATCCTAATGGCCCCGCAGGTCTATTGGTTCTTCCTCATCTGCAAAGGAGCCTTCAAGCTCTTTCGACGGCCCAAGGTGAAGGAGGAGCAGGTCAAGAATGGTCACTTCACAGACAGCTATGTGGCAAAGGCCCAGGACCAGAGATCGATCAAGTGATATTGAAAGAATCCCCTTCCCAGACTGCCTGATGGGAAACTGGATGACTTCTCCCTGTCCTACTGGCAATAAAGGGGCAATATACTATATTTTCAGACATAGCATGGGGGTCTTGGCTGACCTTAGAGTATAATTATAATTAAAATCAAAGACTTATATATTTAATGAACTGGTAAATATTAAGACCCCAAGTGACCCCATTTCTGTACTGTTGGCACAGTTACTAACAATGCCTCCGCCTCAACCTACCACCTCTCCCAGTAATGGGTTGGAATCTTATTGAGATCCTAAAATCCAAACAAGATCACTGCAGCCTTGGAAGGTGGACAGTTCCAGCTGGGACATTAATTTTTCTAGCACTCTTAAATTTGTTGTAAAGCAAATGAAAAAATAGTCTGGGAATGGGTCTGGGGTAGTTGCGATAGGTTGTTGGCGCTCGAATGATAACATTTTGTCACTTGAAGATAGACAACTGGGGCTGAGCTTCGAGTCCTCCTGTGCAATACGACATCTACACAGCACAGCTGACAGCGAAATACTTTTTTTAACAGTGTCAGATGTCACTGGTTAAGACTGGAAGGGGGAGTACATGGGCAAGAAACAAAATATCGCCTCCACCCCCACCAAGCAAAGCTGATGGTAGCCAGGCCTGCTAGCCTTAGCATTCAAAGAAAGAACTGATGTGTCCGCAGGGTGGGCCTGTTTCCAGATGGTCTTTTATGTTTACCTTGTGCAGCATGATATATATTTTGGGGGATGGGGTAGAGTGCGGAGAGGGAATGTAATTTTAAATATTTCTAGCAGGGTGCTTGATGGAGGGAGGGGCATTTACTGACCAGGGAAGACTAGAGTTATACCAATGTGTCTCACCAGCAGGCTATACCTTTCTTGCCACAAACCTTCCCATCTTGCTTATCCTGCATGCACACTTATTTAATTATTTATTAATTTTTTTGATTGTTGGTGAGTATAATTTTTTTAATCGTTCCTGTCAGATTTGATCTATAGATATAAATATATATATATAAATCTGTAATAATATAAATATAATACAGTACAATATAGAGAGAAATGTTATGTACAGAAATAATGGAGGTTGATGCGGAATGTGAGAAAAAATCTCAGAATATGTTTTTCATATCTCGCAGGAATCGGCCCATTATAATTAATTTATATCATTTAAATACCAAACAGAATAACTTATGAATATATATATATATGTTTTTGAGTCCTATGAGAATACGAGGTACAGATGCATCGGTTAGACAATACCGTGATGTCACGGGGAAGCTGCGCAAGATGCAATATTATTGCATACGTGGTCAATTATCGCACCGCTCAGTGGCAAGTTTCACTTTTATCACATGACATTTATTTGAAGGGGAATGTAACTGCGCTGAATCTCTCACCGTCTGAAAGTCCACGAAATAGTCATTTAGACAAGACACTGGGCTTGTCAGTCGGTGTCAGCAGTCTTGAGCTTTCCATTATTATGTCTGCCCCAATATGGATTCAAGGCTGCTGCCATTTCACAACAACCTTTAAGATGGAAAGTGGTGTCACAGATGGCAGAGCAATGTTTCATTAGACAAGTAGCATCCGGATCTCCTGACCTCAGAGTTCACTCAGGGAAGAGCATCTCACATAATCTGGTGCTTCAGAAGCATCTGGCATTGCAGCGGATGGTCCCCCACTAGTGCAGTAGTGTGGCGGATCAGTGTGCCGTGATTCAAACTTCCAAACTTCATAGTAGCATAGGGTCACCTCCCCCGTGCACTTTCATGCTGAGTCACTCAACCAAATTTAGGCAATATGATTTTCTCCTCATGAATTTATTCTTATTGTTATGAGTCCAACTGTCTGTCAGTCTGCTTTGCCTGGAAGATTCTCCCCTGCCCCATGTCAGTTGCCATAAACATCCTTAGAAAGCCATGTTTGGCTATGGAATGTATCTCTCATATTTGAAATGGGTGCGGGGAAAGTTACTCTATTTAACAGGATGTACCTGGTTGTGAAGAACGTCACGGTGACTTGAGTGGTGTCCTGCTGGAGGGCTGGGAACACCATGTGTTTCAGGGTTAACTGTGGGCAGTTCTTCACAAGAAGTGCGTTACAGGGAGTTTGATGGGCAGGTGTCAAGGCCTGTGCATGGCCCTTAGGGTCCCCCAGATGTTTCTGTTTCTTTCCCAAAGGTATTGCTGTTTAAATGTGAGAAATGTAGCCCAATGGATGGCCTGGAACCACAATACTTCAGAAAGGTAGGTTGGAGGCCAGCCCAGTGGCATGGAGAGCTGAGGCGCTGGTGCCTTACGAACATGCAAAATTTGCCAGCAGATAAAGGCCTAGAGGTCTATCAAGTCTGCTTGAATGTGCAGCTAGCACCCCTTATTCTGCAGCTGCCCCTCCCTTCCACCCTTCCCCTTCATTAACCCTTCCTCTTATCCTGTCCCATCCTCGTTTGAAGCAGTCCACTGTTCTACTGCATACCACTTCAGCAGGTAATGCATTCCACCCAGCCACCACCCTCTCTGTAAAAAAGTGTCTCCTCATCTCCCTCCTGAACCTTCCTCTCTCCAGTCTCATATCATGGCCCCTGGTGGCCCTCCCTTCCCTTACTTTGAACAGCCCCTCTGTACCCGACTTGTTTATTCCTTTCATGTATTTAAAGGTTTCAGTCATGTCACCCCGTCTCTCCTCTCCTCCAGTGAGTACATGTTCAACTCCTTCAACCTCCTCTCATATGATAAGTCCCCCAGCCCCTTGATCATCTTTGTCACTCTGCGCTGCAGCCCCTCCAGTAACTTAATGTCCCTCTTTAGATATGGACGCCAGTACTGCACGCAGTACTCCAGGTACTTACTACTTAGTACTTACCTCCTGCCGCACTGTGACCCGTGTTCGGTGGCAAGTGTGTCTTGCTGGGGGTCGGCTGGGGAGGGAGAGGATTAAGGGTCGGTTGGACTACTCTCCTCTCCTGAGGAGGGTGGATTGTCATTCCGGCAGAATGACTCTCTACTGGTGGAGGTCTGGTGGTAGTGCGGGTCTGGTACAACAGATGGGAGCATGCTATGGGACTCTGCAGCATGTACGCATGCTGATGTGCGGCACCCCAACAATGGGGGACAGGGAGAAAATGGAAAAGAGACGCTGGCAGGGTTCATGATGCCCTGAGGAGTGGAATGGAGGCCTCTCAAGTGAAGGACAGCCGAAGTGGCAGCTGCCACATCCTGTTGAGAGAACAAGATCTACAAAAAAGGTTGGTCAGGACAGATTTGTGGTCCATGCTGGATTAAGTCCCTGTCCTTCTTTAAAGGGGAGTATAGGTGTGAAGGGTCTCTCAATGCCTTAAAGACAATGAAATATTCTTTTAGACATGGCATTGAGCTTACCTTTAGGCATCACCTGCCTGGAGATATGTATATCTTAAGTTCTGCCTGGAACCTTGACTGACATCAGGTTTGGGGAAGCTGAACACACAGGTTTTCCAACTTTGACATCACTTTCTGTCTCAGGGTCCATAAAATGGTTTTTGACACCTACACGTAAGCTCAGTACCTTGTCTGAAATAACTTTTGATGGTCCTTTGCACTATGAGGGACCCTGCAGACTTGTGGTACCCCATAATTCACATTTCAGGCCTTTCCCTCCCATGTCTGCTGTAGGTACACATGCAGCACATTGTCCCTCTGTCAGGAGGGCGTGGAGCACAGCTCTCTTGATGCAGCTTAACTCAATGGCCAATAGTGGGTGCGCACAAGGGTGGCAAGACTGTCAGCTTCCCTCCAGTGGTGGCACCACCTTCTTGGTCTGCCCGCCACTCACCACTACCACCTCCGCCGACTCAGAAAACTGGAGACTCAAGTCCACTTTGGAGCAGAGGTCTCCCGCAGTAGGGAGCTGAATGCACTACTGTACCTACTTCATTCCAGACTGCCCACTGCCTTTTAAGGGCTTAAAGTACATGTATTAATTTCAGAAACAGGCACTTCTAATACAGAAGAAAGTAAATCCAAGGAAATTAGAAAGTTTTAACTCCAATATATAAGTGAAATACCCAAATGCGCCTTGTAATTCCAGCATTTTGTAGCTTCACTGGTTCATCAAAGAGACGATGGTAACATATTTCTACGGTCGCTAAAGCTGTTGGGATCTGTTAGCTGAATGCACTGCTGCCAGGTCTCTGGTTTCCACTTGTCTGCAGTTCTGGGGACACTGTAATCCATTCCAGCCATTAGAACCATCTCCTGTGACAGAGCACTGGCTACCCATCTGTACCAGACTGCAAGTGTAGAAAATGCTATGTTAACAGCTGGTTGAAGCCGCAGGTGCAATGGCTTATGGACAGTCCATGACAAAAAAAAAAATTCTGGGGAGGGAGAAAATGGGAGAACGAGTAAACTGTTAATCCTGGTGATCTGAATTGCTAGATGAGCCCTTACATTTCACAGCAAGCCTTGTCCATCCTTTGAAACTGGAGAGCGAGCCCCACCTTTCACAGCAAGCTTAGTCTGTCCTAGGAATGTTAAGAGTGAACCCTACCTTTCATAGTAAGCCTTGTCCTTCCTGGGAACACTGAGACTAGATCCTACCTCTCACAGCAATTGTCATCCATCCTGGGAACCTTAAAAGTGAACCCTACCTTTCTCACAAGCCTAGTCTGTCCATGGAATCTTGAGAATCAGTCCTACCTACCATAGTAAGACACATCCATCCTGGAACCTTGAGAAAGAACCCTACCTGTCACTTTAAAACTGGTCTGTCCTGGGAATCTTGGGAATGACCTCTACCTGTCACAATAAGCCTGGTCTGCTCTGAGCACCTTGAAAATGAAACTGGCCTATCGCATCAAGCCTAGTCTGTATGGAAAACCTTGAACATAAATAAGTTTTCTCTAAATGTCTCAGCAAGCCTAGTCCATCCTGCACACCTTGAGAATTAACCCTACCTGTCACAGTAAGCTTGGTCTGTCCTGGGCACCTTGAAAATGAACCCAACCTTTCAGAGCAAGCATAGTCTATCTTGAGAACCTTGAAAGTCAATTGTACTGTACCTGCCACAGCAAGCCTAGTTCATCCTGGGACCCATGACAGTGAACTCGACCTGCTACAACAAGTCTAGTCTATCCTACACACCTTGAGAATTAACCCTAGCTGTCACAGTAAGCCTAGTCTGTCCAGGGTACTTTGAGAGTGAATCCTACCTGTCACAGCAATCCATGCCTCTCCTGCGCACCTTGGGAATGACCCCTACTTGTCACAAGAGGCCCCATCCATCCAGGGAACCTTTTAATTTTCAGTCACTCTCCAGAACGACTCCTTTGTGGAAAAAAAAACAACAAATGGTATGTTTGAAATGGAACTGTGGGCTTGTTTGCCTTTACTTACAAAAGCTGGTGAATTTAGGAAAAGCAAAGTCCATGTGGAACATTTTGTGAGAAACTAAATAGGTAGGGGAACTGCAGTTACTGGGGCAGTGCTGTTAGACTGATTTGCAAAACTGGTATTTATGGTGAGACGGGGCTTTTGACATCATTTGCACAGTGTGAAGCCTTCAAAGTATTAGGTCAAGAGATACTGTTTATGGCAAGAGTGGTCTTGTGGGAAATGGGATGGCATTGCTGTTATTAAGTGAAGCTGTCACTTATGACCAGACAACACCAGCCATGTGAACACTTTAATCACATTACTGCAGGTTATTAAGTGATAAATAATGGTCATGTGAACAGTATGATGACATCACTGTTGATTACTGAGTCATGCTTTCTGACAAGACGGACCACCATTATCTGAATAATGTGAGAACATCACTGTTGGTTATTAAGACACTACTCATGATAGGATAAACCATGACCATTTGAACATTATGATGACATCGCAGTTGGTCGGCAAACCATTTCATATAGCAGAAATATACAGTGGTCCTGTGCCCACTATGATGCCTCACTATTGGTCTTGGACCATTAGCAGTGTCAGTGGCTCAGTAGGTAGCACACTCACCTCTGAGGCCAGGAGATCAGAGGGCTGTGGGTTCAGTTCCCACATCTGGAACTTGGGTTAATATCCCAGTACTGACACTGTAATGCAGCATGAGAGGGGTGCTGCATTTCTGAGGTGCCGTCTTTCGGATGAGACGTTAAACCGAGGTCCCATCTGCCTGGATTGGTGGTAGTTCAGGTGGATGTTAAAGATCCCATGGCACTTATCGAAAAGAGTAGAGGAATTTCCCCGGTGTCCTGGCCAAATTTCCCTCATTCACTAAAAATACCACCAACAGCTTAATCTGGTTCAAGGTCAGTTGGCATTCATCTGTATCCCCTTCCCCCCCGGGTCGTGCCTGAAATTAGGCAGGATTTGTCTAGTGCACTTACCCGGTCAACAAAAGCTAAATAAATAAAATAAAATTAGTTGTGTCATGACATACTATGGTCATGTGAGCAATATGATGGCACAACTCTTGGGTGCTGATTTACTCATTACTCATGGCAAGATAGACTGTGGTCATGGGAACACTATGATGACATCACTGGTGGGTATTGAGCCATTACGTATTACATGAGGAACTATGGTCATGTGAACAGTATGATGACATCATTCATAGCTGGTTATTGAGCCAATTACTTATGCCATGATAAACAATGGTCATGTGAATAATGTACCACTATTGTTCATCGAGTTATTATTTATGTATGCAATAGACATGCTAGGGTGCATAATTATAGGTCTGTAATCGCACACCTCGAGTGTGCCGTTAGGCATGATGTGCTTGCGCTGACTGTCTTTAAACACACAAGAAAAAGGGCGATTGAGTGTAATTATACGTCCCTGAAGTGTCTTAATTTACTTATAACATGGGTTCTACTTACAAATGTTTAAAAGCGTTCTTTTTTAATGATCTTTGCATATTGTTCTCTTTATGAAATATGAGCAGAAGACAAAAAAAATAGTTCCAGTTGAGGTGGATTGATATTGTAGCTAAACCTGGTGCACAGGCTAAACAAGTTCAGAACTGTACTTGTCTTTTAGCCAGTCAGATGGCTAGAATGTTCCTGCCCATGTTATATATTGTTTATGACAGGATATTCTATGTTCATCACATGTGAGCAATATCATAACATCACTCACTGTTGGTTCTTGGGTCATAACTTAAGAAGGCAACAGCCATGTAAACAGTATGACAGCCAACATCATGGCTACTAGGCGAAGCTGCTAGCTGTAGAAGGGTAAACTGTTGTCATATGAATAATGTGATGACATCAGCATTAGTTGTTAACCAAAGCCATCACTTTTAGGTACATGCTGGTCATGTGATAAGCGCAGATGGCATCTCTGTTGCTTTCTGAGTAAACCTATAACACATGACGAGAAGGACATGCTGGACAGTACGATAACATTATTGGTTATTCATTAACATTTATTCCCAGCATTCACACTGGCACTGTCAACAGATCAATAACATAGATACATAGACAGTGTCGGCAGATAAGGGCCTATGGCCCACCCAATCTGCCCATTTGAGCTTGTAAGTTCAGTTTATGTATGTGTTTGCTGAGTCAAGCTGTTATTTATGGTACAGTAGACAATGGTTGTATCAACATTGCGTGACAACTCAGTTGGGTTATTGAACAAAGCTGTTATTTACCATACGATAAAAAATGTCTCTATTAAAACTGCTGTGACATCACAGTTGGTTATTCAGCAAAGTTGTAATTTGTGGTATGACAAACAACTTACCAAAACGCAGTGACATCAAGGCTGGTTATTGAATGAAGCTATTTTTATGGTACCATAAACAATGGCTATACCACACCTGCAGCAACATCACAGCTGGTTACTGAACAAAGTTATTATTTACGTAAGTGGTATCACTCCTAAGGATGTGCATATAGAGTCTCCTATATATTTTATTGTAAATGTGCTGGCTGGGAGGGGCGCACTGAGCCACAGCTCAGTTCCAGGTGTGAACCAGGGGGAGGGTTATAAGGCAGGGAATACAGAAACAATAGCATGTCAAAACCAAGGTGCAATGTGCAGAACAGTAGTGGAGTGATGGCATGACTCAGATCTTCATTTTAGAGATATAATGGTTTACAAAATATTTCCAGTGCTGCAAAAATCTAATTTAATGGCTGCTGAGGGAATCTGAGTTAGGTCAGCAGTAGTCGTAAAATGGCACAGGGTACCAGGGGTGTGCTGGTGGTGGTTAGCTGCCGGCGCATGGCTTAGAGAAGTGTGTCAGCCAGAAGTGCATGGAAAGCAGAATTCTACCATCGGTATCATGCAGGATGGCAATTCAACTTCTGAAATGCTTTTTGGAATTTTGTTTTCAATTCTGAAAAGCACTTCTTTGTAAACCGCAGAATAATTTTCTACAGATCTAGTGAACTGCGGAACACTTTTCTGCAGATAGCAAAAAAAAGATCTGCAGTCTGTGCACACTGCAGATTATTAATTCACGAAAACCATTTTGCATGTGAAATGTCATAATCCCGCTACCAGCAGAATGTTTCAAAGTTCTGTGGAATTGTGTTCCGTGGAATTTCAGCATTACACACTGCCAGCAAGAGTAGCTTGAGGGAGCAGAGTGGGAAGGAGAGCTGGCCAGGGAGAGGGAGGTTATCTACAGGGTAGGAAGGCGGAGACAAAAGGTCAGCTGACCAAGAGTTGAACTGCAGCAAGGGATGAGGCAGGAGCAAGCAACAGGTGAGTGGATGGCATAGGAGGACGGGGCAGAGGGGGTAGGAGAGAAGAGAAATAAGGGAGAACAGTGGCAAGTTTGTAGGGAAGGTTATTGAAAAAGTTGTGGCGACTCAATTAGACAACCATTTGACCATCCATAGTCTATACGAACCTCTCCAGTCTGGTTTTCGTAAAAGGCATAGCACCGAGACTGCTCTGGTTCAGGTGCTCAATGATCTCCTGATGGCGAGAGATCGGAGACATCGTTCTATTCTTGTTCTCCTTGATCTGTCATCAGCCTTTGATACTGTAGATCATGGGGTTCTGCTCGAACGCCTGGGGTCCATCTGTGGACTTTCAGGTATGGTCTTCAGATGGTTTTCATCTTATCTCGAGGGGAGAACGCAGAGAGTGGTCTCGGGATTACATTCTTCCGGGGCTTTCTCTCTGCCCTGCGGGGTTCCACAGGGTTCGGTGCTTTCCCCCATATTATTCGCAGTATATATGCTACCCCTCGGAGACATTGTAAGACGGTATGAGCTGAGGTTTCACTGCTATGCTGATGATACCCAGCTCTACCTGTCTTTTGCACCTAACCAGGTTAGTGCTGTCTCGGTGTTGAATAAGTGCCTTGCAGATATCCAAGACTGGATGAATTCCAGCGGTTTAAAGTTGAATCTGGGAAAGACTGAGGTTATGGTTGTGGACCCTGGCCGCAGGGTTGGGGGTGGGGTCCCCCTCCGGAATAGTTCTAGGGGGCGTCCAGATCCCCATTTCTGAACGAGTGCGTAACCTGGGTGTAGAGCTTGACACAGAGTTGACCCTTCGTTATCAGGTGTCCTCTGTTGTCAGGACTGCATTTTTTCATCTGAGAAACATCTCCAGGGTTAGGCACCTGGTTCCTCCTGGTGATTTGCCGGTTTTGGTCCACGCCTTTGTGACATCTCGCTTGGACTACTGTAACTCCCTGTACCTAGGGCTTGCTGGGGTTGATATCCGCCGCTTGCAGCTAGTGCAGAATGCAGCAGCACGCTTGTTGTCTGGGGCTTCAAGAAGCATCTCATATTACCCCTGTGTTGCGCTTCTCTGCACTGGCTGCCCATACAGTGGCGGATCACCTTTAAAGTAGGTCTTTTGACCTACAAAGCCCTACATGGGTATGGTCCTGACTACTTGAGCTTTTGGTGCCTTACACCCCTTTGAGACAGTTTCATTCGCTGACGAGGGTTGCTGGAGATTCCAAGGGTTAATTTGAAGTCTTCTGGAGCCCGTCCCTTGGCTTTGTGGCTCCATCCTCTGGAATTCTCTACCCGTCCGCCCGAGAGAGTACAACAGTGGATATTTTTAAAAGGGCTTTAAAGTCCTTTTTATGGAATAAGGCCTTTCCACCCATATTGTAATTGGTTTTATTTGTTGAAACTGCTGTTCTGTTTTATTGTATTTGTTGCCTGGTTTTATGAACTGTACAGCGCCTTGAAAACTTGAAAGGCGCTTAATTAAATAAATGTTATTATTATTATTATAAGTGGGTATTAAGTCAGAAAGGAATACCAGAGCAAGAGGTAACATGTCTTAAGGGAAGGAAGTTTTTGTTCATTGGTCAACCGGGGTAATAAAAGAGATACTTGTGGTAGGGTACCCCCTCTAGTGTATTGCCGTTTCCACACACACACACACACACACACACGCACACAATATGGGCGGGGGGGCTTATACCTGGACAGTCACCCCCACCCATGTTTGTATAGGAGAGCATTTGCACACATCTTTGGAGTTGGTTAACCTGCATATGAATGGAGTTTTTGTTGTCAAAAAGATGAAATTAGACAATGAATGTATTTATTAAAATTGGTAAATAGGAAAGGCAGTGAGCTGAGGCTCGTGTCCAGGTGTGGGGTACAGAAATAACCATATATATACAATGATAAGATTGCAGACAATATATTCAGTATAACTGAGCTGGCAAAAAACACTTTTAAGCAGCAATATATACAGTAAAAGCTGAACTAGAAATAGGTGCAACACTAGCATTATATAATACATACTACAGTGTCATTCAAACAACATGAAGTCTTGCTGTATTCTGACATATGCAGTTAGCCCCAGCACTTGACCTGCTCTGGAGAGGAAAGAGTTAACTCTATGCAGGAAGCCTAGAATGTTGAGCTTGAGCTCAGTTTCAAACCTCTGTATGCAGCACTTCAAAGTGTAACCATCAGATTCTTTACTCCACCTAACGGTCCAGTTTAGAATCCGTCGGTTTTATCACCGATTTTCTTGTTTTTTCGGCTTTAGATCCCTGTCCGCGGTACAGTAAGTGTGGTAGGTAGTGGACTATAGGGGAGAACTGTGTGTGTTTCAGTGTGGAAATTGTAAAACCTGTTGATCGGTCCGGTTAGGAACAGATTGTGTTAGGGTTTTATCTGTTTTTATTTCTGTAGTGTGAGGTACCGTTTCCTATCGGTTTAAAAAAAAACATGATTTTACATGTTTTTTTTCCACGACCCATTAACTTGGTTGGGAACCGATAAGGGGGTCTTACCTGGCTAAATAACTGTAAAGGGTAAGTTGCAGCTTGGCCATGTCTGAGAAACCCAAGAAAAAAAATGGGCCCTCTGGGTTTCAACACTGTGGTGAGTGTGGGGATGCCTTTGCTAAGGCTGACCCTCACACCATTTGTGTTTATTGTCTGGGGTTTGACCACCTCGATTCAGACTGCCAAATCTGCAAGAATTTCCCGAAGGCCACCCTGGAAAAGAGGTTGGGTAGGCTCAGGTTAAAGGAGGCCGAGAAGTCTGCTAATCCGGATGGCCAGACCGGTTCGGTTCCTACCGAACTTGAAGGAGTGCCCACTGACCGGGGCGATACTCCTTCAGGCAAAGGAGATCCGACCCTGAGGGGTCTGTTCCATTGACGCGTAAGAGAAAGTCGACCGGTTTGGATCCAGAACCGCATCATCCAACCGCCGAAGAAATAGCCAGGGCGATAAGTATTGTGGAATCGTCCATCCGGTTCTGTCCGATCCGGCGTTTCTTGGTCGGTTCCCCTGGTTCCGGATTATGTGCCGGATGAATTTTATAAACTGGAGTGGGAGGGGGAGGAAGAAGACGATGATAATGGTGATGAAGGCCTGGATGAACCCATTGACCCGGACATCTCCACAGACAGGCTTTCTAATGTTTCCCCTCCTAGGCTTTCTGAGTCCCCATCCCACTATTTGTTCTACAAGAAAGTGGCTGAGACCCTCCAGCTTCCCTTGGTTGAAGCTGCTGAGGAAATGATGGACATCCCAGAGTCCAAGAGGTTGTCTATTCCCCTCCATAAATCTTTTGGGAAACAGACACAGAAAGTTCTTCAAACCCAAATTCTTTATCTCCTATAGATAAAAGAATGGACAGGAGGGTATATGCTTTCAGGCTCAGGTACAGAGTTTTTGTACTGACGGTGCAGTCATGTTGGGGTAGTGCAGGCTGCAGCCTGTGACAAGGCTAACATACCCTTGGCTTCACACCCCCCAGATAATAACTCTAGGAAGGTGGATGCTATGGCCAAAAAGCAGTACTTGGCATCCTCCTTGGGACTCAGGCAGGTGAATTATATGGCCTACACAGCCAGATACCAGAAGTCTAGATGGGATACTGTTCTGGAGCTGGCTAAACAGGCCTCCCCCCAGCTTCCAATGAGCTGGAGGAGGTGGCTGCTGATGGGATTGAGGCATCAAAGATCCAGTTTTATGCTGCTGTGGCCTCAAATGATGTGGCATCATGAGTCATGGCTACATCTGTGTCTCTTCAGAGGTTTGCTTGGCTCAGATGTACTAGCCTTTAACAAGACAAACAGGCTAAGGCCATGGATGTTCCTGTGGTGTGTAATTCTCTGGGGAGCAAACAGAGAATTGCATGAAGAAAATGGATGAGTATCGGACCACCTACAGGAGTGCACAGGCCAAGGAAAGGCAGGCAGTTCCTCAGAAACAGCAGACTAGGGTCAGGGGCAGGCCTTTTCACATGCCTTTCTACCAGGCACAAGCCTCCTCTCCTTTCCCACAGAGGGGGTTCTTCAGAGGGAGAGGCAGAAGGGGGATGAGCAGGGCTGCATCCTCCTCTTAGTCCAAGGCTTCTGCCAAGCAGGCACCCTGGTGTGTCAGCCCAGGTCGACTCCCCAATCCCAGTAGGAGGCAGGCTGGCTTACTACTTCCAGGCCTGGAAGTCTGTTACTTCAGACAGATAGGTCCTGGAGGTAGTAAGTCAGGGATTGGCTCTCAGTTTTGCAAAGTTTCCAAAATTGAGGGCCACGTCCTTTCCACCTGCAAACCTTTCCGAGACCACTGCTCTAGAAGCAGAGGATTCCTCTCTACTAACCCTCAGGGCTGTAGAGAGAGTTCCTACTGAGCACAGGGGCAAGGGTCTGTATTCCAGATATTTCCTTACCCCAAAAAAGACAGAGGAGAGGCAGCCCATCCTAGACCTAAGATGTCTAAACAATCACATCTTAAAACCAAAATTCAAAATGGTGGCTCTGGGAGTAATTCTTGCCTCTCTAAAGCCAGGGGATTGGCTAGCTTCCCTGGACCTCAAGGATGCCTACATTCACATCCCAATCAAGTGCTCCCACAGAAAGTACCTCAAGTTCAAATTGCCTTCAGGCCATTATCAGTTCAGAGCAATGCCCTTCAGCCTAACATCAGCTTCAAGGGTGTTCACAAAATGCCTAGCAGTAGTAGTGGCCTTTCTCAGGAGACAGAGTATCTCCATTTTCCATACCTGGACGACTGGCTCATCGTGGGGCAGTCTCCAGACCAAGTCAAGTCAGACTTACAAGTGACACAACAGTTGCTCACTTCTCTAGGGTGCCTTCTCAATCTGCCAAAGTCAGTTCTCGAACCAGTACAATTCCTCACCTTCATTGGGGCAGAGTTGGATACTGTGCACGCAAAGGCTTCTCTTCCCTTGGCAAGGGTGAAGGCCCTTACAAATCTTGACTCCTCTTTCTGCCTTCTGGTGTCTCGACCAACAAGACATTTTCTTCAGCTCCTGGGCCACGTGGCAGCTACCACTGCAGTGGTACAGGGAGTCTGATTTCAAATGAGGGACGTTCAGATCCATCTGAGGTCCTTTTGGTCTCAGAAAAAAGATCCTCTAACCAAATTGATCCCAGTGACCCAGACTCTGGTCAAAGCTCTCCAATGGTGGCTGGATCAGGACAATCTCATACAAGGAGTCCCATTCATCAGTCAGATTCATTCAGTGGTACTAACCACAGATGCTTCTCTCCTCGGCGCCGAAAGGCTCCTCTGCGTCGTTCGCGGCGCCGGGGGCTCTCGGGGACTTCCCCTTTGTCTCTTTTCCTCCTTCCTCTTCTGGCTTTCATCCCTTTCCTGTCTATACAGTCCCTCCTGGACTGTCAGGAGATGACGTTGAGCCCGACCCAGACCTTCGGCTGGGCGATGAGGTGGACGAAACAGGATCTTTTACTGCTGCAGAGCCTGTGGTCGAGGACCTGTCTTTTAAGTCTCTGCTGAAGAATATGATTTCCACACTTTCTCTCCAGACTACAGACATTAATCCTGGGAAATTGTTAAGACTCCCAATACCTTCACGCCTCGGAGATCCCTACGGATTTGACTCCTCCGATTCAGCCTTCCTTCGAGACGCTGTCTCAAATGGTATGGAATAATCCTGCTCTCTCTTCATCAGTGGCTAAATCCATTGATAGAAAATATTCAGCCCCCAAGGATCGTCCCATTTTGGCATCTCAAGCCTTTGCGGATCCTATTGTAGTCCTGGCAGAGAATGATAAGGTCGTCCTTCCTCAAACCACTACAGCTCAACCTATTAACAAGGAATCTCATAAGATAGACACCTTAGGTAAGAGAGTCTTTGCTGCTTCTACCCTAAGTATGCGATCAGTTACCAAGGCTATTTTTCTCAGTACGAGTATATCCTGGCACTCTCTCAAGCAAATGGTTGAAGCTCTCCGGAGTCGGATTCAAAACAGAGCTTCTTCAAACCATTACCAGGGTATTGAATCTAACAACCAACAGGTTAAAGCAGCCATGGATGCTTTTGACTCCTTCCCGTTCAGCAGCTGCTGGTATGCACCGCCGCCATTCCTGGCTGCGCACTGAGCTTCACCAATGATGCGCAACAACAGGTAATGGCATTGCCCTTCGATGGTGCATATCTTTTGTCCTCAGGTCAGCAAGCTCTAAAGCTACAAAAAGACTAGGTCAGCCATTGGTTGGCTAGACCCTCCTGCCCCTCTCGAGGGCATGCCAGTAAACGTCAGTTTCATAACCGTCAGTCCTTTCGAGGCAGAGGAAGTTTCCATAAGAACCAACCTGCCCAACCTCAAAAGAAGGCGCAACAGAAAGCACAAGGGCCCAAAGCGCCCAGCGCTACATTTATGAATTGCTGGTCAAGTTCCACCTCAACTGCCCGAGGTGGACTTTTCCTCTCCGTTGGGAGGTCGGCTGATGCACTTCTACAGCCAGTGGAAGTCCATAACTTCAGACAAATGGGTCCTTCGGATAATCCGCGAGGGGTACTCACTCAATTTTGTGGAAACCCCTCCAGATCATCCTCCCAAACGGCAGCCCAGGCTGTCTGCTTTTCAGTCAGACTTTCTCACCGCCGAGATTCGGGGCCTTCTAAACAACAGGGCAGTAGAACTTGTGCCGCTGCATCAACGAAACACGGGGTTCTACTCTCATTACTTTCTGGTTCCAAAGAAGTCTGGGGGAATGCGCCCCATTCAAGATCTCAGAAAGCTAAACAAATTTCTCCCCAAGGAGAAATTCAAAATGATTTCTCTAGGAACCCTGTTACCCTTGCTTCATCAGCACGACTGGTTAGCCTCCCTAGACATGCAGGATGCTTACCAGCACATTCCCATTCACCCGAGGCATCACAAATTCCTGAGGTTTGTGGCTCTGGGACAACATTATCAGTTCAGAGTCCTGCCTTTTGGGCTATCCTCGGCGCCGCGGAGTTTTTACAAAGTGTTGTGCAGTTCTCGCAGCGCACCTCAGAAAACTCAGTATACAGGTGTTCCCTTATCTGGATGATTGGCTTCTAGCAAGTCCTTCCAGACAAGGGACTCTGGATGCCGTGGAGACAGCCTCTCGCCTCCTTACGTCCATGGGAGTCCTGCTAAACCTCAAGAAATCACAGCTGCAGCCCTCCCAGAGGCTCCTTTTCATAGGGACCCTTCTGGACACTTCTTGTGCGAAGGCCTTTCTCCCAGAGGACAGAAGGAACGATATCCTTCAGATGGCCCGTTACATCGGAGAGAACAGGTCAGTTACAGCGCGCTCGATGCAACGGATGCTGGGCCTCATGGCATCCTCAGTGTTCACTGTATCTCTGGCCCGTCTGCACATGAGAACCACCCAGTGGATGCTCAGTACTCAGTGGTCTCCAACCACTCACCTGCAGTCCTATCTCATCAAGGTGACAGAACCCTTAAAGAGGTCTCTCACCTGGTGGTCTCAAGAGGACAATCTCCTGCAAGGATACCCCCTTTGCCCCTCTGGACCATCAGATCTCCATTACCACAGACGCCTCACTAATGGGGTGGGGAGCTCACTGTCAGGCTCTCCACACTCAGGGTGTGTGGACTCAACTCGAGTCCCAGCTTCACATAAATGTCCTAGAAATGAGAGCCATCCTTTATGCGGTCCAAGCTTTGAAGGACATTCTCTGTCACAAGAATATTCTCCTCCAAATGGACAACAAAGCAGTGATGTATTACATCAACAAGCAGGGCGGTGCTCATTCTTACCCCTTATGCAGAGAAGCGATGAGGGTCTGGGAATGGCGCTTGGAGCACAAGGCTCTAATTCAAGCAATCTACCTGCCAGGTGTACAGAACGACTTGGCAGACCATCTCAGCAGAACAGAGACAGATCCTCACGAGTGGTCTCTCGACTCAACCATAGTTCAGTCACTATTCGAAGAGTGGGGAACTCCAGCCCTGGACCTTTTTGTGTCCCCACTCAATGCAAAACTGCCTCTCTTCTGCTCCAGAAATCCAGGGCCTGGCATTTTTTTGTCAGGATGCGTTCAGGCTGTGGTGGACAAAACGCTTTCTTTACGCCTTTCCGCCTCTTCCTCTAATTCAGAGAGTACTCCTCAAGTTCGAGTCTCAGGGAGACAAGATGATTCTCATTGCTCCCTTTTGGCCTCGACAACTGTGGTTTCCACTTCTCAACAGTATGTTGGCGGTTCCTCCGAGACCACGTCCCCTGCAGATGAACCTTTTAACTCAGGGACTGGTGGTCCATCCCAATCTGAGATCTCTTCACCTTCATGCTTGGCTCCTGAAGAGGTAGAAGTAAATCGATTCAATGTCTCTCGAAGAGTTTCTGATATCCTTCTGGCTGCGTGGAAGCCAGCCACTCGGAAAACTTACACGGCTAAGTGGAAGCGTTTTTCCCTCTGGTGTGCAAAGTCCTCTTTGAATCCCTTTTCCTGCCCTCCAGATAAAGTTTTAGAGTACCTTTTGGACCTCTCAAATTCAGGTCTCCAGTACTCTACAGTTAAGGTTCACCTTAGTGCCATTTCAGCGTATCATGAGCCGTTTTTTTCTCTTTCACTAGCTCAGTTACCTGTGGTTAAGAGATTTCTTAAGGGCATTCTGCACACCAGACCCACTACAAGACGTCCTGTTGCAGCCTGGGACATTAATCTTGTGCTAGACATGCTCACTCGGAAACCTTTTGAGCCTCTAACTACCTGTGAACTAAAGTTCCTTACCTGGAAGACGGCCTTCCTAGTGGCCATTACCTCAGCCCATAGGGTCTCTGAGATACATGCCCTGGTCACAGACCCTCTGTATACTGTGTTCCATAAGGACAAAGTAGTCCTTCGTACTCATCCTAAATTTCTTCCTAAGGTTGTGTCAGAATTTCATCTTAACCAACCTTTGGTCCTTCCCTCTTATTTTGCGGACTTCCAAAATGAAGGGGAATGCTCTCTTCATTCTCTGGATGTTAAGAGGGCCTTGCGTTTCTACTTAGATAGAACCAAGGATTTTAAGTAAAGCCCAGCAACTGTTCATTTCCTTCAGTGAGGCCTGGCTGGGTCAACCTGTAGCTATTAGATGTATCTCAGCATGGCTGAGTGGCGTGCCTTCGTCACTGCTATTCCATAAGCGCAGGTTAAGTTGGAGAGTAAAGTTCGCTCACTCTACCAGAGCGTGCAGCATCCTATAGCGGAAATCCATAGCGTGCCGTTGCAGACATCTGCAATGCAGCCACCTGGAGCTCAGTGCATACTTTCGTTAAGCATTATGCACTCGATGTCCATGCCAGACGACATTCTTCCTTTGGCAGAGCCATCCTTAATGGACTTCTGTCTTAAGAAACGTGAGCTCTTGGTTTCTCCTGCCGCCCTCTCGGGGGATTATTAGCTCGGTACTCTCCCAATAGTGTGAATGAGTGGTGGAGACTTATGTCCAGGAAGATATGAAAATTACGTACCTACCGTAATTCTTGATCTTCTTGGACGAGTCTCCACCACTCATTCACACGCCCACCCTCCATCCCCCGAGCTCACCTCTCTTGCTGGTCTTCACTTCCTCAAATCTTTAGACCTTGAAGACTTCTTTGTTGACCCTTCTTACACGGGTCGTCCGGACTATCTTATGTCCAGTTTTTAGGTTAGGCTACCCTTCTAGGTTAGTTACGCTGCACCTCCTTGGTAAAAAAGGTACTGAGGCGGTTGGGGAGTTGGCCCCGAGATAGTCATTGCCGCACGAGCTGGGGCTTGCGGCGCCGTTCCTCGTGGCGCCATCTCTGGCGTTGACTCCCCAGCAAAAAAGTTTGCTCCCGATGGGTCCTAGTGCCTCCGGCGCAGATCCCAATAGTGTGAATGAGTGGTGGAGACTCGTCCAAGAAGATCAAGAATTACGGTAGGTACGTAATTTTCATTTCCTGCTTGGGATCTTAATGTTTGCATTACTCAGTTCATGCAACCCCCTTTTGACCCTTTGGCTTCAGCCGAACTCAAGTATTTGACTTGGAAAACTGTTTCTGGTAGCTATCACTTCTGTCAGGCATATTAGTGAATTACAACCAGTCAGTGGAGCCATAATTTATCTCATTCCATAGAGATAAGGTGGTCCTTAGAACCAATAGAAGGTTCTTACCCAATGTGGTCTCAGATTTTCATCTGCACCAGTACATGTCTCTTCCTGTGTTCTTCACTGATCATTCTTCTTCAGGAGAAAGAAGATTACATAGTTTGGATGTTAAGAGGGCACTGAGCTACTACATTGAGCGTACTAAGGCACTTAGGTATGAATGTCCCCAGTTGTTTCTCACTTATGGTGAAGTGGGAGAAAGTAAGCCTGCTACTAAGATAACTATTGCCAGGTAGATTGTCTCTTGTACACAATTCTGCTATGAAAAGCTGGGTAAAATACCACCCTCAGGCCTGATGTCTCATTCGACTAGGGGTACAGCTGCTTCTCTGGCTGCTGCCAGGGATATACCTTTACTAGAGATATGCAAAGCAGCCACCTGGAAAACTGTCCATACTTTCACCAACCATTACTCCCTGAATATCCAGGCTAAGAGTGATACTTGGTTTGGAACAGCAGTACTGCAGAGCCTATTCCCAAAATAGGTTGTGCCACCCCCACCCCCATGGCGGTACTGCTTGGTAGTCTGCGTATGTCAGAACACAGCAAGACTTCATGCTGTTTGAAGAAAAAATTACTCACCTTAGTAACTGTGTTTCTTCTAATGGAGTCTTGCTGTAGTCTGACCTCCCTCCCTGCCTCCCCTCTCAGAACCTGTTTTTGGGAAGTGGGCTGGCAGGTACAGTGTTGCATCTCAGGGGTGTACTTGGTACTTCTCCTTTCTAGAAGGGGGAGTGGGTTATTGTTAAGTTGTTTTGGATAGCTATATGTTGGTTCATTACCTGGTTATTATTTTGGGTTCTTGACTCGAGTCTTTTGGGGAACCAAAAATTTGTTGCCTGTTGGCTATGTTCTTTTACAATTTCCACATTAAGAAGTGTAGTTAGTTAGTAATGGCTCATAAGAATCTGACATTTACACTTTGAAGTGCTGCAGACAGAGGTTTGAAACCGAGCTCGAGCTCAACGTTTTATGCTTCCTGCATAGAGTTAACTCTTTCCTCTCCGGAGCAGTTCAAGTGCTGGGGCTAACTGCATATGTCAGAATACAGCAAGACTCCATTAGAAGAAACACAATTACTAAGGTGAGTAATTTTTTCTTATATACAGAACAATAATTCCAGGCAATGTTTACCATGAAAGGGAGGCAGCATAGCGCAGTGGTTTAAGGCTCTGAGCTGCAAATCTGAAGACCTGGGTTTGAATCACACAGCCCCCACTTGCATACTGTGTGACCCTGAACAAGTCACTTAACTTCCCTGTGCTCCCAGATTGCACCTGTAAACAAGCTTTCAGCTTAGTGTGCCACTCCTGGTTAAACAATTGAAACAAAAAAATTAAAGGAGCCTTTACACAGTATACCTTTCCCAGTTTATGTATTGAAGAGTATTAAGGGTGGGATATTCAAAAGGGTTGCGCATGCTCAAGTCCGAAATTGCGCCATTCTGCGATATTCAGCAGGAGACAGTTGCGCCACTGAAAACAGGCTGAGCAACAGCGCAATGCAAATGAATGCATGCTCAACTGGAGGGGGAGGAACCATGCATAAACTGCACAGCCCGATATTCAGCCGGGCTGCCCAAAAGTTGTGCAGGCGCAACTCCAACCTGCACCTCCACGACTTTGAGCCAAAAAAAAAAGGCTTAAATCGAGGCCACGCTGAGTGAGCTGCTGCATTGCAGGCGCCAACACAGCAACTGCCACCTGTTTCTGGCTAACCCAGTCCTAGCACCCCCTGCAGCCCGATCGCGGGCAACAATGTAGCTCCCCAGCGGATCCCTGGTGGTCCAATGCCTGATCATGGGCAGTAGGTTAAATAATCCCCGAAGGTATCCTGGTGGCTAGTAGCCCACCCACCATATAGCCCCACCACCCTCCCCCAGCAGCTGGCGGGCGGCAGCATCCCACCCGCCTGCCGCCCGCCCGACTGCCGACTGACTGCCGGTGGAGGGCTGCACCATTGGTGGAGAGCATGAGCCAATGGGCGCAGTTTGATATTGTTAAAGACAGTCCAGTTTTGTGAATGAACTCACTTCACAAAACTGACTGTCTTAGACGGGAGTGGGCTGCACGCCCATTGGCTCATGCTCTCCACCACCGGGCGGCAGCCCTACTGGGCAGTCGGCAGGCGGCGGGTGGCAGGCGGTGGGATGCTGCCGCTCACGCCGCTTGGGGAGCGGGGTGGTGGGGCCACGGGTGGGTGGGGTGGGGGGACACCAGCCACCAGGGATACGCTGGGGGTTATTAAACATACTGCCCGCAATTGGGCTTTCGGTCCACTGGACCACCAGGGATCCGTTCGGGGGGGTGGGGGTTATTTAACTTACTGCCCGCGATCGGGCTTTCGGTCCACTGGACCACCAGGGATAGGTTGGGGGGGACGCCACATTGCTGCCCGCGATCGGGCTGCAGGGAGCATCAGTCCCCGACGGCTGCTGCCTGGCAGGGGCCAGGCACAAGTCCTCGGGGATCTGCGCACCTACATGCTAATGGCATGCAAATGGGGCCATAATTAGATGCAAATGGCCCCCCCTGTGCCTTGCATGAATTATGGCTCCATTTGCATGTCACTTTTTGAATATCGGGATTTTGCGCATGGTGCAATGGTACTTGTGCCACCGCGAGTTGAATGCTCCACTCTGTCAACTTGCGGTGGCGCAAGTTCCACTGCGCCATGCACAGTGGCTGTGGCTGGGGGGTGATATTCAAAGGAGTTGCTCAATAGCGCAACTCCTTTGAATATCGCCCCGGACACACCCCTGCGCAACTATTTTGCGCAGCGCAAGGGCTTGCGCCTTAGAAGAGCGCAGTTTGAATATCTGGCCCAAATTGTTTAATTTCAAAGGTTCTATCCGAACCATGGATATATACCAGGGCCATGTGATCAGATTCCACCAACTGGAGTATATATTTTTCCCAGCCAATGTTTTATGATGGTAAACAGTAGCTGTTTCAACACTGCAGTGACATCACTGTTGGTTACTGAGCACAGCTGTTACCTATGGAACAATACACCATCCACATGCTATTCTATGTCATCAACACACCAAGCTCTATCTAGCTCCATGTCATGTGGCATTTATGTGTCAGTGTTCCTATTGGTTCCTAGGGGCGGGCACATTTATATGCGTTAAAGGGTGACATAGGTATGCAACAGGGTCTCCAATTGCCTGACAACCCATGAAAAGCTCCTTCACATGGGGTACTGGGTTCACCTGTAGGTGGCAAGACTCTAGATATAGTCATGCCTAAATCAGTCTCTGTTATAAATTAAGGCTGCAGCCATCTCATGGAACCATAGAACAGGAAGTGATGTCACAGTTAGGTATCTGTGTGTGGGTAAGCACAACTTCTCCAACCATGACAGCACCTCCTGTCTCTAGCTTTCCTAACATGGCTGCTGCCTTTAAAAGAATTTCAAGCAGACTTCAGCATTGTGTGGTGCTCGCGGGTTGGCCAGAAACAGCCGCTGGGTCCTCCTCCACCTCAGTTCTGCTTCTCCCACCATCGAGACAGCACCCCTGCTCGAGACTACTCGGCGCTGCCTAGTTTTAGTCAACACCTCAAGGCCTTTGACGCCATTCCCTTCTCCTTCGACTCCACCTTGATTTTGCTCCTACTCAACGCCGTTCCAGATCCCAGTAAGATCTTTCCTTTTTTTTTGCAGCGTTGAGTCTTTGCTTGTTTTGTTTTAAGTTACCATACCATCATGTCTGGTCATTCGGACAAAAACCGATCTAAGAAAACGGGTCAGCTCCCAATGCGTCGGTGTTCCTGCGGCTGACAGATATCTGTTACCGACCGGCATGACGTTTGCATTTCCTGCCTTGCACTGCACCACGACATGGATTCCTGCAATGCCTGCTTCTCAACTGACCACCAAGTTCTGGAGCACTGCACATTGAAAGTCGGCAGGGCTCTGACGATTTTCAGGGGGCATCGTCACTCGCGTATGTTCAAGTGCAGGACACTTTGCCGTCCTCCCGGGTCCCTTCCCGGGTCTATACAGTCTGGTGAAGAGGGGGCCTCTTCTACTACTTCTTCTTCATGCCTTGCTGTAGAGGAGGTACCTACCGCGGTGCTGAAGGGCCAGTCGGCTCCATTTGCGGCCTGGCTGGGAGCACCGCTCTGGCAGTCACCTCCTTAGAGATGTAGGCTCTCCCATTGTCAGGGGCACATGGCTGCGGATTCCAGTGTGGGGCATTCTTTGGTGCCACCCGACGGTGCCGCTTTGGATCCCGAAGCCGTTTGTGGCTCTGGTGATCAGGGTGGTTCCACGAGGGGTGTGAGGCCATAACTGGGGGAACCCTTGGGGCCGCCAGGCCGGAGCCCTTTTTGATTGTCTCCTCCTCGGAGGCAGACGATTCTAAAGTGGATCCAGACTGGAGATCTGATTTTTCAGAATCAGAGGGTTCCCCACGGCCATCCACCCTTGCGCCTCCCCATGTGCCTTCTCCTGCAGCACAGGTGACTGTGACCCGTGCTGACACTCGGGCCGATGGCGGCTTGGGGAGTCAGCCTGCAGACTGGTGGTCCCACTGCTGCGGGAATGGTGATCGGGTTTCTGAGTGAGGGGGTGGCTGCCGTTCCCAGTGCCATCCCTCCTCTAAGAATCAAGATTGAGCCCCCCTTTTTGTAGCTCCCCTTGGGGGGGTCATCTGAGTTGGGGGCGCTTTTTGGCACAGGGTGCAAGGAAGAGAGCTTCCTCAGAGTCCACAGGGTTGAGGGAATGGGGTGATGGACCTCAGCACACTTCCGTGGTCCTCCAGGGAAGGAGTCGTAGTGCTGAGCCTTTTCTCCTCCCCTCATCTTCTCCTAAGGAGGTCTCTTTGGGTGGGGCTGGGGTCCGCCCTTCTGGATCCATGCGGCACCGGTCCCCTCATAGAGTAGCTCACCCTGCAGGGTTAAGTCCCCACCATTTTAATTTTCAGGACAGGACGGTGAATCTACAGACCTGCGGTTTTCCGCTTATGCCAGGTTCTCCTGTGGATTCTGCTAGCCCTGGCAGAGACGCGTCATGTCAGGTGACAGGTTTGCCCATGCTTCTGCGTCCAGATCCCCTTCTCCCAGGCCACGTGGGTCCTCTGGGACCTTTAACATGGGACCAGTTCCGATCTCAGGCAGTGGCTTTTCCTCAATATGTTAGGGCTATGCATGAGGAGGTCTTCTGACCAGTTTCCCTGCCACAGCCAGAGTCTGACTCGTCAAGTTCCTCGACCTCCTCATCTTCCTCCACAGGGGAAGAGGAGCCTACTGTCTATCTGTCCTCAAATGCTGATCAGGCCCAGTATCAATGCTTCCTGTCGACGCTGGTCAGGGACTTGCACATCTCCCATTATGCAAGAGACAATACCAAGCGTGTGACACAAGCCTTTTTACACACCATTTGGTGGTTCCATCCTGGCCGATTCCCTTCTGGCAAGCGTCATACAGCACCTGGCAATGTCCATAATCCCTGTAACCAGCCCCTATGGACTGCCAGAGACATTATTGTACGTCCCATGGGTCTCTAGGTGCTTTGCCTCATTCACCTTCTTGACTGACGCAGCTGGACACCCCTTTCAGGCATAGACGCCTGGTCCATGACCAGCGCCCTGATACTGACTCTCATGAGTTTGATCAGCTGGGGTGGAGAGTTTTCTCCTCTGTGTGTAGCCTGCTGGAAATGATCTCACATCAGGCACACCATGCTGCTATAACAGGCATCTGTGGGCGATGCTAGGTCAGGTTTTAGCATCGCTGCCTGATTTGCAGGCTACCCGGCAAGCTATAGCCCTCTCCACTATAGGCCTGGAGTTGGCGAGGCACCAGTCAAGGGCATTGAACGATGCCAGTGAGGTCACTTCACAGCTTGCGGGGACAGCGATCTGTATTAGGCAAATGGCATGGCTTCACCTTTCAAGGTTGTCACCTTTGGCCTGGCGCAGGTTACTGGCCTCCTCCTGTCATGGGACCCGTCTCTTCTCACGCAGGGCAAGGTGGGAGCTTTAGGGGCGTCTTCCTTCCCCTAGGTTTCAGGGAACCCCACCTCATCCTGACCAGCCCAAGCCCTAACTGGCTAGCGGAGGGTCCCCTTCCCCCCCGTTCTCCCACGGGAGGGGGGACTGAGGGATGTTATTCCTTTAGGGTTTCTTGGGCCCACTTCGGGGGGTGCTCAGTACTGTCCCAACAGTGAAGAATGGTGAAGACTGACACAGGTAAGATATGAAAATTACGTGCTTACCATAATTCTTGATCTTCCTGTGTATTTTCACCATTCATCCCTTAATCCCTCCTGCCTTCCCCTCACAAGGCCTCAGTCCCTGTGTCATACCGCCTCCCTACTCGCCCCCCTCTTCCTTGGGTTATTTCTTCCTCTCAGGCAGGCCATCAGGAGGGCTGTGGAAATGGGCGAATGGAGCCCCTTAGGGTTTATTTCCTCAGGGTCTTCTGGTGGGCCCCAGGATGGGTGGTTTTGGGCTGTCCATAATTCCCTTGCCCTTGTTACCTTCTTTTACCTTCCCCAATGGGGATGGTGTGTTTTAGGGGGTCCCTTCTGTTCCCCAACCCCTTCCCCCTCGAAAACCTGTTTTCTCCTTGTGGTAACTGCCGGGGGGGGGGAGAGTGAGGAGTGTGATTTTCCCCTAGGGAATTGGGATTGGAGCTGGGGGTGGCCTTACCCCTCCAGAATACTGAAAATTTGGAATCTCCTTGAACATCTCCTGGTGATCTTCTGATAGACCTTGCCCTCATGGGTCCTGGCCTCCCCCTCCCTCATCCTGTGCTCCCTAAACCCTCTCTCTCTCTCTCTCTCTCTATCCTTCTTCTCTTTCTTCTTTCCCTCTTGGTCGTTCAGGAACTGGAGCCTCCTGGCCCATAACCCTCAGGCCCCCTTTTTTCTTGTCCTCTCATCAGCTTATTCTTTTTCAGTTGCTCCTCTTCCTTTTGCTGCCCTTTGGGCTCCCTTGCCCTGCCCTTCTTTTTCTATACCCTTTTCCTTCTGTCTCTCCAGCAAGCAGAACTGAGGTGGAGGAAGACCCAACGGCTGTTTCTGGGTAACCCGTGAGTGCCACGCAATGCATTGGCCTCGTAGTCGGTGCTGACAGTGCTGGCTCCTCTTTTAAAAAAACAAACTAAAGTCTCCCGTGGGGTGCCTGTCTCTGGCAGACATCCAACAGTGATGAATGGTGAAGATACACAGGAAGATCAAGAATTACGGTAGGTACATAATTTTAATTTCTTCATAGGGGCCGCTCGATGGCCCAGTGGGTAGCACGTTATGTTCCCACACTGGCAATGTGGGTTCAGGAGCTGACTTGAGAGCTGACCAGAGAGAGTTGGGGAGGCACTGTCACTTGGCAGCGCTCCTAGCCGGAGTAGCGGACTGCGAGGTTTAGGTGCACTAGTGACCCCTAAAGTAGGGACCAGGAAATTTGCCTTCTCTTCAGGGGCATGCTGTATGCATCAAGTTAGCTGTATATGGAAATTAACAAACAGAAGCCTTACATCCATGGAACTGAAAAGCACAACAATCCAGAACTTTCCTGCCAGCATTTAAAGGCGAGGGCGATGTTGCTAGGTGACTCCGATTTTGAATGCTCACAAAAGGAGCTTTCAAATGAGTTACTGGGTGGGTGTACCTGTAGGTGTCCGGAGTTCTGAGATATAAATATCTAAATGATCTGTTAATTAAATGAAGGTGCCAGCTATTTTATGGACTCTTGAGACAGGAAGTGATGCCACTGTTTGGGGAAGTTGTGGTTATATAAGCTTGCCCCCCCAGTGACATCACTGTTTTAAGATGCCATGAAATGGCCGCTGCTTTGAATTCATTTACAGATGATTTAGATATTTATGTCACAGGACTCCTGACACCTAAAGGGACACCCAAATTAGAATCAGTATTTTGGTGACCCAACAACATTTCCATCTGCTTTAAGGGAGGGAGGGAGGGCATCATATTTCGGCTCTGTGGAGCAGGCAGCCTGTTCACTTCACTTCCCATGGTGATGGTCATGTACCTATGTGCTCAGACCTCTAGCAGAATCTTGGCTGGGAGAGTACTATAGCGCTCTCTGTAGAGGTAAAAGAAGTATTTTTGTTTTTTTAAAGTGCAACAGTTGTGCTCATATTTTAATAACACTTCTAGCTCTCCCAATTGTAGCTTGCCTACAAGGGACTTAAACATTCCACATTACTGAATTTTCCTCTTCTTTGTTTTTGAAGTGGAAGGGATGGTAAATTCTTCTCGGCCACCCAGTCCCTTCCCTTTCCAGGTACTGCTAGTAGCAAGCTCTGCCCTGTGCCACGCCCGTGCTTCCACATTTTGTGATGTACGTGTTTGTAGAGTGCATGTATGCACTCCATTGATTTCAATGGGAGCAGGGTTTAAAATACATTTTTAATATCTTAGAGGGTCACGAGGGTTAAATCAGAGCCACAGCTAAACGGACAAGGCTGTTGATTGAGCAATGGCTTTGATTTAACCCACTGACCCGCTAAGATATTAAAAAAGGTGTTTAAACCCTGCTCCCACTGTAATCAATGGAGTGCATCTGTGCACTCTACAAACAAGTACATCACAAAATGTGGGAGCTCCTGGGTGGCACAGGGCTGAGTTTGCTACTAGCAGTACCTGGAAAGGGAAAGGACTGGGCGGCTAAGAAGAATTTACCATCCCTTCCACTTCAAAAACAAAGAAGAGGAAAATTCAGTAATGTGGACTGTTTAAGTCCCTTGTAGGTAAGTGTGCATAGAGACATCTGGGTGGCATTGCACATCACTCCTTGGGGGGTGGGGGCAGAAAACATGGTTGGCCAAGCTGCTGCCCAACAACTTACAGCATCAAAACTACTTCTCATTAAGCAGAAGCTTTCATCTGAAAGAAATTACACTCTAAAAATGTTTTTGAAACAAGTAAAGGAGGATGCTTTTTGGCCCACATGCTGTCATCCTGGTGACTAATGTGAGGGAATGGACTCAGGTGGGCAAGCGGGCAGGGGATGGTGCTGCCAGTGGTGGCACTTCCCAACTTGGGGAGATGGAGAGTGCCCATTCCAGCACTGTAGACACTCCTGCGATGGGCCAGAGAACTTGCTTCAAACAACATGAAGTCTTGCTATGTTATGACATATGCAATGAGTCCCAACCTTCGAACTGCTCCGGAGGTGAAAGAGTTAACTTTCCATGCCAGGCATGGAACGCTGAGCTCGAGCTCGGTTGAAACTCTGTTGTTCTTCAGACTCAAACCGTCAGATTCTTTACTCCGCCTCACTGAACAGTCGCTCCAGAGATTTCTCCTGCTCGGTTCAATTTGTCGGTTAAAGTATTATTTTCTCGGTTTTTCGACCGAATTTAAACCGCAACCAGTCGGTTCAAGCTCTGTCTGTGGTATTTGTGAGTACTAGATAGGTTTACATTAATTCTCTTCTGTGTGGAACTTGTAGACTGTTTATCGGTTCGCTTTGAACCGATCAGGTTGTTTGAAATATTTTATTCTGTTATTTAGAGTGTGGTTGCCGGTTCTTATCGGTTCTAAAAAAAACGGAATTTCTTACGTTTTTTTCCATGACCCGTGACACGGTTGGGAACTGATAAGAGGGTCTTGCCTGGCGGATTGCCATAAACAGGTAAGTTTGGTTAGCACTGGCACTATGTCTGAAAAACCCAAAAGAAAAACCGGGCCCACTGGGTTTCAACACTGCAGTGTGTGTGGGGAAGCCTTTGCCAAGGCTGACCCCACACCACCTGTGTTTATTGTCTGAGGTTTGACCACCTCAATGCAGACTGCCAGATTTGTAAAATTTTCCTGCAGCTACCCTGGAAAGAGAGTTGGTAGGCTCAGAGAAAGGAGAGCCAAAAGTCCGCTGACCGGATGGCCAGCCCGGTTCGGTTCCAACCGAACCAGAGGAGCTCCTCTGACCAGGCGAGACTTCCTTAGGCAAGGAGAGCCGACTCTGAGGGTCGTTCCAGCAAAAAGGACTAGGAAATCAGCTGGTGTGGAGCCAAAACTTTCCTCTCCAACCGCTGAAGAGATAGCCAAAGTGATTCAAATTGTCCAGTCGCTTTCCCCGGTTCCGACCGAACCGGTGCCATCAGGTGAGCGCCCAGTTCGGCCGGCTCCACCGGTTCAAGACTATGACTTAGAGGAATATTATGAACCGGAGGAGGGGCAAGAGGAGTATAAGGAGAGTGAATGTGGATTTGAAAGTCTGGATATGCCCATTGACCCGGACATCTCCCCAGACAGACCTTCAGGAGTGTCGCCTCCTAGGCTTTCTGAGTCCCCTTCTCATTTTATCTTTTATAAAAAAGTGACTGAAACCCTCCAGCTCCCTACGGAGGAAGCTGTGGATGATCAAGAGGAGCCTGACTGTGAAATGATGGATATCCGGTCTGGAGACTGTCTATTCCCTTGTATAAATCTTTTGGAAACAGACTTTAAAATTCTAAAACTCTCACACTATACCTCCTGTGGATAAGAGAATGGACAAGAGGTACACATTGTCAGGCTCTGATACGGAGTTCCTTTCACAACAATGCAGCCATGTTGGGTAATGCAGGCTGCAGCCTGTGACAAAGCAAATATTCCCTTGCCTCACACCCCGGACAAGGACTCCAGGAAGATTGATGCCATGGCTAAGAAACAATACATGGCAGCATCCTTGGGACTCAGACAGGCAAATTATGTGGCTTATGTTGCTAGATATCAGAAATCCAGATGGGATACTGTTATGGCTCTAGCAAAACAGGTCCCTGACCAGCTTGCCAAGGAGCTGGAGCAGGTGGCTGCCGATGGTATTGAGGCATCCAAGGTGCAATTTCATGCTGCAGTGGACTCTAATGAAGTGTCATCAAGGGTCATGGCTACATCTGTGGCACTTTGCAGAATGGCTTGGCTCAGATGTACTAGCCTGTCACAGGATACCCAGACTAAGGCCATGGCTTTTCCTGTTGTGGGTAATTCCCTGTTTTGGGAGCAGACAGAGAATTACATGAAGAAAATGGATGAGTATAGAGCCACTTATAGGAGTGCACAGGCCAAGGAAAGGCAGGCCACTCCTAAAAGGCAGCATCCCAGGGGCAGGGGCAGGCCTTTTCATAGGCCTTTTTACCAAGCCCAGGCCTCCTCTTCTGCTTATGCCCAGAGGGGGTTCTTTAGAGGGAGGGGCAGAAGGGGTGCCAGCAGGCCTGTTTCCACCCCTCAGCCCAAAGTCCCTGCCAAGCAGGCACCCTGATGGGGTTGCCAGGGCCGATTCTCAATTTCCTGTAGGGGGCAGGCTGGCTTACTTTGTCCAGGACTGGGAGTCTCTGACATCAGACAAGTGGGTCCTGGAAGTAGAAGCCAGGGACTGGTTCTCAGCTCAAAAGTTTCCAAAGATGAGAACCAGATCCTTTCCACCTGCAAATCCTCCAGAGGCACTTGCCCTAGAGGCAGAGGTCTCTTCCCTCCTGGCTCTCAGAGCTGTGGAAAGGGTTCCACCCTGCACCAGGGCAAAGGTTGTACTCCAGGTACTTCTTACCCCAAAAAGACAGGAGAATGGCGGCCCATCCTGGATCTCAGATACTTAAACAAGCACCTTTTAAAACCAAAATTCAAAATGGTGACTAGGGAATTATTCTACCACTCTAAGGCCAGGGACTGGCTGGCGTCCCTGGACCTCAAGGATGCCTACTTCCATATTCTCATCAAGCTCCCATCGAAGTACCTCATGTTCGAGCTGCCTCAGGCCATTACCAGTTCAGAGCAATGCCTTTTGGCCTCACCTCTGCTCCAAGGGTATTCACAAAATGCCTGGCAGTAGCAGTTGCTTCTCTAAGAAGGCAAAGAATTGCCATCTTTCCTTACCTGGACGACTGGCTCATAGTAGGCCAGTCCCCAGAACAAGTCAAGTTACACCTACAGATAACTCAGCAACTGCTCACCTCTCTAGGTTTCCTTCTGAATCTCTCAAAGTCAGTTCTAGAGCCTGTCCAGCTTCTCACCTTCATAGGCGCAGAACTGAACACAAAGGAAGCCAGAGCCTTTCTTCCTTTGGACAGGGCAAGGACCCTGGTATCTCTGGCCTCCTCATTCACCCTGCAGGTGTCTCGACCAGCAAGGCATTTTCTACAGCTCCTGGGGCACATGGCTGCTTCTACAGCAGTAGTGCAGGGAGCCAGATTTCAGATGAGGGACATTCAGTTCCATTTGAGAGCCTTTTGGTCTCAAAGGAAAGATCCTCTAACCAAATTGATCCCAGTGACTCGAACCCTGATCCAGGCCCTACAGTGGTGACAGGATCAGAGCAATCTCAGACAAGGGGTTCCTTTTGTCACTCAGTCTCACTCCTTAATCCTCACTACAGATGCATCCCTATTGGGGTGGGGAGCTCACATGGGCGACCTCACCACCCAGGGGTTGTGGTCCCCTCAGGAGTCTCTGCTCCACATCAATCTGTTGGAACTCAGAGCAGTTTTCTAGCACTTCAGGCTTTTTCAAATCTGTTCAGAACAAAGTTGTACAGGTCAGAACAGACAATACCACCACAATGGGTACATCAACAAGCAAAGGGCACTCACGTCTACGGCCTTGTGCACCGAAGCAATGAAGTTGTGGTCTCTGGCTTATTCCCTGAACACCTCCCTTATGGCAGTTCACCTCCCAGGCAAGGACAATGTCCTAGCAGATGCTCTCAGCAGGATTTTCCAGGGCCATCACGAATGGTCACTGGATCCTCTGGTCCTGGAGGTGGTATTTGCCAGATGGGGCATCCCGCAGATAGATCTTTTTGCAGCCCCAGACAATCACCAACTTTCCCTTTTTTGCTGCAGGCCCCCAGTGTTGGGCTCAGTCCCTCTGGATGCCTTAGTTCTCAATTGGGAAGGGAAGTTTCTCTATGCTTTCCCCCCTTCCTCTTCTGTTCAAAGTGCTAGTCAAAATCAGATCTCAACCATGCAAGATGATCCTGATTGCTCCAGATTGGCCCAGACAACCCTGGTATCCACTTCTACTGTCCTTAGCAGTCCATCATCCCCTCTGTCTTCCCAGGAATCACAACCTGTTAACCTGTGCTCAGGGGAGGGTTTGGTACCCGAACCTCAAATCTCTCAATCTCAAGGCCTGGCTCTTGAAGAGTTAGAGTTTGCTGGTTTACACCTCTCCCAAGGTGTAATGGATATTCTGAAGGCTTCTAGAAAACCTTCTACCAGGGCTACTTATAATTCCAAATGGAAGAGATTTTCCATATGGTGCTCTGGAAAGCATATTTCACCAGAATCTGCTGATTTACCCACAGTCCTGGATTACATGGTCCACTTAAATACCTTGGGGCTGAGACCAGCTACCCTAAAAGTGCATCTGGCAGCTGTGTCTGCTTTTATTTCAGCAGGTAAGCCCTCTTCTCTTTCGGCTCACCCTGTATTCTCCAAATTTTTCAAGGGATTGCTTCATACCAACCCTCCATTCAGGGACCCTGCCCCTGCTTGGGACCTTAATGTTTGCATTGCTCAGCTTCTGCAACCCCTTTGAGCCTTTGTCTTCAGCAGAGCTTAAGTACTTGACTTGGAAAACTTGTGTTTCTGGTAGCCATCACTTCTGCCAGACGCATAAGTGAATTACAAGCTTGTCAGTGGAGCCTGATTTTATCTCCTTTCATAGAGATAAGGTGGTCCTCAGGACTAACAGGAAGTTCTTGCCTAAGGTGGTTTCAGATTTCCACCTTAATCAATCTATTTCTCTTCCTGTGACTTCACTGACACCTCCTCCTCTGGCAAGAGGAGCTGCACAGTTTAGATGTGAAAAGAGCCCTTAGCTACTACATAGAGCGTACCAAGGGTCACAGGTTTGACTCCCTCCAACTGTTCCTCACTTATGGTGAGGTTGGTGAAGGGAAACCTGCCACTAAAAGATCCATTGCCAGGTGGATTGTCTCTTGTATCCAATTTGTTATGAAAAACTGGGTAAGGTTCCACCCTCAGGCCTGAGGGCTCACTCTACCAGAGGTACAGCTGCTTCCCTGGCTGCTGCCAAGGACATCCTATTCTAGAGATATGTCAAGCAGCTACCTGGAAAAGCAGTTCATACTTTTTACCAAGCATTACTCCCTGGATATCCAGGCTAGGAGTGATGCTCGGTTTCAACACAGCTGTGCTTCAGAGCCTATTTCCCAAGTAGGTTCTGTCCTCCTCCATGGAGGTACTGCTTGTAGTCTACATATGTCATAATATAGCAAGACTTCATGTTGTTTGAAGAAAAATTACTCACCTTAGTAATGTTGTTTCTTCTATTGGAGTCTTGCTATATTATGACCCCCCTGCCCCTCTTAGAACCTCTGTTTTTGGGATGTGGGTAGGCAGTGCAGTGATGGCACCTAGTAGGTGCCCACCTTGTTGTTTTTCACTCCTCCTTTTTTTGGGGTGACTTGGTGTTGTGTTTTTCATTTTTTGGGTCTCCTGACTTGAGTCTTTGTTTTGGGACCAAAAAATGTGTTCTTATGTTTAGTAGCCAGTTGGCTAGTGTAGGTTTACAGCTTCCACACAGGACCTCAGTGAGTTTAGCTCATAAAGATCTGACGGTTTAAGTTTGAAGACTAACAGACAGAGTTTCAACCGAGCTCGAGCTCAGCGTTCCATGCCTGGCATGGAAAGTTAACTCTTTCACCTCCGGAGCAGTTCGAAGGTTGGGACTCACTGCATATGTCATAATATAGCAAGACTCCAATAGAAGAAACAACATTACTAAGGTGAGTAATTTTTTCTTCCCCACAGGATGTTGGCTGTGACGTCTAAGGCACCGCAGACAGTCTGCTGGCACTTTCAAGAGGGCAGATGGAGGGACAAAAAGTGTGTAAACATCCCAAATTCTGTCTTTGTTTTCTATTGTGTTTTTTTCACCCCACTACCTACATCCTTTCCAAGGTTATACCCAGATCTTAGGGATATATCCCGTCAGGGTCAGACCCTCCTTGGCCTCACTGGATCCCAGTAACCATCTCCAGCTTGCCCTTAATGGCAGAGGCTCCCGGGGGGGGGCCATCCTTCCCTCTAAAACAGTTCACATGCTGTTTGGATCAGTATCCAATGACAGCAGGCACTAAGACCCAGGGGAGCCACTTAGGCCCAGACTGTCACATAGACGGCGGTGCGATTTTTCCCTCTGGTTTCCCCCTTTGTGAGTGTACTCTATGTCATCGCACACTCACAGCTAATTCTACAGCAGAAGAAAGCTCCCTGGCTCAGCGGCAGGGGTCACTGTAGTGCCAGAGATCGCCACCAGCCCTCCCTGCCAAGGTGCAGAGCAGCTGTCTTGACACAGCCTGCCTTCTGACGTGGTGACCCTAGCTCCCTCCCAAACTCTGGTTGCCCGCACAGAACCACGATACTCTGCTGCTGGGCCTTCGGGAGGCCCTCAGTTCCATCTTGATGAAGGCCGGTGTGCCAGAGCCTCATACTATGGTGGCTACTGCCAGTCTGCCTAACCAGATCCTGTTCTCTTTGGGGAGGTTGGCCCCTCTCCTGCCCCCCCCCACTTAAGAAACCATGCTGGAAGACGGCAGCATGAAGTGCCAGATTAGTGAACTATGGGGCTGGGTACAAAGGGCTCACAGTGAGCCACAGGAACGCCATTTTTGCGGCACCACTTCCTGGTGCTTTATCAAGGTGTTGGGACTCCTGTGGACTCACACCACTGTTGCAGCAAGCCAAGTCCCTTTTGTATTGTGGATTAATTACAAATAAAAACAACATTCTCCTATCAATGTAAGTGAGCAGCGATTCCCTTTCTGCAGGCCGACTGCTGAACCTGCCAAGTCCTTTGCAGTCAGACTGGGATTTTCCAGCAACCTGCCAGTACCAGCGGCTTTTCACTGCCATGATGGGGCTGGGGGGCTGCTGCCCGAGTAGATAAGGGTGGACACGTAGCTGGAGGGGATCACAACCTTGATGGTAAAAAGAAAAATCGAAGTGAAAAATTGTGGTGCTGAGGGTTGAGGTGCTGGTTGCCGCACCTTACACCACACCAGTGATCTAGGTTCAGATGCAGACTTGTGCCGCCTGGGGTCGGCAGGGGAAGGAGAGGATTGAGGGTCGGGGGGGCTGCTTACCTCTTCCAGGGATGGAGGGTCTCAGTGCCCGGTGTTTGCCTGGCCCCTAGCATTGGCTTGGGGTTAGGCAGGCTGGGGCTGTTGGAGTAGGGGAGAGAGTGGCAGCTGCTGGTGCTTCATACATGAAAGTGTGCATGGAGACATCTGGGTGGCATTGCACACTGCTCCTCGGGGGGGAGGCAGAAAAAATGGTTGGCCAAGCTGCCACCCAATAGACCTGCATGCTGTCGAGCACGCAGGCCACGCTGACCTTGGCACAAAGGTAAGTCCCGGAGGAAAGTTGTAGGAGCAGGGCTGGGGTGGCCGGCATCTGGAAGGTTGCATGGGGCATCAGAGAGACATCACTAACTGCAAAAAAAAAAATGTGTGCTCTCTGAACTAAAATGGCACTACACATCTAAGCACGTGGTGCAGGCTATAACACTGGGACGAGGTACGGATCGGGCTGAGCATTGATCTAATGAAGCTAGGATGCAGGGTTATACAAAGTAAGACCCCTACGATGCCATTAGCTCACAGTACTCTTTTGTATTTCAGCTGCTAACTTCCCTTGTTGTTCCTGCCGACCCTTTCGATCTGCCATGGATATATAACTGCATTTTTTTGGGCGGGGGGGAACATACATAGCTAGTTCAGGGAAAAATAACCCTAAGAATCTGTTTGTCTGTGAAATATTTATCACAACAGAACCTCCCTATTAAAAACAGTTCCAGTGGTTCTAAATTTAAATGAGCCACAAGCTTGTGATCAGCATATAGTATGCAAATATATGCAAATACACGCAAATGCTGCGAAAACAAGAACTTTTTTGAACCTTTGAGTTCATATTAGAAACTTTTACAGAGGGAGCTTGTCCTGTCCCACATTCTTACATGGAAAACAATCAAAATGGGGTGGGAGGGTGGGTGGGGAACTCCTATATGGAATGTAACAAACGACAATGTTGAAATGTCAGAAAATAGAGAACGTATTGTTTGTACAAATAATAAAATGTATTTATTGTATCTAAAATATGTACAAAAAATTTAAGTTGTAACAGAAAACAGATTTTGTCTTTATTTACGATAAAAAAAAGAAACACTGTGGTTACTGGAGAAATGGATGGCTCAATGAATTGGTAGCAGTTTAAGGAGCTTTTCTCCTCTAGGTCATGGGTTCAAATCTAGCACAGGTTGGTAGTGGTCAAAAGCCCTTATCACTGGAGGGCTGTTCACTCGCCTGTGTTAAATGAGTTGAGGTGGTCTCAGTACAGTTCCCAGTGGGCAGGTGTCCACATCACAAACCCACCAACATCAACTGGCATAAACTGGTGCCCTTGTTGGCAGTCTCACATGAGAGGCCAAGGACTGAATGGGCATGGAGTCTGAACTACCCTCGCCCCTATGCGGTGATCCTTACATGACAGGGTTGAGGAACTCTGGCAGGGCAGTGTGGGGAAGCTTGCACTGCGATTGCCTGTGCTGTACCTGTCATGTGGATAAATAGAGGACTTCAGGTTCCAGGGCTGCCAATCCAGCTCCTTCTCACGAGCGCTCAAAAATTCACACAGACAAAAACAAAAGAAACATCTGTACAAAAAATAACCCACAGGGTCACTGACCTTTTGGCGCCGCAGTATTGCTACCGCTCATGACGCTGGTGGCCCAGGTTCTGGACGAGCCTGGGTCATTGGTGGATGGCTGGGGTGGGGAAGAGAATCGAACATCTCGAAGGGACACTCTCCTTCTCCTGGTGGGGGGTGTCATGTCCTACTGCACTACTGTCACCTGTGGATGTACGGGTGATGGGGTGCATGGGCCACAGGGAAGGAGGGACACACTATGCTGCATATCGCATGAGTATGCTGATGCACGCTTATGTCAGGGACTGTGTCCCAGCGTTGACATCCCTATGGGGGTCAGGCATACATGGCATAGCAAGAGGGGGAACTAATAAAAATAAGACACCCTCCTCCACCTATAGCTCCATGAGGTCTGGTACATCCAGACTAAAGGCAGGTAAAGCCGCCAGAATAGCCAGAGCAGAGGAGGCCATCATGGAGACATGGAGGCTAAGGGGGTCATGATCACAGTCTTCCGCACACTGAAGGGTATTGACAAACTAACACACTGAGATTTCTTCTTCTTTTTTTTTTTAACTTACATTCTCTGAGCCCCTGTATCACTGCCACCCACTGGCTCCAGACTTCTGTGGCCTACCCTGGCTTGACTGTGTGACATTTATCCAGTCCTCATCCACAGAGCCTTGGCTGTGCCCCCAGGCAAGGGATATACCGCCCCCAAGTACTTTGGTGTCATCAAGTGGGCACTCCTGGAAGACCCACAGGGCTCGGATATATCAGTTTCCTTCGTCTCGAGTACTAGGACCATTTTCAACCTGGTTTCTCCCCTGGCCATCGGCATGTGTGGGACTCGAGTGGCAGCATGTGAGCCCAGCCAGTGGCCCACCCTAACCTGCCTACCTCCACTGTGCCACCACCCTTGTTCACCCAGGTGGCAGCATTGCTGAAGAAGCTGTCACCCTCCCTCCCTGGAGAGGAAGAGCATCCTCTGGGATGCTCGTCCTTTCTCCCCGCCCACTCACGGCAACTGGCATTGCAAGCAGTAGTGCAATCACTGCGCTGATGGGCCAGCAAAAGATGATTTTGTTTTATAATATTCTTTTTATGTAAATATTTGTATAGTTAGGTAACATTACATACAGTCTCAATCATTTCAGACTGAGTTGTGTAGTCTGGTGTTCTCCAGCAAGATGCAAGGACATTGCCTAAAACTCAAAAATAATAAAATAAAATTCAGGGGTAGCGTTAGGAGGCACCTCTTCTCCCAGATAGTAGTGGGTGAACCTACAGTGTAGCCTACCAGCAGAGACCTTGAACATAAGGACAGCACAGGCCTTCAAGGTAAGCCTGGACACATTTCTGTTGAAGCATCAAGACTGGGGGTGAGGGGGCACTGAATGATAAGCTGTCCTGTTCCCTCTCCCCTACCAAACTCAGGAGCTGAGGCCAACCCACTGGTGCAGTGGTAGCACTACTGCTTGCGACGTCGATGACACGGATTTGGAAGCAAACCCGGGGGGAGTCGGAGGGCTGGCCGAGGGAGGAGGAGGAGTAGGAGTGAGCTTCCTATGGACAGCTCTCTCCCTCCTGGAAGGTGGGGGGATGTTGTCAGCAAGTGACTGATCCTCCTGCAGAGGCCATGGGCCGACAGCCAGAGCTGGTCACACTGCTGGGACTTGTGTCAAACGTTGGGCGTGTGTGCCATCTACATCATTGCATGCCACAGCTCCCTGGGAAGAAAAAAAATGGAAACACGTCGATCCAGCCACTGCACAGTGATGTCTGCCCCCACACAGCAGACCCCCACCACCAATCAGACTCTCGCTCCCACCATACCTTGCTGAAGCTCCATCAGGGAAAAAGATCTCTGTGGTAGGTGGGGCTGAGCGCAGGAAGTAGGACCAATGGGGGATAGCTGGATACAAAAAAACGAGCTGAGCACTCCAACTCTGCAATACCAACTAACTCCAGAGTAAGATTTTGGATGGGGAAAGGCCTGCTGTTAAAGTTAATAATATTCTACACCACAGCTGATCATTAAATGAAAACACTGGCTCAAATAATGTCTATTCAGTCTTACAGCTGCCTTTATTAGTGCGCTGAGAAAAGAAATCCACAATCACTTCAAACCAGCTGCATAAAGCAGTGACAATCCATTCCATCCCATCCTTGAACAACAGAGATCTCTGACAGATAGATGTTCTGTCTAAAACACTCAGGAAGTCATTAAGCAAGCATGAAGGACACAGCTACGTTATCCATGCTAAGAAATTGGCAGACTCGATGGGCCAAGAAGGTCCTTATCTGCCGACCCATATTTATGGATCTATAAGGAATGGATCTCAAATTTTTTTTTTTTTCAAGGGGGCCGCTGTTTTCCCAGAACATGTAAACTGTCCCCTTTTAAAACATGGATATGACAAAAACAGCTACTGTTTGCTGGCTGAAGGGGATAGGGGGTGTTACTTTGCTACGTAGCTGGACCTGCTAGTGTGTACTACATTACAACAGAGAACTCAGTGACCTACAGTGCTAAGCCAGGACTGTGTTAACTCTGCTATATTATAGCAGGGCATCCAGGAATCTAAAGACTCACACAGGACTTTGTTAACTCTGCTATATTACAGATACGATATTACAGACAAATAGTGGAATTCATAGGCACAGAACTGGATACCCTGCAAGGGAAAGCCTCCCTCCCTCAGGGAAGGGTAGCATCTCTGATTGCCACAGCAAAATCCTTCACAGTGGGCCAGGCAAAGCCTGCCTACAGCTACTGGGCCACATGGCAGCTTTCATACCTGTGGTGCCACTGGGCCAGATTCTAGATGAGGGACATTCAGTATCACTTAAGGGACTACTGGTCTCAAAGATGGAACTAGTGACAGTGACACAAGCATTTGTCAGGGCACTAAAGTGGTGGAAGGAAAAAATGGCTGTATGATGCTGGTTTGACAAATATTTTGTCGACCCGATTTTACAATGACAGTTTATGGCCACTTAATTGTATTCGGCATAAATCCATCAAGCTACATCAAGTTTTCTTCTGAGGGCTTCACCCAGAACCCCATGCTGGGAGCTCTGCTGCCCCCCCCCAGTGCTCCCCGTACTTAGTATAATCAACTACGAATCGGAGTTGATTTGGGGTGGGGGTGCAAGTCTCCGGAAAAGCAGTGCTGGGGTTCTGCAGTGACAGTACAGCGACGCTTTGCTGTACTGTAGTTCACTGTAAAGGTGTCACCGTTCGATCGGCATATGGGAAAAAAGCAACCCAAGGAAGGGCATTCCCTTCCTCCAGCAATCCCCAGCAAGTATCTTTACAACAGGTGCTTTGCTCCTAGGGTGGGGCGCCCATCCGGAGGACCTCACAGTAAGTGGCACCTGGAGCCCACAGGAGACCCATGAACAGATCAGTCTCCTGGAATGCATGGCAGTATTTCTGGCAATGCAGTCCTTCTCCTCCCAGCAACAAGGGCAGTCTGTCCCGATCCGAAAAGACAGCACCACAACAGTGTACTATATAAACTTGCAGGGAGGTACAAGATCCTCAAGACTGTGCAAAGAGGCCATGAAAATTTGGCACCAGGCTTACTCCCGAGATGCAAAAATTTCTTCAGTGCACCTGCCAGGCAAAGATAATGACCTGGCAGACTCCCTAAGGAGAATCAGCCTGTAGAACCACAAATGGACCCTGAACCAGCAGGTTCTGACCACGGGTTTCAGAAGATGGGGCACTCCAGAAATAGATCCATTTGCTTCCTGGGAGAACAATCTGCTCCCAAGGTTTTGTTGTAGGCCACAGCCCCAGAAGACGCCTTAATCCTGGACTAAATGGGGAGGGTTCTGTATGCCTTCATACCATTCCCGCTCATACAGAGTGTGCTCCTGAAGCTCAGGAGAGAGAGCCTGCAACAGTGATACTAATAGCAACAGACTGGGCCAGGCAGGCCTGGTACTCAGTGCTCCTAAAGATCAGGAGACATCCAGAAACAGTGGTCCTAATAGCTCCAGACTGGGCCAAGCAGGCCTAGTACTCCATGCTCCAAAAGATCAGGAGGGAGATTGCAACAGTGATCCTACTAGCTCCAGACTGGCACAAGCAGTCCTGGTACTCTGTGCCCCTAAAGCTCAGGTGGGAACCTGCAACAATGGTCCTAATAGCCCCAGACTGGGACAGGCAGGCCTGGTACTCAGTGCACCTAGAGATCGGGAGAGAGCCAGCAACAATGATCCTAATAGCCCCAGACTGGGCCAGGCAGGCCTGGTACCCAGTGCTCCTAAAGATCAGGAGAGAGAGCCAGCAACAATGGTCCTAATAGCCCCAGACTGGGCCAAGCAGTCCTGGTACTCGGTGCTCTTAAAGCTCAGGCGGGAACCTGCAACAATGGTCCTAATAGTCCCAGACTGGGCCCGGCAGGCCTGGTACTCCGTGTTCCTAAAGCTCAGGAGAGAGCCAGCAACAGTGATCCTAATAGCTCAGACTGGGCCAGGCAGACCTGGTACTCAGTGCTCCTAAAGATCAGAGAGAGAGAGAGAGCCAGCAACAATGATCCTAATAGCCCCAGACTGGGCCAGGCAGGCCTGGTACTCAGTGCTCCTAAAGATCAGGAGGGAGCCAGCAACAATGATCCTAATAGCCCAGACTGGGACAGGCAGACCTGGTACTCAGTGCTCCTAAAGATCAGGAGAGAGCCAGCAACAATGGTCCTAATAGCCCCAGACTGGGACAGGCAGGCCTGGTGCTCAGTGCTCCTGGCCCTGTCCTGCAAGAATCCAATCAGCCTGCCCGTGAGTTACAACATGCTGACCCTATCTCAGTCAGGATAATAGTCTCATAATCCAGGACTTTACACCTGATGGCATGGTTCTCGAAGAGCTAGAGTATTCTGGGTTGCAGTTATCAGAGGAGGTCCTGAGGGGGCTTAAAGTTTCCAGGAAACCAGCAACCTGGAAAGCATACTCTTCAAAGTGGAAGAGACTCTCATTCTGGTGTGCTTCCCGAAAGATAATCCCAGTGCAGGCAGGGTTGCCCACAGTCCTGGACTACCTAGTGCACTTGCAGTCCTTAGGTCTGAGGCCATCAGTCTAGCAGCAGTTTTGGCCTACACACCAGCAGGCATGGGCAAGTCACGGGCCTCTCAACCTATTTTTAAATTTTTTTTTAATGGGATCTCAATATCTGTCTTGGCCAGCTGATTGAGGCTCCCTTTGAGCCTATGGCTACTGCAAATTAGTCACATGGAAAATGATTTCCCTGATTGCCATGACTTCTGCTAGGAGGGTAGGTGATCTGCAAGCCCTCTGCTCAGAACCAAACTACCTAATCCTCCATATGGACAAGCCAGTCTTTGGAACCAGTATAACGTTCCTAGTCAAGGTGGCATCAGAATTCCACCTGAAAGAATCAGTTGCCCTTCCTGTACTCTATCCTGAGTTCTCCAGCCCTTGTGAGCAGAAATTGCACAGCCTGGACCTGAAGCGAGTACTGGGCATCTACCTGAACCAGACAAAGCATGTCAGGTCCCAAGTCATGCTTTTTGTTACCTGTGGTGAGGTGGGCAAAGGTAAACTAGCAACCAGATAGCTGGTTTACAGTTGTGCAACAGTGGATGCCCCTTGTGGATGCCACAGAGGCAGCGTTATGTCTTGTGGAATGTTGCTCTAGGTCTCTCAGGGGTATTTTCCCAACTTTTGCATAACATATAGAAACATAGTTTGTATATGAAACATAGTTTGTTATGAATAAGCTGGGAAACTACCCCCGAGAGGCCTACAGGCACATTCCACAAGGGGTACCTCTGCCTCTGTGGCATCCAAAAGGGACATCCCACTGTTGGAAATCTGTAAACCAGCTACCTGGCAAACAGTGCACACCTTCACAAAGCACTATTGTCTAGACATTCACATACAGTCCAGAAGGGATGTCAACTTTGGAACTGCTGTCTTGCAGAACCAGTTTTCCAACTAGGTTCTGGACCCAGACTGCCAAGATACTCCTGTGGAGTCTGCATATGTGTAAACATTCGGCAAGGGATTCCTGGGGTTAGAATAAAACATTACTCACCATAGTAATGTTTCTTTTCAGGGATTTCTCACTATGATTTATACTCCCTAACCCTGGCCTCCCGTTCCAGAACCTGAAATACCTGTAGGTTCACACAAGAACTGATTCTTTTCATTGAAGTTGCCTGAGCATTATTTCTGTAGTTCACTGACAGCTGTAAAATGTGGTCAGTTAAATACATTTGAATATTGTTTCCACGTGACATGTGCCGTAAATCTGTGTAGCACATTTTCAAAATTCCTTTCCAAAATTTTAGGAAGTTTGGGTAGTCACATAGCTAATTTCAGTGGTCACAGCTCCCTAGCTTTAGAAAACAAATCTGCTGTTGGAGAGCTGGGGCATGTGAACACACTGTAGAGTATGAACTCTAATTCAAAGCTCCTTTATTAGCATAGAGTTTTGTCTCTGGGGCAGAACTCTCCAACCGAAAGATGCTGCATATGTGTAAACATAGCGAGGGATCCCTGAGAAGAAACAACATTACTGTGGTAATTTTTTTTGTTATAGTACAGTGGGGCATTCAGGACTGCATTACCCCTGTTATATTACAGCAGGGCATCCGAAAACCTACGGCACTGAGACAGGACTGCATTACCTCTGTTATATTACAGCAGGGCATCCGAAAACCTACGGCACTGAGACAGGACTGCATTATCTCTGTTATATTACAGCAGGGCATCCGGGAACCTACAGCGCTGAAACAGGACTGCATTACCTCCGTTATATTACAGCAGGGCATCCAGGAACCTGCAGCACTGAGACAGGACCACTTTACCTCCGTTATATTACAGCAGGACATCCAGGAACCTACAGCACTGAGACAGGACCACTTTACCTCCGTTATATTACAGCAGGACATCCAGGAACCTACAGCACTGAGACAGGACCGCATTACCTCCGTTATATTACAGCAGGACATCCAGGAACCTACAGCACTGAGACAGGACCGCATTACCTCCATTATATTACAGCAGGACATCCAGGAACCTACAGCACTGAGACAGGACCGCATTATCTCCGTTATATTACAGCAGGGCATCCAGGAACCTACAGTACTGAGACAGGACCGCGTTACCTCTGTAATATTACAGCAGGGCATCCAGGAACCTACAGTACTGAGACAGGACCGCGTTACCTCTGTAATATTACAGCAGGGCATCCAGGAACCTACAGCACTGAGACAGGACCGCGTTACCTCTCTTATATTACAGCAGGGCATCCAGGAACCTACAGCACTGAGACAGGACCGCGTTACCTCTGTTATATTACAGCAGGGCATCCAGGAACCTACAGCACTGAGACAGGACGCGTTACCTCTGTTATATTACAGCAGGGCATCCAGGAACCTACAGCACTGAGACAGGACTGCGTTACCTCTGTTATATTACAGCAGGGCATCCAGGAACCTACAGCACTGAGACAGGAGTGCATTACCTCAGTTATATTACAGCAGGGTATCCAGGAACCTACAGCACCAAGATAGGACTGCATTACCTCAGTTATATTACAGCAGGGTATCCAGGAACCTACAGCACCGAGACAGGACTGCGTTACCTCAGTTATATTACAGCAGGGCATCCAGGAACCTACAGCACCGAGACAGGACTGCATTACCTCTGTTATATTACAGCAGGGCATCCAGGAACCTACAGCACCGAGACAGGACTGCGTTACCTCTGTTATATTACAGCAGGGCATCCAGGAACCTACAGCACCGAGACAGGACTGCGTTACCTCTGTTATATTACAGCAGGGCATCCAGGAACCTACAGCACTGAGACAGGACTGCGTTACCTCTGTTATATTACAGCAGGGCATCCAGGAACCTACAGCACTGAGGACTGCATTACCTCTGTTATATTACAGCAGGGCATCCAGGAACCTACAGCACTGAGACAGGACTGCATTACCTCTGTCATATTACAGCAGGACATCCAGGAAACTACAGTACTGAGACAGGAGTGCATTACCTCTGTTATATTACAGCAGGGTATCCAGGAACCTACAGTACTGAGACAGGACTGCATTACCTCTGTTATATTACAGCAGGACATCCAGGAAACTACAGTACTGAGACAGGAGTGCATTACCTCTGTTATATTACAGCAGGACATCCAGGGACCTACAGCACTGAGACAGGACTGCGTTACCTCTGTTATATTACAGCAGGACATCCAGGAACCTACAGCACTGAGACAGGAGTGCATTACCTCTGTTATATTACAGCAGGGTATCCAGGAACCTACAGCGCTGAGACAGGACTGCATTACCTCTGTTATATTACAGCAGGGCATCCAGAAACCTACAGCACTGAGACAGGAGTGCATTACCTCTGTTATTTTACAGCAGGGCATCCAGGAACCTACAGCACTGAGACAGGACTACATTACCTCTGCTATATTACAGCAGGGCATCCAGGAACCTACAGCACTGAGACAGGACTGCATTACCTCTGTTATATTACAGCAGGGCATCCAGGAACCTACAGCACTGAGACAGGACTGCGTTACCTCTGCTATATTACAGCAGGGCATCCAGGGACCTACATCACTGAGACAGGACTGAGTTACCTCTGTTATATTACAGCAGGGTATCCAGGAACCTACAGCACTGAGACAGGACTGCATTACCTCTGTTATAGTACAGCAGGGCATCCAGGAACCTACAGCACTGAGACAGGACTGCGTTACCTCTGTAATATTACAGCAGGACATCCAGGAACCTACAGCACTGAGACAGGGCTGCATTACCTCAGTTATAGTACAGCAGGGCATCCAGGAACCTACAGCACTGAGACAGGACCGCATTACCTCTGTTATATTACAGCAAGGCATCCAGGAACCTACAGCACTGAGACAGGACCGCATTACCTCTGTTATATTACAGCAGGACATCCAGGAACCTACAGCACTGAGACAGGACTGCATCACCCCTGTTATATTACAGCAGGGCATCCCGGAACCTACAGCACTGAGACTGGACTGCGTTACCTCTGTTATATTACAGCAGGGCATCCGGGAACCTACAGCACCGAGACAGCACTGCATTACCTCAGTTATATTACAGCAGGGTATCCAGGAACCTACAGCACTGAGACAGCACTGCATTACCTCTGTTATATTACAGCAGGGCATCCAGGAACCTACAGCACTGAGACAGGACTGCATTACCTCTGTTATATTACAGCAGGGCATCCAGGAACCTACAGCACTGAGACAGGACTGCATTACCTCTGTTATATTACAGCAGGGCATCCAGGAACCTACAACACTGAGACAGGACTGCATTACCTCTGTTATATTACAGCAGGGCATCCAGGAGCCTACAGCACTGAGATAGGACTGCATTACCTCTGCTATATTACAGCAGGACATCCGGGAACCTACAGCACTGAGACAGGACTGCGTTACCTCTGCTATATTACAGCGGGACATTACTTGTTATATTATTGTCAGTGCCCACTCCTAGGCCAACAGCATGCTTCCTGATAATACTGTCACACAGCAACACAAGCTGGGTTACCACAGTCGCTGCCCTGACAAAGCCCAGTCCTAAGGAGCAGCGTGCTCCTTGACGCCACTGTCACACAGCAACACCAGGAGACTTCCCTGCAGCTGCTGCGTGTCTGTGCCTTGTCTGGGTCTGCGGTGTGCTCTCAGACACCACTGTAACATGGCGCCACCTGCTGGCTTCCCCACAGCTGCTGCCTGTCTGTGCCTATTCCTGGATCAATAGCATGTTCCTAGTCACCTGGTCACCACTGTCACACAGTGACACCTGCTGGCGTCCTACAGCCACTGTACGTCAGTACTCTGTCTTGGTTCAACACTGCGTTCCTAGATTTAATGGTACCAATAAAAGAAATGGCATTATTTTTCCTTCTCCATCAACAAGGAGAATCTCCCCAGCCCATAATGATCATGACTCCCAAACCTGTCACCCATCAACCAGTTTTACACCTCAAACCAGTCTTATGATGATGGGATTTAAACTCACTTGCTGTGAGATTTGGGGGTTCCCAGCAGCAGCACACCAACTGCTAGTGGATACTGCACCCCGAATAAAGTCAACACAAATCTTCCTTCTGAAATTAAACATAAAAGGTCCGAATGAGCTGACTCCACCGCATCCATGTCCATTTGTGAGTTTTTTTTTTTAATTATGCTTTTCTTATCAAATCGGTTCTGGCTGCAACTTCCCTTCCAAGAACTCCATCACAAACTCCTCGACAATGGCTGGTGTGATCTCCTCCACGTCGCACACATACTTGGCCCGCGTGGCGATGTCCAGGATGGTGAGCAGGGGGGCAGACTCGGGAAGGTTGGTGAAGTCGCGCAGGGAGTCGGAGATGTTGTCATCCTACAGCATAACACAGGGAGGGCCGGGGGGAGAGAGGCAAAACACAGGTCATTATAATGGCTTTTACATACAGTATGAGTAATATATGTGCGCATGCGTTGAGGGTTTTTTATAGATTATCAGCGTTGTGTAACCCAGACTCTGCAGGGGTGTCGTGCTACTCTGACTGGCATGGAGACAGATTTAGGGTTGGTTTTTAGACTGGAACAGTCATGACTCAGGGCAGAGGTGCAACACTTCAGTGGTGCGTAATAATAATTCTAGCAGAAAAGTAACTAAGTTCATTGTTCACAACATGAAATCGTGGTTAGATCAGGGCAGCAAATGTGTTTACAGCTCCATGTAAATCAGGAATGCTAGCAGCAGCAACATTCAGTACATGTTCAAACAGTCGATGTAAAACTGCTGCTTCCACACATCAGATAGCAAGCTACCCTTTCAGGCTGTTCTCAGATTGCAATACAGAGCCCGGTTACAGCCCTGAAGCAGAGGTCCCGCACTTAACCTTGTCCCTGGCTACTTCATGTACCCTTCAGTTGGTACCCTATTCATACTGGCAGCTTTTCCCAACCATTCCGTCTTACACCTGTGGAACCTTGGCAGTGGTCCCAACTCCTCCACACTAGCTCCTGACACCTCTGAGAAAATGTTTTAAAGATTTGATTTTTTAAAGTCATATTTTTCAGCCCCCTTTCGCTGGTGCCAGTTCCACTGGAACCCTCCTCACCTAACTCTGGCCCCCCTCCTACCTGATCTCCTGCTAGCTCCAATGGAGCCATGGCTTACTGCACAGGGTAGGGTCCAGGGTGGTGGATGCACCCAAGTATTCGTAGCATCGGGCAGCACAGTAGTTGGCAGGGACTAGCCCAGATATACTGGGGTCCCAGGAAGCCAGCAACAAGGCCATTTTCCTTGTTCTGCTTGTAGCATTTCCTTAGTGCCCTGACGGCATTGTCACACGAGGGGGACCAACACACATGTGCAGTGCAAGTCCCTGGCCAGCGTCTTCCCCCTCCCATGGCACTCTCAGCTGTATTGCCACCTGTGGTCACCCAGGAGGAAATATTGCACACAGATGGCAGCCCTTCCTCTTCAGAGGAAAGCATTCGCTGGAATGCTCGGTCCTCTCCCCCCCCCCCACTTGGGCCCGAATGATCCAGGCTCTTTCCAGAACCTGGGTCTCTGGCATTGTGAGCAGTAGCCCTATAGCTGTGCTGAAGGGCCAGGTCCTCTGGGAAAACATTTACAGGAGGTGGCAGGAACCAGTTTGAATATACCTTGTTCCAAGGAATCCAGCACTGGTGTAACATTTTTTTATTCTGATTGTAGCATTCCCTTGGAACCCTAAAGATGTTGGCGCATGAGGAAGGCCAAGTGTGTGCCCAGTGTAGGTCCCTGGCTGATGTCCTCCCCCTCCCATGGTGTCCTCAGGTGGACTGCCACCCTATTTATGTATTTTTTGTTGACCGGGTAAGTGCACTAGACAGATTCTGCCTATTTTCAGGCACGACCCGGTGGAGGAGGATACAGATGAATGCCAACTGACTTTGAACCAGATTAATCTGTTGGTGGTATTTTTAGTGAATGGGGGAAATTTGGCCAGGGCACCGGGGAAATTCTCTACTCTTTCCGAGAAATGCCATTGGATCGTTAATGCCCACCTGAACTACCACCAGAACAGGCAGATGGGACCTCGGTTTAACATCTCATCTGAAAGACGGAACCTCAGGAGTGCAGCAGCCCCCTCGTGCTGCACTGCAGTGTCAGTATTGGGATTCAACCCAAGTGCCTGGTGTGGGGCTAGAACCCACAGCCTTCTGATCTCCCGGCCTCAAAGGCGAGTGTGCTACCTGCTGAGCCACTGACACTGACTTGCAGTGAGGGATGGCAGCCCTGCCCCCACGAAGGAGAAGAGCATCCTTTGGGATGCTCAGTCTCCCCCACTGGCCTCCAGTGATCCAGAGTCGTTTCAGAACCCACGTTACCAGTGTCACAGTCGGTAGCCATACTGTTATGGTGATGGACTGGCTCCTCTGGGAAAACTTTAAAAATGTAATATTTGGGCCCAGTGGCATGGAGGGCTGAGGCATTCATGCCTTACCTCCTGCCACGCTGGCCAGGGTTGGCCGGGAAGGGAGAGGATCAAGCATCCAAAGGACAGCTCTCCTCTCCTGGGGAGGGAGACTTGGCTGCCCCACCACATGACTGCCCCAGGTGGAGGCCTGAAGGTAGGACAGAATGGGAGGACCAACAGAAGGGTGGGTGCTGCAGGACTCCGTAATGTGCATACGCGTCCACTTACGCATGTTGACATGTTATGCTCCAGCAATGGGGAGGATTGGAAGACAAGGGAAAAACACCTTGCGGTGTCAGGATGAAGACTGACCCCCCCCCCCACAGGTGCCACACCGGTGGCTGGGCAGCCATTCCCACAGCCAGGGACGGCTCAAGGTAAGACCCCGGAAGAGCCAGGCGACGGGGCTGGGGGTCGATCGGATGGGGGCTGCCATGAGGAGAACAGGAGCAGAAAAGTACACATTAAAAAAAACATAACATTTGGACACAATGCACATAAACATAAGATCAAAAGAATGGTAAGACAGAAGAAGGCGTTTTGCCTATTAAGACCACCCCTCAACATTTATTTATCGTGATGTCTCTTTATTTTTGCCTCATGTTTATATATATATATACAGTGTATATATATATATATAATAGTTACCTATCATAACAGCAGATCTTTGAGACACTCTCTTCCACTGAGCCACACCTTGGAACTGTAAGCCATCAGTGTCATGACCACCTGGAAATTTTTGAAGGCTGGGGCTGCCCACATTGACATTCCTTGTCAGCACCTATATGACATGGGTGCCTGCAGCATGCCTCAGTTCCCCGCCACAGACAAGCTCAGAGGATCATCGAACTGGCAGGGACTGAAGTGGTCAGGACCAAACCAAGGACACAGGAGAGGATATAGAAGCCCGAGTATGGATGCCATTGGGGGCATCAGAGGAGAACCAGCTTGCGAGAGCAGGCAGTATAACCCCCCCATCACCCGACAAGGAGGGAAGGCGGGAGAGACAGCTGTGGCTCAGTGGAGGAAATTCTCTCTTAAGGTCTACTGTTACAGTAGGTAACTATTCTACCTTCTTCGAGGCTCTCTTCTCCCACTGAGCCACATAATGGAACGCTTTCCAAGCAGTACCAAGCAGTGATGGAGGACAACAGGACCTACTGATCCTGTGTAATGAGGCCTTGCAGAACACTGAGGCCACAGCCGGCACACGTATGAGAGACGATGTCCAGACTGTAATGTTTAGTGAATGTATAAACAGTACTCCGAGTTGCAGTAGCACAGGTGTCAGCAGTGGACACATTTTGAAAACAAGCCACTGAGGTAGCCACCACGTGGGTGGAATGAGCACGAACCGGATCCGGAAGCTGCTTGCTGCGCTTCTGGTAACAAAACATAATGCATTTGGCCAGCCATTTAAACAGGCCTTGTTTAGAAATCAGGGAGCCCACCATTCAGTGGGGCAAAAGCAACAAAGTGTGGAGAGGATTTTCTGCAGTCCTTTGTACGATCCAGGTACCAACGCAGCATCCTACGTACCTCTAGCCTATGCAAATGACACTCCCACTAATGTCTTCCAAGAGATGAACCACAGCTCACATGTAGCCACAGGCTCAGGGTCTCTAGGACCAAATTAAAGTTCCCACACCAGAACCGGATCTCAGACCAGTGGGTGCAGGAGGAGGATACCCTTTAAAGATCTACAGGAAACCTCCAACTGGGCCCGAGTCTTGCCCGCTGTCAGGGCATGGAAAGCCATCATAGCAGCCATGCGGACTTTTATTGAGGAACACCCTAGTGCTGCGTCCTTAAGGGACAAGAGGTGCTCCAGTTCTTTAGGAACTGGACACAAAGGGATTCAGTGCATGTAGAGGGCACACCGCACAGTAAAACATTTCCAATTTTGTGAATAAGTGTACCAGGTAGACAGTTTCTAGCTGCCCAGAGAACATCAGCAACGGCCGGGGAGACCTCAAAGTGGGAGAGCGCTATGGTCTCAGGAGCCAGACATGAAGGTGCAGGGAGTGGAGAGCCAGGTAAACCAGAACATGCTGTTCCTGTGTTAGAAGTACAGATTGCAGGGGGGCAGAACAGGAGATTCTGCCGCCAATTACTGGAGAAGCGGAAAATGAAAATTGTTTGGGCTAATGAGGAACCACCAGGATCAGGGTGGCATCCTGGCCTGTAGTTTGACCAGAACCCTCTGTATTAGAGGAAATGGGGAGAAAAGCATACAGAAATCTCCCTTTCCAAGAGAAGGACAACACGTCTTGCCAAAAAACGTCAGGCCCTGGAGCAAATGAACAGGAACGCAGCACTTTTGCGTCGTATGGAGATGCAAACAGGTCTATGTCCGGATGACCCAATTTTTCAAAGATGTTGTCCACAACCTAGCTGAGGGTTCCCATTCATGGCAGAGCACATTGGATACACTGAGGTGATCCATCATGCATCCAGGGTCCTGGGGAGGAATACTGCTGGCAGAAATTATGTCATGTTCTGCCACCCAGTGCCAGTCTGTCATTGCCTCTCTGCACAGAGAATATGAATAGAGCCAGGCAGGGAAAATGGGACGGACTAGATGGGCCTACTGGTCCTTTCAGGATGACAGAGTCTATGTTTCTGTGAATGACCCCACCTTGTTGATCGCTGTAGTATATCTCTGACATATTGTCCGTGCAAATAAACAGCTGATTCCCTGGAAGGAGGGCACCAAAGGCCAGCATGCCACGCACAACAGCCCTCATCTCCAGAGTGTTGCTGTGAAGCACTGTATCCAGAGGGATCCCACTGGCCCTTGGTTATGAAGGTGCCCAAATAAGCACCAAAACCCATCCCAGAGGTGTCTGTGGCCATCACCAGCAGGGGGAATGGCCTCAGGAATGGGGACCCTTTCTCTGGTTTGGAGCAGTCCAACCACCAGTGCAGGGAATGACAGAGAAGAGGGGTGACCTGTATGAGATGCTTCAGCTTGTCCGAGTGTTGAGACTATTGCACTCTGAGGAACCATTGCAGGATTGGGATATGGAGGCAGGTCAGCGGAAATGTCAGGATGGCAGCCACGATAATGGCTGATCAGTCTTAACAGACATTGGGCCGACACATAATCACTGGAGATAACCAGCTGTGCCTGAGTCAAAAGTGTGTAGCATGGTATGTGGGCAGGAATGCCTGACCGAGACTCATGTCTAGCATGGCTCTTATCGATTGGAGCTTCTGGCAGGGGTAAGGACCGACTCTGGCTCGCTGACCAGTATGCCCAGTTGGTCGAACAATTGCCGGGTCCAAAACAGTGTGCATACAATGGCTTGCTGAGATGGGGCCTTTAACAGCCAACCATCTTATGTAAGGGAAAACATACGGCCCCTCCCAATGGAGGGATGCTGCTATCACGGCAAATACTTTGGTAAAGATACATGGCGCAGAACACAAACCAAAGGGCAAAACACAAAATTGATACTATGAGCCCTGGAGCATTAACCGCAGGTACTTTCTGTACGAGTTGGAGATCTTGACATGAAGATAAGGATCCTTTATATCCAGAGCAGCCATCCAAGTCACCTGTAATAGTAGTGGTGGGAGGGATTGCAGAAAACCCATTCGGAACTTCTTGCATTCTATGAAGAGGTTCAGACCCCGAGGGTTTAGGACTGGCCGTAAATCCCCGGTCCATTTTGGAATCAGAAAGTCCCGGGAGTAGTAGCCCTGATTTATTTCTGAAACCAGGACCAATTCTACAGCCCTCTTGTCAAGGAAGGATTGAACCTTCCCCAGCAAAGAGGCAAGATGTCGCTTAGGGTAACAGTTTGGCAAAGGTGGAGTAACTGGAGGAACAGTAAGGAGCTGTAAGGCATGTTCGTGTGGAAGCACCTCCAGTACCCAAGCATCTGTAGTAATCTCTCTCTCTCTCCACTTTGGTGGGAACTACAGCCCCTACCAGAACTTTCTGAGGTAGTAAGGCTGGAGGAGAAGGAAAGAGTTGAAATGCACATGGGACCCCGGGGGGGGGGGCGTTAATGGTTTGACCTTTTGTACTTTTGTAAGTCTGGCATGAGCACCTAAGGGCAACTTTGTAGACTGGACTGAGGCCTCTGGGATCCCTTTCCAGGGCCTCTGGAATAACCACAGCATGGATGGGCATAGGGGCTGCAAGAAGAACCACAACCTTGACCTCGAAGTTTTGGGTTCAGAGTAGTACAGGATCTAAGAGTTATTCTTGTAGATTGCAAATCCCGTAAAGCATTTTCAATATCACTACCAAACAGTTGTTTACTCCTGAAAGGGACATTCATAACGTTACTGCACATCAGAGGAAAAACCAGCCACCCTTAGCCAAGAGTGGTGACGGAGGCAAATCCCAGAGGCAGTAGCATCAGAGGCATCACAGGCTGAGCTGAATAGGTGCCTGTTAGCTTCCTGGCCATTAATTATGGTTTGCTGAACCAGTATTTTGTTCTGGAACTCCAGCAGTTGTTCAGCCACGGTGACCATTGTCTTCAAAAGGCAAGTCTGATATTTAATCATATATGCTAAACAGTTAGCAATTCTGAGGCCCAGTGAAACAGAAGTAAAAGTTCTCTTTCCATCACAATCAGTTTCTTCGACTCCTTGTCCAGAGGAAGAGAGCTCATGTGTTTGGGAGTCTTTGATCTGTCTGTCATGAGTAGCCATAATGACTGAAGAATAATATGGTTTTACAGAAGGGGCCACATATTGTTTATCCGCCTTCCTGGGAACTGCAGGTAATTAAGTAGGCCTGTGCCAGGCTACCAAAGTAGTATTCTCAAGTACAGAATGCACAGGAGGTAGAATTACAGTTGGAGAGGCTGCAGCCTCCAAGAACTCATAGTCTTCTTGGAAGAATCTTCCTCTTCAGCCTAGAACCCAAGCTTTGCCTGAACCTGTTTGAGGATAGCTTGAAAAGAGTTGTCCTCAGGTGGAGATCTAGGTGTGTTTTTCACACTCTCCTCTGAGCAAGAGGACAGAGTGGAGCTTAAGCCATGCACATCTATGACCTCTTCCTCTGCATCAATAGCCTCCTCCTCCTCCATGAATTCTGGATTGTACTCCAGTTCGTTGTCGACATAGATCATCATCAGTTGAAGATCGATGGGACGGGGCGATAAGTGAGGAGGAGCCAATGACAGGAATCCTGTCAATGGAAGCCTATCTGAACTCGGTACAGAGGCAGGGTAGAAAACTGAAACACTGACAGTAACATTGATGACAGGTTAGCCAGAGGCACTGATGGTGTAGGTTTTGAAGGCAGCATCGGCAACAGGTGCTGAAACAGCTCTGATATTGTTTGATAGAATGCTTGTGCATCAACGGAGCCCGAAGGGGTCATCGGTGGTGGAGCTGGCGATGGGACAGTGTCCCACGGCGGAACTGGCTGTGAGTACCCGGGTCATCAGGAGGATGAGCTGATGCTGGACCTCAGCCTTGGTGTCTCAAAGACAGTCCGGGGCAGGGCAGCAGGCCCCATGGCCAGAGCCTGGGACCCATCTTTATCAATAGACTTATCCCATCTTAGAGGTGAATGGGAACGGTCAGGCAAAGTGTCCTTTTCTTTTCTGTGCTTATCCATCTCAGAATGGCAGTGTTTTTCCACTGATTTTGAAGACTCATCCATTTCCTTTGAAAAATCAGCGCCAGACACCATCAACCCTGGGGACTGGCGAGCCTACAGAGAACCAGGAAAAGAAACGGTTGACGACAGTGAAGCTGCCTTCATCGCAATCCGTTTCTCCATTTCTTGAATTAAAAGAAAGCATTCTAAAGCTTTGCTGCAATGTCTCTGAGTTGCCTGGTTACAGTGCTGACAAACTACGCAGACTTTAACTTTGTGGGTTGTACCGAAACAACAGATACAAACAGAGTGGTCGTCTTTATAAATCTTTTTTTTTTTTATGTGTTTTTCATCCGCCTTTAGCAGCCCAGTCGCCTCCATTGAACTGAAGTCCCAGCCCTGTCACTCAGCTTCTCCAGCCTTTACCTCATTCCTACTTGCCTATGACCAGAGGGTCTCTCTGGAGGTGCCAGGTCACCAGTGTGAGGCATGCAGGGAAGGGTAGGTGTTGGGTGTCATCCTACTTCTGTTTTTTTTCCTCCCACATTTTCACCCTGAGGGACTGCTGCATGCATCATGCACACTTTGTGCAAGCTCTGCCTCTGCAGAGATGCCCCTGGTGTCCTGTGTATGGTCCCTCCTCCCTGCGTGACCCCACTGTGCTGCTGCCCAGATACCTCTAGGCAGCAGATGAGCAGCGAGGTCCTGTAACCCCACCCCCACCCCAAGGCAGGAGTGCTGTCCTGAGAATGCTCAATTCTACCTCCCCAGCTAGCCCCTGAGTGACCCGCATCGTTTCTGAACCTGGGTCATCGGCATGACAGCAGGTGAGGCACCCTGCGCCTCAGCCCTCCATGCCAACTGGGTCAGACATCTTTATAAATCTTTACATCGCCGCAACGGCAATAACGGAACAGCGGTTACTTGCCTGTTGGTGGCGGCATAGAAGTTATTAAAATAAGAAACTTAGAAGTAACAGTGATAGCAAGTACTTGCAAAAAGTTCCGCGGTGTTCTTCAGCAGCGGTGGGCCAACGAGCAGTTGGCGGCTACAGGAAGAACTAAGGCACGCCGGGGACACCCACTTCATATAGACACCAACAAGGCACATCGACATGGGCGGCACCAGCCTACAAAAATTTCTGGGTGGTCCTGATGCCAGTGGCTTTCAGTTCCATAATGTGGTGGGAGATATCCTCAAAGAAGATCCAATCTTTCCTTAAATGTTTTCTTCTTTTCTTGTATAGATTTCCCTTCCCCTTGATTTATTCCTGAAGAAATTTGCACAAAAAAAGGATCTTCATCCCTTTGGAGAGCCTCTGCCCCTACAGTTCATTTCCCACTTGAAGTCATTATAATCTTCTGTTGTGACATCACAGTCTGTTGCCATGGGAGTAACTGTGATGTCACAAGCAGAGTATTATGACATCGGGTGGGGAATAGGCAATAGTAGCTGATAAATTCTCAAGGACCAAAGATCCTGTTGTCATGTAAATGACCTCAGTAGTAAATAACAAGGAGAAGAAATACAAAACTTATGTGAAATATAAAACAGAATTTTGCCAAAATATTATGTTTTAAAAAGTTCTCCTGAAGGAGTTGTCTGCTCCTTAACTAATATGGCGACTGGTTATTATTCAGCTGCAGGTGTAATATGACCATATTAAGAAGTGTTCTGTATGAGGGGGGGCGAGAGAGAGAGAGTTCTACGGTTTTAAGGCTGCAGAGTGACAACCATGTGACTTTTCTTTTGGATCAGATGTAGGGATGATGGTTGTCTTGGATCTGGGTAATGAATGGGGAACTCCCACAGACACAATCGGTCCCTTCCCAATCAAAAAATGTCCATGGGCTGGCCCCTCGGCACAGAGGTAGCGCTACTGTGCCGGTGACCTGCATTCGGGAATGAGCTTGGGTCATCGAGGGTCAGAGGATGCTGTTCTCCTCCACGGAGGGAGAGCAGCCAACACTGCTGCCATACTGCTTCCTGGGTGAACAGAGGTGGTAACGCAAATGGAATGGCTATGGAAGAGGAGACATGCAGGCTGGTGCCGCGCTATGCACATTTGCGTGTGTGTGTATGCATGTGCACCTGAGCTGCGTGTGTCTAGGGGAGGGTGGAACAGAAAGGATGAAAATCCCCAACTGCACAGCATGACAGCTCCACCGCACCTGCAGGGCCACACTCGCCCAGTTGGGCACTCTCCTTGACAACTGATAATTGTGATCTTGAAGGATCTGGCCTCATCCAGAGGGCTACATCATGGGAGGGGGAGGGTAAACCATGGTGGCAACATGAGGAGGAAGGTAAGATCCAGGAAAAGGCGAGGTGATTGGGATGGAATGCGGTAGGGGCATGAGTGGGGGGGGGGCCAAAGGCCGAAGGCGGAGTCAGCAGCATAAACAGTATATAAAAAAAAATGCCTGAGGGAATTCCCATTCATTGCATGATCCAAGATGGTCACCATCCCTACAATTAACTGCCACAGCTGGCGCTCTAGCTTTTGTCTAGAATCTCTGTAGTCCTTTGTCTATTGGCTCACCTCCTCGGCACAGTAGAACACCAGCGGAGGCTCCTCTTCTCTCACTTTGGCCTCAGCGATAATCTTCTCTGCTATTGGCTGTAGCAGCTGCATGGCAGGGACTAGCTCCTCCTCCTCTGAATCTGAAAAGCAGTATCAATATAGTGAAATACTGTAGTCACGTCCCGTAAACCTCAGACCTTTCCAAGAAGTGACATGTACAATAGGTGCATCACAGGGTACTGGGATGCAAATGCATTGCCTGAGTGCAGCTATAAACACACCAGCACACTAGATCTACAGGATTCAAACTCACAGCCTGTGAGTGTAGTAGAACCAACACACCAGCACACTAGAGCTACAGGATTCAAACTCACAGCCTCGGAGTGCAGTAGGATCAGCACACCTGTACACTAAGGCACCGGAATTCAAACCCACAGCCTCTGAGTGCAGTAGGATCAACACACCAACACACTAGGGCACCGGGATTCAAACCCACAGCTTCTGAGTGCAGTAGGATCAACACACCAGCACACTAGGTCTCCGGGATTCAAACCCACAGCCTCCGAGTGCAGTAGGATCAACACACTAGCACACTAGGGCACTGGGATTCAAACTCACAACCTCTGAGTGCAGTAGTATCAACACACCAGCACACTAGGGCATCGGGATTCAAACTCACAGCTTCTGAGTGCAGTAGGATCAATATGCCAACATATATCACTGATACCTCAGTGTCATTCTTACAGATTGGGATGCTTCCAGGCATCCTTCCCACTACTACTACCATATACCCATAAGGTATACTGTTGCCCCCCTCACCAGATTTTTAGAAAGCCCTACAAAGGTTCTGCCGCTGACACCCACTAAGGAGTGAATCTCCAAGCCAAGACTAGGTGTCACATAATTGCCAGTGTACCTTCACTTACTGCAGCGCTCCACGGTCATACTTTTCCCTCCTCCAGTAAGGAGATTTCCCACAGACCCAAACAATACAACTATCTCTGTGATAGTTGTGATTCAGGGATGGGGTGTGTGTGTTGTGGGGGGGGGGGTACAAACCAAACACCATAGTGATTAATTCGCTTAGGACTTCACAGAGAGCTAAGCTCGTTAGGGGAGAGGTTACGCGAGCCATAAACAAATCTATCTTTCCTGACACAAATGTGTCCACCATCTACTCGGCCTATAAAGGCTAACTGGCTCCCAGTAGATCCACCCCATCTCAATGTTCATTGGCTGGGTTGCACCTGCCTATTCCACCATGGCCAATGGCATCCGCCCTGGCAGTCTGTCACCTTGTCACCCAAGGAGAGGCAGGTCACCATGGAGACTGCATTTAAAGGGAGAGCCCTGCTCCCCCCACCAACATAATTCAGAAAAGCGGTCACATTTGTGGATCAAAATAGAACATGGACAGAAAAACTGCAAGGAGACGCATCGTCTTCTAGTGTCTTTACCAACACTTACGATAGTCTGCTTGTTCAGCATGTATTAAAAGCTAGTCACTGCTAGCTGGGATAGCCAATTACTAGTTTTTGGCAGGCCTGCAGAGTGGCAGCATCCTCCTATCTCCATCATAGAATCATCCTTACTGAGAGCAGAAAGCTCACAGTTTAGGGAAGCCTGCACTGTCCATGACCCACATTGTACCTGTCCCTGTGGATTAACAGAGGGCTTCAGCCTTCAGTGCTGTCAATTCCTCACCTTTCAAAAGCACTAAATACATCACAGTGTGGGGAAGCCTGCACTGTACCTGTCCCTGTGGATAAACAGAGGGCTTCAGTCTCCAGTGCTGTCAGTCCCTCACCTTTCACCAGCACTAAATACATCACAGTGTGGGGAAGCCTGCACTGTACCTGCCCCACACTGTACCTGTTCCTGTGGATAAACAGAGGGCTTCAGCCTTCAGTGCTGTCAATTCCTCACCTTTCAAAAGCACTAAATACATCACAGTATGGGGAAGCCTGGACTGTCCCTGCCCCATACTGTACCTGTCACTGTGGATAAACAGAGGGCTTCAGCCTTCAGTGCTGTCAATTCCTCACCTTTCACCAGCACTAAATACATCACAGTGTGGAGAAGCCTGCACTGTACATGCCCCACACTGTACCTGTCCCTGTGGATAAACAGAGGGCTTCATTTTCTAGTGCTGCCAGTCCCTCACCTTTCACCTGCACTAAATACATCACAGTGTGAGGAAGTCAGCACTGTACCTGTCCCTGTGGATAAACAGAGGGCTTCAGTCTCCAGTACTGTCAGTCCCTCAACTTTCACCAGCACTAAATATATCACACAGTGGGGAAGCCTGCACTGTACCTGTCCCACACGGTACCTGTCCCGGTGTATAAACAGAGGGCCTCATTTTCCAGGGCTGTCAGTCCCTCACCTTTCACCAGCACTAAATACATCACAGTGTGGGGAAGCCTGCACTGTACCTGTCCCACACTGTACCTGCCCCTGTGGATAAACAGAGGGCTTCATTCTCCAGTGCTGTCAGTCCCTCACCTTTCACCAGCACTAAATACATCACAGTGTGAGGAAGCCTACACTGTACCTGCCTCACACTGTCCCTGTTCCTGTGTATAAACAGAGGGCTTCAGTCTCCAGTGCTGTCAGTCCCTCACCTTTCACCAGCACTAAATACATCACAGTGTGGGGAAGCCTGCACTGTACCTACCCCACACTGTACCTGTCCCTGTGGATAAACAGAGGGCTTCAGTCTCCAGTGCTGTCAGTCCCTCAGCTTTCACCAATACTTAATACATCACAGTGTGGGGAAGCCTGAAGTAACAGACAAATTCAATGCACTGCTCAGGTCTACGTAATCCATCTTAGAATAGAACCTGCATCTCGGGACCTCAGGCATCTAAATACTATAGCCAGCATGAGGCCAAACTTGTGTGATAGGGGAGCCTTCGGGATCAAATTAATTCTTGCGCTCTCCCTTCAGACATGACAAATTGAAACTCTGCGGTCTGCTCCAGGGAGCTGTAATAACAAAAACCAACAACAGAGGGGTTAATTTAATAAAAGACAGTGGATTCTTTTATCTATGGGGCCAAGAAAAGCTGGAATTTAAAGCATCTACTTGTCCCCTTACCACAGACACCCACATGTATACTGATTGCCATCTGCTAAGGACATTAACTTCCTACCACTGGGGCACAGCAACATCCAATTCGGGAGGGGGGGGGCAGGCAGGGTGTTCTTTTTTCTTCTTCTTTTCTTCGTTAAACAGCTTTTTCTCAATCTTGTTTAGCCGCTACATTCCGTTTTGGCCACCCAGCCCATCACCCACTGTCCCAGAGGCTTACCTACAGGGGAGGTTCCCACAGAGTTCCCGCTTGTGGCAGGATCAGAGGGGAGAGGTCCATCTTCCTACCTAAGGCACAATCCAAATACCCCCCCGGACCATGTACATGGTGCGGGGAGGGGGGGCAGAACATCATCTTGCAGTTCCTGCGGGCATTTTTCATGTTTTCTTACTGACCCTGTCCATCTCCCCAACATCAGACCTTGTTCTGACAGACCTTGTACACTCTAGCATGCTCCTGCGAGAGAAGGACTCTGGCCCACCGCAAGAGTCGCTAGAGGGGCAGAACCCAACGCCATTCCTCCCGAGCTAAGAGCACGCGACAGCACCTGCCTGGCCCTTAGAGTTACCTGACTGGCTTCAAAGGCTCACTTCCAAACCTGTATCACTGACGTGGGATTGCATAGCCCAACCCACTGGGTCACTGATCGGCCACGCGATAGGGTTTTCCTAAGGGATATGAAATAAAGATGTGAAAAACATCAGAACCACAATGTGTTATGTGAGGTCTTACCTATGAAGAGTACGAGGCACGGTCCCTCGTGCAACAGTGTAGCATTGGTCTCCGTCAGGATATTCACGGGTTTTGGGTACCAAGGGAAGTGTTTACACTCTGGATCATCGAGGGCGGCAGGGCGACCATGAGGTGTGATCACATTCCGCTCAGCATCTAGCAGGATCAGTGTCGGAATTCCTGCAAAAACAGAAGAAAAAGCCAGTTACTAAACCGGAGGACAGCATCACAGAGACAGCAGAACCAGGGTGCAAGGTCATGGAGGCGGCAGCAAGAGACTGTCCTTGGCATTGGGTGGGGAGGCTTGGTTCAGAGGCCGTGTCTGTACTAGAAAAATATGAAAAGCCAGCTATACTGTCACGGCGATCGAATCTAGCCCAGCACTCCCAAGCTGGTGAGAGAACCCCTACTGGTACCACTGAGATATTTCCGGTCTCCACACTCTCAGTCCTAGAGACCCCCCCTCTCTCACTGTGCTGCCTGTGCACCCCAACCCCACCCTGGTGAGAGCACCCACTGCTGCTACCAATGAAGCATGTCCAGTCTTCACACTCTCAGTCCTAGAGACCCCTCTCCCAATATGCTGTCAGTACACCCCAGACACACCCTGGTGAGAGATCCCCCAGCTGGTACCGGCGAGACATTTCTGTTCTCTGCACTTTTAGTCCTGGGGACTCCTCACCCACTGTGCTGTCAGTGTACCCTAACCACACTGTGGTGAGAGCACCCCCTGCTGGTACCTGTGAGACAATTCCGGTCTCCACATTCTCAATCCTAGGGACCCCTCTCCACCTGTGCTGTCAGTAGACCCCAGCCCCACCCTGGATGAGAGCACCCACTGTTGCTACCAGAGAGACATTTCCAGTCTCCACACTCTCAATGCTAGGGACACCTCTCCCACTGTCCTGTCAGTACACTGCAGCCTGACTCTGGTGAGAGTTCCCCCTGCTGGTACCTGTGAGACAATTCCAGTCTCCACACTCTCAGTCCTAGGGGACCCCTCTCCACCTGTGCTGTCAGTACACCCCAAACACGCCCTGGTGAGAACACCCCCTGCTGGTACCAGTGGGACATTTCCGGTCTCCACACTCTCAGTCCTAGGGACCCCTCTCCCACTATGCACTCAGTACACTGCAAACCCACCCTGGCCAGAGTACTCCCTGCTGGTACCAGTGAGACATTTCAGTTCTCTGCACTCTTAGTCCTGGGGACTCCTCTTCCACTGTACTGTCAGTGCACTCTAGCCCTACTCAGGTGAGGACACCCCCGGCTGGTACCAGTGAGACATCTCCATTCTCCACTCTCTCAGCACTGGAGACCCCTCTCCCACTGTGCTGTCAGTGCACCTCAAACACACTCTGGTGAGAGCACCCCTTACTGGTATCAGTGAGGCATTTCCAGTCTCCACACTCTCAGTCCTAGGGGACCCTTCTCTACCTGTGCTGTCAGTAGACCCTAGCCCCACCTTGGTGAGAGCTCCCACTGCTGCTACCCAGTGAGACATTTCCATCCTCCACACTCTCAGTCCTAGGAACTCCTCTCCCACTGTGCTCTCAGTATGCCCCATCCCCACTCTGGTGAGCGTACCCCCTGCTGGTACCAGTGAGACATTTATGGTCTTCGCACTCTCAGTCCTGGTGACTCCTCTCTTATTGTGCTATCAGTAGACCCTGAGCATCCCCTGCTGGCACCAATGAGACATTTCCATTCTTCACACTCTCAGTCCTGGGGACTCATCCCACACTGTGCTGCCAGTGCACCCCAATCTGATAAGAGCAACCTTTACTGTACTGGAGGGACATTAGGTCCTAGGGCTAAATAGGGAACTCAGGCAGACTGGATGAACCGTTGGTCTTTTTCTGCCATGATTGTGTCCTATGTTCTATGTATCAAAGAGAAATTTCCATTCTCCGCACTCTCACCTGGAGAGGCCCAGCTTTGAAAGTGAATACTACCTCCCAGGCAGTGTGTGTGTGGGGGGGGGGGGGCAGAGTTTGTCATTGATATAAAGCAATTCTGACTCTATGAGGAGAAGCTACCCACCATACAATCCCCACCCCACCCCACCAGCCAAGCACAAACAGAGTAACATTAGCAGTGGACGCGAAGTTAACCACTTTCCCTCCTGGTCGAGGTGATGCTAACGTTGCAGGAGGGGGACAATAAGGCAGTAAAGGTCAAGATTTGGTTCAAGATGGTTGCTTGGGACACTATTAATGCTTGAGCCCCGGAATCCTAAATTCGGGACAGAGTTCTGGTTGGCGAATCTGGCAGGTGACATGGTTGGCTCCCAGGATGGAAGGGCGGGAGCCACCGAGCATTCACGCTGTCCCTGCTGGTCAACCAAGAGGCAGCACTGGCACCAGTTGGGATGGGAGCCAGTTGCCCTACCAGAAAAGGGGAGGCAACCATGGGAACCATGATTGCCTGGATGGGGGACAGAAACAAAGGGACAAACAAATCAGTAGGGGGCAGAGCCTGGTGGCACCACTGGGATGTGCTCTGCACTGCTAATTGGAGACCTGAGTTTGAGTCCGATCCCAGCTTCCCTGATCCAGGTTGTTGGGGCGTAGAGCACAGTGCAGAGGTATCACAAGCTTGTCCCGGGGTAAGGCAGCTGCCTGCATCAGAGATGCCTCCTGTGGCAGCAGTGATGGGTGACCCTACAACACAGGCCACTTCCTCCCCTTTGCCCATAGAATGGCACCCCGTGAGCCCACTGGAAGATGCAGGGATTTATTAGAGGGTCTAAAAACAGGCATTAAATACCACCCATGGTCCAATAAGGGCACGTTTAGCCACCTCAGAAGTTGAACAGAAGGCCTCAATGATGACTCCACTGTCTTAGGTCAATCCTTGATGGTCAGAGAACATGCATCAACTGCTGTGGCCATGCCATGTGAGGGAAGCCATGGATCCCCCATAGAGGATGATGGGAATCTGAACCAGAGCTGATCCAGGCTAACAGCGTTCGAGAAGGGAGTCTGGTCAAAGGAGCAGTCTGAGCACTAGGAAGAAGAGATGGAACACCGTGTACTGGGGCAGATAGACAACTACATTGGGGGGGATAAACACCATGTAATGGGGTATAGAAACACCATGCACTGGGGCAGATAAACATTGTGCACTGGGGCAGATAAATGCTGTGCACTGGGGCAGATAAATGCTGTGCACTGGGGTAGATAAACATTGTGCAGTGGGGCAGAAACACACTGTGCACTGGGGCAGATAAACACTGTGTACTGGGGCAAATAAACACTGTGCACTGGGGCAGATAAACACTGTGTATTGAGGCAGATAAACACCGTACACTGGGGCAGATAAACACAGTGCATTTGGGCAGATAAACACCATACACTGGGGCAGAAAAACATCATGTACTGGGGCATATAAACAACATGCAGTGGGGCAGATGTTTTAAACATTGTGCACTGGGGCAGAAAAACACTGTGTACTGGGGCAGATAAACACTGTGCACTGGGACAGGTAAACACTGTGCACTAACATAGAAACATAGAAGTTGACGGCAGATAAGGACCACAAGGCCCATCCAGTCTGCCCATTTCTTTTTCTACCTTATAAATGTGCCATCAGCCTTTGCTCTGTCAGTGGCCTATCTATTCACAGTCATTTGTATTGCTCCCTTATGCCTATCCCATGCCTCTTTGAAGCCCTGCACTGTATTCATAGCCACCACTTCTTGTGGTAAGCCATTCCATGCATCCACCACCCTTTCTGTGAAAAAGAATTTCCTCACATTCCCCCTTAATCGGCCTCCCTCTAATCTCATGCTGTGTCCTCTTGTCCTGCTATTTTTCTTATATTTAAACATGTTAGACTCTTTCACCTTGTTTATGCCCTTAAGGTGTTTGAATGCCTTGATCATATCACCTCTCTCCCTCCTTTGCTCAAGGGTATACATATTGAGCTCCGTTAATCTGTCCTCATATGTCTTCTGATGCAGTCCCTGCACCATTTTGGTTGCCCTTCTCTGGACTGCCTCAATTTGGTTAATGTCCTTGTGAAGGTGTGGCCTCCAATACTGCACGCAGTACTCCAGATGGGGCCTAACCAGTGTCTTGTACAGAGGGATTAATACCTCCCTCTTACGACTTGTGATACCCCTACTAATACACCCTAACCCCTAGCCTTACCTACTGCTTTAGAGGTCTGCATGGATGATTTTAGGTCATCAGTGATGATGATGCCCAAGTCTCTTTCTTCCTTTGTGACTGCTAGCAACTCCCCCAGCCTTAGGTGGCTTCAGGTTTCTCTTCCTATGTGCATGATTTTGCACTTCTTTGCATTAAATCCCAGTCGCCACTCTTCTGACCATTCTGCTAGTTTATCCAGATCTCTTCTCATTCTGCCCACCCCATCTGGATCATCTACTCTGTTGCAGATCTTGGTGTCATCTGCAAACAGACAAGCCTTACCCTCTAGTCCATCTGCAATGTCACTAATGAAGATGTTGAAGAGACTAGCCCCAGGACTGATCCCTAGGGTACCCCACTTGTGACTTGCATCTCTTCTGACTGTATACCATTTACCACCACTCTCTGTTTTCTGCCCGTCAACCAGTTTGCCACCCAGTTGACCAACTTCTGACCCACCCGGCGTACCCAGCTTATTTATCAATCTTCTATGTGGAACAGTGTCAAAAGCTTTGCTGAAGTCAAGGTAAGCGACATCAACTGCTCCCCTTGGTCCACCACTCTGGTTACCCAGTCAAAGAAATCTATGAGATTAGTTTGACAGGACCTTCCTTTTGTAAACCCATGCTGTCTTGGATCCTGTGCCCTATGGATTCCAGGTGTTGTACTATCCTTTCCTTAAGGAGTGCCTCCATAATCTTGCCCACTACTGAGGTAAGACTGACCGGTCTGTAGTTCCCCGCCTCCTCCCTGCTACCACTCTTGTGGAGCGGATCACATGAGCCCTTCTCCAGTCTTCTGGGACCTCTCTGTGCTCAGAGACTCACTAAACAATTCTGCTAATGGCTCTGCTAATTCCTCCTTTAGCTCCTTAAGTACCCTGGGATGTATGCCATCAGGTCCCATTGCCTTATCCACCCTGAGCTTAGCAAGCTCTTGTAGGACCCTTTCTTTTGTGAAGGGAGTAGTGCTCACCTCCTCCCCTGTGTCCATGATGCTGAGCTGTGGGCCCTGCCCTACCTTCTCTTCAGTAAATACTGAGCAAAAGTATCTATTTAGGATAGATGCCTTTACAGGGTCCTCCTCCTCACATGCTCACTTTTCTCCATTAAGCTTAGCAATACCTCCTCTGGACTTTCTCCTTTCACTAATGTATCTATAGAAAGTCTTGTCACCTTCTTTTACTGTTCGTGCTAGTGTTTCCTCAGTTTGGGACTTTGCCTGCCTTACCTGCTTCCCTTAGGGCAGTTTGGTATGCCTCCCTAGCTTCATCCCGCTGTGTTCCCTTATATTTCCTGAAGGCCAGCCTTTTGGCTCTGACCTTTTCTGCTACTGTATTTGAGAACCAAAGTGGTTTCCTTCTTCTTTGCACTTCCTTTTCTGTCTAACACAATGGGATGTTGCTTCAAGTATTGCTTCCTTAATGCTTGCCCTTTGCCTGTACCCCTCACCTGTGTTCTTTTTGCCAGGGCTAGCTTAACTCTGTTGGCCATCTTATCAAAGTCAGCTCCTCTGAAGTCCCATATTTTTGCCCTGGAATGGGATGATTTAGATGTAGTAGCCAAATTGAACCATACCATGTGATGGTCACTGGCTCCCAGGTGATCTTCTACCTGGAGATCTGTGATCCCTTCTTTGTTAGTCAGTACTAGATCTAGGATAGCCCTGTCTCTTGTGGGTTGCTGTACCAGTTGTTTGAGGCCCTCCCCCCTGCAGGGAATCCACTATGAGTCTAGTTCTGGCAGATGTTCCTGCTGGTATTGACCAATCTGTATCCGGCATGTTGAAGTCTCCCATTATCAGAACCTCCCCTTTAGCTGTCATGTTTTGTATATCTTCTAACAGTAATGTGTCTATGTCTTCCCTCTGGTCTGGGGGCCTGTAGACAACCCCAGTTCTTATGGCTGTCCCATTTCCTGTTTCCAGGGTGACCCACTAGAGCAGATAAGCACTGTGCACTGGGGCAATAAACATCGTGCACTGGGGCAGATAAACACCATGCACTGGGACAGATGAACACCATGCACTGGGGCAGATAAACACTCTGCACGGGGGCAGATAAACACAGTGTATTAGGACAGATAAACACCAAGCATTGGGGCAGATAAACACCATGCACTAGGACAGATAAACACTCTGCACTAGAGCAGATAAACACAGTGCACTGGGGCAGATAAACCTTAGCCACAAGGATTACAATGGTACCTCTGCAGGCTTCACACTACCGACCAATCCTGACATCCACCCATCACATGGTGGCCCTGGATAAGTGATTGGTTAAGTCCTGGGGAAGGTAAGCGATAGATTGGGGAGGGGGGGCCATCAGAAGGTGGCTGGTTGGGGTAAGTTGGAAAACAAGAAAGAAATAGGGATTAACCCCCTTATTGCCAGTTCCTACCTTGTATGCCATACAGCCTGTTCAGACTGGATCTCCTTTTCTCATCGGCATATGGGACGGCCAGCCAGGGCATCTCACCAAAATACTGTGCAAACGACCCATCCGACCTGCCAATCAGAATACTCCATCAGAATCAGCTGCTTCTTAGGATTCCCATTTCCAGGTCTAACACAGCCTACTTTCCAAGTAAGGTGAAGCCATGAAGAACAGGGTAAATGTTTGTTGTTGTTATTATTAAGAAGGACGAGGCGCGGGTGGAGAAAGGGGTGGAGCAGGCAGAGGCACTGAATGAATACTTCTACTCTGTATTCACGCAGGAGAAGGGAGGGCGGATACCCCAGGTGAGGGAGGTGGAGGGGACGACAGATGTAGGGATTTCAGAGAGCAGGGTACTAGATGAATTGAGGCCATTAAGGGTGGACAAAGCACCTGGACCTGATGGTATTCACCCTAGGGTACTAAGGGAGTTGGCAAAGGTCCTGGTGGGGCCAGTGGCCGACCTGTTCTATACCTACCTGGACACGGGATGTGTACCATGGGACTGGAGAATGGCCCATGTGGTGCCCATCCACAAAAGTGGGCCAAAGGATGAACCAGGAAACTATTGACCAGTGAGCCTCACATCGATCATGGGAAAGCTCATGGAGACCATACTAAAAGAGAGGCTAGTGAGCTTCTTAGAGGAAAATGGTCAACAGCATGGGTTTATAGCAGGCAGATCCTGCCAGACAAACCTTGTAGAGTACTATGACTGGGCGACGTTGGAACTGGACAAGGGCCATGCAATGGATGCCCTGTATTTAGACTTCAGCAAGGCCTTTGATTCAGTGCCACATGTGAGGTTGACGGGGAAACTGGATTATGTGTGGACAGGACCAAAAATGGTGAAATGGATCACAAACTGGCTAAAGGGAAGGCAGCAAAGGGTGGTGGTGGGGGGGTCTTTCATCACTGAGAGTGGTGGCAAGCGGGGCGCCACAGGGATCGGTACTGGGAACGGTGCTGTTTGGGATTTTTATTGCAGATATCTCACACGGGATCCAGAGCAAGATCAGTCTTTTCACAGACGATACCAAGAAGGGAGCTGTGGTTGATGATGCCGGAGGGGTGGAAGGGGTTGCAGGAGGACCTGACTAAGCTGCAGAAGTGGGAGAAAACATGGCAGTTGGGGTTCAATGCCACAAAGTGCAAGGTTATGCACTTCAGAGCTAGGAATCAGGGGAGAGATTATCACTTGAATGGGGTACAGTTGGGGAGCTCCACAGAGGAGAAGGACCTAGGAGCGATCATTATGGGGAGTATGAACAACTCTGCTCAGTGCAGGAATGCAGCAAATGCCAACAAAATGCTGGGGTGTATTGCAAGAGGGATCTCCTCCAGAAGGAGGGAGGTTATCCTGCCCCTGTATAGGTCATTGGTCAGGCTCTACCTGGAGTACTGCGTGCAGTACTGCGCCCATTCCTGAAGAAGGACATCAGATTGTTGGAGGGGGTGCAGCGAAGAGCCACAAAGATGATCCAGGGATTGGAGAGCAAGCCCTATGAGGAGAGGCTGGGAGAGATGAATATGTGTTCGCTGGAGGACAGGAGGGATGGAGGGATATGTTCGAGACCTTTAAGTATCTGAAGGGGATAAACAAGACTAACACAGAAGGGATTTTTCAGATGAGAAGGGGGAGGGACACGAGAGGGCATGGCCTGAGATTGGAGGGGGGAAGATTCAGGAGGGAGATGAGGAGACATTTTTTCACTGAAAAAGTGGTGGACAAATGAAACACCTTACCAGATGACACAGTATCCTGTAAGACAGTGGGCAGTTTCAAGAGGGGTTGGGACAGGGCGAGTGGAAGGGATACTGGGAAGAGGGGGCAGGAGGGGCAGCTGCGAGATGAGGTGCTAGCTGCACACTCGAGCAGACTCGATAGACCGGGAGGCCCGTTTCTACTGGCAATTTCGTATGTTCGTATTATTATAAATGCAGTGTGGTTTATTGCTTGGAGCATAGGCTTGCAAATCTGAGACCCAGGTTCAGATCCCAACCAAGCGCACATGCGGCATCTCATTTTCAGGGATGGGAGGTTCTGCTTTTACCTAATTTTACAGCTCAGTGGTTGAAGCCCCTGAGATGTTCAGTGACTTGCTCAGGGTCACACAGTGAGTAAGGGACTCTGGTGGGATTTGAACCTGAGCCTCATGTGCTTAGTAGCCACTATAAATTGCACTGCTGCTTTTCTCTACTCTCTTCATTAGTTGAAAAGATTAGTTACTCACCAGTAACAGTAAATCTTTGAGAGAATCTCTATAGAGCCAGATCTTTGGAACTATAAGTTGTCAGCATCAGGACCAATCGGAAACTTTTGCCTAGCTGATGTTGACTTACATTGGCACCCCTATATGATATGACATGGGTTGCCCTATATCTGCTCAGTTTCCCGCTGGAGACAAGCACAGAGTTGTATCATACCGACAAGAATGGGAGACCAGAACCCTGACTGTGCTGACATGATGGGGTGGTCCTGGAAGGGAAAAAGTCAATTTGGTAGGGTGCTGAAAAGGGGAACACCAAGTGCACAGTAACAGAAATGTCCGGAGTGTGCCACCTGAAATACAAAAGGGGGGATAGGTGGGAGCATGAGCTGTGGGGGCTTTATGGAGAATATAGGGAATATTCCCTCAAAGATCTGCTGTTACTGGCAGCTAACTAATCCATCTGCTTTGAGGATATCTCCGTCCACCGAGCCACACCTTTGGAATGACTCCCAAACAGTACATGACTGCAGAGCAGGAGGAAGGAGAGACAGGAGGGACATTTAGACCCTTAAGAGATGAGGCCTTGGAGCATGGCAAGTCCAAAGCCAGTATGGAGTGTTCCCAGGATGCAGTGGTGGCTCTACACCAGGGCCCGCAAGGGCACGTGCTCTGGTAAAAAAAAAATGCTGTGCCCCAGTTGGTGCCCCATATGGTGCAGAGCTTCCCGCATAGTAACAATATATCAGTGCCCTGGCTGCCATCGGTTGTGCCCCAGCTGTGCCCTGGTAACCATTTGTGGCTAGAGCTGCTACTGCCAGGATGCCCCTGTAGATCCTTCTCTGGATACGTGTAAGTCAGAGGATCCACTATAGAAATGCAGTGTATAAGTGGAAACAAAAAGGGATCAATCCCTTTATTACTTTTTTGTTCATTCGAAGATTTTATTCCACTAAAAACATAAGGGTTGATGTTTCATGGCCCTTTTAGGCCACGTCATCAGAACAATTAGTGGTTCTTTTTTTAATGTGTTCAGTATTTGCTTTTAACCAGATATACCTTGTTCAGACACACCTTAGGAGTAGATTGAGCCAGCAGAGTCGACGAAGAAGGAGACGATGGAAGAGTGCCAGCTGGCGAGTGCGGAATGGGCTGCCCGTCTCTGTCAGAATCTGCATCCAACTTTGATGTCTGAATGACAGTGACAGAGACTGATGAACTGGCCTGAGACTTGCATTCACAGAGATCCAGTGGCGACCAGGACTGGGAGGGAGACTTGAATCTTGCAGAGAAGCTTCAGCAAAGATGTCATTTTTTAGACTTCTCCTTCAATGACTGTCATTGCTACTGCAAAGGCAACAGTATGACTGCCTACAAAAAGACTCGTTGAGTTCCCCAGTGGCATATGTGGCATAGTAAGCTGGAGAAACCAATGCCACCGGTCTCCTTTGTATTCTCCGTTTTCTACAGAACATTTTCTAACATCTTCCAGTGGTGCCCCCTAGTGGCCAGTTTGAAACCTTGACAACACACAGTAGGTCTTCTGGCAATGTGAAAGGTTCAGACAGAAAACTCTTCTCTAAATATCTTCAAACCCGCACCAACAGAAGCAAAAAGGTGGCGGCTTCTTTGGAAAAGGGGGGGTGGCATGCAATAACAATAAAAGACTGTTATTGCAATCAACTGAAATTTACAAATGCATTATTTATGATCCAACAAATGATTAGTGGCAGGAGGAGAAGATGGAAGCTTTGATACCTTTTATTGGACCAACAAGTGTCTTGTACAAAGATGGAATTATACACAAGCTTTCGGGGCCACACAGGTCCATTCTTCAGGAGAATGGCAAAACTGAGCAACAAGCAGTATTTATATCCACTGTGGAGCAATTAAAAATCAGGAAGTGAAGTAGGAAGGTGAGAAAGGGGACTAGAGATGAAAGTCTAAGATGCAAGAAATAAAAACATGAGAAGAATTGGGGAGGGGGGCATAGTAGGAACAGGTCAGTAGGAGATCAAAGGAAGCTAAAGGGAAGACATAAGCATGCAGAGAGGATCTGAGATCAGAGGCTGGCTGAAAGATTAGAATAGACAGGAGATGCCTAACAGATGCAAGGAAATCAAGAAATTAGGAGAAATGGGGGGGGGGGGGAGCTAGCAGCCTAGCCAGAAACAGCAACTTTCTGGAGCTCCTGAGAGCAGCTTCTTTAAACCGCTAATTTGGCTGATTTCTTCCTTGGAACTTAAACTAAAACATTAAGCATCAATTAGAGGGAAGTCTGCTGTACCTTTGGACTAAAAATCAAGTTGGCATGGGTCATACAAAACCATTTAAACAAGTCTTTTTTCAAACACGGGCCTCAGCAGCCAAGCATCTAGACCACGCGGATGAAGCGTCTACTGCAAATAGCACAGAGCAACCTGCAGCCTCCTTAAACTCGTTACAAATTGCGGTGGAGGCACTTACTAAAACGGTTCAACAAATCGACCAGAAGCTGGACACCTTTGCGCAATGTTTTCAGATGGCGGAATCACGATTGGATGCTATGGGAGAGATTACAAAGAATGTGGAGGCTACAGCGGGAAAGGCCCTGGCTGCCACTTCCATCTCACTTAAGGAGCAGGCGGCCCTCCGTACATGTTTAAAGCAACTTGAAAACACTGTCCGAGCGGCAAACATTAGAGTTTTGGGTCTTCCTGAAGGAATCGAAGGAGAGAATCTGGTACAGTACCTAAACCTTTGGCTCTCGGAAATCACAGGCCTCTCTGAATTTAAAGTAGTGAGGGCGTATAGAATTACCCCCCACTGGCCGACTCAAATTAATGTGACTCCACAAACTGTGTTAGTCTCTCTTACCTCTGCAGCAGAGTGGGACATGATTCTTGGGGCGCTTAGAAATAGAAGCCCGGTCTATCTAGAGGAGAGTCGTGTGCTTTCCAGACCTCGCCTACACCACCAGAATGAGACGCAAAGCGTTTGATGGAGTAAAACACAAGCTGAGAGACTTGGGCATTACTTACTCCTTGGCCTTCCCTGCTCGTTTATGCTTTACAGATGGTTGGAAGCAATACAGATTTACAGACCCCAAAGAAGCAGGAGCATGTGTGGATAAGATTGCAAGTCGGCGATTATCAGAACCACTGATGGAGGACGACTTGGAGGAAGACTGAAAACCAGAGGCAATGGACAGTTGAAATATGGAAACATTAGATTGGTTAGCTTAAAGTTTAACGTTAACTGCTAAAATTACTTTGACGGTAGAGACCAGCTTTGACTCTTCTCCCTGGGTCCTCTAATGTTTAAGAGGTCTTCAGGGCTAGCTAACCTGCTTGTTTAAGTTAGCAGTTTATTATTCTTAACGCACTGCATATTATGTCCTAGTAACATATCTATTGGTCTCCCATTAGGAGAAAGGATTTAACATCTTTTTGACATAAATTAGAAGTTACAGCCTGGTTTAGAGTTAGAGGTTATCTCCTCGAATTGTTACTGAAGCCAATTAAAATAACCTGAGTCATAATTTCTCTTTTGGGGTTACAATATTATAATTAAAATAGTAATGCAAATAATCTGGGCTTATAAGGAGCTCTGGAATAATAATATTTTCCTTTTTCAATACTGAAATATTAACAAAGGACCAGTAGGGTCAGTTGCATGACATCGTAAGCATAACTGAACGGAAATTTTGGGTGTTGGCTGCATCTAGCTCCTGAATGTTGTACATCTTTTTTTGTGTATGATAATAATTAATATCACCCCCAATGCTGTACCATTTGTAGTATGTATTCACCATCCTTAGTAATGTAATCTATTAACTTAATGTCGATTTACATACTCAGCAGTAATGTGTTTTATGCATATGTATGAAATACTAAATAAAAAGTTCAAAAAAAAAAAAAGAAATTAGGAGAAACAAAAGAATAAAAAACAAAAGGCCTAGATAAACAGGTGTGTGAAAACAAGAGGGAGTAGGTGGGACTGAGCTCAGGAGTTAACAGGAGAGGCAGGGAGGATGTGAGGTATAGGTAAAAAAACAGAACAGGCAGAACTCGGAGAGAAAAAAAATATAATAGTCAAGAGAGATACAGAACCAAAGTGCGATAAGAGACATGATTTAGTACACAATGAAAAAGAATTACAGTTTACCATAGTGGGTCATGAAACCGATGTCCCGATTCAGTCCAGAAATGTTACATTTAAATTGTTTTATATATTTCAGTTCCCATGTCCTTCTGTCCTGTGTGTTTCTGAAGTTGCCTCTAAGTAAGACAGATGAATCCAGGAGAGTGTGATCTGTTTGTGAAAAATGGTTTCCTACTGGAGTGCTGATAATCTGGTTTACTATAGTGTGACGGTGGTGATTCATCCTGGTTTTCAGTGGTTGGCTAGTTTCCCCAATATAGCAAACATTTGTGCACTTCTTGCATTGAATTAGGTAAACCACATTGCTGGATTTGGGGAGGCAGTATAGCGTAGTGGTTTAAGGCTCTGAGCTGCAAATCTGGAGACCTGGGTTTGAATCCCACAGCCCCCACTTGCATACTGTGTGACCCTGAGCAAGTCACTTAACTTCCCTGTGTTCCCAGGTTACACCTGTAAACAAGCTTCCAGCTTAGTGTGTCTCACCTGGTTAAAACAATTGGAATTGGATTGACATGTGAAGGATCCATTAATTTGTATTATGTTGTTCTGACTTGTCTTAATGGTGGCCTGTGCGTGTATGTGGGTGCAGGTCTTGCATCTTGCCATGTTACATGATGTTGTCCCTCTAGTTTTCTGGTTATTTTGGTCTGCTGGGAGTTTGTTATGAATCATTATGTTCGAGAGGCTGGGGGGCTGCTTATAGGCAATAGGCTTGATGGCAGGAGAAAATACTGGGGCGGTATGGAGTTGACGCGTTATATAGCCAGCGCCAACATATGTCAGTGTGGTCGTCCCTAGCTAGGCTAATGTTTCTGAGTGGTTCAGACACCAGTGACTTAAGTTCCAAATCTGTGGCTCTATGGAGGCAGCTGTCCTCAAAGAAGATGAAATGCTATGCGGAGCAGCTTGAAATCCTGGTCAAGTCTTACGTCACTTTACAACAGAGAGCAATTTTTGGTGACCTAGCTGCAGGGACACAGAGCTAACCGGGTTCAAATCCCTCAGCGGGAACCAATAACTGAATCTGGTGTGCTATCCTTGCAACATTCTAACAATGGCACAAACACACTTTATTGTAAATGGGGGGAAGCTAGAGAAAAAGGCTAAACATTTTCTGGAGGTCCACCTATGAGGGAGATAAAAGGAATGTGTTTCAGGTGTTGGGGAGAGGCATATTGGTAAATGGAGAAAGGGGTTGGGGTCTAAGAATTTTTTTTTTTTTTGGCACCTTCCTTGCACACCAGCACCGCCCTCCATCAGGTCTTACAGCATCGCTGCTTGTGAGACTTTCCCTTCACTGCCACCGAGTATCATCCTAACTTCCAATACCTCTTCGGGCCCTGGGGAGGGAGCGCTGAGACACCTGGAACACCATCTGGAGAGGCCATCGTGTTTTGGGAGATTGATGGGCAAGGTGGGGGACTCATAATCCATCATCTGGTGTGCCGGTGTGGCATTTCTGACTTTACTCCCCAGCCCTCACTCACCTCCTATAAGAGCACACTTGTGGCAGTCCTGGGGGGTGGCCTGATGGCACATGGTCACCATCACCATCAAAGACCCTTCTACTACTCCACTGCCAGACGCTGGTGTGGGAGTAGTGCAATGAACACCCTTCCCCAACCCCAAGAGGACAGCCCTTCCTGCCAATCTCTGCTCAGGACAGCAAGGGCTCAGAGCACGAACCTGGGAAGACAGCATGTCAAAGCAATATGCCATCACACAGTACCCCCCATGTTTTGCCTCCCCATCCCTCACATGATGATCTGGTTTGCCAAGGCTGCACGCTTTTCCTCTAGCTACGAGGGTGGCCAATCGAGTGCCATCGCTGCCACTCGGTAATCAACAGGCAGCAGTAACATGGCCAGCGCTCCTCTTCTTCCATAGCTAACGGCTTCATCTCCTCGAGGTACCCAGCCTCCTCTGTAAGAATTCTGGGCTCACCTGATGAAATACTCCAGGGTCTCCTAGGTCACAGTGCAACCCCCCGCCCCGCACAGCTACGGCACCATCAGCCAGCCATGGAAGTAGTCTCAATGCCAGGTTAGATCCCCACACCCTCACGCAGACACCCAAACAAATGCATTTAATCAGTCCTGGGGTCTAGGACCCTAAAACTCATCACAGTTGCGGCCGTGGGTAAGCAAGCTCGGTAGTTTATACTGTGTGACATGCAGGAAACATCTGTAACCCCTAGATGGCGCTATCCCAGGGGCTACTACCCCTGCCTGATTTGCCACTAACAGGTTGAGGGGCCTGGATCCAATGGCGGGTGCCTCCACCCAGAGGTCAGGGTTTGCAATAGTTAAACTAACTTGGTCACAGCCCTCTGGACACTGCAACCCCCTTTCTTCCCACTAGTGGCCCACACAATATATCAGAATTACCTTCACAGTATACACTTACCCCAGGTCTGGTTCGGCACTGGGACCTCCTGTGAAATGAGATACAGTGCAACAATCACAGTACAGTACTTTAACATAGACAAATACCTCAGGCAGTATAACTTTGCTGAAACAAGCAGCTCTGATTTATTTAGGGGATATAACAAGGACAGGGAATTCAGGTTAATTAGCTTATCACTCTAATAATCTACCTAGTGGCTCTGTGCACAGGCCTATCCCTATCAGTTACTGTCCTGGGTACCCCAAGCCCTAGTGGCTAGTCCAAACCGTGGCAGCTGGTAGGGCACTTTCACACAGAGAAAAGGAGAATTAAACAGTCAGCAGTACAGTAATTCCATTTGGATTTAATGTGCAATTCAACAGGGAGCGACCCTGAATTAGTACTCACGACCTGCAAATAAGATAGGGTCCTTCAATGTCAGCAGGGCTCACTTGAGTTACACAAACCTCTTCACACATCCATATAAAAGAAAGCACTATACCAGGCAGGCTGCATCTGTATCCCAATCGCAATTACTGCATAATACCCGGGAGAACACACAGCAGATTCAGTTCCTGACAGACCGAGTGTAATTTTCAGCAATTCCTCCAGTCTTCTACAGGGTGAGCCTGGTTTCTACTCTTCAGAGATCCTTTGATTCTTTTCACAGGACGGATTCAGTCCCAACAAGCTGCAGACCGGAACTCTGGGCCTTACACGTTTTTTGACTAAAACTGCACACTGAAAAGCACAGGGCTCCTTCCTTCTTCACTACAAAGTTCAACTCAAACTCCAACCGACAAAAACAGGCACTTCCTTTGAGTTCCTCCCAGTTCTTGACTGGATTGGCTGTCACTCACAATAGAGCTGCTGTTGGTCCAAAAGGCACTGAAGTCTAAACTTCATCTCCCAGAGTCACTGCCCACACACAATCCTCTTATACGGCAACCGATTGTGAGTCAAGTTCTGATTAAGTCCAAGGCACCATTTGGAGCTAGCTTACCCCACACTGATTGGTCCAGTTCAGCAGTTCAAAACTAGAATGGGGAACTAGCAGACACAGTTCTGACTGCAAAGAAAGCAGGTTAGACAAACTGTAATTTCATTATTACTTAAATAATTTCTGGCAAACAGTTACATCTTTCAGATAGGTTCCTTTGCACTCCTAGTGACTGCAAAATGAAGTGAATTGGCAGCAGCTCGAGTGGTACTCAGAGAAGCACACAGTCCTCCATACAAACTAATTATGTTTGCAAGCAGACAGTTCTTAAAGAGACAGTACCAGAGGCTCAAAACACTCACTGATAAATGGCTTAAATGCCAAACACCATTCAGGCTTGGAGCATTCAAGCAAGCTCCTGTAAGTCTTTTGGGAACCCCCCATTTGCAGGGGGTTACACCCTTCCTGGCCTGGGAAAGCTTGGCGTCAGCGTCAACAAGTACCATAAGTTTTAACTGCAACCCGTATACATTTGCATTAGGCTCGTATATGTAATCATCAGTCAATATATCATTTTACCAAGAACACATTTCTGAAACATTGCGTACATCACTTTACACAGTATTACATACACATTGTACCATAACTCAAGTTATACCTCTTGTACATGAAACCTGAAGAGAGGGCGCCTTCCTATCAGTTACCTTGGGCTGGATGGGGCAAGGGCACCATACTTAGAGGGCAACACAAGTAACTTGGAGTTAGCACTGATGCTCAGTTTGGGCAATGAGCTCGGGACATACACCCTTTATGGACAACATTGAGAGGCAAGTCCACAGGCCTCCCAAGTGAATCATAACTGAGGTGCACCACAGGCTTTACAGCTCGACCAGTCTTTCTAGGGGAACTGTATAGTCTCTGCACTCTGAGCCTCATTTTCAGCATTGTCCTCACTTGTCAGGAGTCTCCATGGGGTAGAGGCTAGAACTTGGGCACTTTCAGCTCCAGGAGTTACAGTTTCTGAGTCCACAACATTTGGCTCGCATGGAGGCTTTCGGACACTGGCAGTGGACTGTCAGGGCACTCAAAATACTCTTCTTGTTGGTGTATCACCAGTCTGCCCAATCTATCATTTTCCTCCCTGAAAGCTCAAACAGTTCAACCATGCACAATGATTCCATTTCATCTGATCTGATGCTTTGCACTTCACTTTCTGGGAGCATTGGCTCCAGGGATGAAGCTGGGGGCTTAGACAGTCCAGAAGGCCCAGCTTCATCTCCAGTATTGACTAGGGATTGCCCAGAAACAATTGACTCAGTTCGTAGAAGGATAGTATTCAAAGTCCTCTCACTTTCTTCCGATATGGACTGACAGTCATGCTCAACTGGGACTTGTGGAGGGGAACACTTTAACTTTGCTTCTGTAGGTGCAGACTTTCTTGATCTTTTCTTAGCAGCAGCTCTAGTCACTGGTCCAGAGGGGCATCTTCTAGGGCTCAGACTCAATTAAGATTTGTCCAATGGGCAGTAAATGATTTCTATGCATTGTTTTTACATCTTTTGAATTATTCTCAGGCCTTACTTTGTACACTGGCAGATCATCTAGTTTGCCCACTACAATGTGAGGGAGATGGTGCATCTGTCAGCAATCTTGTGCTTGCCATGCAGTCCCAGATTTCTTAGCAATACCCGATCTCCCTCCTGGGTTCCTGTGCTTTCACCTTTTATCATACCTTTCTTTGTTGGCCAGATTTCTTTTGGCAGCCATGGATTTGAGCCAGTTGAGTAGCATGAGTTAGCTGGGCCTTTAACTTTGCACATACTGTAAATAGTTGTCAGCTTGAACCCCATCAGAGAGACCCCAAAACACACATCTACTGGTAGTCGAGCTCTTCCAAACATCAGGCGGTAGGGAGAATCCGGTGGCATCACTTTGGTGCAGTTATAAGCATGTACCAGGGTGCTAATTTGTTGGCTCCATCTAGGCTTGTCCTTTGGTGCAGTGCCTAGCATATCTAGCAAAGTCACGGTTGTAAACGTTCAGGCTGTGGGTCCCCTGGGGGTTAGTGAGAGTGGTTCTGGACTTTTGCTCCCCACAGAGAAAGCATCTCTTTGATCAGAGCATCTCTCAAAGTCTCTCCTTGATCAGAATGGATTCTTTGTGGAGCCCCATAGTGAACAAAAAAGTTTTCTACAAGTACTTTGGCCACAGTGGATGCTTTCTGGTCTTTGGTGGGGAAAGCTTGGGCATATCTCGTGAAGTGGTCAGTGACCACCAGCACATTACTGATATTTCTTTGATCTGACTCCAAACTCAGAAAATCAATACAGACCAGCTCCATGGGTGCACTGGTGGTGATGTTAACAAGGGGGCAGCCCTCTGGGGCAAAGCTTTCTCTGTAAACAGCGACTACAAGTTCGAATGTGTTGCTCCACATCAGCCCCCATCTTAGGCCAATAGAATCTGGATCTCACCAAGTCAAGTGTTCTGTCTATACCAAGGTGCCCCATGTGGTTGTGCAAGGACCTCAGTACTGAGTCTCGAAGGCAGTGGGCAGCACTAGTTGTTGTTTGTCTACTTGTCCCCCTCTGTCTACTGTTTCTCTGTATAACAGTTTATTGATCAGTTTCAACTTAGGACCTTCTTTGTATAACAGTGCAGTTCTCAAATCAGTGGGCGTAAATTTGGACATCTTTTCCTGCATAGAGGGCTTCTAAAGCTGCTTTGATCATGGGATCGCGGGGATTGAGCCCGCCGAATACTGTCATTGTCCAGCTGAGGCAGTGCACCAATGTCTATTGCAGAAAAGTGGCAATAAGCAGCAGGTATGCAATTCTCAGAGGCTCCAAGCAATCCACCATGCAGTCCACTGCGTCCGTGGACATTGTTCCTCCTGTCAAACTTCTGGCACAGTGCCCGAATGTCGGGTTCTGCCAATCGGACCTAACTCATTCTGGGAACAGGCCTCCGGGAGAGAGAGCATCAGCATCTATGTGGTTCAGACCTGTTCGTTATTCGAGCATAGTCATATGTAGATAATGCAGAAAGCCACCTATGGCCAGTGGCATCAACAACTGAGTCTGCATAGGTCAAAGGGATTATTGTCCAGATTTTACTGTATTTTAGCCCCCTACAAGTACTCATGGAATTGGTCAACAATAGGCCACTTCAAAGCTAGGAACTCTAACTTATGTACAAGGATAGTTCTTTTCGGATGGGGTCAGAAGCTTACTGCTGGCAAGGCCGCCTGGTCTCAGGCCATTCCTGGGTGCTTTCTTGGTGCAACACAATACACACCCTTGCAAGCTAGCATCAGTGTGGAGCGTAAGGTTTTCTTGGATCGGCATAGGCCTGGCACTGGAGCATGGGTAAGTTGATATGATCTCATGAAAGCAGTCTCACAATCAGGGTCCAGCGGGCCCCAAATACTTCACTTTCGGATGAAAATACACTCTTTCAGTCTTGAGGGACGCTGACTTTTGGTATTTTTGTGGGTTGGGGGATACCTTAGGTAAGGTTAAGTAAAGGCGGATCACTCTTGAATAGTCCTTGATGAGCGCCGATAATAACCACAGAATCCAGGAGTCTTTGCAGTTCTTTTAGATTTTTGGGCTGTGGCCAGGTGGTCAGAGCCTCAACTTTACTTGGAGTCGGTCTCTATTTTCAGTGGATACTATAATGTCCCCTGCTTTACTGATGTTTGAAAGAATTGACACTTATCAATGGACAGTTTAAGGCCAAAAGTCCTCCAGTCGGGTCCAATACCTTAAATAATCTGCTCTCATGTTCCTCAGTGAGCTGCCAAACACAATAACATCACTCTAGGTATACCGGGCACTCTATTGGTTCATGTCCCCACTGCACGCTCCATCAATGGTTGAAAAGTGGCCAGGGCACCTGAAATCCTTGAGGCATCCTCATGAATTCATAGAAGCCAAAGCGGACGAATAAAGGCCGTCTTCTCCACGGTCCTCTGGGGCCATCGGGATCTGGTAGTACCACTCGAGAGATCCAGCACAGAAGGGCTCACTTGCTCCCGTTGCGACGGTCAAAAGCATCCTGAATGCGGGCATAGTGTACTGATCCAGTGATCTTCGCCGGTTTAAGGTGCGATAATCCACACACATCCTTACTGTTTCCATTCTTTTCCTCACTACCACAATGGGGAAGCATAAGGGCTTCTGGATTCTTGTATTACCAGCAGCTAACTTTGTCTCTTGCAGATGCCGTCTCACATCATCTATCTGCTTGGGTGCCAGGCGTCGAGACCTCTCCACGAAATGGTCTTTAGTCATGCAGCGGATATTGTGCTCCAGCTCCTTGCGTGCATCTACATCCCATTCCTTTAAAGAAAACACCTGGTCTCTCTGGGCAAGCTTCACTGATCCTCACTCCATTCAGCTGGCGCGGGGTCCGAAATCAAACAAGTCAGCGTTACTCTGTCATTCTTCCTTGAACTCTTGCTGCTGGGTAGCACTGCAGTGTCTGCACAATGCACATTAGCCGGGATGCAACCTCTGTTTACTCGAATGTCTCTTTCAGACCTGTTATGAACTTGGACCATTACCCTTCTGGCATAAGCATGGGCTCCTAGCGGGCAAAATACTTAAGCTTGACCAGCAGTCCCTCTGGCAATTTTCCATCGCCTGGTGCATCCAACATTAATATTTTATTCTTAACATCCTTTCTGATACGGACTCTCTGTAAGGTACACTGGGCATTTGGCCAGGATCAGAGACTCAGGATCCTTCTTCCATACAATTCCGACCGGTTCCTCTGGTTCTGTTTTCCAGCATCTCTCTGTGCCTCATAGGCCTTCTTAATTAAGCGGAACTCTTAAAGTACTGAGTCTTTGACCCCTGTTTTCATAACACAACTGTGCCAGCCTTCCGAACATGTGAGCATTTGTTCCAATCAAAGGGACACCATCATACAGTCCAGTGGGGGGACACACTAAGGCTAGGGTCTCTACTTGTTCGGCCACTCCAGCCACGGGGGGGGAAGACAGCCAAATTCGGATATACCCGAATAGGGTAGGCCTCTCACTTAACCCCATACATGCAGTCCTTCTAATGGTTGTGAAGTGCGTCTGACAAATGCTTCTGATACCAATCCTGGAACATAATTGTCATTGGGAGCCACTGTCTAATACAGCTCTTGGTAGACACTCCATTCACCTTTACAGTGGTCTCCATGGAGGGACCCACTGTCTGGACCAGTCTGGGCGGTAGTGGGGAGCCTGGGCAACTGACCTTGCCACAAAGGACGTGAATTAGCATTTTGGTGCCTCCACTGGGATCATGTGGGTGCACCTCTTAACCACTGATTTCTTCTCCCAAGCTCTCCTTGTAGCCTATATGCAACTTTGTCAGTGTCTTTTGGGACTGGCATTCCCTTTCATGTGCCCATCTTTCCCACAATTATAGCAAAACATACTTTCTGGAGTTTGAGCTGGCCGGGCTACACTGGGAGCCAGGGTGGGGGGTATTACTAACTGGAAACCTGGGTGCCATCTCTGTCTGTGGCGTGATAAGCATTTGGAGACATCTCGTCAGTTCTCCACTTCCATGGTCAAGGAATTGAGTTTGGAGCTGTTATCAAGCAGGAGATACATGGTGGAGTACCCCACCCCCATAGCAGATGCAGTCGGATATGGGTCAGGGCCCAATTTGCAGGCGTGGCCTTCATAAAGGGACTGTTTTGAATTCCTGATCTCTCTCAAACAGTTCGCCCCCATTGTGGCATATCTTTTCCTTGTCAGAGCACTCATTGACTGTCAACCTCTGCCCTGAACTTCACTTGATGGGTCACCCTCAGTCACTTTCGGGTCGTAGCCACAGCTGTTGGTGCAGGTACCTCCCGAGTCGCCTTTCTCAACTCCTCAATTTCTCTCATTAACTCATCATAGGAGGGTGGGGATTCCAGTCGATTTGCCAGGCGTAACTGAAGCAACAGCAGTTCTGAGAAGGGCAGACTTAAGATTCTGTCCAGTCTGGTTACGTCCAGTTCAATCACTGGCAAACTACCCTTTCTGAGGCATTCTTGCAACAATTTTTCCAGCAGAGACATACACAGACAACAACTCCCTTGGTACTGTTGTGCATTTCTTTCTCTCACCATAGGTCCTCATCAGAATCTGGGCTCCCATACACATTCTCCAGGCCTCAAGATGAGCCTGTGCAGTCGCTCAGGGTTACTGGCCCGTTTGCTGGGATGGTAGCCAGGGCAGGACCTCGGAGGCTCTACTAACCCTCTTTAGCTTTTTCGCCTTCGAACATTGCCATTCTAGCGCTGGGGGGCAACATAGTTCTATCCAGGTCTCCCAGTCATCCTCCCCTTTGGGGTGGGGAGGGTGCCAGAGAAGATCCTCAACTCGTAAGAGTCGCGGATCTAATGGCAGGTGCAGAAATAGGAGTCTGCATTGGTTCAGCCACCATTACGGGCACTGGAGCAGGAGAGGGTGTTGGGGAGGAACACCTCAGGTGGCAAGAATAGTTTCTTCAAGTCCTCCACAGTTTTCCCTCTCCCAGCAACCATTCAGCAAATTTCTCCTCAAAGTTTCAGATAGTGGTGGGGCTGATTCCCCCGGTCTTTACTGTCCTTAGTTATCACTCTCCAAGCAGTGAGGGCTCCTCTGGGGTAATGGTCTGTGGCACTTTGGAGCTATCTATGGGATCCTAAACTCTACTAGGGCCAGGAAGTGTGGGTGAGCAGATTAGCATGCCGACCCACCACCACAGGGTTCTGTAAACCTTCCACCTTGGAAAGTACTCCTGCACAGTGTCCGTATTGATACCAGGGATGTCCAGGATAAGCATAGCATTTTGGGGTCGATCTCCTCCCAGTACACCACTCCACCAGCCGGTGCACAGCCACTCTGTCGGGTACCCATTTTTTTTCTTAACAGTGGTTCGTAAATATGGCCACTAGAGGACACACAATCCCAGCGGTGAGCTCCAAGATGTAACCCCTAGATGGCGCTATCCCTGTGGGAAGCATTACCCTGCCTGATTTGCCACTAACAGGTTGAGGGGCCTGATCCAATGGCGGGTGCCTCCACCCAGAGGTCAGGGTTTGCAATAGTTAAACTAACTTGGTCACAGCCTCTGGGACACTGCAACCCCTTTCTTCCCACTAGTGGCCCACAATATATCAAATTACCTTCACAGTATACACTTACCCCAGGTCTGGTTCCGGCACTGGGACCTCCTGTGAAATGAGATACAGTGCAACAATCACAGTACAGTACTTTAACATGAACGAATACACTCAGGCAGTATAACTTTGCTGAAACAAGCAGCTCTGATTTATTTGGGATATAACAAGGACAGGGGAATTCAGGTTAATTAACTTGTCACTCTAATAATCTACCTATGGCTCTGTGCAGGCCTATCCCCTATCAGTTACTGTCCCTGGGTACCCAAGCCCTAGTGGCTGAGTCCAAACCGTGGCAGCTGGTAGGGCCCTTTCACACAGAGAAAAGGAGAATTAAACAGTCAGCAGTACAGTAATTCCATTTGGATTTAATCAGGCATTCAACAGGGAGCGACCTTGAATTAGTACTCACGACCTGCAAATAAGATAGGGTCCTTCAATGTCAGCAGGGCTCACTTGAGGTACACAAACCTCTTCACACATCCATATAAAAGAAAGCACTATACCAGGCGGAGCTGCATCTGTATCCCAATCGCATTACTGCATAATACCGGGAGAACACACAGCAGATTCAGTTTCTGACAGACCCGAGTGTAATTTTCAGCAATTCCTCCAGTCTTCTACAGACGAGCCTGGTTTCTACTCTTCAGAGATCCTTTGATTCTTTTTCACAGGGCAGTTCAGTCCCAACAAGCTGCAGACCGGAACTCTGGAAGGGCCTTACCACGCTTTTTTTGACTAAACTGCACACTGAAAAGCACAGGGCTCCTTCCTTCTTCACCGCAAATTCAACTCAAACTCCAACCCGACAAAAACTGGGCACTTCCTTTGAGTTCCTCCCAGTTCTTGACTGGATTGGCTGTCACTCACAATAGACTGCTGCTGTTGGTCCAAAAGGCACTGAAGTCTAAACTACATCTCCCAGAGTCACTGCCCTCACAATCCTCTTGTGGCTGGCTCAGATTATGAGTCCAAGTTCTGATTCGGTCCAAGGCACCATTTTAGAGCTAGCTTACCCCACACTGATTGGTCCAGTTCAGCAGTTCAAAACTAGAATGGGAACTAGCAGACACAGTTCTGACTGCAAAGAAAGCAGGTTAGACAAACTGTAATTTCATTATTACTCTAAATAATTTCTGGCAAACAGTTACATCTTTCAGATAGGTTCCCTTTGCACTCCTAGTGACTGCAAAATGAAGTGAATTAGCAGCAGCTCGAGTGGTACTCAGAGAAGCACACAGTCCTCCATACAAACTAATTATGTTTGCAAGCAGACAGTTCTTAAAGAGACAGTACCAGAGGCTCTAAAAACACTCACTGATAAATGGCTTAAATGCCAAACACCATTCAGGCTTGGAGCATTCAAGCAAGCTCCTGGAAGTCTTTTGGGAACCCCCATTTGCAGGGGGGGTTACACATCCAATATAGCAGACAAGATTTCCGGGATGAGCTTTTGTGAGCAGCTTCTTTGTCTTTTATTGTTTTATTGGGTAGGATTATACAATTAAATTTCTTAAAGCAGCAGTGCAACAAAATTGGCAAACAATCTGCCACGCCTCCACCCAGTTCCAGCAGCCCCATGCCACTGATCTCGTAGCCTCTGCTAGGAGTCAACCCGACGCTGGGCATCACTTCCCAGGCCCACCCCAGAGGAGGAGAGTAGTCAAATGGACGCTCCTCCTAACCCCCCCCAGCTGGCCCTCTGATGCTCTAGGCTCAGTCCTGATCCCGAGTCATCAGCTTCACAAGCGGCAGTGCTAGCACTGTACTGGCGGGCCAGCTGAGCAGTCTTTAAAGGGGAACTGTCAGCTTCCCAGGAGCAAGAACTTCGGTCTTACTGAGCTGCAATGCACCACGGTAAAATGTATTTAAAACTAACTTACAGGGCTGAAATCTTGATGTTTATCTGGTTGTTCATGTGACCCCTGCCTGCCAGCCATTATTATTTTCCCACAGTCCACTGCGGACAGCCCACTGACGATGTGCCTGATGGGCTAAATCACAGGGGACTCCTATGTGCCACTACAGTGTCTGAAAAGACTGACACATACACAGCACATGTTTGCGCTTCTACACCAGTACCAATCAACCAAGGAAGGCGCTTTCCTTGGTTGACTGTTTTCCTCGGTCGATTGGCACCAGTGTTGGAAGTGCAAACAAGCACTGTATATGTGTTAATCTTTTTGCGGCTTAGTCTGTCAGGCGCATCACCAGAGGGTTGACTGTGGGAGACTGTAGGATAATAATGGTCGGGGGGGGTGTTGCAGGATCAACCAGATAAAGGTTAAAGTGAATTTCTGACATAGTTGCGATACCGTATTGGGCTTCATAGCCCAATATCTTATAGCAGCGTAAGCGCAACCCTGCAAAAAGATGTAAATTTAGTTAGTAGCTCCGCCCCAGTTAAGCGACTGCTTTAATTTTCCTCTAGGACTGTTAAAAATTCCTAAAAAATGGCTTTAAAAATAGCCCCGATAAGCTTGTATGGGGCTCGTCCCTGCACTCTCCCTGGCCACACATCACAATTTCAGAGAGCGGGAGGGGGCGGAGTTGGGGCAGAGCGGGGGCACCAGGAAGCTGGAAGGGATTGGCTGGCTGAGGGTTCAGCGCCAGTTACGATCCCTTCCCATGCTAAAACTACTATAAGTTACTAAAAAAAAAATTTCACTACAGTGCGTTTTAGCTCAGTGGGACCATTAGGTTCTGTGTTCTTATTTCTGGGAAGCTGACAGTTCCCCTTTAAATAAATCATTATTTGTTACACTTTGAAACTCAAATCTCGGTTGGAAATCTTGTCCGCCATATTCATTAAAAAGCGCATGTCGTATACCAGAGTTTTTCCATGATCTTTGCACTATTGTGGTGCAGTCCCCCATCCCCAACCCCCCACACACACACACTGAAAAATGGAGTGGTTGAATGAGCCTCAGGACATCACAGGGATTCTGAAACCTATGAAAAACATCCTCTTCATACAGAACTCGGCTTGTAATTCTGGTATACCCTGCATTCAACTTCCCCTCATTCTTTATTACTGAGGACGTTTGCATGAAAACCAGCTCCTTCATCACTGGGTCACCATCTGCCCAGTCTGTTTGTCTGCAAGTGACATCAACATTCTCTGACTGTGACATCATAATCCTTTCTACAGCAACTAGTTGTGATGTCATTGCTAAGCTGCAGGAGCTGGTGAAGGTCACGTGATCGCGATCCTGTTTTCATGCAGATGTCGCAAGTAACAGCGGATGTGATACAGTACTGTGTATGGAATAGAAGCTACATTGCTACTTTTTTTTCTCCACTTTGGTTTATCTCATTGTCTCCAGCCTGACGCTCTGTGGATGCCCCCAAGTCCAGTTGACCACTATCTTTGAGTCTTATTCACTTTCCCCCACAACTTACCACTTTTCGCAGGGTTGGAGTGGCCTAGTTGGTGGTGCAAAGCCTTTGGGACAGCCATCCCCCATCCTACAACGGTAGTGTTTTTCCTTCAGTTTCAGCCCCAAGGATGTTGACATGCAATGATGCAGCTGGGACACTGACACACAGTGATATGGCTGAGATGGTGACATGCAATGACACGGTTGGAACGTTGACATGCAATAATGTGGCTGGGAATGTCAACATGCAATGACACGGTTGGAACGTTGACATGCAGTAATGTGGCTGGGATGTCAACATGCAATGACACGGTTGGAACGTTGACATGCAGTAATGTGGCTGGGATGTCAACATGCAATGACACGGTTGGAACGTTGACATGCAGTAATGTGGCTGGGAATGTCAACATGCAATGACACGGTTGGAACGTTGACATGCAATGATGCAGCTGGGATGTCAACATACAATGACAAAGTCTCTGTTAACATCCTAACCCTTCTGGGTCTCCCATCTGCCGTAACACTTAACGGAGGCTCATTCCTTTCCCTGCAGCCACTCCAGTCCACTCCTGAATCCAGGTTACAAGCATGGCTGAAGGTAGCACTACTGCCATGGCCAGCGGGCCACTACTTTTGTCTACTTAACATAATTTTTTCATCAGTATCCCTGTGATGCTGGAGGCTCATTAAAGAGATAGGTGCAAGAGGAATGACAGTGTGTTTGTGCACATGCGTGCGTACATGCATGTGAGTGTGTGTGTGTGCATCTGCACACATGTGTGAGCAACACACTTGTCTTCAATTACCTGTCGGAGCTTACAAATATAATCTCAAACTTCTCTCCTCTCTCCTTTAGCTTCTTGTAGGTCTCAACCAGAAATGGAGTAAAGCCACGGCAGGGAGGACACTGGCAGCAGGACAGAGAACAAAGAGGAGGGCAGGGTGGAAGGAGTGAAATGTTGTATGGGGAACAAAGAGGCAGAAGCAACAAAGAGGGAGGCAGGAAAGGAAGGAGGGAGGGAGGAAGGAGAAAGGAAAGAGAAGGGAGCAGGGACGGGGAGAAGTATGGAAGGGAGAGAAGAGGGAGGGAGGGAAAGAAAGTGAGAGAGAGAGAAGAGAAAGAGGTAGAGGAAGGGAGGAAAGAGGGAGGGGGAGAAAGTGAGAGAAGGAAGGAGAGCATGTGTGAAAGAGAGAAAGGAAGGGGAGTGAAAGAGTGAAGGAAGGGATAGAGAGGGGAGTGAGGGGAGGAAGCGATAGAGAGAGAGGGAAAGGAGGGAGACAGTGAAGGAGGGAAGGGGAGAGAAAGGGGGAAGGAGGAGGAAATTAATAAAGGATGGCAGGAGGACAGGATGGAAACAAGGGAAGAAATGTTGAAAAGAAATGAAGAAAAAAGGAAGAGAAAATAAGACAGGATGGGAGAGAGGAATTGTGGGAAAGTGTGGGGGAAGGGGAAGGAGGCCAGGACAGAAATTGAGACAAAAGGGAGAGAAAAAAGAGAGAAGGGGGAGGAGAGAGAAATGAGGGAGAAAGAGTGACAGAGGGAGATGGAGACAGAGGGAGAAAGCGTAGGAGAGAGGAAAGGACGAGAGAGAAGAGAGAGAGAGTTCCAATATAATAAGATCATGAAAAACATTTAAAGAAGGAAAGAACAAAAATAAAATTCCCAAATCAGTATGTTTGGAGAAGAGAGAAAACAAATGAAACAAAAGAACAAAAAGGTGAGAGGTGGAGAAGAGAAGACAGAAAGAGGGAGATTAGCTTGAATATAACTAGAGACTAGCTTTTGAAAAAGAGCTGAAGGAAGAATTCTTTGACAGTGTTGGGTCATTGACCCCAACCTACCCAGTGTGCTGAGAAGTACAGGCCGAGGATGGTCCCGTCCAGTTCCTTCAGCTGCAGGGGCCCATCTCCATTCCGAACCAGAGGACCCTCCATCACCTCCGAGAAGAGCTGTGGCTTCCATGGGAACTCATTCCCTGGAGAGACAAGAAGTCATATGATCATGAGGAAACAGTGGCAGGGCAGGGGAGATGTTACTTTTAATTAGAAATATAACGTGTATTGGGTTGGGTGAATTTTTTTTTATGCATGCAAACATTACTCCCTCCCCCCATTCACATATCTGGCCCTGTGTAGTACAGTATGGTCTGCAAGCTCATTGGTACACACTGTGGACCAATAGGCATATGGATCATACTGTACGCTGTCATTCAGCAGGCAGGCAGTATGTGGGTGGGGTGCTGCCACCTGCCGATGACAGGGGGGTCTCTGAGTGGCCGGGGTCCTCTGTGGGTGGGAGGGGAGGGGTACCACTAGACCACCAGGTTAATCTTTTGTATTACAGTAGCCTGTCATCAGGCATACGGGAGGGACCACTAGACCACCAGGTACTTTTTCACTATTACAGATGCTCGCGATCGGGCATATGGGGAGGGGACCACTAGACCACCAGGTACTTTTTCACTGTTACAGTTGCCCACGATCGGGCATACGGGGTGGGACCCACTAGACCACCAGGTACTTGTTTAATATTACAAATGCCTGCAATCGGGAGTATGGGAGGGAAGGGGGTTACAAACGCCCAACAGGGACCCACCCCCAATGACAGCAGCTAGACAGGATGCCAGGCGCATTTCACGTAGCTGCGCTGTGCAACGCATGCAAATGGGGCCATAATGGCATACAAATGGCCCCATTTGTGCCTTGCATATATTATGGCCTCATCTGCATGCCCCCGGCTGAATATCGCGGGTGATGTGCCTAGCACAACTGCACTTGCACTAGCGCATGCCCGTGCCCCCTCTCTGTGGCTTGCATTGGCGCAGTGCCACTACGCCATGTGCAGTATGTGCACTTACCTTGCTTTATTCAACAGTGCTGTGCCATGGTGCATCACTACTGAATATCGCTTCGGTCCTGGCGCCTCGGCAAGAGCCCAGTAGCGCTTGCATCTAGGCGCACCACTGCTCGTGCAGTCTGAATATCTGGCAATAGAATATAAACAAAATACAGTACATAGAATATAAACAAAAATACAGTACACAGAATATAAACAAAAATACAGTACATAGAATATAAACAAAAATACAGTACACTGAAGCTATTTGACTGTTGTAGTACGTATTTTAAAAGCAGATGATTTTATACTTTCTAGTGGACAAATATGTTTCAGTACACAGTCTTGCAGTCCTACATGGGTTGGGGCGGGGTCTTTCTTCAAGTGAAGGAAGGGCCCTGGGCCATATATAACTTGCCCAAAAAAAGGTATCGGGAGGGAGAAGTGGTTCAGATATGTTCATGACCTGGGCTATCTTCCATGAAAGGACCTTATCAAAATGTTTTCTCGTTAAGGTTCTGATCATTTTAAACATATTTGGCTTGGGATCGTTTACTCCCCCCAGCTAGTCTTCATCTAGAAAGAAGGCTGGAGGTGGGGAAAGGACCCGGTGAGCTAGATCTGTATTAAGTGGTCCTAGTCACAGTGATGTTACACAAGTCGTACTAACTAGTGTTATAGTTCGCCATATATTCTCACATATTATCTAGTTTCCCAGGAGTTACCCAGGGGATGTTACATTTGTTTAATTTTTCCATGTTTTCTCTATTCCCTTTCTTTCTGATATGACTGTGTTTCCCCAGTGCACAGCACTGTTCACTGCTCTCACCAGGGTGAGATTGAGGTGTACTGACAAAGTGTGGAGAATGGAAAAGTCTCAGTGCTACCTGCAGGGGGTGCTCTCACCAGAGTGGGGTGCACTGACAGCACAGAAGGAAAGGGATACTCAGTAATGTATGTGGAGAATGGCTATGTCTCACTGATACCAGCCGGAGGTGCTTTCACCAGGGTGGGGTAGAGTGCACTGCCCACATAGTGGTGGAGGAGTCCCCAAGACTGAGTGAGTGAAGACTGGAAATGTCTTCCTGGTACCAGCAGGGGATGCTCTTATCTGGGTAGGGTGTACTGACAGTGCAGTGGGAGGAGAACACCAAGGACTAAGTGTTGACAATGAGAATTAATAACAGATATCAGAGAGATAAACCCAGCCCTAATGAAAAGATGCATCCCAGCACCAGCTGGTTATAATGACAGCAACAGCCAGAGGTGGGATACCTGTGGGGTCTTCCGAAACGATGGCCACGCCATTCTTCGTGATCAGCTTCCCCGTATGAGCGTCAAAGAAGATCAGGGTCGGCACACTGGTCACTTTGTGCTTCTTCCAGAGCAGCAACTGGAGAAAGGAAGGGAAGAGGGAAGGAGAAAGCCGGTCAGAGAGAAAGAGAGAGAGAGAGAGAGAGAGAGGACTTAAAGCAGCAGTATTTGTTATTGTATGTGTAACTCCTAGATGGCGCTATCCCAGGGGCTACTACCCCTGCCTGATTTGCCACTAACAGGTTGAGGGGCCTGGATCCAATGGCGGGTGCCTCCACCCAGTCAGGGTTTAATAAGTTAAACTAACTTGGTCACAGCCCTCTGAGGACACTGCAACCCCTTTCTTCCTAGTGGCCCACACAATATATCAGAATTACTCTCACAGTATACACTTACCCCCAGGTCTGGTTCCGCACTGGGACCTCCTGTGAAATGAGATACAGTGCAACAATCACAGTACAGTACTTTAACATAGACAAATACTCAGGCAGTATAACTTTGCTGGAAACAAGCAGCTCTGATTTATTTAGGGGATATAACAAGGACAGGGGAAATCAGGTTAATTAGCTTATCACTCTAATAATCTACCTTATGGCTCTGTGCACAGGCCTATCCCTATCACTTCTGTCCTTGGGTACCTAAGCCCTAGTGGCTAGTCCAAACTGCGGGTAGCTGGTAGGGGCCCTTCTGCCACAGAGAAAAGGAGAATTAAACAGTCAGCAGTACAGTAATTCCATTTGGATTTAATGTGGCAATTCAACAGGGAGCAACCCTGAATTAGTACTCCGACCTCCAAATAAGATAGGGTCCTTCAATGTCAGCAGGGCTCACTTGAGGTACACAAACCTCTTCACATATCCATATAAAAGAAAGGCACTATACCAGGCAGGCTGCATCTGTATCCCGATCGCAATTACTGCACAATACCCGGGAGAACACACAGCAGATTCTAGTTCCTGACAGACCGAGTGCACTTTTCAGCAATTCTTCCAGTCTTCTACAGGGTGAGCCTGGTTTCTACTCTTCAGAGATCCTTGATTCTTTCACAGGACGGATTCAGTCCTAACAAGCTGTTACACAAGCTGCAGACCGGAACTCTGGGCCTTACACACGTTTTTTGACTAAAACTGCACACTGAAAAGCACAGGGCTCCTTCCTTCTTCACTGCCAAAGCTCAACTGAACTCCAACCGACAAAACTGGCACTTCCTTTGAGTTCCTCCCAGTTCTTGACTGGATTGGCTGTCACTCACAATAGACTGCTGCTGTTGGTCCAAAAAGGCACTAAGTCTAAACTACATCTCCCAGAGTCACTGCCCATACAATCCTCTTGTGGCTGGCTCAGATTATGAGTCCAAGTTCTGATTCGTCCAAGGCACCATTTTAGAGCTAGCTTACCCCACACTGATTGGTCCAGTTCAGCAGTTCAAAACTAGAATGGGGAACTAGCAGACACAGTTCTGACTGCAAAGAAAGCAGGTTAGACAAACTGTAATTTCATTATTACTCTAAATAATTTCTGGTAAACAGTTACATCTTTCAGATAGGTTCCCTTTGCACTCCTAGTGACTGCAAAAATTAAGTGAATTGGCAGCAGCTCGAGTGGTACTCAGAGAAGCACACAGTCCCCCCATACAAACTAATTATGTCTGCAAGCAGACAGCTCTTAAAGAGACAGTACCAGAGGCTCTAAAAACACTCACTGATAAATGGCTTAAATGCCAAACACCATTCAGGCTTGGAGCATTCAAGCAAGCTCCTGGAAGTCTTTTGGGAACCCCCATTTGCAGGGGGGTTACACCCTTCCTGGCCTGGGAAAGCTTGACGTCCATGCGCAACAAGTACCCATAGTTTCAACTGCAACCATATACATTTGCATTAGGTTCGCATATGTAATCATCAGTCAATATATCATTTTACCAAGAACACATTTCTGAAACATTGCAGTACGTCACTCTTTACACAGTATTACATACACATTGTACCATAACTCAAGTTATTACCTCTTGTACATGAAACCTGAAGAGAGGGGCCTTCCCTATCAGTTACCTTGGGGCTGGATGGGGCAAGGCACCATACGTAGAGGCAACAAAGTAACTTGAGTTAGCACTGATGCTCAGTTTGGGCAGTGAGCTCGGGGACACATACACTCCTTTATGGACAACATTGAGAGGCAAATCCACAGGCCTCCCAAGGGAATCATAACTGAGGTGCACCACAGGCTTTACAGCTCGACCAGTCTTTCTAGGGGAACTTGTTACAGTCTCTGCACTCTGAGCCTCATTTTCAGCATTGTCCACACTTGTCAGGGGAGTCTCCATGGGGTAGAGAGGCTAGAACTTGGGGCACTTTCAGCTCCAGGAGTTACAGTTTCTGAGTCCACAACATTTGGCTGCATGGAGAGCTTTCGGACACTGGCAGTGGACTGTCAGGGCACTCAAAATACTCTTCTTGTTCGGTGTATCACCAGTCTGCCCCAATCTATCATTTTCTCCCTGAAAGCTCAAACAGTTCAACCATGCACAATGATTCCATTTCATCTGATCTGATGCTTTCTACTTCACTTTCTGGGAGCATTGGCTCCAGGATGAAGCTGGGGCTTAAACAGTCCAGAAGGCCCAGCTTTGTCTCCAGTATTGACTAAGGGATTGCCCGAAACAATTGACTCAGTTCGTAAGAAGGATAGTATTCAAAGTCACTCTCACTTTCTTCCGATATGGACTGACAGTCATGCTCAGCTGGGACTTGTGGAGGGAACACTTTAACTTTGCTTCTGTAGGTGCAGACTTTCTTGATCTTTTCTTAGCAGCAGCTCTAGTCACTGGTCCAGAGGGCATCTTCTGAGGGCTCAGACTCAATTCAAGATTTGTCAATGGGCAGTAAATGATTTCTATGCATTGTTTTACATCTTTTGAATTATTCTCAGGCCTTACTTTGTACACTGGCAGATCATCTAGTTTGCCCACTACAATGTGAGGGAGATGGTGCCATCTGTCAGCAATCTTGTGCTTGCCATGCAATCCTAGATTTCTTAGCAATACCGATCTCCTCCTGGAGTTCCTTGCTTTCACCTTTTATCATACCTTTCTTTGTTGGCCAGATTTCTTTTGGCAGCCATGGTTTGAGCCAGTTGGTGACTTATGGAGTTAGCTGGGCCTTTTAACTTTTGTACATACTGTAAATAGTTGTCAGCCTGAACCCCATCAGGAGAGACCCCAAAACACACATCTACTGGTAGTCGAGCTTCTTTCCAAACATCAGGCGTGTAGGGGAGAATCCAGTGGCATCACTTTTGGTGCAGTTATAAGCATGTACCAGGGTGCTAATTTGTTGGCTCCATCTAGGCTTGTCCTTTGGGTGCAGGGTGCCTAGCATATCTAGCAAAGTGCGGTTGAAACGTTCAGGCTGTGGTCCCCTGGGGTGGTAAGGAGTGGTTCTGGACTTTCAGACTCCCCACAGAGAGAATATCTTTGATCAGACGACTCTCAAAGTCTCTCCCTTGATCAGAATGGATTCTTTGGAGCCCTGATAGTGAACAAAAAGTTTTCTACAAGTACTTTGTCACAGTGGATGCTTTCTGGTCTTTGGTGGGGAGAGCTTGGGCATATCTCTTGAAATGGTCAGTGACCACCAGCACATTACTGATATTTCTTTGATCTGACTCAAACTTAGAAAATCAATACAGACCAGCTCCATGGGTGCACTGGTGGTGATGTTAACAAGGGGGCAGCCCTCTGGGAACAAAGCTTTCCTCTGTGCAGCCACTAGTTCGAGATGTAGTTGCTCCACATCAGCCCCCATCTTAGGCCAATAGAATCTGGATCTCCACCAAGTCAAGTGTTCTGTCTATACCAAGGTGCCCCATGGTTGTGCAAGGACCTCAGTACTGAGTCTCGAAAGGCAGTGGGGCAGCACTTCAGTTGTTGTTTGTCTACTTGTCCCCTCTGTCTACTGTTTCTATCTGTATAACAGTTTATTGACATGTTTCAACTTAGGACCTTCTTTGTATAACAGTGCAGTTCTCAAATCAGTGGAGAGCGTAATTTGGACACATCTTTTCCTGCTATAGAGGGCTTCTAAGCTGCTTTGATCATGGATCGCGGGATTGAGCCCGCGAATACTCTATCGTTGTCCAGCTGAGGCAGTGCACCAATGCTCTGTGCAGAAAAGTGGCAATAAGCAGCAGAGTATGCAATTCTGAGAGCTCTGACAATCCACATACAGTCCACTGCGTCCGTGGACATTGTTCCTCCCTGTCTCAAACTTCCGGTCGAGTGCCGAATATCAGGTTCTGCTCAATCGGACTCCAATCATTCTTGGGGAACAGGCCTCGGGAGAGAGCATCAGCATCTATGTGGTTCAGACTCTGTCGGTATTCGAGAGTATAGTCATATGTAGATAATAGAAAGCCACCTATGGCCAGTGGCATCCAACTTAGCTGAGTCTGCATAGGTCAAAGGATTTTGTCAGTTTTTACTAGTATTTTAGCCCCATACAAGTACTCATGGAATTGGTCATACAATAGCCTACTTCAAGCTAGGAACTCTAACTTATGTACAGGATAGTTCTTTTCGGATGGGGTGTGGCTTCTACTGGCAAAGGCCACTGGTCTCAGGCCATTCTCGCTCTTGGTACAACACAGCCCCCAACCCTTGCAAGCTAGCATCAGTGTGCAGGACGTAAGGTTTTCTTGGATCGGCATAGGCCAGCACTGGAGCATGGGTAAGGTTGATATATGATCTCATGAAAAGCAGTCTCACAATCAGGAGTCCAGCGGCCCCAAATACTTCACTGGATGAAAATACACTCTTTCAGTCTTGAGGGACGCTGACTTTGGTATTTTTTGTGGGTTGGGGATACCCTGAGTAAGGTTAAGTAAAGGCGGATCACTCTTGAATAGTCCTTGATAAAGCGCGATAATAACCACAGAATCCCAGGAATCTTTGCAGTTCTTTTAGATTTTGGGCTGTGGCCAGGTGGTCAAGGCCTCAACTTTACTTGGCCTGGTCTCTATTCCCTCGGTGGATACTATGTGTCCCACATACTTTACTGATGTTTGAAAAAAATTGACACTTATCAATGGACAGTTTAAGGCCAAAGTCCTCCAGTCGGTCCAATACCTTAAATAATCTGCTCTCATGTTCCTCCAGTGAGCTGCCAAACACAATAACATCATCTAGGTATACCAGGCACTCTAGTAAGTTCATGTCCCCCACTGCACGCTCCATCAATCGTTGAAAAGTGGCTGGGGCACCTGAAATCCCTTGAGGCATCCTCATGAATTCATAGAAGCCAAGCGGACAGATAAAGGCTGTCTTTTCCACGGTCCCTCTGGGGCCATCGGGATCTGATAGTACCCACTGCGGAGATCCAGCACAGAGAACCACTGCTCCCTTTTAGGCAGTCCAAAGCATCCTGAATACGGGCATTGTGTACTGATCAGGGATAGTCGCCGGTTTAAGGTCGATAATCCACACACATCCTTACTGTTCCATTCTTTTCCTCACTACCACAATGGGGGAAGCATAAGGGCTTCTGGATTCTTGTATTACACCAGCAGCTAACATCTCTTGCAGATGCCGTCTCACATCATCTATGTCAGCAGGTGCCAGGCGTCGACTCTCACGAAATGGTCTTCCGTCATGCCGTACGGATATTGTGCTCAGCTCCTTGCACGCATCCTACATCCCATTCCTTTAAAGAAAACACCTGGTCTCTCTGGGCAAGCTTCACTGATCTTCACTTTCCATTCAGCTGGCAGCGGGGTGCGAAATCAAACAAGTCAGCGTTACTCTGTCATTCTTCCTTGAACTCCTTGCTGCTGGGTAGCACTGCAGTGTCTGCACAATGCACATTAGCCAGGATGCAACCTCTGTTTACTCGAATGTCTCTTTCAGAACATTATGAACTTGGACCATTACCCTTCTGGCATAAGCATGGGCTCTAGCGGGCAAAATACTAGGCTTGACCAGCGGTCCCTCTGGCAATTTTCCATCGCCTGGTGCATCCAACATTAATATTTTATTCTTAGCATCCTTTCTGTACGGACCTCTCCTGTAAGGTACACTGGGCATTTGGCAGGATCAGAGACTCAGGATCCTTCTTCCATACAATTCCGACCGGTTCCTCTGGTTCTGTTTTTCAGCATCTCTCGTGCCTCATAGGCCTTCTTAATTAAAGCCGGAACTCTTAAAGCTCTACTGGTCTTTGACCCCTGTTTTTCATTAACACAACTGTGCCAGCCTTCGAACATATGAGCATTTGTTCCAATCAACAAAGGGACACCATCTTACAGTCCAGTGGGGGACACACTAAGGCTAGGGTCTCTACTTGTCTGGCCACTCCAGCCACGGAGGTGGGGAAAGACAGCCAAATTCGGATATACCGGAATAGGGGTAGGCCTTTCACTTAACCCCATACATGCAGTCCTTCTAATGGTTGTAAGGGTACGTCTGACAAATGCTTCTGATACCAATCTTGGAACATAATTGTCTCTTGAGGGCCACTGTCTAATATAGCTCTTGTAGACACTCCGTTCACCTTTACAGTGGTCTCCATGGAGGACCCACTATTCTGGACCAGTCTGAGAGGCGGTAGTGGGGGCCTGGGCAACTGACCTTGCCACAAAGGGACGTGAATTAGCATTTTTGTGCCCTCACTGGGATCATGTCGTGCACCTCTTAACCACTGATTTCTTCTCCGAGCTCTCCTTGTAGCCTATATGCAGCTTTGTCAGTGTCTTTTGGGACTGGCATTCCCTTTCATGTGCCCATCTTTCCCACAATTATAGCAAAACATACTTTTGGAGTTTGAGCTGGCGGGCGCCACACTGGGAGCCAGGGCGGGGTATTACTAACTGGAAACCTTGGTGCCATCTCCGTCTCGCGGCGTGATAAGCATTTGGAGACATCTTGTCAGTTTCTCCACTTCCATGGTCAAGGAATCCCGAGTTCGGAGCTGTTATCAGCAGGAGATACATGGTGGTACCCCCACCCCACAGCAGATGCAGTCGGATATAGGTCAGGGCCTCGTACTTGCAGGCGTGGCCTTCATAAAGGACTGTTTTGAATTCCGGATCTCTCAACAGTTACGCCCATTGTGACATATCTTTTCCTTGTCAGAGCACTCATTGACTGCCAACCTCTGCCCTTGAACTTCACTTGATGGGTCACCCTCAGTCACTCGAATTAGTAACCCGCCTTCAATGGTGCAGGTCCCTCCAGTGCTTTTCTCAGCTCCTCGAATTTCTCTCATTAACTCATCATGGGAGTGGGGATTCAGTCGATCTGCCAGGTGTAACTGAAGCAACAGCAGCTGGTTCTGAGGGGCAGACTTAAGGATCCTGTCCAGCCTGGTTGGGTCCAGTTCAATCGCTGGCAAACTACCTTTTTCTGAGGCATTCTTGCAACAATTTTTTCCAGCGAGATACATACACAGACAACAACTCCCTTGGTACTGTTGTGCTTCTCTTACTCTCCACCATAGGTCCTCATCAGAATCTGGGCTCCCTCACACATTTCTCCAAGGCCTCAAGATAGGCCTGTGCAGTCGCTTCAGGGTTACTGGCCCGTTTAGCTTAGGATGGTAGCCAGGGCAGGACCTCGGAGGCTCTCACTAACCCTCTTTCGCTTTTCACCTTCCGAGCATTGCCATTCTAGCGCTAGGGCAACGCTAGATCTATCAGGTCTCCCAGGTCATCCTCCTTGGGGGGTGGGGAGGTGCCAGAGAAGATCCTCAACCTTCGCAAGAGTCGTGACTAATGGCAGGTAGAAATAGGAGTCTGCATTGGTTCAGCCACCATTACGGGCACTGGAGCAGGAGAGGGTGTTGGGAGGAACACTCCCAGTGGCAAGAATAGTTTCTTCAAGTCCTCCACAGTTTTCCCTCTCCCAGCAACCATTCAGCAAATTTCTCCTCAAAAGTTTCCAGATAGTGGTGGGGCTGATTCCCCCAGGTCTTTACTGTCCTTAGTTATCACTCTCCAAGCAGTGAGGGCTCCCTCTGGGGTAATGGTCTGTGGCACTTTGGAGCTATCTATGGGATCCTTAAACTCTACTAGGGCCAGGAAAGTGTGGGTGAGCAGATTAGCATGACCCACCACCACAGGGTTTGTAAACCTTCCACCTTGGAAAGTACTCCTGCACAGTGTCCGTATTGATACCAGGGGGATGTCCAGGATAAGCATAGCATTTTGGGGGTCGATCTCCTCCCAGTACCACTCCACCAGCTGATTGCACAGCCACTTCTGTCGGGGTACCCATTTTTCTTAACAGTGGTTCGTAAATATGGCCACTAGAGGACACACAATCCCAGCGGTGAGCCTCCAAGATGTAACCCCTAGATAAGCTTATCCCAGGGCTACTACCCTGCCTGATTTGCCACTAACAGGTTGAGAGGGCCTGGATCCAATGGGGTGCCTCCACCCAGAGGTCAGGGTTTGCAATAGTTAAACCTAACTTGGTCACAGCCCTCTGGGACACTGCAACCCCCTTTCTTCCACTAGTGGCCCACACAATATATCAGAATTACCTTCACAGTATACACTTACCCCCAGGTCTGGTTCCGGCACTGGGACCTCCTGTGAAATGAGATACAGTGCAACAATCACAGTACAGTACTTTAACATAGACAAATACCTCAGGCAGTATAACTTTGCTGGAACAAGCAGCTCTGATTTGTTTGGGGATATAACAAGGACTGGAAATCAGGTTAATTAGCTTATCACTCTAATAATCTACCTATGGCTCTGTGCACAGGCCCTATCCCTATCAGATTACTGTCCCTGGTGCCAAGCCTAGTGGCTAGTCAAACCGTGGCAGCTGGTAGGGGCCCTTTCACACAGAGAAAGGAGAATTAAACAGTCAGCAGTACAGTAATTCCATTTGGATTTAATGTGGCAATTCAACAGGAGCAACCCTGAATTAGTACTCACGACCTCCAAATAAGATAGGGTCCTTCAATGTCAGCAGGGCTCACTTGAGGTACACAAACCTCTTCACATCCATATAAAAGAAAGTACTATCACAGGCAGGCTGCATCTGTATCCCGATCGAATTACTGCACAATACCGGAGAACACACAGCAGATTCAGTTCCTGACAGACCGAGTGCAATTTTCAGCAATTCTTCCAGTCTTCTACAGGGTGAGCCTGGTTTCTACTCTTCAGAGATCCTTTGATTCTTTCACAGGAGCTGATTCAGTCCTAACAAGCTGTTACCAAGCTGCAGACCGGAACTCTGGGCCTTACACACGTTTTTGACTAAAACTGCACACTGAAAAAGCACAGGGCTCCTTCCTTCTTCACTGCCAAAGCTCAACTGAACTCCAACCGACAAAAACAGGCACTTCCTTTGAGTTCCTCCCAGTTCTTGACTGGATTGGCTGTCACTCACAATAGACTGCTGCTGTTGGTCCAAAGGCACTGAAGTCTAAACTTCATCTCCCAGAGTCACTGCCCATACAATCCTCTTGTGGCTGGCTCAGATTATGAGTCAAGTTCTGATTCGTCCAAGGCACCATTTTAAGAGCTAGCTTACCCCACACTGATTGGTCCAGTTCAGCAGTTCAAAACTAGAATGGGGAACTAGCAGACACAGTTCTGACTGCAAAAAAGCAGGTTAGACAAACTGTAATTTCATTATTACTCTAAATAATTTCTGGTAAACAGTTACATCTTTCAGATAGGTTCCCTTTGCACTCCTAGTGACTGCAAAAATTAAGTGAATTGGCAGCAGCTCAGATTGGTACTCAGAAGCACACAGTCCCCATACAAACTAATTATGTCTGCAAGCAGACAGCTCTTAAAGAGACAGTACCAGAGGCTCTAAAACACTCACTGATAAATGGCTTAAATGCCAAACACCATTCAGGCTTGGAGCATTCAAGCAAGCTCCTGGAAGTCTTTTGGGAACCCCCATTTGCAGGGGGGTTACATATGTCTAATTAAATATTCATGAGCCTAGCGAGGGTCCTGATTGGCTACAGGGTTGGTCATCAGCATCTTAGAAATGACCAATCTAGCTGCCAACTGATGCTGCACGGCTTATACCACTCTGATCAAGACCGGAAAGTAAGTATGAAAAGAAACAGAAAAAAACAAGTTATCCCCAACCAGTCATTAATCCCTCAGAAATGGCCAGTTTCTCTGTCATCATTGCTTAAATTAACACCAAATTTCATGTAATTGTTTTTAACAAAAATGTATTTACTTTAAAACATGATTAGCAAATACTGTTGCTTTAAATTAACTTTATTTACAAATGATTAAACATCAATATCAGTTTTTTTTCATCTGTTTTTATTTCATCTCCAGGCAGCTGCTTCCTTTGTTCTCCTCCTCTGCTGTAGACCCTCTCCCCCTCAGGTGACCTCCGAATCCCTGCACCCCTACATTGACCATTCCACGGGACCCAAATGTACCGGGGACGGGGAGCAGCGTCGCTGCAGCCAACTGCGTGTATATCCCCACCCCACCCATCTCTCATCAGCGTCACGTGGTTGCCGATTGGACCTTCCCCGCTGTAGCTTCCCTTGGGGAGGAGACCAGCTCCAAGTCAAGTCAAGTCACATTTATTTAAAAAGACGCCCAATCCCGAAGGCTCTGGGCGCTGTACAGAAACTTAACAGCATTTCATACTGTATAATCATAAAATTTACAACAAATAGAAAAACATATAAATAAGCAAAATAAACAAAATCACACCCCAAAAGCTTGCATAAATAGGAAGGTCTTCAGGCAAACCTTGAAGGCAATTTTAGTGGGGGCCTCCCTAACTACTGCTGGCAAAGAGTTCCAAAAAGCGGGAGCGGCAACACTAAAGGCTCGGTCGCCTGCAGATTTTAACCTCGCCTGGAACATTTAGGAGGCCACCACTAGAAGAGCGGAGATTTCTGGAAGAGGAAGAAGGTACCAGGAGATCTGACAGATAACCAGGGCCCTGTCCGTGTAGGGCCTTATAGGTGAGAAAACCCACCTTGAAGAGCACTCTCCACCTGACAGGCAGCCAGCGCAACACAGGGGTAATATGACAAAATTTACCTTGCCCGGACAAGAGCTGGGCAGCAGCATTTTGCATTAGCTGCGGTCTGCGGAGAGAGACCCCGAGATAGAGAGCATTACAGTAGTCAAGCCTAGAAGTGACTAAGGCATGTATCAAGGTAGGGAGGTCCAGAGACGGAACAAGGGGCTTGATCCTGGCAATGTTTCTAAGATGGAAAAAACAGGAACGTACCACAGAAGAAATTTGAGCCTCCATGGACAAATTCCTGTCAAGAATCACACCAAGATTTTGCACCCAAGGGGAGGCCATCAATGACGCAGCTTCTAGCACAAGTCCAGTTGCCGAGTCAGAGGCCATCCCATCACAGACTCTGTTCGACTCCACTACCAGTACCTCAGTCTTGTCGGGGTTCAGTCGTAGCCAGCTGGCGGCCATCCAGTCGCTATCTCAGCCCGACAGATATTTAACACGTCCACTGCATTTGATGTTCCTGGGGCAAAGGATAAGTATAGCTAATATCATCAGCATAGCAATGAAAACTCAGACCATACTTCCTAATGACCCCCCCCCCCCAGGGGCAGCATGTATACTGCGAACAACATTGGGGCCAGTATCGAACCCTGAGGGACTCCACACAAAAGGGGGCGGGATGTAGATGAGAAATTTCCCATCACAACCCGCTGTCTCCTATTGGTGAGAAAGGACTCAAACCACTTGATGACATTACCGGTGAGTCCACACAGCTCCCTCAGGCGAAAAAGCAACACACAATGGTCCACAGTATCAAATGCTGATGAGAGATTGAGGAGAACAAGAATTGTCTTGTCCCCTCGGTAGGTCATTTTGCAATCAAACTAACGCAGTTTCGGTGCTATGTCTGGCCTGAAAAGCCGACTGGAAAGGATCATATAACTCGTGAGTTATGAGGTGTTCCTCCAACTGAAGTGATACCACCTTCTCAACAATCTTCCCCAAGAATGGGAGATTGGAGATAGGATGGTAATTTGCCCTGACCTCCGGGTCCAAAGAAGATTTCTTTAAAAGGGGTCTCACCAGAGCCTCCTTCAAGGCATCCGGGAAGATACCCTAACTCAAGGAGCACCGGACAATCAGGGCAAACACCGGGCCAACAGAGTCAATGGCATCTCATTAAGAAACGTGTTGGCACTGGGTTCAGCTCACAAAAGGTATACTTCAAGTTGACTGCCACCTCAGTAACCTCACGGACCTCCACTGGCCTAAACTCTCCCCAACTAGGCAGAGTGCACTCAGCACACAACTGGCGACCACTGTCAACAATGGTATTGCTGGCTGAAGAAACCTCCCGCCAGATCAAAGACACTCTGTCTGAGAAAAACCGAGCAAAATCCTCACAATCCTCATTTGAGGAAATTCTTCGGGGCTGGAGACAAACAGGATGGAGAAGTCTGTCAACAGTCCGGAAAAGTGAGGCTGGTCGGTTTCTCCCAGCAGCAATCTCCTGAGACAAAATGCTGTCTTCTTTCGGTTGATTGCCTCCTGATATGCAATAATGCGCATGAGGAACAGTTGTGTCTGTCTCCAGACGGGACTTCTCCAGCAGCTCTAATCTCCGACCCATCTTCTTCATTTTCCTGAGATTCCATCGCACTACTTGGAGACCTCAGGCACGTGTTTGGGTCATACATAGATAGGTGCGAGGGAGTTGATGGTGTCAGATAACACCTTATTATAGGTGTCCACCCCACATCAACAGCCCCAACGCATGCACCACCCATAATAGATAAATCAACTGCCGCCATAAAACCCTCAGGGTAAGATCACGTAAGGACGGCAGCGAGTCATCTCAGCAGGGGAAGAACTTATGGCGGGAGCCCCAAGCGTGAGCTTCACCGTGCAATGATCAGACCAAAACACCTGATCAATCACAAGATCAGCAATCTCAATTCCAAGTGAGAACACCAGGTCCAGCATGTGGCCATCCCAGTGAGTGGGTGCATCAACAAACTGCATCAGCCCTAATAGGGACATACTTTGCAAAAATTCGTCGGTGCACCTTTGAGCTTTATCATCGGCCCAGACGTTAAAATCCCCCAGAAAAACACATCTGGGGGACTCGGCAAATTCCTGCAGGAAACCCCCCATCGGGCCAGGAGGGCGATAGATGAGGAGAATCCTGCAGCCAAAGCCGAGTCCTCCACGAATGGCCACACACTCAAAAGAACCCGGGGTTCCCACTGGATGCACGGTGAAGGTCAGGCTAGATCTAAAACAAATGGGTACACCGCCACCCCTGCGATTTTCTCTGGGGCAGTGCACAACGGTATATCCTGGGGGGACTGCAGCCTCAAAAACAGGGCCAGCATCATCACCCACCCAGGTCTCCGTAATGCAAGCCAGGTCAACCGAAGAAACCAAGGCAGCAATAATTGCCATCTTGTTTCTGATTGACCTGGCATTGCACAGCACTGCCGTCAGAGATGTAGAGGGTGGTGTAGCCCCTCTGGTTACCTGACCACTTGGTCTGGTGGTCTCCTTGGAAATGGGCACCAACCACGCCTGGCTTCGCCTAGATACCCTAAAAAATCCAGGGCGTCTCCTGGACCTAACTACCTCTATCCTTCCATCAACCTGCTCCTGGTCAACCCATAGCCCACAAGCAGAGCAATCCCTTTCAATCCCCACCTCCCTGCAACGCCTGATAGTGATATCAGATACAGGGGGAGGGGTAAAGTTCCCATAGCTGATTCTAGCCCCCACAGGTCGCCCTACAGACCCCCTACACATTTCTAATTTAAACAAATTTTCAAACTAACATACAAACATTAAATAATACAGACTCAAATTAATTAAAGCACTCCTACCTAAATAATCTAACAAACACAGTTTAAAACCCTTATACACAAAAACATCCCTCCTCCTAACTCATATAAAAGTATTTTGGCACCGAGTGGCGCTCGCGTCACTCACAACGCTCACACTTGCGAGCAGTGCTTTGCTTTATAGAGAGACCTCCCCGCCCCTCCGCAATAACAGTTACTCCCAACTCACTCCACCAGCTTCAGCTGGGGTTGAGCAGAATTTGGCACGGCCTCTCACGCTGTGCACATCAGCCGGTCCAGGAGGGTCAGCCAGATAGAGAGGGCAATAAAGGAAAGCAAGCAAGTCCCGGCAAAACGTCCAAACAGAAACTTCAGCCGCTAACGAGCGGCGTCCCACACAGCAGAGGTAGGGTCCAACATACACAGAACAGCCTGCTGCAGGGGTTTCTGCAACTATATGCACAACAATCAGCCCTCCTTGGTCAGAGACGTGCTCCCCCCAACAGCAATCTCTGACCTTGTATGACCAACTGCAGGATCCGTAGGATTGCTCTGGAACCCGGGTCACCAGCATCATGGTCATGCAACACATGACCACTTGGTCACCAGACACTCACCCCACAATCAGGTTTAAAGATACATCAAGAAAAACTACAAACAAGCCGACCTGGTGGCGCTGAGGGCTCAGGCCCCGGATGCCTTATCTTGTGCCACTCTGGCAACCCCAGGTTTAGCAACGGGCCAGGGTCATTAGCAGCTGGCAAGGGGGGGAGTGAGCGGGATTGAGCAGCCACAAGGCAAGCTCTCCTCTCCTGGGGTGGGATCCTGTCACCCGCTGTAGTTTCACTGCCCCCAGGTGGAGGCCTGAGGGTAGTGTAGGCAGGTGAGCAGCATGGAGAAGGTGGGTGCCACGGAACTGTGGCCTGTGGCCGTGATGTGGGGCGGGGTAAAACAGGGGCACGGAAAAACCAGGGAGAAAATGTAGATTTAAAAAAACCCAAGAAACTAAAAACCACAGGTGAGAGTAGGCCACCATGAGGGCATGGAAAAACTGGGGAGAAAATGCAGATTGAAAAAGAAAAAGTACAAACCACAGGAGAGAGTAGGCCACTGTGAGGGCCCAGTGGCACGGTGTCGCACTGTGGTGCTGACAACCTGGATTCAGAAGCATGCACAGGAACCTGCACTGGGAGGCATGCCAGGGCCGATACTACTGTTGCTCAGCAATGTGTCTTGGCCAGGAAGGGCGGACAGCAGGTTCCACCAACGCAGCAACTCCTGCAACTGGGCCAGCAGGCTTGCTCCTACCACAGTGCCTGTTGTGGCTGAATGAGGCTGACACAGGTATTGGCCCCACCAGAGAAGGAGGGAGAGGAAAAAGGCAATGGAGGGAAAAAGCCCAGTGGCCATCAGAATGACGGCCGAGTTTGACCTGATCATGGCATATCCCTGAGATGAGCTACTGGCCAGAGGGAAAGCTACAAGGAAAAAACACAGAAGCAAGAGGAGTGGTCATCAGGCACCCCCTTCCCTATTCAGTCTTAAGGATGCATCATTATGGAATGGGCATAACAAATCCTGTACCCTGATTGGTCAGCTAAGGTCTTTACCTATGGATATATCCTGCGATAACCCACAGTGGAGGAAGGGCATTTCAACAACACTAAATTAAACACATTTCTTGTCCAACTTTATCACCCCTGCACTGTGAGGGATGGATCCTTGTCCCCTACCGGCCCTGTACATGGACCCTCAACACTTCCCCGACCCAGCCTCCATCTTGACTGTGGGATGGGAAGGACCATGGCTTACCCCCCGCGGAGGGGCCCCTCCCAGGGAGGATGATGGGGAGAGAGACCGAGAACACCCTTGAGCCCTGGCTTAGGCTGGGCTTTGTTCGGGCTGGGAGAGAGGGAGTCTATCGGGGGCATCACTGGTGCAGCGCAGATGGGTTTTCTAAATTGAAACCCCCAGAGGTACGGACATGCAATGACATCCAGCACGTGATGGACATGCTCTCCCACCCGCCCACAGGACATCCACTGCCACCTCCTCCCTGTTCCCAGCTGTCCCCTGGCTGCAGGGTCCCCACTTTCCATTAGGGGTCACAAGATGCTGGGGATCCATATCCCCCCCCCCCAGTGGAGGAGAGCAGCCCTCTGGGTACTCAATCCTTCCTCTCCCCGGCTGACCCCCAGTGACCTGAGCTAGTTCCCAAACCCGGGTCGCCAGCATGGGACGAGGTAAATCATCCAGCACCTTAACCCTCAGCTCCACCAGGCTGGCCCAAACACATTTTTAAATGTATTTTACACATGGCTCCATTGTATAATTGCAATAAGGCACTCCAGGACTGGGGTAATTGATGCATTATCCACTTCTCGTGTGGTAAAGTCACTTGGTTGTGCCTCCACGAGGTGTGGATAAATCCCCTGTTATACCATGGACATAAGTGAACAGCAAATGAAATCATCAGACTGGCAGTTTACAACCAGTGTAAATCCTCTGATAACCAACGATTGTTGATGAGTATATCCAACTAATCATCTGCAGCCCAGGAATAAATAGAATAAAATAAACAAAGCAACCTCTTTGATATTTATATTTTATTATAGTAAAAAAAAAAATGAACCTTAGTATAATCGCAATAACCCACTAGAGGATGTGGGTTATCAGGGATTACCACAGCTGGCGGTTATCCACTCGGCAAACCACTTCAGCTGTGGTAATTCCCCTGATAACCCACACCTCCTCGTGGCTTATTGCTTAAATAACTCACACCTTGGCATGCATTATTGCTTCAATAACTCACACCTTGGCATGCATTATTGCTTAAATAAAACCATGAAAAATGGAAAAAAGAGGAGTGGTCATCAAGTACCCCCTACCCAATGAGGTGTAAAGGTACAGCAATAAAAACTGTGAACCACAAAAGCCAGAGGTGTCAGTTCCATGGTGCCAAGTGGTAGGACACGGCTCGGCATGCTAGTAACCTGGGTATGTGTCCTGAATCTATAAGGTTAGGAGCAGAGGCCACCAGAGATGGACTTGGCTGTCAGCTCAGATGGGGGGGATTATGAAGCATTCTGGTGCTTGGCTGCCTCCTTGGGTTAGTCCGAGGCAGCACGGGGGACACTTTGATGGAGGAGGGTATTCGAAGAGGATGCTCAGCCCATAGAGGTGCATGTTGATTGCGTAGGCCTGGCGCCCCAATAGTGGAAGGGGTGGTAGGCCTGGCATCCCAATTATGGGAGGGGACTGCGGGCCTGGCACCCCACTTGTGGGAGGGGAATGGGGGAAGATGAAGGCAATGTTGGGTAGATAAAGGGGCTGCTTCCAGTAGCATGTCTAAAGGCCCTTGTCTGCCTCCCTCCCCGCCACACTGACTGAAGCAGCTCACTCCACTCTTGGTCTGCTGGCATTGGGAGGAACATGGCCAGACTATTGGTCAGGTAGCATGGAAGACAGAATCTTAAATCTCTTTCATTATGAAACTGGCTGATGGTACTGAGGGCCGAGACACGGGGCGCCTTACCACTCACCACACCAGCTACCCAAATTTGGCAAATAGCTCAGGCTGCTGGGGGTCAACCAAGGGCAGGACAGTATTGAGCATCCAATGGACTGCTTTCCTCTCCAGGGGGTGGGGAGGCATATTCGCCCAGTCACAGACTGCCACTAGGTGGAGACCTAGTGGCAGCGCAACTTGGGCAGCATGATGGGAGACATGGACCACAAGTGTGTGCTGCGTGAGTGCCTCCACACGCATTCCATGCAGAAGGGTTCAGTGGCCAGAAAATGGGAAAAGTTATGGTGGGAGCTTAACAAAACCCTGCTGCCTACCTCTGGCCTGCACAGCTGACCAGGGCTCCTGGTCTGACCTGGATATGTGGACTTGGTGAGGGGGAGATGGCCCTCCTGTCTCTGACCCCACCGCAGGGGCAAGCTGTGGGAAGACTCTACAGACCAGGTACATCCCTGGGGCAGCAGATGCGTTTCAGGGGGAGGTGGGACAGGGGTGAACAGCCGCTCCCTTCCATCACTATAGAGAAATGTCTACAGAGAAAAAAAAATCTCTTTCATCATCTCAATACAATGTGATACCCCCCCCCCACCCAGGTTCTCCTTCCCTCACCTTCCTCTTACCTTCCTCTCCTGGTCCTCAAAGGGGATGGAGAGCCATGGTGTCCCATCGAAGTCCTTGGCCCACTCCTCCTGGGCCTGGTCTGAGCTGACCAGCACCACTTCCAGTCTTCTGCTCCCACCTTCGCACTTCTCGTTCACCGCTGCGTAGAACTCCACCAGCTTCTGTCGGAACTGCCTGCAGGAGCCGCTCCAGCTGCTGGTGAAGTAGAGGCCCACTACCTTGGAGTCAGGCCCTGGGGCCCGCAGGTGCTCCGCATCAAGTTTGGTGCCACAGGAATGAACCAAGAGGTCTCCTAGGTCCAGATATGGGGAAGCAGACATTGTAGCTGGTGAGTGGGGGGATCACAGATCTGGGGGGTCAGTCCTGGGTAATTCAGATTACCCTACACACCCACAATAGTCACTGGGGGCCTGGATTCCAGTGCCTAAATCTGCAGCTCTGCACATTAACCCCAAGGAATCAGCGTGCCTCAGATAAGATGTTAATGGAACGCCAGCACTGTAGGCTCTGAAATAGAAAACAAAACCACTTGTCACAAGAATATGGGCCTAAGGGGTGTTCCCTATGGCATCCTGTAATCATGAAAGGCTTGGACTAAAGAGGGTTGAGTGTGTGTGTGTGTGGGGGGTCCTACCCTTTTCCCTGTTTTGTTTTTTTTGCAGTTATCTCTTTTTTCCCCCCAGAGTCCTCTGCATCCTTCTGACATCCACCCTGTGCCCGGCATCGGATGTGAGACCCCCTCCCCTTGACCCCACGACTTACCCTTCGTGGCAGGGGGAGGGGAGCGACTTGACCCACCGGACCAGATTTAGTGTTTGGGGAGGTGCCTTCCCAGGCCATCGCAGAGGGGGACCAGCATCATCCTCGCAGAGGACTCTCATTTTTCGTCTCTTTTCCTCCCCCCCTGAGGTCACAGTGTGCAATGGCACCAGCAGCGCCGGGGCGCACGCTCCCGTGTGCATCCCCACCAAGTGCCTGCTGTAGACTCTCGCCCACAGTCTCAGTGCTGACGTGCCACCTCCCAGCCTCCGCTAGGTGGCAGGCAATCACAAAGCACTGCGATCCCCCTTCCCCGGAGAAGGAGAGCAGTCCTGGGGATGCTCGATCCTTCTCCTCCCCTGGCGTCCCATGTCCGTTCCTGAACACGGGTCATCGGCGTGACACGAGGTAAGGCGTCCAGCGCCACCGGGCCGGACTGTTCCCTGTTTTTTGTTTTGATATCCTACTCCCCCACCCACCCTTTGCCCCATGCAGCCTACCAAGGTGAGTGCTAGCCACCATCTGTCATGATGGCCAGAATGAAAAGACACCTCCTCAGGTGTGGCTACAGAGCCCAGACTCATCCAAAAGGCCCTGATATGAACAGAAGCCAAAACCAGATCCATGAGAACCCACCCCAGACCTTTTCATATATCGCACAGTGACAGTGATGGTGGCAACGCAGACTGGAGTCTGGGAATTTATTGATACTCCTCCCCCAGCCCTCCAGATCGGGGGCATCTTTACATTTTTGTTTGCTCCTCTTGCCACCAATACGGCCCTATTCTGCCGACTACATCCTAGCCCCCCCCCTTTCCTTTTCCATTGCTTACCTCATCCCCAATAGCTTGCCCCTCTGGGGGTGGAGTCTTTGTGGATCAATGTTCCCTGCATAGAAAATCTAATATCGGAGTGGTGGTGGTGGTGGGTGGTCCATGAATGCCAGACATCGTGCTGCTGGGTACCAGGGCTTTTCCACTTGTTGCTCCCAATAGATGCACATGCAGTTTCCCGAGCGTGAGCACTCCATGCATGCTTACAGCAGCGTGCACACCTTGTGTCCTTCCAGGTGCTAGGAAATCTATGTGTGCCACTCAGACACCTGTGGTCACCCATGCTGCAGTCAAGGGGTGATGCTGCTCCTCTCCCTCCCTGGAACAGAGGACATCCTCAGGGATTCAGGAGTCCCATCCCCCCTCCCTGCTGGCCCCCGACTAGCTACTGAACTGCAGCTGTGAAGCACACCTGGGGGGGGGGAATTACTTTTTTTGTCCAACTCCCCCCCTCCCCCATCAGCTCACGTGAGGTCCTATCTGAAGAGATCCACGATATGCCAGCAGAGGGAGCGTGACCACAGTGCAGAGTTGGAACAGAATTCTAAATGTCATAATTAGCATTCAGTTCGGTTTTTGGGGCAACAACTCTGGATGGAGATGATGCAGATTTGTAAGATATTACTGCTAGATTCCTGTTGATCGACTGCATATATGTATATGTGTATATATATATGTAACCACCTCCAAAAGGTGGGATTTAACTGTCAAGCCCCCCCTGGTGGCACAAGGTGGGTCCCCTTTGACAATCCTGCGTCCTCTTGTGGGACTAGTGCTGAATGTCAGGAGAAGAGTATTTGCTGTTGCCCGTTTGTTCTCCCATTATACGCAGACGATGAAAGGGTTGCCCCTGTACCTGAAGACGACCCGGAGGGATGAATGACATCGTCATGGGTGATCCGGACTATAATCCCAGTCGGACTGAATGTCTGGAAAGCCAGTAGCAAGTAAAGCTGTGTGAAACAGCAGCCAGGCCTTGAGCTGAACATAAAGAGATGGATGCCGCTCTCTTGTGACCCTTGACCCCCGTGACTGACCAACCAGAGTGCAAGGAGGTCTTGGAAAGAACACAGGCACTTGTGAAGAACAGCAAACAAAGTGCTTGGTGCCCTTTTGTAGCCCCTGAGGGAGCCAGAGCATGAATGACAAGCTAAACAACCAATCAGAGACTGAAATGGGAGTGAGCTGAACCCTTCCCCAGTCTAGGAAGCATTCAGCGCAGTCCTTCCTGAGCAGATGGAGAAGCAAGTGGTGCTGAGGAGGTGGTCAGGAGCTTGTCTCCTGGGTATTTGTACCCTTAATCAAGTGAGCGCTCACTGGGGTGAGGTGGGGTGGGGTCGCTCATCAATCTCGATCCTTCTGAACTTGTCACACTGCCACATGATGATTGAGAGAAAAGGAAGCTGCGATGCAGAAATTAGGCCTAGCCTGGGCCGAGAACCGACATCTGCCTGCTGCTGTGACACAGCCCTCCAGAAGCACCTGAGACTGCGTTCCTTTGGTGTAGGATATGTGACTGGCTTGTCAGCCAGAAACCGCCGCTGTTTGAAATTCCCCTGTTAGATTACAGTTTGTTTTGGATTCCCTGTCGGATTATACTTTTTTGCAAATACAAAAGTGCTAGGCCAAAGGTCAGTTGGGTGGGGGTAACGCAAGCTTGCGTACCTGTAAGTACACCAGTACAAGATCCTGGGCACCGCGACATCCAACCAGCAACAGTATATAATTTATCCTGGTACCCAGTAGCTAGGACTAACTGCAGTTGAAGAGAGTGATTGCTTTGAAAGTTATTTCAAAATGGTGGGCATCTACTGCTAAGCGTAGTGGGAGGCCCTACGGTAGGCCTTGGTTGCAATCTTGTGTGTGGGTGCTGGGAGGCCTCGTGCACTAGCCCTGTGGAGAGGCTTGGTCATCAGAGAGCGCATTGCTTGGGGTGACACACTTAGAAATAGAGACATTAATAATTGTGTTGCTTCTGCCCAAAATCATTGTTAGAACATTAGGTATAACCCCTATTCCCTTTACAGCACCTGCAATGCTAATTAATAAAGTCCTGTTGCTAGTTTCTAAAATGTCGGTAAGTATATTTTTAGCGATCTACACTGATTGGTACAAAAGTGTTTAAAATTGCAATTAAAAGAGCACATTCTGGTACAGATAGGTTCTTGGGTGGTGTCTGATAGTTATTGGGGAGGTTGGTTGGTGCTGCGTCCCAGGGGGACAGTATTCGACTTGTGATTTGGCCCACTATTTCCTTCCCTGGGTGAAAGCACTGTGCTATTCCTGTTGTTCCCCCATCTTAATCAAACACCACACGTCAGGAGTTTAACAAGCCCAGACCCCTCAAACTTGCTGGCCCCCCAATGGTGCAAGGCAGGGGTAGTAACCTAGAAAGTAACATCTGCATGACGACCCCATTACACAGGTAACGGCAGCTGGAATAAAATTACATAGGTAGCCCCAAGAGAGCTCCCCACCATCCACCCCACTCCCACCCCATGCAATCAGCACTGTGAGAGAACAGTCCTCTGCAAGCATGCAAGCTCTCAGGTGGTAAAGAGTAGGGCTGTGATGTTCTCCACTTGAACACTGTGGTTCCTCCCAATTGTCAAAGAGAAGCAGCACAGCTGAGAGCCAGGAGCATAGCAGGCTTGGGAACAAGGAGACCCAAGATCAAATCTCACCACAGTCAATTTCTCACTGTGCATCTCCAAGTGAGTCCCTTTACCCCTCAGGGCTTCAGTCCACATGGCTAGAAACATAGGTAAAAAGCAGGACCCCACTGAAAACGAGATGCTGTGACTGTGCTATCCTGGGTAAATACATTGTAAAAATGGGTAAAATTCAGGACCCCACTGAAAATGAGATATTTCATTTCAGCTTCGCTATCCAAGGTGAATGCATTGTAAAAATGGGTAAAAGCAGGACACCGCTGAAAATAAGGTACTGCTTCTCAGCTGGGCTATTCTGGGTAAATATGCTGTAAAAATGGGTAAAAGCAGGACCCCACTGAAAATGAGACATTGCATCTCAGCTGTGCTCTCCTGTGTAAACACAGCATAAAAATGTATTAACGCAAGACCCTAGTGAAAACAAGATACTGTCTCATCATGGCTATATTGGATAAATACATTGTAAAGTCAGAAAGAAAGCCTAATGGAAAACAAGAATGCACCCCCTCCCAAATAAAGCAGCAATATAATGGAAAGAGGCTTCTGTTTAGAGACTCAGAGGATCAAGTTACCGAGTAATGACCAATCTTTGGGGGGCGGGGGCTTTTTTAGCATTTGTCCCTTATTGAAGCTGCAACATCACCTGCAACCCTGAAGTCCTGACTCTGAGGAGCAGGGAAGATGCTACCCAGCAATTCTAAATGAAAAAGGTTTAACCACACTGCCCAAATGGGACCCGGTAACTTCATCCGACCTGTGTCCCGAACAGTCGCTGTGACTCACCAGTGATTAGAAAGACCCCGAGTAGGCTTACATTTTCTTCCTCTGTTTTTTTTTTTCTTTTCTCTTTTCAAATTCTATAGCTGCGCCCGTGACTCACAGTCTCTGAACTTACAGTGGTTCCGGGCAAAGTCCTCAGTAACAATAAACCCCTCAACGACTATAAATTCCAATACACATTACCTAGAACACTGCACCCTAGTACAGTTCACCCAGCGATGACCCCATAGGCCAGATGTCACACTCCTCAGTCGCTCGATTGACAACCAGTGAGGCAGCACATCGGGGTGGGGGGTCAAAAGTGGAACAGTCCCAAAATGTAAAGGACCCGATTCAGTTCTGGAGAGGAAAGTCGTTAACCCCCCCAGCAAGGTTGTCAGACAAGGAGCTTGTCAGGGTCAAATCAAGCACGTCGTCACAAATGCCCTAAATACACGACCCTTGGCCCGTGACATTGATAACCTCCACCACTGCCCCACCCCAAACACTGGTCCTGAGATCCTATGGTAATAAAAATGCTCCACCATTTAAATGAGACCTCCTAACACCACCCAGCGACATTGTTCCCTCTCTCTGTGTCTCTCTCTGACCCTAAGAACTGACACAGTGCCTTGCGCTCCCACCCACCAAGCCCCTCAGAGATAGATAACAGGCAGCCCCTATTGTTTGCACCCTTTTCTCATATGACCCTGGCACGTTAACCCTTTCACTGGCAGCAGACCTGACAGAGCGGTGTCCTCTAGTAACCCCTGGTCTCCTGACCCCCTTTTGTTCTACTCAGGACTCCCCTTTCTTTATTCTCATGCCTCTCTGTCACTGCCATGGCCTGATAGGCAGCTGCAAATCAGATGGAGCATTCTCATTGGCTCTGCCTTGGCAAATGCCAAGCTCCAATTGCTAAGAGCTGGTTAGACTCAGGTCCTTGTTCTATTGGACAAAAGAGGGACAAAACCAGAAACCTACTGTACCTGGATGGGGATTGGACAACAACTTGCTGGTCTGGAACCACGATTGGTTCATTTCTTTCTTCGTCTTTCTCAGTGGACTTCAGGCAAGAAGCCTGCACTTTCACTGGCTGGGAGAGAGCAAAGGCTGTGCTCTGATTGGGGGGCTTTCAGCAAAGAGGGGAGCACCCACCCTCCATGGCTGACTGCAAAATGTGTTGTAAGGTCTGAATTAAGATTAAGATTCAAAGGGGCATGGCACATACATACCCATCCCCCCCAGATCATAAAAAGCAGTCAGCAGCAGCAGCCTGCCACACCGCCCTGTCACTCTTCATTCTCAGAAACACCATGTCAGAAAAGCGTAGTAGCACAGACCCAGGAGGGTGCTGCTGGAACAAGGCAAAAGGGAGGAGAAAAGCAAAGTCCGCTGAAATGCTTAGCCCTTGTCGCTCGGCACGCAGCCTTTGTCCATCGCCATGGCTTTTCGCATTTATTCCAGTGGGGACACCTCAGGGGGGCTCAGGGCTTTACATTGAATTCCATCGTTAAGCATTTCCTCTTGTGTGTTTTAACCTCCCCCCCACCATGTCTAAGCTGCTGGCTCACATACCCCTCCTCTCCCAGGAGCGTAGGACAGTAAAGAACTCACTAGAACTGAACTATCTTCCTTGGGGAAACTTGGAAAACGCATGAGAAGTAAACCTTGCATATTATTTCTGAATCTTTTTATAATGTTTTCACTAAAATTGTGTGTTAAAAATAACATTCTTTAAGTAAAATATTTCGTACAAGTTCATATTGAACACATTTGTACTCAGTTGACCGACACAGATAATTCAAGTTGATAGTCATGAACATTTCTTTGAAACAAGACTAAGAGGAAAACATTAAGTAACTCTTTGCAACAAAATATCAAACATACGTAAGCATAAACAACTGACAAAGCAATTTATAATTTATAATTAATTGTTGTATCCATGTTTCAGTTTTGGACACATTTATGAGATATGTGTAAAAGGAGCTAGAGAAAAGAAAAGAATGGGAAAAGATAGAATTTTTATTTTTTTTTTACCTATTTTTTTCCCTCCGGTCGCGGTCTGCTGAGCCTCTCTCAGGCATCCTGCCTGTTCCTACCCTGCCTGAAGTCTTCGTACCTGAGCCTCCTCTCTCCTTCCTCTCAACCCACACAGCTGGCACCCCCGCCCCTCCTCTTGGGCGCTCTGTACAGTCAGTGTCCAGCTAGTGGGTGAGAGCCTGAGTGGAGGACACTGGAAGACCAGGCAGGTTAGACCCGGCAGTGGGCATGGGAGCAGGTGCCGTCGCCTACCCCACAGACCGGTGTTTTCCCTGTTCTGCTGTGCGCTTCCCCCTCCCATGCGTGGTGCAGGTTCCTGATGCTACGGCACATGGCAACCCTGCCAAGTGTCAGTCACGCTATGTACATGCTGCTCTGTGTGCTGCAGCACCTCCGGTTTCCACTGGGAGCCACTGGCGATGCCCTGTCCTCCCCCCCTAGGGAGGAGAGCAGCCCAGCAGGCGCTCAATCCTCATCCGCCCCTGCTGACCCCCGGTGCCCGAACTCGGGTCACTGGCGTAGCGCGAAGTGTGGCGTCCAGCGCCTCAACTCTCAGCACCACCGGGCTGCTGGAAAAGATAGAATTGAACTGAAAGGTAAACCCCCCTTTTTGCCCTGTTCTTCCCATTCATTAGGGAAAGGGGACATTGTTTAACCAGGAAAGGCACACTAAGTCAACGCTTGTTTCCAGGTGTGACCTGGGAGTACAAGGAAGTTAAGTGACTTGCTCAAGGTCACACAGTATGCACGTGGGGTTGATGGGATTCAAAGCCAGGTCTCCAGGTTTTCAGCTCAGAGCCTTAAACCACTGTGCTATACTGCTTCCTTATTATTATATAGTGATAATACCACAGTGGTCGGGGTTTACGAGGTAATAACCAGACAAGGGGTAATAAACAGCCAAGGTGTTTATTAACCCCCTGGTCTGATTTGTTTTTGTTTTGTTAATTTTTTTTTCTCCCCATCCTGAATGGCCCCCAACCACAGGTTCCCCCAGCTCCGTCACCCCGGCATCCTCTGGGACTTACTGTGTCTGGTTCTACCCCCAGGACATGCCCCCTCTGGCGAGGTCAGCTGGTCTCCCCCTTAAGCCCCACCAGGAACAGGATCTGGTTTGCCAGGACAGGCCCAGATAGTCATGTGTGGGACCTGTGGGAGACTGGTGTAATTCTACCGGTCAGTAGTTTTCCTGCTTTTCTCCCTGGTGTGGAGGAAGTAGCGTGCAATGATACATGAAGGAACTCAGACCATGACTGGTATTATCATTATAATACTGAAAAACTAAAAAAAATGTAAATGTGCAGATTGTCATGCTACAATGCATCTATGAAAAATTAGAAAGCGGGACATTTCTCATAGATGCACTGTAGCATTTTCTAGGCATCTCTGATTGGCTGCTGTATGTTGAAGTGGGAGGGAAAAGTGGACTTGCTCTCTGAATGGCTAAGTACACATGCAGCAGCCAGTCAGAATACAGAACCACTATCCCATTATTGTTCTGAGCCAATCAGAATGTATAGTCATTGTCCCAGTTATTCAGCCTACTGTCCAGTAATTGCAGAATAACCAGACAGTAATCCTGCAATCTGATTGGCTAAGAGGGAGATGTCCAGTATAATAAATAATTAATCTGTACACTGTGACTTATGCTTCAAAACTATTATACCACTGGAAACAGGATCATGGTCTCTGAGACACAGTCTCATCTGCTCTGGCTGCTTGTCTACACCTCACCCCACAATCCTTTGCTTGTGACACCACAATCAGTTGCTGTGGAAACAACTGTGATGTTACAGGCAGATGACATGGGTGTAGGCAGGCATACTCACTGTACACATTTGTGTATAGTTTTGCTGAGTGCTTGTCACAAGCCATAAGCCTTTTTGAAAAAATTATCATTCTGATCTGTTCTATTTGTTAGTGTACGCCTCTGAGCAGTGTCTCTGTTTAACCTTTTATTGTTTAGGTCATGGAGATGTGTACCACCTATTTAGAGATTGGATGAGCCCTCTGACAACAATCGGATTTGTTTATGGAGGACAGCGTTTAGAGAGGATGGGTACTTTTTTTTAATAGGGGGGCAGCAGTTGGAGAGAGTGTGTACAAAATGGAAATTTATGGCTACACCCCTGGCAGATGATTACGATGTCAGGTGTAGACCAGCAGACCGCAGAATGAAGCAGTATGATCCAGTCTGTTCATGTTAAAGGGGACACTTAAAGAGACACTGTCAGCTCTCTTAGGCCTCAAAGTGTCTCTAGTTTAAAAAAAATATATGTTCTGATTGCTCACATTCTGTAGAGATTGCTGATGTACTGTAACTAGTAGTTTCATTTCGATTCCTTTTTTTCTTTATAAAAGTGAAAAACAGACTGCCCGCCATACTGATGTTACCACACAAAATGGGTATGTTTACAGTCCTTGATCAACTCCCACTGCATCTTTCCTGGACTTGGGACCCCCCAACACAGTCTAGTCATGCATGATGCAATGGGAAGAGAGAAGACTATTGTATCATGAGAGGATGCAGTGTTTGGAGGTGTTAATGGGATAATGGGAGACTTCAACATGCCAGATACAGATTGGTCAATACCAGCAGGAATAGCTGCCAGAACTAGACACATGGTGGATTCCCTGCAGGAGGAGGGCCTCAAACAACTGGTACTACAACAACCCACAAGAGACAGGGCTATCTTAGATCTAGTACTGACCAATGGGGAAAGGATCACAGGCTAAGTGGGCAAGCATTAAGGATGCAATACTTGAAGCAATATCCCATTGTGTTAGGGAGAAAAGCAAGAGCAAATGAAGAAGGAAACCACTTTGATTCTCAAAAAACAGTAGCAGAAAAGGTCAGAGCCAAAAGGCTGACCTTCAGGAAGTATAAGGGAATGCAGCAGGATGAAGATAGGGAGGCATACCAAACTGCCCTAAGGGAAGCAGGGAAGGTAGTAAGGTAGGCAAAGGCCCAAACTGAGGAAACACTAGCACGAACAGTAAAAGAAGGTGACAAGACTTTCTATAGATACTTTAGTGAAAGGAGAAAGTCCAGAGGGGGTATTGCTAAGATCAAAGGGGATAAGGGGGAGTGTGTGGAGGAGGACCAAGGAAAAGCATATATCCTAAATAGATACTTTTTATCAGTATTTACTGAAGAGAAGGTAGGGCAGGGCCCACAGCCCAGCACCATGTACACAGGGGGGAGGGAGGTGTGCACTAGTCACTTCACAAAAGAAAGGGCCCTACAAGAGCTAACTCAGCTCAGGGTGGACAAGACAATGGGGCCTGATGGCATACATCCCAGGGTACTAAAGGAACTAAGGGTGGAACTAGCAGAGCCATTATCAGAACTGTTTAGCGAGTCTCTGAGCACAGGAGAGGTCCCAGAAGACTGGAAAACAGCTCATGTGATCCTGCTCCACAAGAGTGGTAGCAGGGAGGAGGCAAGGAACTATAGACCAGTCAGTCCTACCTCAGTAGTAGGCAAGATTATGGAGGCACTCCTTAAGGAAAGGATAGTGCAACACCTGGAATCCATAAGAACACAGGATACAAGACAGCATGGGCTTACAACAGGAAGGTCCTGTTAAACTAATCTCATAGATTTCTTTGACTGGGTAACCAGAGTGGTGGACCAAGGGGGTACAGTTGATGTTGCCTACCTTGACTTCAGCAAAGCTTCTGATACTGTTCCACATAGAAGTTTGATTAATAAGCTGGGTAGGTCAGAAGTTGGTCAACTGGGTGGCAAACTGGTTGGCGGGCAGAAAACAGAGAGAGTTGGTAAACGGTATACAGTCAGAAGAGATGCAAGTACAAGTGGAGTACCTCAGGGATCAGTCCTGGGGCCAGTCCTCTTCAATATCTTCATCAGTGACATTGCAGGTGGACTGGAGGGTAAGGTTTGTCTGTTTGCAGATGACACCAAGATCTGCAACAGAGTAGATGATCCAGATGGGGTGGGCAGAACGAGAACAGATCTGGCTAAACTGGGAAAAATAGTCGGAAGAATGGCAACTGGGGTTCAATGCAAAGTGCAAGATCATGCACATAGGGAAGAGAAACTCTGAAGCCATATGTAGGTTGGGAGGGGAGTTGCTGGCAATCACAAGGGAAGAAAGAGACTTGGGCATCATCATCACAGATGACCTGAAATCATTCAAGTAGACCAATAAAGCAGTAGGTAAGGCTAGGGGGATATTGGGGTATATTAGTAGGGGTATCGCAAGTCGAAAGAGGGAGGTAATAATCCTGCTTTACAAGACACTGGTAAGGCCCCATCTGGAGTACTGCATGCAGTACTGGAGGCTGCACCTGCACAAGGACAATAACAAAATGGAGGCAGTCCAGAGAAGGATAACCAAAATGGTGCAGGGACTGTATCAGAAAACATATGAGGACAATTATTATTTTTTTTTTGTAATTCTATTTTAGCACCACCTCTGCCCAGGCATCCTTCTGGGGTGCTCTCTCAACAGGAGCCTCTACTCCCTGTCTGAACCCTACAGCCATGGTAGGACTCCCTTGACCACCCAGGCAGACCTAGCCCACCTGGATCACCCCCTGGGGCAGGCCCGTCCTCTCGCGATGGCCTGTCTGGAATTAGAGAGGCCTTACCTGGGTGTTGGGTTGGTCGTGGAGTCCCCCGGGGTGTTGGGCCGATGTTGAGATGTGGGCTGCCTCCCTGGAGCCCCCTTCATCTCCATGAGCTGAGGCAGGTTTTTCTTTGTTACTGTGGGCACGGACATGCAATGGCATCCTGCTCACGCCAGGCATGCTGCCATGCCCTGGGTGAAAGACACCTGCTGATGCCCTAGCCCCTTCCACATCCCCACGCTGACTGTGACCTCCCCTACCACTCCAGATGTTGCTAGTGCAGTGCGAGGAGGAGCCCCCCCACACCAGAAAAGAACAGCTGTCCTCTGGATGCTTGATCCTGCTCCTCCTCTGCCGACCCCCTATGGCCCGGGCATGTTCCCAAACCCAGGTCACTGGTGTAGTGCGATGTGTGGTGTCCAGCACCTCAACCCTCAGCGCCACCAGGCTATGCCATATGAGGACAGATTAACAGAGCTCAATATGTATACTCTAGAGCAAAGGAGGGAGAGAGGTGATATGATCGAAACATTCAAACACCTTAAGGGCATTAACAAGGTGAAAGAGTCTAACATGTTTCAATATAAGAAAAATAGTAGGACAAGAGGACACAGCATGAGATTAGAGAGGCCAATTAAGGGGTAATGTGAGGAAGTTCTTTTTCACAGAAAGGTGGTGGATGCATGGAACAGCCTACCTCAGGAAGTGGTGGATATGAATACAGTGCAGGGCTTCAAACAGGCATGGGATAGGCAAAAGGGAGCAACACAGATGAGTATGAATAGATAGGTCACTGACAGAGTAAAGGCCGATGGCACACTCATAAGGTAGAAAAAATGAGTAGACTGGATGGGCCTTGTGGTCCTTATCTGCCGTCAACTTCTATGATTGTATGTGTTCCTAATGTTCAGGAAGTATGCAACAGGAGTAGATCAGGGATCCGAAACAAAACCAGGCTGCGTATAATTACACCATTAGCATGCATTTCAGTTCTACTAAAAAAGGAAACAGATAACACAGCCAGCAGCACCAATGACTTTTAAACAAGGTAAGCAACCATGAAACGTGGGTTTTCAACTAGAAATACAATTATGCACAAATGGTTAAAGGGACACGGTCGATCCCGCCAGTCCTTAAAGTTTCCCAAGTTTAAACAACACGTTACGATTGCTCACATTCTGTAGACATTGCTGTGCAGCTGGTTGTTTGATTCTGATTCTTTTCTTTCTTTTAAAAAGTGAAAAACTGACTGCCTACCATACTGGTGTTACCACCCAAAAACATGTTTGTTTACATTCCTTGATTAACTCCTGCTGCATCTTTCTTAGACTTGGGCACACCCCTGACACAGTCTAGTCACTCGTGATGCAGTGAGAGTAGTGGAAACCATTGCATCCAGAGTGACTGCACTGTCTTACGTGTGTTTGTCATGTTCAGGAAGTATGCAGTAAGAGTAGATCAAGGATTTAAAACAAACCCCAGGTTGGGTATAATTATACCATTAGCATGCATTTCTGTTTTAATGCCCTTAAAGTACTCGAATGTTTCTATCCTGTCCCCCCCCCCCGATCCCTCCTGTCCTCCAGTGAGTACATATTGAGATCCTTTAATCTCTTCTCATGTGTTTTCTGGTACAAGCCCCAGATAGAACAACCAGCAGCATCACTGAGCAATCAAGAAAATGCAGGCTTTCAACTAGAAATAAAATCTTGCAAAAAAGGTTGACAGTGTCTCTTTTAAAGAGCTAGTGCACTGCCTAAAACTAATATTAGATTTTAAAAGCAGCCAACCACAGGATGGAAGCTATCCAGAGGAGGGCAACTAAAATGGTGCAGGGTCTGCACCGGAAGACATATGAAGAGAGACTTAAGGAGCTTAATATGTATAGCCTCGAGGAAAGGAGGGAGAGGGGGGACATGATAGAAACTTTCAAGTACCTCAAGGAATCAACAAAATCCAAGAGGTAGCATCTTTCAAAAAAAGAGGTGTGCAAGAACAAGAGGGCACAATTTGAAGATAGAGGGGCTCAGAGGTAATTTAAGGAAGTATTTTTCACAGAGAGGTTGTGGATGCATGGAACGGCCTTCCGGAGGAGGTTGTGGAGTCAAAATCAGTGGTGGAATTCA